>VNKQ01000009.1:1200000-1935564 GCA_016508695.1 Hyphodiscus hymeniophilus
AGTATGTCGAGTATCAAGTGAGTGCGGTTAGACGTCCGGTAAAAAGAAGTATTGTTGACCCGCTCGTACAGAAGGACAAACTGTTCGGAGCTGCTCATGGATGCCTACCGCCATCAAGGTTGCTGAATGAGAAACCTCTTGGAATCGATCGGCTCCATCAGATTTGGGAGGCCAACTCAAATTCTAGGTTGATGGAATTATTTCTATGGCATTTCCGGCGTTGGGGTAATACGCTCGACCAAGTGTTCCTAGGGACACAAGCTTTCGGTACAATTGACACGGAAAACCTCCAAGCTGTTCTATCCACTAAATTCGAAGGCAAGAGCCCAGCTTTCAGGTTTCCGGGCAAGGAGTTATAGAAGCTAACATCTCTAATAGATTGGGGTTTTGGCCCTCGTAGAAAGATAACGTATCCTCTGTTTGGCGATGGAATCTTCACTCAGGAGGGACAAGCGTGGAGACATTCTCGAGAACTTCTTCGTCCGCAATTTAATTATCGTCAATACAACGATCTTGAGGTCCTTCGTGAACCTACAGAAGATCTCATTAGCTGCATCTCTGAATCGAAAGGCGGTATAGTCGACCTACAACCACTCTTTTTTCGCTTTACGCTGGATACAACAACCGCCTTTCTGTTTGGGGAGTCCATCCGTAGTTTAAAAGCAGGGAGCAAAGCAGCCGAATTCGAAGAAGCGTTCAATGCTGCTCAATCGACAGTGGCCAAACGGTTTAGGCTCCTGGATTTGTACTGGCTTATCGGAGGGAGGAAATTCAGTCAGGCCTGCCATAAAGTTCATATATTTACAGAAGAGGTTCTAGAGCGTGCAATGAGCTCTTCAAAGACTGGAGAGGATCGAGAGAGCCGCTATGTTTTCTTGGACGCTATTGCCCAAGAGTACCCAGATCGTACAGCTCTACGGCATCAGATGTTGAATATCCTTATAGCTGGAAGAGACACAACTGCATGTCTTCTTTCATGGACTTTGTAAGTCATCTGGCAGACCACATACGAGCGCTTTGCTCACGCTTTTGTAGCTTCCTACTTGTACGGCATCCCCAAGTGCTACAAAAATTACGAAACGAGATCAGTTCAGTCCTAAGTAACAATGACTCGATAACTCGGGCGGATCTCAAAAAGATGACATATCTGACGAATGTTCTCAAAGAAAGTAGGGGCTTCTCCACGATACATCATTGAGACAATTCTGACGTTCTAGCACTACGGCTCTATCCTTCTGTGTCCGTAAATCAGCGAGCAGCTTTGAGGACTACCATTTTGCCTACTGGAGGGGGACCAGATAGGAGATCACCGGTTCTTGTCAGGAAAGGTCAGTCCCTGGCGTATAGTGTGTACTCGCTTCACAGGCGAGTGGACCTCTATGGTGAAGATGCAGAAGATTTCCGTCCCGAACGATGGGATGAAGATTTGGGCTTGTATCGAGATGAAGTGACCAGGAATTGGGGCTACTTGCCTTTCAATGGCGGTCCAAGGATTTGCCTCGGCAGTAAGTTTAGATCTATGCTCGAATACAATTCTACTAACAAACACCAGTGGATTTCGCAATGATCGAGGCGGCCTTCTCTGTTGTGAGAATATTACAGGAGTTTCCAGTCATAAGACTACCAGCAGACGAGAAAATTGTTCAGACTGGGCAGGAGAAACAAACAATCACAATCGTTTTAGCTGTAGGGGATGGATGTAGGGTTTGCGTACAATAAGACCTGCCCAACATAGATTTATTGTAGCCTCAATAAGAAGCCGGGTACGCCTAACCGTGCATTTCTCTAACCAATACCTTCGTGCCCCTTGATATTTCGAGCCCAGATTTCAGCAGTAGGCGCCGATGTGACACTTCAACCACACTGACCCATGACCCATGACCCATTCTCAAAATGCTTACAGGGTCGTTTTGCCAATCGCGGTACGCCTGGTCTCACCGTCTCACAGGCTGAAACCAACATTTCGACATGGGCGATGTAAACACCTTAAAGGCTCCTCTACATTTTCAGCTCTTTAGTATATACGTAAGTGTTCGATTATTTCCCTCACAAGTACGCAGTTGCTCAATCTTTTTGCTCTAATCTTTGTAATGGTAGGGAAATCTGGCCAATGCCCCTCAAGAGAAAAATAAGGCTGATTTGTCACCGTTTGCAGGAAAAGTACGGCGTATTTCAAGTATGTGGAGGAGAAAATCCTACGGTAGAGTCAGTGCCCTTCTTCTATGCCTATCTGAAAAGCTTCACTGACTTAGGTGCTTGACAGTATTGTCGCAGTTCATGGTTTAAATGGCGATCCTTACAGAACCTGGACCACAAAATCCGGCATCTGCTGGCTCAAAGATCTGCTACCGGCCAACCTAAAGAACGCAAGAGTACTGACATTTGGTTACAATGCCAATGCAACATCATTTCTTGGAAGCACCTCCTCTGATAGAATTCTCCAACATGCGCAGACACTTGTTGCTCAACTCAATGCGGACCGAGAGGCAAGTTTAATTTCAAGGACGTTTGGTACGACTCACTGATTCATAACTATTCTAGTTTGCAGGCGCTGAAGAAAGGCCGTTGATTTTTATCTGTCACTCATTAGGAGGGATTATTGTCAAGAGAGTAATGAAGCCCTCGCATTACTCAATTTAGGACGTGGCTCACAGGATTCAAGGCTCTCGCATACTCTGCCAGTAGGACCAGCAAAGACGTAGCTCATTACCACTCAATCTATATATCGACCTATGCCATTTTGTTTCTCGGCACGCCTCATAATGGCAGCAGCAAAGCACAGCTAGCAGGGATGGGACGAAAAATGCTGGACACAATGATACCGTCCAAAATCTGGGATACAGACGGCCAACTTGTCGAGGCTCTCAAAGAGGGGTCAGAAACACTTCAAAATATCACTGATCAGTTCACTCCGTTGATGAAACGCTTTCGAATCTACTTTTTCTGGGAGCAAGAGAAGACAGACCTCAAAACAACACGAGACTACGTTGGTACCCATCAAGTACTTTGAGCTTTTTAGGCCGCTGACATTGGTAGATTGTTACCGAGTCCTCGGCGGCTCCCATACTGGACAATGTTGAGAGGACGGGAATTCCTGCCTGCCACTCGGAAATGTGTAAGTTTGAGACGAGTGCGGCAACAGGTTATAGATTGGTAGCTGCAGCAATTATGAGGTACGCAAAGCAGGCTCCCGGAGTGATTGAGACACGCTGGATGATTGCCAAAGAATTACTATCAATGGAGAGGTCAAGCGAAGCTTCGGAGCTCTTGCGGAATTAAGAGTATTTCGCAAAACGTTGAAAAAGTCGCCATGACACAAGCCAGTCTGATGAGAGTTGTAAAAAATCAAGAGAATATGAGTGTTGCCGTGTGAGGATACAAGTTGGGTTATTTAGCCAAACAGGTACGCTGGCTCAATAATTGAGGTGGGGCAGTGTCTCGGAATACTATACTGTAGTTCAATGGTGGTGATGGCACTACCACAAGCATATGATAGAAGTTACACTCGATTCGGAGCTTTGTGTCCGTACTCGCCGGAGTATTTCTTACAACTCTTTACGCTCTTTTTACCACCACGTCTTTCCCCAAAATGACCCCATGTCTTCGAACTCTGAAGTCGAAGTTTGAGTAATCTTTAGAGGTCTAAACTCGAGGAAGTGGGATTGAGACGCAAGAGTTTCAAGGACACTCGGTTAAGGAACGGTAGTATCTCCATAGACATCGAATGATCTATAAATCCTTCAGTAGGAGATCAGGAGTCTACTCGAATCTTTTGGGCTTCGTCGGAGGTTTGTTTCCAAGAACGCCATCAATCTCTGCCATGATATCTGGCGTGAGTAAGTCCATGGCAGGCAAAGCTTTCAGGGAATCATAGATATGCTCTACACGGCTTGCACCAGTGATAGCAGAGGAGACCTTCTCATTCTTCAAGATCCAAGCCAAAGCCAACGTCGCCTGGGTTATGTCGAGCTTCTCTGCAATCGGCTTAAGACTCCTGACCTTCTCTAGCTCTCCCTCTCGATAGTTAGACCAACTATGCCTGAGTCTTGAGTCTTCCGGCATCTCGTCATTGTACTTTCCAGTTAGCAGACCCTCCGCCAGAGGGCTGAAGATGGTCAATCCGAGGCCCGTTCCCTTGTACAGATGAACGAATTCGCCTTCCACCTTGTCGCGGCTGAGCATGTTATATAATGGCTGCTCCATCAGCGGTCCGATGAGACCAAGCCTATCAGCCACGCGCCAGGCCGAGGCAATCTCGTCGGCGTCCCATTCGGAAGTTCCCCAGTAGAAAGCCTTCCCAGTATCAATCACATGATTGAAAGCTCTGACGGTCTCCTCGATAGGCGTGTGACGATCCGGCCTGTGGGCATATAGCAAGTCGACGTACTCGAGACCGAGTCGTTCTAGAGATTGGTTGACTCCCTCTATGATATGCTTTCGGGAGAGCCCGGTGTTGTTGACGGGATTCTCGCCGAATGCCTTGCCCCAATAGACCTAGATTGTTGAGTTAGGCTTTGCAAACCTGTCACAAGTGCGTTCGTCGTGGAAGCAGTGGACTCGCCTTGGTAGATATCACGATATCGTTTCGTCTCCATCCATATCTATTGATGGCCTGACCCATTACTCTTTCCGACTCTCCACCTTGATACTCCTCGGCGCAGTCGAAGAAATTGACTCCTACATCGTACGCTGCTTTTATGCAGGCATATGTCTTGTCTGATCGTTGTTAATATCGGACTTTATATGAGCACATATGTATATAGTTATATGTATCCAAGACCTACCATCCTCGACTTGACCAGTAAAGTTGAGCCACCCGCCTAGGGCGATTGCGGAAACTTGGAGTCCTGAATGGCCGAGGGATCTGTATTCCATCTTGGGAAGATCGGGGGGCGGCGACATGATTGCTTTGCGTCCTGGGGACTGCTATACCATAATTAAATGCAAATCTCGAAAGTAAAGTAATTCTTAGGGGGGGAATGAGAAGAACGTATCATTGCTCTCAGCCCACTTTGCGTTTTTTGACCCCGCATCAGCATGCAATCGTCCCGAGAATCCTCCCATTCATTCTCCACAACAAAACTTCAACATGAGAAAAACTAACCACTACTCAGACCTACCATCTCACAACTAACCTCCCAAAGCTTCTTCTCCGACTCCTCATCGAAAGCATGCGGGAAATATCCTCCGCTCAAGATTTGATTTCTCTCGGCTTCTCCATCGTGTATCTTAGGAGCCACGAATTCCTTCCCTTCCCCACAATCCTCTGGACAATCCTCCTTTACCTTCCCAGACTTTGGCCATAGCAGTACCAGAGGATGTGCCTCTCACCAGCTTGACTTTGTCGGTCAGCTCGTTGACGAGATCTTCATCGTGGATGGTCTGAAAGGGCAGTAGGACGAGCATCATCCACTCATTGAGGAGAAGCATGAGCTTCTGCGTAGGGATCACTGGTGGAAACCATTTCAAATTATGAGGATATTTAAGAGCAGACGTGAGCTTTTGAAGTCAGTTGTTTTGCTAGAAATTTAGATGAAATTTGCTCGTCTTCCGTGCTCGAGGAACGAGGGCTTCGAGCTTAAAAGTTGCTTATACTTATAATCTCTCTGAAGCTGGGCCTCGGATAAAACCTTTGAACAAAGGCAGGCTCATCAATCAAAAGCGTTGGTTAGCATCCAAAGGTCCAACTATATCTGCTTGAAGATAAACCGAGCTTTCGTGTTGGCGGAATATGGAGATCGCACCGATTTCATCCCGAAATCAGCTGATCACACGACATGACACTCGAGACTGACCAGGATTGTCTTATACAATAGGATCATTTGCTTATATACGAACTTAAAGACAGCAGAAAAAAGAGATGGAGACTATACATTCCATTTCCCAATTTCTGAAATTGAAGGGTTTCTAAGAAATGAGAGTGATGGCCCACAGAGAGCACGAATCCACCTTGAATTCGGCCACGAGGCAAGAATCGCTGCTTCAAAGTGTTCTGGTTCTAGAGAATAAATCGTCATGACAAGATAGGTGCAGACATCCCGATCCAGAACTCTCGACTCACGCTACACCATCACTTTCCACCTTCTCCTCAACCATGTAATGTCTAGAAAAGAGGTCATTCTGAATCCAAATTACCTTATTTAACGCCCGAAGAACCCTACTTTTCATAGCCGAATCAATGACATCCATGCCAATGACCGCTGAGATGACGATGTCCATCACATATCCCAGAAGAGCATTCATGTGAATGTACTCTACTCGAAGCTCTGGGCGCTTTTCTCGGTGCTTGAACCCAGGTTTGCCGGTATGCATGATTCCCACGTTGTTGAGGTATACCCAAAACGAACTGCTTGGTGACAAGTCTGATGTTGAAACCAGTTTCACGAGGTAGTTCTGGGGTTGTTAGTCTCGTTGACTTTCGCTGATTGAACCAAGATCGAGTTCAACAGGAAAGGTCTGAGCTGCGAACCTTCAAGAAGTCCTTTCTTAGTGCAATTTGGGGATGTGACATTGTCAACTCCTGGACATTGGTCACAACCTCTCCATCATAATCAGTGTTTTTGGGTACGAAAGCTTGAGCCGTAATATCGAACGACAACAGTTTCTCGTAGACGGCGTCTAAGATAGTTGGGATGAGTGGAGCTACAAGAGGCTTGGCCGCGTTTAAAGCTTCTGTATCTGAAGAAGTGAGGCCTAGAAATTCGGAGAGATAAACGATTCGTGAAGGAAGGTCTGAGAGGGAGGAAGCAGATATGTGCTGCATGTTGTAGAGCTGTAGATAAGAACTCTTGATTGGATAAGTCAGGATTTTGAGGTTGATTGATATCGCAAGTTGTATCGACTTCAAAAGGCAACTTGGCTTATATTCATAGTGAATCTTGACGTAAAGCAATGAGAAATACTCGCTGGTACCTCCAAGGAGAACCCGGAGATATTCTATCGAGATAAAGAATGTCAATACAGCACAGTCACATTGCAGGCCACCCCTCACGTGTTTGCATGCTGATTGTGATAAATTGACGAATCAGCAGAAGTGCAGGGCAGACAAAGTGGCAGGGGCCGGCGGGTTACGTGAGACTGAAAAACTGGTTTCGTATCATAACGCCCACTAGGAGATTTCTGAGTGGTGCAATAGCGAAGTAAGAATTTCAGAAAGCTTGGAGGAGATTGGCTAAACGCAAAACTTTTCTTTGAATTTAGGTAATAATTGTGGATAAGTTAAGCAAGCTCGGATTCCATGCTTTGAATTCCACTCGGAATCATTGGGCGCTGGTTTGACTTTCTCTTTACCCGAATCTCCCATTCGCATCCATGCCTTCTAGGAACATTCTCCGGACGACGGCTTTGAATATAAAATATCACGAATTGAAGAGGATGGAATGCGGAAAGCCTACAAATGTCCGGACTCAGAAATGAATCAACTACCCGAATCTTCCTTTCATATGCTGCTCAGTGGCCAAAACATCATGACCACATTAAGTGCTTCACAATACCTGATAAGTGAGGCTCGGATGACCAAAAGGTGGCAGGAACCTCCTAGAACGAATCGTTCAAATAGTGGGCGATCGAGAGGTTAAGGATCTTCATTCGTCGAGTCTCGGGACGTAAGTTGTCTGAGTATTCGAGAATCGGAGTAGACGGAAGAAGTCTTGCGTGACAGGTAAACGGATGTCTTGAAGAACAAGTAAAGTGTTCCGAGAATAAATAGAATACCTTACCTTCGACCAGAGGAATTATGGTGGAAGCAAGAGCCGAAATTATCGCTGACTAATCGAGAGCTAACCAAATAGGGAGATATGCCATTGCCTGAAATTCAATCTAAAAGCAAACTTCCCCATCCACCAACTCACTCATCCTCCCGCTAAACCGCACCTCGAAATGCCGAACGATGAACTACTACAATGGGTAGCCAGCGACGTAGATTTCTACTCGCTGCTCGGCCTTGAATCCGCAACCTTCACCGAATCCGAACTGCGACGAGCATACAGAAAAACCGCACTGAAGTACCATCCGGACAAAGTAGGCAAGGATTTCGACCCGGCAAAGTACGAGCTTTTCCAAGCAGCGAACGATGTGCTGAGTGACCCAGAACTGAAGGCGAAATATGATGGGCATCGGAATGCGAAGTTGCAGAGACAGAGAGCGAATGAGCTTTTTGAAGGGAAGAGGAGACAGATGAAGGAGGACTTGGAGGCGAGGGAGCGAGGAGGTGGAGTGGGGCTGAAGAGGAGTAGGGAGGGTGACGATGAAAATGAGATGCTGAAGAAGCTGGCAGAAGAGGGCAAGAAAAGGAGGGCGAAGAGGCAGAGTATGATGGGTGATAGTGCTGCTGCGTTTTCGCCTGCACCATCGCCGAGGATGCAATCGCCAGCGCCAGTACCGGCTCAGAAGCAGACTTCCGCCGAAGAAGAACCCGAGGAGGATGAAATGGAGCAGCGGGAGAGGGAACTCACGGAAAAGATACAAGCGGCTGCGACGTTGAAAGCAAAGAAGAAAGCAGAAAAGAAGGCGAGGAAGAGTGGTGTGTTTGTGTCTGTGGACTCATCATCTCAGGCACCGGCAGATCAAACGGCTACTCCCAAACGCCCAGACATCTTCAAAGGATTGAAAGCTGACGAAAAGTCTTCAGCATCACCGACATTCTCGTTCTCGCCTTCTTCTAATACACCACAGAAAACAGACTTTGCTGCTACTATGGCGAGGCTGAAGGTCGCTGAGAAGCAAAGGTTAGAGGAGCAGATTAGACAGCAGGAAGCTGAAGCTGCCAATTAGATGTCTTCCCTTGAATTACAGCGCGGCGTTTGGGTTCACGGACTGGGAGTCCATTTGCTATACCCCTTTCTAGATTTCGAACAAAGATGCAATCCATGAGTTTGATGTACATATCTAATATACATATGTGCTATCCAGTCTCTATTTCGTGAGATGCCAACTCGGCACAAAGGCCTTGATCTTCACCAGATCACTGCCCTTCTCCCCCTCCCATTCAACCTTGAATTCATCACCTGCTTTATAACCTCCCGCTTCACCCTGAACCAAAACATCAGTCATAATCTCCAACCTACAAAGTCCCAATCCCACATTTCCAACACCCGTCAAAAACTTCCCAGCACTTCTACCCTTCTTCTCCCACCTTCCAATCCCTGTCTCCCTCGGGATACCTTCAACCCCGAGATTTATTTCTTGCTTGTACTCCAGCACACCTGGCTCCTTCTCATCCTTCCCATAAAGCATAACAGGCAGAATGCGTTTACGAACAACACCCGTGTGATGCGTCCGAATTGTGAGTTCCTGACCGACATAACAACCCTTCCTGTAATCGATACCACCCATGAAATCGACATTACTTTCCTGCGGCAGCGCAGCCTCTGGGATCAACTCATCCTGTCCCTCTGGTACACCTTTTAAGTACCTCCGAACCCTATACACCTCCTCCGCAACCCCACCGATACTCTCCTCCGGACTCTTGCCTGCATTCAAAATAAGACGCCGTCCCATCCCCGGCGCCCTCATATCCTCACACCCAACATCCCCTTTTGCTGTTACATCCCGCCTAGCAGATAATCCATGAGCAGTCCACCCCTCGTCCTTCCACAAACTCCAAACTGCCCTCTCCTGTGGATCAACAACCCTGACATCGAATTTCGCCCTCAATTTATAGCGCTTGATGTGCTTAGCCAGTTTCTCCACTTCTTTCGCATCGACTTCTATCAGCCAGCCTTCGCCTTTGAGACCGGCCTCTGTGGTAAGATCTGGGTAAATGAAGACGTCGTGGAGGATGCGGCCTTGAGCGTTTAGGAAAGAGGTGTAGAAACCAGTTGTGCGTGGGGATGAAGTGGAGATGTTGGAAGTTATCACGCCTTGTAGGTAGTGGCTTGTGTCGGGACCGGAGAGGGAAATTAGACGTCGCGAAGAAAGGCATGTAAAGGCTGCTGGTGGGGGTGGTGGTGGGTTTGCGGAAAGAGGAGATGTGGTAGAGAATTTTCGTGGTTGGAGAATCCGACAGCTGGTACATATGTATGGCCGTGAGAGTGCTAGACGGGTGGATACGATGCGTGGGGTCCTCATTTTGAAACTGGGAGAAGCTGCGGTTGAGTTTCTTGTGATCGAAGAAGATGAGGTCAGTTAACTCGACGGCGCTGACAAAGCGAGGCTGTGGATGCGAGGCTGAGGAAATACTGCACTTGACAAAATGAAGGGAGAGAGCTAGATTCGGCTTTATGGAGAGGAAGCACGAACGTACTGTATCTGGTATCTAACTCTCTATACCGCAGAGAAATATCTGGCCCCCTTCCGGTTACATGCAGACTCCCTCGCTGTTTGAGCTTCGCTCAAGACTTTCTGGAGTGCCAGCGTCTTTCGAATGTTGCCGTTTGTTGAAGCTGGAGAAAGAGCATTGCTCTTCCATCAAATTCGCCCCATATCAGATTTTGATCCTGTGTACCATACTTTGATTCAAGCATCCTGTTTCTCTGAAGAAACGTGCCCAGCTGTTGCAACCTCTAAGATCTGCTGCTCCAAACCCTCTACATGAACAACTTTGATGCCAGCTTCTTCCAATTGCGTCCTGCCCGTATTCTCACCCACAAACTTTTCTGGTTCCCGAATACCCACGTAAACTGTCTTGATACCTTTCCCATCTCTCCCTAGAGCCAGAATCCTTTGGACACAAGGAAGATTCCCACTCAATCTTTTGAAACATGGTTCCACAGTCGTGTATAGAACCGTATTGTCCGGTAATATTGATGATAGTTGATCTTCAGGTATTCCATGCTCATCCAAGAGCTTGATAAAACATGATTGTTCGGCGTGAGTATTGCCTTCGCATTCGAGCGTATAGCCAGTTGAGACGATCGTATTCGTAGATGCGTTTACGAGGACTGCGCCAACGCGATAATTTGTCGGTTTTGGAGGAGAGCACCGAGCGAGGTTTAGGGCGTAGGCCATGTATGCCTGATGGTCATTGGTTGCTGTAGGCAATTGTAAGATTGCTTCCATGATGAGCGACGAAAGACTCTATTCGGTCCTGGACTTGCTCCTCCAGGTCCGGTGGATTTGATGAAGGCTGGGCCTTAAGTTTCTAGGCTTGAATGAACGAATACTTCGTACGTTGTACGAATGATATTGGGCCAGAATATTGACAAAAGCCCACAAACCTTTAGACAGCAACTAAATCTGTCTTCTAACCGGTGGGTCAAGAATGCGATTGCGCTTGAACATTGTCCAGTGAAGTTGCGAGAGCGGTTGGGATTGCTCAAGCCGACCAGACGCAGGCCCATAGAAAATGCCCCTCGGAAAGGAATCAGCGATGTGGCTTGGGACTGCCTTCTCTCACCGCTCTACTCCGCCTAGTCGGGAAGTAACGGTGCTGAGACGCACTCTCATACGTCGGTCAGAGCAGAAAATGCATGTATGTAAGACGCTGCACGCCCTCAAATCGAGCTACATCGAGCAACCTATCTGCAGATGCGACGAAACTCTGCATCCCGCCTGAGCTCTTCCACCTCCTCCCCTCCTCCGCTCCTCCAATTGTATCCCACGCGCGTTCATAAGACAAGAGGTGGGCTCGGAACCCACTTGTCTCCGTCGATACGACTAACACCAAACGTCCGGAGCCCCAGGAGAAACGAGGAGACAAGGCGCAAACGCGCAACTTCCTCCTATTTGGCCAGGTTATCATTCGGGCACATCCTAGAGTACGCATGGAACTCCCCAGGCCATGTCTAAAGTCGCACTGCCAAAAATTGTAATCGATGCGCAGAATTTGGACGGGAGTGCTGCGGGGATATCAGGTGTTGACAGCACCACTACGGATGGAGGTCAATCTCCCAGGCCGAAATCAGCGACCTCATCTGAAGGTCCGTTGCTTGAATCTATGGCGCGCGTTCTGTCTGCAGCACCTTCTATGGGCTTATTTGCAACCCGATGATATGGCTCTTGCTCATTGGCCGTGTGCTCCTGCTGACGACCTTTCTCCTCGCAGGCCACACTCAATCGAATGGGAGAAAGTCGCCGATTAAGCTGGCCCGAAACACTTCAAATAGCAAAGATCCAGAGTCTCCATCATCGCCGACATCACGACCTCCAGCAGCTCGGCCCACAACGGCCATAGATCCCCTGTCTCACGTACGTCCTCCATAGCAAACTTTCAGAATCACCCACTAAGGACTTGATACAGCATATTCTCAAGCGGACGAATACGGAGAACATAATACCTCAAAAGTTACGCAATAATGGTGTTCCCACGCACTCAAATGATGCAGTTCCGGATAGCCCGAATCATGTGGGAGGGCCTGTCAGCCCCGTCTCAGGACCACCTGGGAGGCAGTTGACACCTGAGATTGCTCGTAATGACATCAATCCAAACAAAGAGAAGAAGTAAGTGCATCACAATGTGATTACCTAGCTATGATTTGGCGAACAGCGCTTACTGAGCGCCTGAGAACGTGGCTTGCTTACGGCCGCTTACACAGATCACGTACAGTAGCTAATCGTGTGCCTACAGGAAGGGCGTCTCGTTCCTTAGCCGCTTTAGCATCATCGGTGGAAAGAAGAGGGACCAGTCCCTTGACGTTGATGACGATGAATCGGAACTAGGCGACGCTCGTACAGAAGGCATGAACGCTCATGTCTTTACTTCCTCGATAGGCGCGAATGGATATATACCGCAGCACAAAGAGCCACCGAGATACATCAAGGTTCGGGCACATAATAAGAAGGAAAAGGAGTTTAATCGCATGTTCTTGGCGCAAGAGTTGACCGGCACGGCGCACGAGGCAAGCGATGAGAAGGTTCCTGGATTGACAATATCAGAGGCCGCTGCACACAATGGGCATAAGCTATCGAAGCCACCGAAGACGAGTGGCGCCGTATGGGCGACAGAATTTAGTAAAGATGGCAAATACTTCGCTGCGGCTGGCCGAGATCAAGTCGTTCGAGTATGGGCCGTGATATCGACGCCTGAGGAGAGGCATTCTCATGAGCAGGAAGAGGATTCTGAAATGCTGAGCGCACCTGTGTTCAGGTCTAAGCCAATTCGCGAGTTTCAAGGCCACACTGGAGATATTCTAGATCTTAGTTGGAGCAAGAACAACTTCTTACTATCTTCTTCTATGGACAAATCGGTCCGTTTATGGCACATCAGTAGGGATGAATGTCTTTGCACCTTCAAGCACAAGGATTTCGTAACCTCGATTGCTTTCCATCCGAAAGACGACCGCTTCTTCCTGGCCGGTTCTTTAGACTCGGTTCTACGGTTATGGAGCATCCCGGATAAGAGTGTTGCTTTCTGGAATCAGTTGCCAGATCTGATCACCGCGGTGGCCTTCACGCCCGATGGCAAGACTGCTATGGCTGGCGTTCTCAGCGGTCTCTGTTTATTCTACGAAACGGAAGGGCTGAAATATCATACTCAGATACATGTACGATCGTCCCGTGGCAAAAATGCAAAAGGCAGCAAGATCACCGGTATACGTACGATGTCTTTCCCACCGGATAATCCAGAAGGAGACATGAAGGTCTTGATCACAAGTAATGACTCGCGGATTCGAATGTACAATTTTCGAGACAAGAGTCTAGAGATGAAGTTCAGAGGGCACGAGAACACTTGCAGTCAAATCAATGCTAGTTTCAGTGACGATGCTCATTACGTTATCTGTGGGAGCGAAGATCGAAAAGCCTATATTTGGTCTACGGAGACAGCAGATACGGAGAACAAGGATAAACGTCCGGTAGAGTTTTTTGAAGCCCATTCGGATATGGTTACAGCAGCAATAATCGCTCCAGCGAAGTCACGGCAGTTGCTAAGCGCCTCAGGGGATCCTATTTACGATCTTTGCAATCCACCACCGGTGACTCTACTAAGTCGGGAAGAGTCGAATGCATCTTCTATGCCACAAACAGGAAACAGTTCTGAGAAGCGTCTATCGGATCCCATTAGTGACTCTCAATTCAAGAAGCCTGAAGAATCTCCCGCCTATATCGCGAGATGTAATCATCTTGACGGCAATATCATCATTACTGCAGATTATCTAGGTGGTATAAAAGTGTTTCGACAGGACTGTGCATTTCACAAGCGTCGCCACGAGAGTTGGGAGACGGGATCCATGTTCTCGAAGAAGATGCTGGGACGAAGCAATAGCATCATGACACGAAACAGCGGTGGGTCCCACTCTCGACGAAACTCCGTCTCGCAAACCTCTCTTGGAAGTCCTTCCATGCATTCCGACCACATTCTTTCATGGCGCAATCAGGTCACCAACACGAATCTTGAATCCAACTTGCGAAAAGGACGTCATACCGAGCGAAGTGTCTCTCCTGCAAAGCTCAATCGCTCGTCAATTTCCAATCTCTCCAGTGGCACTTCTCAAAATACTCTTGCAAGCACCGCACGACAACAGCCATACGCCGGAACTCCGCTTAACGTCACCACTTCGAGTGCTTCGACAACCAGCCCACCAGCCAGCGTCCACAAAGCTCCAAGTAATAATATCAGTCAACCTCCAACCCCCGGCTTTAGCATTCATAGTGCAAGTGACGATGGTGGCCTGCGGCTGGATCCATCAGGCAAGAGCTATCAATTCTGGAACAAGTCTCAATGGAAGACTCAAATGAATTACCCTCCAAATGATCCTGGCAAATTGGGAGGCGATCTAAGGCCGCGTTTGGAAAGGGGGACTAGCTATGTCAGTAAACTAAGCAGTGATGGTAGTGCAGAGGAAGACGAGAGTGATGGCGAGGCTTTGTCTTGCAGGAATTGCGGAGGCAAAGATTTCCGGGCTCGAAAGATGGCGGGGAAGGGACAAAAGCTGGTATGCACGCAATGTGGGACGACAGCTAAGGACATGGCCTAATGGCATAACATTTTATTGCATAGCGATTACCTTGTATAGTACCCGGGTGGTAGACCAATTTAGATTAGCGATGAGGTTTGCATGGCGCAGGTTTATATCCCAGGTAGATGAAGCAATGAACTTGGCTGTTCAGGCCAGCTGAGAGGCACTTGTAAATCTACGGAGTTATCCTTAGATTTTAATCTTGGTTAGCTTGGATAAAGCGCACCTACGACTGAGAAGTTTTTGTCTCTATCTATCTATCCTCACTCTGTTCTGGGAGAAGATCTTATCGGGTGAAGAAACACTCCAAGAATCTGAAAATCGTATCTAGTGCATGTCGGGACCCTTCGGATTCCGCTTTCGTCCGACCCTCCGCACGATGGAAATTCTCCTGTGTCAGTCGGTCTTCACTCCCAGCCATCATTGCTCTGTCTCAAGGCCAACTGCGGCTTTGAAGATGTCGATTATTGGAAGCAAGAATTGTCCAAGCCACACCACACGGCAAAGCCGTCGACCCGTCTCCTTTTTTCGTCATCGCTCGCTTCTTTACAGTCAACCGTCCTGGTGGTCGTCTAGTCGTTCAGCTCTGTGATTATGTAATATGGGAACATGGCACGTACTGTCGGTAGGCCACAGACTACAATAGTACAATGTCCACAACGAGGCTTTTATCGACTCATCCACATTCCACCAGTCAGCAGTCCAGCAACCAGCAACCAGCAACCAGCAACCAGCAGTCCACAGTCTCTGCATCATCGGCGGTCATCATGGCGCTACGAGCTGGAGGTATTTCGACTCTGAGGAAGAGGGGGGAAGGGAGGGGGAGAGAGAGAGAGAGAGAGAGAGAGAGAGAGAGAGAGAAAGAGAGAGCTGTCATCAACTGCATATCTTGGATGCTCCTTTGGTGCTTCTCTCTCTGCACTCAGCCTTGGTAGGAGACCATTGATGCACCGAAGAAGTAGTCGTTAAGCTGCGCTCCTCTCCTATTGGTCCACGGGCGATTAAGGTGTGCCACTCACTCAGCCAGTGCTGCCGAGTTGCGCATCAGCCACACTTGTTGCGTTTTCGCTTGTCGTCCACCGTATCCACCAAATGAAGGCTGCTAGTGCTGGCATTGCTGGGCCCCTTCAACTTCTTGCTTGCCTGATTAGGCCTGGTGGAGGGTGATCTCCATCTTCAATCTTCATGGTGCCTGACAAACGCTCGAAAGAGATCGCATGGTCTTGTCGCAGGGAGATGGTATATATTCATCTAATTTCCGTTGCTCTTTCTTTCCGCTCGTTATATCATATACACACACATCACCAGCAACTCTTCTAACCTTGGATAGCTCATCTCAGACTCAAGTAACATATACATACATACTTATTCACACACCTGCGTCCTTCCAAGTACCTTGTTCAAACAAACATGACTCTCACCTACCGCAACGGCGTCTCAATCGCTGAGCTTATTGTCTATGTTCCTAGTCTCTGCGTCGCAGCCTTCCTCTCTATACGCCATGGCCTTGGTCAGAATTCGGGATGGCTGTTCTTGATACTGTTTTGCTTGGCCAGAATCATCGGTCCCGCCATGCAACTTGCAGAGATATCAGACCCAACCAACACCTCCTTGTACACGGGCTCAGCAATTCTTCAGAACGTTGCTCTTTCACCCCTCATGCTCGCTACCATTGGCCTCCTCAGTCGACTTCTCACTAGCATTCACAAATCGAAAAAGACCATGCTGAACACCAACCTGTTCCTTGTCATCCACCTACTCATCACCGTTGGTCTGGTGCTTGGAATAGTCGGCGGTATCAACGCGGCGGACTCTTACATCTCCTCCGGCTTCAAGACCTACAACCCAACCGACCTGAACAAAGCCGGCACAGCCCTCTTCATCGTCGCCTATATCGCCATCGTCATCTTTACACTCCTCATGTCCTTCCACGTCTCCCACGCCGAGAAAGGCGAGAAGCGCCTCTTCATGGCCGTCGTTCTCTCCCTGCCATTCTTACTCGTCCGACTAGTCTACTCCAGCATCTCCACATTCGCCCACTTGCGCTCCTTCAACCTGCTCACCGGCAACGTCACCGTCATCCTCTGCATGGCTCTGATCGAGGAGTTCGTCGTCGTAGTGTTATACGAGGGGACGGGCCTGACTCTCAAGAAGGTCGACAAGGCTCAACATTATGAGACTACTCAGCAAGTTCCCAGTCGCGACAGCGTGAGGCCGATCCGTGATCAACATGCTGGAGCCGGGTCTGCGCCTGTGGACCAGCCCAAGAAGGATAATATTTTCTTGAAGGTCGCAAAGTTCACTATCATGGGACGCTTGGTTATGGCAGCCATGCCGAGCAAGAAAACGGACGTCGAGATGCAAGCGCAAAGATAACGGACTTGAAGAAGACATCACGGAGGGTGTATGATTATTTCGGTGGAACTTCCGGGCATAGCAATGGCGTTGGTATTGAGCGTTTGACATTTGAGGAGGCATGTCATATTCCTTATGTTCATAGATTTTCCCTGCAATATTTAATTTATATTTAATTCAAAATTCCAGTCACTGAATTGATCCAAAAACCGAACTTCTCGTATCCACTTCCCAGAAGATTCTTTCGAACGGGCTGTTGATCATTGCTTTCGAACAATTCCCCATCCCAAGGTAACATGTCTCGTAATCTGTCACAATCGTTCAAAGGTAGGAAATAGTCGAAAGAATGAGACACCGTCATTATCAATATTACGTTTCACAAATCTAAGGCCAATCGCTCCCCTAACCAAGCATACCATCCGAAACCCTGGGTCCATATGCACAGTATACCAAGGAGGCTGTATATCCACCCCAATACCAAGCGCCGAAATCTCGAAGGTGTACAGAAGGATCCCGTTCCTCTCTAACGTGCGCCTCAGAGAAAGAGCGGAGCTGCACCCGGTGTTATCCAGGAATGTCCGACCCGTAGACCGCTATCCCAATTGGTCAAAGGTTCTTGGACAACAGTGAAGGCGATTCAAATCTCCAGAACGACAATCGCCTGAGGTTTCAGAGCCACAGTATCACGAGCGAGCTCATCTGGAAGGATGAAGGTCGGAGCTAACGACTCACCATCTTCGTCGATGTGACTCGGTAAACAGCAGTTCCCCGACACAGTATCGCCACGCATGAAGATGGAGTCTAGCTCATCAAGGGCGATGTAGAAAGGCCTGCCTCCTTGGGCTGGCTTTGCGAGAGCCATCGGAGTTCGGAGAATGGCTGCTGTCCACTTCTCAACTGTGTGACTGCAATTCAGCGATTCAAGCAACTTATTATTTGTTATTGCAATCATGATCGTGGCCCTTCAATTCAGCTCGATGATTTAGAGGCAGGGCTTTGCAAATAGAGAATGACGAACAAAAAGAGCGAAATCCAGAGTCTGCAGCAAAAGCCTCGTTGTGGTGACTCTAGACCGTCGACACTATAAATTTGGATAGATTGCTTGCCAGAACCTTTCAGATATTTCCGTCATCCTTCTTCTCATGACGACTCCAGCCTCGAAATAGTGGCACGGCTATTCGTATCACAACGTGCTTGATCCATCTCCATAAATTATGGCCCGCCATCCGGACGTCTATTATTACAAGCGTAAAATCATGGAGCAGCATCAAGTACTCTTGGGGCCTACAAGCTTCTTCCCCTCTTCATCATCACTGCCATCTTCTGACCAATGGTCACCCTCATCACCAACTGCAAAGAGTGTTTCGCCATCGATACTCTCTCTTGGTATTTCTTTAGCGGTATTGACTCCCGGAGGTGGGTCGTATCTTGGCCCTTCTTGACCGGGCTGGGTCCGGTCACCTCTATATGCTGCTGCATTTTCCTCATCATCATCGTCTTCGTCCTCAGCGCCGAAGTCAGCGATCTCAAATCCTTCGTCGTCCTGCGCTAACTCATCACTCATAGCAAACCGCCTGTTATTCGCAGTGGGTCTCCATACGTAGGCAATGAAGATCACGTCTGCGAGATAGACAAGGTTAAGCCATCCGTCTAATATGAACCAACGGGTTTGCCAATGGAATGGGACGAAATCGGGATCCGAAGCCGAGGCGAATGTAAAGGAGTTGAAGAAAAAGAAGCCGAAGATTACCATTATCGAGGCGAGGATGCACCACCAAAGTTTGCGGTACATTGCAGCTTTGGTGGTCTGTTTGCGTTCATTAAGATCTTTCATAGTACCATTCAGGGAATTCAACGTCCAGACGTAGAATGCCGTTAGAGTTCCTGCAAGTGGTAGGATGACGAACAAGACGAGAGGGCCTATGTTATGTCAGGGTCTGAAAGTCCAGAACAGAGTTTATCAAGCTTACCAGCATGCTCCGGAGTGATTGTCAGACTCGCAATAGAGTAGATGAGTCCGAAGACGAAATGAGCTCCAGCAAGGTAACGAACATAGATCATGGTCTTTCCTAAACTGGGTTTTACCACACCATAGCCCATACAGACGATGAGAAGCAGGAAGAAAGAAAAAGAGTTCCGCCCAGCATTGAGTATTGCAACTAGAATCATGAGGACCTTGGAGCCTACGTTAGACCCGGATCGGTTCAAGTAATCTATGATAGTCAGTCGACGTCCACCTAAGGATCAGGTCCACATACCATAGAATCCCCATGTCATTGCCATTTCCACAATCAAGAAAACAACAATTGCACTGATGTAGTTTTGTACAGGAACTTGCAAGAGCTGTTAGTACCTTGGCAAAAGGTCTCGGCTTGGATTCCTTACGTATATCTTGTCTGTGCTGTGCGTAGAGGAAAAACCAAAAACTACACGAGTCAGTAACATGGCCATGGCAAACTCAAATATCTGACATACGCAGCAATCACCGCATAAACAATTGTAATCCCGCCATAGAATGGAAGCTTCGCGATTTGAGCGGCCGGGAGCTCTCCATAGGCGTTTCGAAATTCCACAGTCGCCGTGTACCCAACTCCATCAGGTGTAAAGCCAGTTGTACCAACGCAATAATAACCCGTCTTCTTGATGCCATAGTTAATAGGTAGGCCCGGATCTTTCAGATGGACAGCTTGAGTAAATATCTGGTTTTTTGAGAGTTCCGTCGCATTGGGTGCCAGTATGAATTGTCCTGTCTGATTGGTATTGCACCATTCATTCTGGATTGTTTCTTCATCGCATATGTATTCCCTCTGTGATGTGTATTAGAACCAGAGCCTACGTAGGGTCTTCTCGACATCATACCTGTAACGAGTCCGCCGTCGGTAAGACGCCTATGAGATCGTAATCCTTCCATTCGAATATGATCATGCTTGTGATTGGGTCCGAATCGTCTTCCACAGCGCTCTTAATAAACTTTACAAGTATATGAGGATCAACGGCTCCTCCCCATGTCTTCCTATCGTACATTCCGGCACATACTTGCCGATTATCGTTGGATTGATCCTAGTAATACTTTCAGCAGCTTCAAATTTACGCCACGAAGAGTTCACTAACCACCTTATTCTCCAATGCATTGACTGTCACCCATGATGAGCCAAGCAAGAGAAGACCATGAAGCCAGCTCCTCATGTTTGGTTATAGCCTCGCGGGCTGACACGGGTGTCCTGCGGAATCCAGGGTCTGCGAATTTAGAGGGTGATGAGTGCCGCAGATATTATGGCCATCCAGATCCCAAAGATGATGCTTGAGGAGTAGGCTAGGAAAGGATCGTGAGCTGCAGATGTTTTCTATTGCAGCTTGAATGCTCCCCTTAACATCGATGCCACCAAATCACGGATCCCAGGGCAACGTAATCGACGCTAAAATAAGTGGGCCGCGAGGCTTTAGACATTAGGAAATCTCGTTCCCGAGCCTCGTCGAGAAAACAACTCAAGCGCACAGTTTTAGGACAGAAGCTGTTCTCGACGACATGGCAGCCTCTGATAACACAAGAACTGCAAAGTCGAGTACAACCTGTAAGAGGTGCAACGGGGAAGAAGCGACTCTCAGAATCCGTTCCGAGCCTGTCTGCCAGTGAGAGTGTTTCATATAAACTTCTGTGTGATTCTGTGCTAACGAATTGTAGAAAATGCTTCATGCAGTATGTTAATACAAAGGCCGTCAAGCGCATGGAGACATACAGAGTTCGAGGATCGACGAAAACGACGAGAAAACTGTTACTTCCCCTTTCGTTCGGACTCTCCTCCGTCAGCCTTTTGCATATCCTTGACCAACACTTAACGGGACAATATGAGAGGATGAACAGAGCCGCATATGAGTTATATGTAGTACATGTAGACTTATTTCTGGCTGTTGAAGACCGCGAGGAGTCTGCTGCGCTGTTGGAGAAATGCAAGGCTCGGTTTCCCAGACACAGCTATTTCAATGTTGGTCTTGAGGAAGCCATCCTGTTGAAGGAAATAGACTGGACCTCTCTAGACCTTCCCCTGCCTACAGAGGCAGATAGCCAGAGAACTCCGTCTGAAAGGCTGCAAGAGCTCCTCGGATCCTTGCCATCGCCAACATCAAGGACGGATCTAATTTCCACTTTGAAGACTCGACTCTTAGTGGACGTCGCGGAAAAGAACAATTGCGAAGGCGTGTTGTTCGGTGATTCTACAACAAGACTAGCAGAGAAGACTCTCACGGAAACAGCCAAAGGTCGGGGGTTCTCATTGCCTTGGCAAATTTCCGATGGAATATCACCATATGGCATAACATTTAACTATCCATTACGGGACATTCTGAAGAAAGAACTGATGACTTTTTCCTCTTTGACCGCACCTCCTCTCATGGATCTGATCATTTCCCAAGAATCTTCATCCCAGATCTCAGCTTCGTCGAAGCAAACCACTATTGACGACCTCATGGTCCAGTACTTCGAATCAGTCGAAGAAAATTACCCCAGCATTGTAGCCAATGTTGTGCGAACATCGAGCAAGCTCAAACCTCTCACTGGAGATGAAACTGCAACTTGTGGCCTATGTGGGTTGCCTGTCGTAGATGGGACTGATGGGATTTTTGGGTGGGGAGGGGATCAAAATTCGACTTCACGGCCACCGAAAGTGATAGGACATGATGGTATTCTATGTTATGGATGCTCGAGGTCTATCAACGGCTAAAGTACAAGCCTCCAAATGTCCGTCTAAAAACCCAACAATGGGTAGCGGCTTTCGATTTTTGGACGCCGAGTACTATACAAGTTGGATTCAATATTTATAAGATGACCACCCAAGCTATCGGGGAAGTGAACTAGACCTGGTCTTTTATCGATGCAGGGAGGATGCGGTCTTCGAATTTGCGCATCAGCTTGTTCGTTTGCTCCGCCAAGCTGAGAGTCAAGATGGTGTGAGGTAGGATTCGGGCCAGGTGGGGAAGGAATCCTTTGTAAATAGCCAAGATTCCCTCGGTCTTGACGGTCTTCGTCAGACAATCGAGTACACCTTTGTAAAGATTGCCGTTCTGGTTATACATGCGAGACATAATGGTGTCTATCAGTGTTAGCTGGCATTTTCCCACGGCGGACAGAGGGGCCTACCTGGGGGATGCATAACGCAGCAAACCACAAAACCACTCGCAGTACTGCTAGCCAAGTGAAGGGCTGGACCTTCTTTCATCCCCAAATGTTTCACAAGTCTCCGTTTCGCGAAAAAGTATGTTGGTAGCTGCACTGAGCTTCCAAAGCCCGTCCTTACCATCGCAGCACCCACTCCTCTATACAGCCCTCCAACGCCCTCTCCTTTATAAATCTGCCTCATCCCATCTACAGCATTCCTATATCCATGCTGTGTCCCCACTGGCGCAAAGGGGGAGAAACTCTGTAGTCTCGTCTTAACCAGAAAGAATGGACTTCCAGCCGCTGCGCCCAAGATCCCTGACGTTGCGCCCGAGAATATGTTGATACCCAAACTCTGTGTTGTCGGATCGGTGTATATCGCAGATGTTATGGAATGCCGTATGGGTTCGTAGAAGCCGAGTCGACATCCATTGAGGATCATTTGATAGATATAGGCTGCGCCAATTCCGCGATAAATGCCCCGAACCCCTTCATTGCGTACGATCACTGAGACACCATGAAAAGGCCCTTTGTACATTCGCGGCTGCAGACCTTTTTCTTGGAGCTCGCCTTGCAGTTGCATGCTGTTTCTTGTTAACGCTGGTGGAAGATGGGGAAGGAGAAGAGCTTACCGGATCTTGACCGTTTCGAATGGATGTGTTGCTGTGACTGCTCCGCACGCGGCAATACCGCCTGCTATGAAGGCACTGTATACTCTCATCAGCATTATTGACGTTCCAGAGCTTCAAAACATACCCTAAAGTCGTCGCCATGCTGAGCTCCCCTCCTACCCTCTGAAGGGTCGTTTAACTCTTCGTTATTGCAAGGCCAGCTTACAGGTTGTGATATTGTTGATCGGTGGGATTTTATGGGGAAATTCTAAAGTCTGACTGCGCCCTAAACTTCGTATTTCTTAAGTATTTTCTGATGCTTTAGGGATTTCAGCCGATGCCGGGGCTATTGGGCATCCGGGCACCGGGAATTGGTCTTGGCGGCTGTAAAGAGTCATGTGACATTCCCAACTGAATCAAAATCGTTCAGGGATGAACATCAAAGCAGGTACACAACCTGCCACTTCATAACCATCTGGAACACTTTTTGTTGATAATGATTACTTAGTCTCAGCTAAATTGATTTGAAGCCTCACAAAAACTCTCAATATTGGGAATACCTGAAATATGGCGTCAACACCAATGGAAATCGATTCGCCCATTCACCAGATTGGTGCGAACGGGCTGGGAGGAAAAGCAAATGGTATCCCGACATCAACGACTGCTAAACTCAGCGAGATGATGCCATTGTACCGTCCAACGAAGGTGAGTGTCACATCCCAAACAAAAGAAAACAGGCTCACAACCGCAAGAAGCTCTTTCGCCGTGAGGCAGAGGCGACCAGAAGTTCAAGCTCTATATTGTCCCTTGATTTCGACAATGAGGGAGGCTTGCTGCTCACTTCGGAAAGTGATAACAGCATGCAAATCTACAATATAAAGGATGGAAAGCATCACAAGTCTCTGCTCAGTCAGAAGTACGGGGCTAATCACGCTATGTTTGCCCATGCCACTGGAACTGTCATTCATTCCAGTACTAAGATCAACCGTAAGTCTAATTAAGCCACTCTTTTATGAGTAGTACTAAGTCGCTCTAGATACCATCAGATACCTCTCCATGCACGACAACTCATACCTTCGCTACTTTGAAGGCCATGAGCAGAACGTCACGTGTCTATCCCTTCACCCTGGTCAAGACAACTTCCTCTCCTGCAGCGAAGACAACACTGTCCAGATTTGGGACGCTTCCACAAAGAATGCTGTTGGCAAGCTCCTTCTCAATAGCGCATACCTCGCAGCTTGGGATCCATCTGGCAATGTATTTGCCGTCGCATCGCCTGCCGCACAGGCCATCCTTCTCTATGATTTCCGCAACTTCGACAAAGAGCCTTTCTCAACTTTCGATATGCTCCCAAACTCTCCAGATACGTTGCCCAACTCTCCTAGCAAGGGCTGGAATAAGCTCGAGTTCTCAAATGATGGCAAGTCGATACTCCTGGGCAGCACGGGTCGATGTCACTACCTTGTGGATGCATTCGATGGTCATCTGAAAGCCTTCTTACATCGTGGCGACAAGGGGGTTGTCCGAAGACTTGGCGCTGGAGATCACAATCCTGACTATGTGGACTCTCATTCAAGCGATTTTCTCCAACCAAGCACGGGGGATTGTTGCTTCTCGCCAGATGGAAGATACGTTCTTAGCGGCTGTAGAGGCAAGGATATTCTGGTTTGGGATACACTTGCTGCTGCTCAAGACAAGGATCTTAAGCCAAGTCATGAGCTGGAGTACAAGGGAGACTCTGCTGTTATCGCTTTCAACCCGAGGTATAACTTCTTCGCAACGGGTGACAAGGAGGTTGTGTTTTGGGTTCCGGATCCCCATGCGGGTTGATTACGAATGAACGGCTTTTTTGCTACTTGTTTAGAGTTGAAATAACGGCAGATACCCATTTAGTGGTGGTGAGGGCGTTTGGGGCGTTTGGTACTGTTGGAGTTTAAAAAGAAAGGACCATTTAAGGGAGGCGGAAAAAGCGTGCACCGAGCAAATTGATAATTTGTCTATCTGCATGTTACAGTTAACCGTGGGTTTGCTTACCATTCCACATTGCACCCGAACGCCAACCCCCGATGCATCCCCTCCGTTTGATTTGATAAATTTTAGACGAGCAATACTTGAATTCCCAGTCTTTCCATAGACGTCACCCAATCCACACCTTTCCCATCATCTGTCGTAAGTTCCTCCCTTAGTCGCCAGCACTCTCTTATAATCTCGAGAGCCTTCCAATAGTTTCCGGGACACTTTGCATCCTCCGAAGCTGCCACTACCAAATCGTTCAAAAGTGGCTCGTGGTCTCTCGAAGCCATACATCCAGTCACGCAGAAAGGCCAAACCAAGTTCTGCAGCAGGGACGGGACGGGCAAATTGCTCAATGCTGTGAGAGTCATGGACACACTGGCTTTTATCTCCGTGAGCTCAGGATATGCACCGGACACCACGACATGCAGATATGTGAGGGCTGATGAGGCGAATGTTTGCGTGATGAGGGGAGAGTACTGCGCTGGGCACTTCGATATTGCCGGAGTTTTGGAGCGACCGTTGTTCAGTAATTTTGCGATTTCGGAACCGCGACTGCTGAGTTCGACCACACTCAGTCTTCCAGCCTTTTGCATATCGCGCTTCCAGTTCTCGAGGGCAGAAATCTGTGCAATCAGGATCATCACCCAAGTCTCACAGCCCATTATCTTTTCGAGTTCAATGTTGTCGGCGTAATTGACGTTATTCTGGAGGAAAGCAGTCGAGCGAGTCGAGGCAGTTGCAATGATATCATACCAGAGTATTGTTCCAATGAGGAAGTCTGCAGCGATTTCGTTCACTACGAGAACCTCGGGATTAGTGTACGTCTTATATGAGGTAGAACAACAAAGTTATGCCTCAAAGCAGGGGTAGTTTCCATGAAAATCAAAAAGGTGTAGACATTTCCCAGCGATTGGAAGGCATCAGGCAAATCTTTGATGAGTTCCATTGAGAAGAGACGGTTGAGGAATACCAACCGTTCGGCGGGGAATCCCCTCGATCCAGCCTTTCAGAATAATCTGCCTGCAGTGTCCTATTTGATGGATTATTTGTCTTCCTTGCCGCCACTAGTGCTGGTATGAAAGAAGCAGCAGCTCGTAAATGTACTTCCCAGGAGTCGGTACCGCCTCTCAGCAACTGCTCGATGTCACTGAGGTTCAATACCAAGGGGCGACTTACATACCTCAAAAGAGATCAGCTGGATGATGCAAGCCAGGATTTCGAGTCTGTCCTTTATTGTTCCTTCCAACTGGTTACTATTCAAGAAAGCTATCTGCAGCTGTAAATGTTGGAAGGCAATAGCATGATGCGTTTTCATGGCTTCCTCATGCCCTTGGATACAGCGGCTTCGATCCTTTTCATTTTTCGCTAAAGCGGATTTGATGTAGAATGCAGACATTGCGAGAGCTGCATGATATAGCGGCTTCGTTCGCGTGAGAAGCGCCAGAAGCCTGTTGATAGGTGAGGAGTTAGCAGCTGCTTCATTCGATGCGGTCAAAACTGATTCAGATTCGAGAACTTACCAGCCTCGCCCAAGTTCAATGACAGAAGGAACATAAAACCTAAACTGGAGCGGAAAGACCTGGTCGAGATAGTTCATGAGCAGAGTCGATTCGTGGTCGGTGCGCCGTGCACGAGGGTCTGTAATTGTGCATTCTCCAGACAGAAAGCTTGTAACCAGATCTGGGGGTACAGAATCTCGGTATCCTGAGTTCTGAGATGTGGGAGATAATTCTACGGCTGGCTGCGGGTAAATATAATTGAGATCGGGTGGTGCATTTGTCGAGCTCCCATATGGTGGTGATGTTGTACTCGGTGGCGTTGGGATAGAGAACGGTGGCTTTGCAGCAGACCAAAGAGCCTTCCTCTGCTTCAGGCTCTCCTTAACCTCATCCCTCAGGGCGCGTACTACCTCCCGTTCCCTTTGACCTCCGTCCATCCACTGGGGCTTTGGTCCGTATCCATGGCATGTTATACCCCTTGAAGTACAATTCGAGCAGGCGGGAAAGTGCTCATCGCATTTCTTCTTTCGCACTCTGCAGCTCCAGCACTAAGAGAGAGAGTCAGCTATTTCACGACCATTTGTTGTTATACGCAAGGGTCCGGAATCAGATCATGATGGATGTCCTGTCTCGCTTACTCCATGGGTGCTTCTCTCATATGGAGGCATTGAGACGGTCACCGTGCTACGCAGAGGAAGATCAGTAAGGGAGTTGAACGTATTCGTCGGACTCCCGCGGTGTCGCGCTTTGATTTGAACAATTGGAGTTGAAGCAGCCATCGCTGATATTGCCGCAGACCCCCCTTGTCCATTGCCGCCGAGCTAAAATCGTACCCCTGTCCCTTGCCGCGGCACTAAGAAGCGAGGCTCCTCCTTTTCAACCTGAGCACCGCAAAGTGGGCTCGGCGCCAGCTGCAGGAAGTTTGCTCTCGGCCGGCGTCTGTGATATGATGGTATCTTATATTTCGATCTTTCACTGCATAAGATAGTTACGAGCCGCAGGGCGGTTAAGAGCAAGGGCCTCTCTCTCTGCCTCTGGAAACTCTAGCGCGTTGGTCACAAGCTTTCCCTCTACGAATGGTACCGCCTATTTAACCTTCCTGCTTCTCGTCGGAGTCTCTCCTCGACAATCACTTTTCCACCACCTTCAAACTCCTCCTCACAACCAAGCCTATGCACAAAATGTTGCACCTCATAGGTAATCCGATCACATGCACGTGAGTAAACTTGTTTCCTCCTACTGACATGAGCTGATCGATGATCAATTTCCAGGAAGCGCGTGTTGATCACTCTCTATGAGCTCAAACTGAAGTTGGATACCGACTTCACGATCACCCAGCTGAATGTCATGGCTGGTGAGCAGAAAGTAAGTGAACACAAGAATCCTTCAGCCTTCTTCTCACAATCTCTGCTGATTCCTGCTCAGCAACCAGCGCACCTGGCCAAGCATCCATTCGGCGTCGTTCCAGTCCTCGAGGATGGCGACTTTACCGTCTTTGAGACCCGAGCTATCTGTCGGTATTTGGCAACAAAGTATCGCGGTCAAGGAACTCAAAACTTGATTCCTGATCCCATGGACATCAAGGGAATGGCAATATTCGAGCAATGGGCAAGTGTGGAGTTGACATGCTTCGATACCTTCACCAACGTCATCGTTACGCAGAAGCTCTTTAACAAGTACGGTAATAATGCTTCATTTACCGGAGTCCTCGCTCACAAATTGCAGAGTGCGAGGTATTGAGCCAATTCCTGCCGTTGTCGAATCGGCCAAAAAGGGATTGTCTGAGAAGCTGGACGTCTACGAAGGAATTCTGGCCAAGCAGAAGTACATGGGTGGTGATGAGTTCTCGTTGATTGACATCTTCTACAGTATGCCATGAATCTTTCATACTCCTCCGGTACTTTTGATTAAGTTTTACCAATACTGATATCCATTGTCAGTGCCGTGGACGAATCGGCTGTTCGAGGCTGGTGAAGGTGCAATGATCGAGAGTCGACCTCATCTGAAGGCGTGGTGGCAGGAGGTGACAGCCCGCGATAGCTGGAAAGATGATGTTGATCCCGACAACTCCAAGATGTGGGCTGGCATGGTGAAATCACTGGGATACTGAAAGCACATTTGATCCCCAAAGGGCAAGTTTGCATTGCTAGGTGCATCTCTTATTTGAGCACAAAAAAGACTCGTTCGCTACCTTTCACGATCCTAGATAGAAACTATCGATGAGCTTTCTGCATACATTGCCGTTTGCGAGATGAGCAAGAGAGTGAGACTCATCGTTACTCAGCTGTTTATAACCAATAATTCACTCCATTCATACGAACCGCGGAACCAATGTCATGTTCTGGTCCCTGCGACAGGAAGCTGTGGTTCCAGCCACATAATCACTCAGAACCCTACGACAAGCTCTCAGCTGTCTGGCCAAGGAACCCTTTTTCATCTCCCATTGCTTCCTTCTTTGTCTCCTCGGGAGTGTTGAGCGTGGTATTAACAAGCGTGAAGGGAAGCTCCTCATGCCGCTCGCTTGGCTTGGTAACTCAAAGGGATGCAGCGTTCCTGTATGCCTGGGAGTAATTGAATCAAGGGGCACTTGCCGTAGGAAATCATGACTCCGAGAAGATTCAAAAAAATGTGCTGATAACTGGACTGGGGATTTTGCCAGGAAAATGGAGGAGAATGCAGGAATAGGTAGCTCACTGTGAGCGGGCTTGATCTGAGGAGGGCTGTCATGACCAATCCGCTTAGTCATCGTTCATCGATTGCGTTTTGGGCTTGTTGGTGCTCAATTCTGTGGTCTGGATGAGGTATCTTAGTATGTTGGTCGAGAATGTTTGATGAGCTTCGATAGCAGATTGACATAGCAAATAGAGCTTTTGTATTTCTTATAATTTTCATACGTTTCATTGTGTGAATCGAAAATCTCCAATTAAGTGACGCTCTTCAGTTCCCATGTGAACCTTGCCTAGTAATTCAGCCATTTGATGTTCATCGATATTATAGCAGTTTAGTGAGAATCTCGAATAACCCAGAATAACTCAACCACCAAGAAGCCACTAAAATCCAATACACCGACAGGGCTGGATTTTTGGCATTGTTTGCGACTGGAATAGGGATAACAATTCAAAAGGACAAGATGCCTGAAATTGGAACTCTTGGTTCCTTCATTTAGAACCTATCTGCGGTTGAAATTATCTATCACCGACAAAGTGTTCATACAAAAAGTAACAGCAGATAATGACCATCTCGATATGGCCCTTTTTCAGTCAGTTCTGGCTTTCTTCTCCCGCGGTAAAGTTGCAACCACTTCTCCACCATGTTGTGCGCAATCCTCAGTGTATTGATCAAAATCTCGCTTCTTTTCACCAGGGTGGCTTGACTCGGCGGGAGACTTCTCCACCATCATAGATGCTGATGACTGAGATTCGCAATGCCCATGCAGCCTCAATTTGTCTTTGGAACTAATATTGAGCGGCGGGTAGATAGTCTGACTAGCTTTGTCGTTTGGCAGTGAAATACATACAGACGATGAAACAGCAGCAGGATCAGCAGCCCGATTTGACAGACTGTGTGCTTGGGGATCAGTCGTATAATGGAACTGTGGCGGTTGAGATGGGTGCCATCCGCCATGATTATTTGGTACAGCTGGTCCTCTTACTGGTCCCGCGGAGATATTCGTATGAAATTCAGGGAGGAGAAGGCTTCGTGGAGCGAGTTGAAGGGGAAGAGAGGGTTGAGAATTTTGTGCGTGCGGTACTTCAGTGGTTCCTTTATTACTAGGGATAGACTCAGCATGTCTTGGAGGAAGGGAAGCTGTGAGATGCTGTGCGGACCTGGAAACAAGTTGTTCTGAGACTGACGTGCCTGCAGCCATTGACATTGCTTTGATAGCATCCAATGCTGTGCATTGCATGGCATAAGGGTTTCGAACAGGATTCGAGGGCGTCTGGTCGAGGGCAGATGGGTGTCGGGCAAGACATGATAACGTCCGATCGGCGGCATACGGATTGGGGGCAAGATAGGATGGCTTGCAAGGGAGCTTTTTGGCGTTCGATTCGGCTTCAGCTTTGAACTTGGCCCTTTCAACCTCCACTGTTGTACGATTGTCCGCACCCAGAATCTGAGCGGGGTACGAAGACTTGGGAGGGAGAATCATAGGATAGTGTGAACCTGCGGCCACCGAATATGGACCACCAGCCTTAATCTCCGCCTGATCAGTGGTTGACAGGTTTTGGGCGGGCTGTGACTGCCTTGACATGATGAACCTTTCTCTCTCGGCCTCGGTCGCACCCTGGTCGATGGCATCTGGATTTCTGAAAGCATGCGAAAAGTAGGCTTGCATGAAAAGCAATTCACCAGCTTCGTGGAGCATAGAGACGTCACGGCATCTCTCGGAATCTTCAAGCAGCTCGCGTATTCTTCTTCCATTCCTCGAAGTATCATTCAATTCTTTGAGTTTTCCATCTTGCGTAAGTGGAAATTGTGCCAGTGCACGTTCTTCGAAGGCTGGATTCCTATCAGCTCTTGTCTTGTCTTGGAAAGGGAGACAATACCGTCAGGTTCACGACAATACTTCTCCCGGATTTCTTCCCTCCTGGTATTCGCCGTCACATACTTCCTGGGTTGGGTCCCATTCGCAGCAGGCATGATGACGAGCGGATTTGAAATGAAGTGTTGAAAACCTAGGGTTTTTTTGGGGGTCTTTTTTTGAAAATGAGGAAGGATGGCGAGACAAATGTGATATGTATTTCTCGAACGATGAGGTTGAAGTTGCAATGAGCATAGGCAATTGAATAAGCTTAAATTGCGAAATCGAGGGAGTGGGAAAGTGAATTAGAATCGTAAGGAGACTCCAAACCACCGCTCATTTTCTGAGCTCTCGTGATATGCGGCTTTACTGCCGCTCGACCATGGGTTTATAAAATGTCTTATTGCGGCAGTGCTGCATTCGCGCTGTTGAGGGTGGCATTTTCTTCGATTTCAGGTTCATATAAGACATAGAGATTTTGTCATCACACCACCGCAGTCGATTAGTGTGTTTTATAATTACATTTCAATCATATCGAAGAAAATTGGGCTCAAAGGTAAGTTGAGATCAAGATACTCATTTTGAAGAGGGTCGAAGGAGAGACATAATAGGTAGCTTTTTTGCCGTGTGGCTTCCAAGGTAGTAGTTGTTCACAAAATCCTCTCCACTCGAACAGAATGAATAAAGTGAGTTGCAGAAGCACTAACCGCTGGAGGGCAAACGAGATTCTCCTCGTTCAATCACTTAATCTTTACATTCGAGAATCGGCAGCCTAAACATGCTGGAACTGCGTCAAACAAGATTAATCTGTTTAGGCGACTGACAATCTCATGGAGGTAGGAGCGCAAAGCAATACTTACTACATGGTCGTTCACAGCTACTAAACTGCATGGAGAAGCCTCAGCTGACTTCAGGATTTTGCATTTGTCGGGAGTGAAGTGAGGTTGAAGATAACTGGGGCGACCACGGGCTAGGTGCATGCGCATTCAAGGGGTCAAATGAGATTAGATTAGATCTGCGCTAAAACTACAATTGCTCTCGCGCTTCTTCAACATCTACTTGAGTCGGGAAATCAAGCTCACGATCACATCATAATGGGCAGAAATACAGATAAACTCTACATCACTCACTCAGAGTGGTCTTCATCAGATGCCTACTCCGCGAACGCAGGCTCGAATGTCTCTGCGAAAGCCCCTACCGGCTCATTCAAACGTCTACCCTTCAACTTTTGCGCTGCCTCTCTGCAACCATTCTCCCACCCTGTTTGCACAGCCGAAGGAACGATCTTCGATGTCGAAGTCATATCTTCATGGCTTGAGAAGCACGGCACGAACCCAGTCACCGGGCTTACCCTTAAAAGCAAAGATCTCATAAAGTTGAACTTCGCGCGGAATGGAGATACGGACGCACATGATGGAGGCGGAGGGGCTGGGGAGGGAAAAGGAGAAATGGTCGATCCGGTCACGTTCAAAGTCTTCACGGATAATACGCATATTGTAGCTGTAAGACATGGCAGCGAGGCGAATGTTTTTGCTTGGGAGACGGTAGAAAGGCTTAACATCAAGGCAAAGATGTGGAGGGATCTTGTTGATGATCAAGAATTCGGCAGATCAGATATCATCACCCTTCAAGACCCGCAAAATATTGAGAGCAGAGATTTGAGCAAATTCAAGTTTCTGAAAGAGGGCGAAATTGTGCTCACTAAGGAGCAAGAAATGGAACGGTCGAAGGGTAGCGTGAATATTGATGCGCTCGGAAGAGTTGGGGAGAAGGTCCTGAGAGCCAAGGAAGCGGTGGATAAAGCAAGGAGGGAAAGAGAAGCTGGAGGGGATGTAAATCGTTCCAAGGCTTTAACGAAAGCCGGACATGCAAACACCGCGCCCAAACCCTCAATGGTGCGGGAGAAGAAAATGGCATACAACGCAGCGCAATATACAAATGGACGTGCAGCAGCTTCCTTCACCAGTACCGGGCTGACACCGGAGACCAGTGGAGAACGAGCGCTTCTGTCCGACGAAGAGTATATGCTGCGTCCAAAGCGGGTGAAGATCAAAGGCTACGCACGAATCGAAACCAACCTAGGCTCGTTGAACATTGAACTACAAACCGAGACCGCGCCGCGAGCGGTATGGAACTTTGTGCAATTAGCCAAGAAAGGGTATTACAACGGCGTTGCATTTCACCGAAATATAAAGAATTTCATGATTCAAGGCGGAGATCCCACTGGTACAGGGAAGGGTGGAACCAGTATATGGGGAAAGAATTTTAATGATGAGTTTGATGGACCTTTGACACATGACTCAAGAGGCGTAATGAGCATGGCCAACAAGGGCAAGAACACGAATTCGAGCCACTTCTTCATCATTTACAAACCTGCTGGTCACCTTGACCGAAAGCATACAATATTCGGTAAAGTAGTAGGTGGTCTGGACGTTTTGCAGAAGTTGGAGAATGCACCTGTTGGAGGGGGCGATAGACCGCTCAATCCAATCATTATGGAGAATGTGGTGGTATTCGTGGATCCGTTCGAGGAATTCCAGAAGCAGAAACGGGACAATGATGCCGCGGAGAAGGAGAAAGCGGAAATCCAAAGGTCAGGTGGAACTGAGGATGACAAAACCACGTGGACGGGGAAACGGATTCGAGGTGATGGGACAGTAGTGCAGAACGAAAGTGCTGGTGGAGTAGGGAAGTACCTGAACCTGCCTGTGGAGACCGGAACCGGAAATGGCAGATTGGTGGAGGATGAAGAATATGATGAGCCGGTCAAGAAGAAGACGAAGACGGGGGGCTTCGGAAATTTCGACAACTGGTGAGAATGGATGACGGTCATCGAAAGACCTAGCATAACCCATTTCAAGCCGTATTGCAACTGGATGGAAACAAGTACGCAACCTAGGAGAGCTGATCAAGTCTTCGGATCTTGAATGGGATGAAATGAAACCCCGTATATTTGAGACGTGGTTCAATTTCTGAAGAAGCTTGTACTGTTCTCCTTGATCGATCTACGATCAGCACACATAGTTTCTGAAGGCGAAGGCATCTTGTGAAACACAGCTCCTCAAGCATGATATCACATGCTCCAAGCACTAGGACGGGTAGTACTTCAATAGATACAAAAAATATCGACCTGGTTTAAGCCTCAATGGTTTGGCAGAAGATTTTGGGACGATGGAACGATCATCGTTTTATGAAGTCGGGAGGCTCCACAGGAGGCCATTAGTCTACACAGTTGTGTAGGAAGTCCGCCACTGCCCATAATGTTAAGCGAGACTCATGCTTCTCTTGACCTTTGTGTGTCGACATAGTTCTCGGTTGTCAGCTGCTTTCTCGGTGTCAAATTATTAACTTGGAATATTAACAAGAGTGGGCTATGGTCATTGTTGTTGGCTCTCCCGAGCGTCGACTAGGACTTCAGAGGGATTCTGGCAGTAGCTTTAATGGTAATTAAAGCCTAGTATTCAGTCAATGGCATCCATGGTTCCATCCCCTTGCTGTCATGGCGTATTTTAGGAGCTACTGCGACAATGTATCGCCAGTCATTTTGCCAGCAATCGTCACGAAATAATGTTTGCACAAGCCCCTGCTAATCTGTTTAGAGAAGTTTGACAGCCTTTGCTCTATGAAGCACTCCTTAAATTCATGAATGCCCCGTCTCATGTATATATCATTTTCTACTACTTTTCAGCCTCTTCTCTAAACCCACATTATTTCTCTCAGTCTTCTCTTCTCTTCCTCATCGGCGAAGGTAATATCAATTGCGCTTCTAGCAAGCTCGCATATTTCCTTCCGTCCCAACCCAAAATGCTCCGCAATAAGTGCATACTCGTTTGACAAAGTGCTGCCAAACACTCCTACATCATCCGTCTATGAAATTCAGCAATGAACCTCTGATGGTTCCCATGTCGACTCACACTTAACGCGATAGGGCACTCAGTCTCCTTCCACCACCCAAAATGATGATCTCCATACGTTCCCGTGATCATCTTCGCATGAACGTTACAACTCAAGCAGAGCTCTAGCCCCAGCTTCCTCCTCACAATCTCCTCCTTCACCTTATCTGGCACGTGAATGACATGGCCAATGCGATCCGGGCAATACTCCAGCAATCTCCATAACTCTTTGTCTGTGGACGATTGAACGGCTTCTGCGAAATGGATAGTGATTTTCAGGCCCTCCGATTTGGCCTTTGAAAATGCGGGCTGGAAGATTGAAATGTCGCCCACTGCAGGATCACCGCAGAGATCGATGCCGACTACGCCCTGGGAGCGGTATTTTAGAGCGAGATCTATGACGGAGATGGCAGTGGCAGCGTCGTTGCGGCGGTCGATGGAGAGGATTAGGTTTACTTTCATATTGTGTAATGTGTTAAAGGTTGAGATACAGGATATTATCGTCTGGATGTATATATCTTTTGTGATTTTGGCGGATGGGATCTCGCGGGGTGTCGTTCGTAGCTCGAGATAGACCACGCCATCGGATTGGAAGTCGGCCAGAACCGCGTTGGTGGTGTATGTCAGAGCTGAGATATCATTGCATAGAGCATAGATGTATTTGGAGAATAGTGGAAAGAAGCTATGATTTGTGAGCAGGGGTCGTGTCGTGTAGAGTTCGAGCTTTTTCTTTTACCTCGATCACCGAAGCTTTTGGTTGATTCGAAATAGCGATATAGGGATTGAGTGGAAGAAATTTCGGACCAAAAGTCTCCATGAAATGAAGAAAGGAAAAAAACTCACGTCTCTAAATTATAATCGAACTTACCAACGGGCATTTCGATCAGAGGATCTTCTAGCGAAGTCTCTCCGCTTTCCTTCTTTCGGACCCAGACTTCATGCAGAGTCTCTCGACGAATCGAACCACTGAGATGAGCATGTAGCTAAAACACAATCAATCTATCTTCACGACGTTTCTGATATGGGTACATGCAAAACAATTACAAGCAGCGTATGACTAGACGCTTCAAGCATGCCGCACTCTTAGAGTCCAATAGGACTAACATGCGTGTTATGCAATAGAGCTGAAGAAATAGCCGCCAAAGCAGCAACTGGCAGGAAGAACGGCATAGGTGTGAAGCGTAGAGAGATTTACTTACTTCAATCTTGGGCAGGGCCTTGAAGTCCATCTTCAATCAATTGGTCGATTTCGATGCGATCACCTGTTGACATTGACCTCTGGCTGAATCATTCAGCGTCAGATTCGTGTACGTCTTCTATACCCTAAGAAAGCAGGGTCTTGCGAATGGAGGCTGAGATCTAGACCGAAGTAAGGGAATGCGACGTTGAAGCGGGTTGTGTCAACGTGTCGGGTCAACTTTCCACGGCAGTTTGTAATGTCTCCGCCGTGGCGCAATTACTAGGCTAGGAGGCAAGAGATAGCACCGTAGATAAGTGGAAGCCCCTCGTCTCCGTATTATGAGTAAGTAAGTTAGTAGGTAACTTGAGACGGTCTGAGGGCTTCTACTAGTCGATAGATATCTGTGGTAGATGCATATTCGATTGTTTTGAATTCGGTCACTCAAAAGGCCAGGAGCAACATGTTGGGAGGAGACAGTCGTCGTCGTCGTCAATCTCACATGACTATTTTACTTTGAGGTGGCGTTCAGTTGATCCCGAAACTCGCCAACCATTGCATGAAGAAGAAGAAAAAGCACAAAATGAGAATTCCACACATCATATTTCCTGGTGGCTGGAACTGGAGACAAACTCTCGGGTTTATACCTGCTGATCGCGAATGCTTATTCGTAAACGAAACACTCCGACCGGAGGCAACATCCATGCCCGGCATAAATTCCAATAGTGGAAGCTCCTTAAGTTCGCTTGCGGATTGCGACGTCGTTCCACAAAGAAATGGCAGCAGCAGCGGATGTCCCACCTTAGCATTGCTTGTGTAAGCGATGGAGATCGTGTTTTATGATATTCTCTACCATATTATCAGATCAGTATAAAGCTTTGCGTAAATACTAAGTGAATCAATTATTCTGAGTATCATTGTGGCTTTTTACACTTTGTATTTCATCTGATTTGATATCATCGAAGCGGGCCGGGGGGCATCCCCAATTCCTCCTTTCTTGATCCGTAAGCGGGCTAGTCACCTCCACGCCCGCTAATTTCCTAGCTAATCAATGGCCAAGGAGCTCCCGTCCTTTGGAGTATCGACCTGAGCGACCAACAACCTTTCATTCTCCAGTCTTCAATTCGTGCCACCACTGCTCAATTGAGCATCCAGCAATTGTTACCACCGGACGCTTTGCTATCTCGTGAAACTCTTCGTCCACAGCGCTGACCCGATACTCCTCATCGACTGCGTCAACAGCGTCGGTGAGCTATCATCCGTTTGGGCGCAACCCCCTACCGAGCCTCATCTCGTCTCCTTTCCAACGTCGAACCCTCAACACCCTGCCTCTCATACATATCAATCGACAACAATTGACTCGCCCCTCACACGATGTCGAATGATGTCTCGCCAGAGGCGATGCAAGGGCGCATCCAGCAAGCCCGTCGCGAAGCCGAAAACTTGAAAGATAGGATAAAGCGCAAGAAGGATGAACTGGCTGACGGCACGTGTAAGTAGATCAACAACATCTTCATTCACATTATTGCAATCATCATGGCGCCGAAACCGCAGCAAAAACAGTATGCTGACAGTCTGCAGTGTCCAGTATTGCAAAAGCTCAACAGGACGCCCTCCCAAAGAACCAGATGATGAGGACGAAGAAGACACTGAAAGGACATCTCGCCAAAATCTATGCGATGCATTGGTCCACCGACAGAAGACACTTAGTATCGGCCTCACAAGACGGGAAGTTGATTATTTGGGATGCATACACAACGAATAAAGTTCACGCCATTCCCCTGCGATCTTCATGGGTCATGACCTGTGCTTACGCCCCCAGCGGTAACTACGTTGCTTGTGGTGGTCTCGATAACATCTGCTCCATTTACAACCTTAACTCGAACCGTGACGGTCCTACTCGCGTTGCCCGAGAACTCTCTGGCCATTATGGCTACCTATCGTGTTGTCGATTCATCAATGACCGGAGTATTCTAACCTCCTCTGGTGATATGACGTGCATGAAGTGGGATGTCGAGACCGGCTCAAAAGTTACCGAGTTCGCAGATCATCTTGGAGATGTCATGAGCATCAGCATCAACCCCACGAATCAGAATACCTTTGTCTCAGGTGCTTGCGATATGTTTGCCAAGCTGTGGGATATCCGTGCTGGAAAGGCTGTCCAGACTTTCGCAGGCCACGAATCCGATATCAACGCCATTCAATTCTTCCCTGACGGCCACTCATTTGTCACTGGATCTGATGATGCTACCTGCAGATTATTCGATATCAGAGCTGATCGGGAACTCAACCAATACGGAGTATGTCGAGTTCATTCTTTGGAGTGGTTTCAGAGCTAACTGTCCTGCAGAATGACTCCATCCTTTGTGGTATCACATCTGTTGCAACTTCGGTATCTGGCAGACTCCTCTTTGCTGGTTATGACGATTTCGAGTGCAAGGTGAGCTTAGCTTCTTCATAGGAGTCTGCGAGGAAAGGATTCATTACTGACTTGGGATACTAGGTCTGGGATGTTACCCGTGGCGAGAAGGTTGGATCGCTTGTCAGTCATGACAATCGCGTCAGTTGCTTAGGCGTCAGCAATGATGGCATGAGCCTGTGCACTGGATCTTGGGATTCTTTGGTTAGTTGCACGCTTTTCTTGTTGGAGAAATGTCGAAGCTAATCTTTGTTATAGCTCAAAATCTGGGCCATGTGAGGCGCTTCCGACACAGCAGAACGACAACGGATGGCATTCTTTCTCGATTTATGCAGAGCAAAAGCCAAGTCTCTTCGAAAGCGAACTAGCCGAATCCTTCATCCTACTCAAACCTGATACGCCTTCATAATCTCTGCACGTCGGCGTAGGCTGGACGAAGTTACGAAGTCCCCCATGTTTAGCGAAGCAGTTGCTCTCACCGGACCTATGCGTTGATCTGAATTGATCGAGAGGACCCAGACAGCTGGCTGCGCATTTAATTCTTTGCAAGATACTTGTTCTTTCTGATATCCTTGTTCGTATGGGTGGTCCTCTGGCATTGCTCTTTTCTGTGCGTCTTACAGCCCAGGCTCTCTTGGCAACGATATCCTGCCGAGACGCCTGGGTCGACCTCGAAACACCTGCAAACACCATACTGTTTCTTTTTCTTTTTCCGATAACTTTTTTCGGTCTCCTTTTGCACTATCAAAAACTCGAGGCTGTCGAGTGGTGGGTTTGGCTGCGAACATGATCAGAGAGGGTCTCAAAATGTTGTGTAATGCGATAAGATTCGAAGAGACCTACGCGATACCTTGGGTACGAGTGTAGATGTGGCAAGTTAGCTGGGAATCATGCAGCAAAGGAGGCCCTTTTGCTCAAGCTTCTGTTGCTGCATCGGCCTTCCAACTAGGATTAGGTGTCGGTCATCAACAATGCTTGTATTACAGTCTAAATACTGCATCTTGATAACCCTTAATTTTGCAAGCACTGTGATGTCTTCGTGATTCGTGAGAAGAGAGGACGAAGGAATAACACAGCCGTTGTCATTACAGAGACAGTGCGACGTTCCATTATTGAAATATCACGACTTAAATATTACCTTTGGTGCGGGGAATGATATACATCCAAATCTAGTGCCAAAGAGCCCACTGACGTTTGAGGCGTCGTCGCCCCAATTTGAAAACGTCGTTGCCCATCAAACCCTGTATTACACTACACAGGGAATTCTTTACTCCGCGGAGTCACACTGCATGCGGTACATGCATAACCGAAGGTACGATATGCTGCAAGAATTATCGCAGGATTTAGAAGCCTCTCAGCCTTTCAGCCTCAAAGAGATCGTCTTCAGACGCCTAATCGAGCGATCCATTTTCAAGCCGGACCTGTCTCTACGCAGGTACATACCTCAGGAAATGGACCAGTGACCAGTGACCACCCATTTAAATTGGGGACCACGGGGGAGCCGTTTCACCTGCAGCGCCCTTTGAGACATTCTTGGCGTCGTCAGGCACTCCAGTAACTCCACCCCAAATGCCCATTTGCATTGTTCTCTGCGCTACGTTAAAAAGACCCTCGTACTCGAGTACAAGGTGAATCACCGACTTTGCGATTGGGTCAATTGCATTTGCCTAAAAGCAACATCGCGGTACGAGAAACAATCCTAAAGCAAATCGGAACTCGATATTCGACTTCAACCGCAGCTCCTCTGTCTTTGTACCTCGGCCATACCACTGCTAAGAGTAGGTATTCTGCATCAAGGTGCCACCAAAGCACCAAGACCTTCCTATGCAAAACAGCCTATTATGACCCCTATCGCTGACTTTCGCGACCGTGCCTACGTTCTGGACACTGCCGGGGAAGGGAATATCAAAGCCTTTTAAGGACACTTGACACACGCACATCTTACATCACCAGATCCGCAAACTGATTACCCACTCCCAATTTAGCATCCTCAAACCTCCTAGCAACCGAGTTCTTTCTCTTGCTAGTGTTCCACTCCTTCCAGAAGGACAGCAGCATCGCACACACGGCCATTCCCCAGACCTACTTAAAGTCATCGTTCCTCGTCTTTGACCATGGCTGCCAAATCCGCTGCTCAAGAAGAATTCGATTCGATCGTTCAGAAATCCGCGGCAGGGAACAAAGTATCACATCATCCAAACGACAGTGAGGATTATAAGTACGATAGAGCACATAGTGATCGTGACGAAGAAGAGGAATACATTCAGAAAAGGATCGATGAGAACATGAGGATACCGGCTTTAGATCATATTGGGGGAAGGAGTCTGCGGCTACCACCTAAGGAATTCGACCGGGGAAGGACGACGGGTGTGAAGGGTGTTATCGCTGACGCGAGGAGTTATGAGGAGGCAAGAAAAACTGGGAGTCGGGGAAGCAGAATAGGCAACAGTGGAAGCAGAGCGGATAAGAAAGGGGTGCTGCGACGTTCTTGAAGGATGATGGGGAGGGAAGTGCAAGCGAGGATGAGGAATTCTTGGAGAAATGGAGGGAGCAACGCCGGGTGGAGCTGGAGAGAGAAGGAAATGATATTCGGAATCGACGGACGAGTCCCAGTGTCAGGAGATATGGACGATTTGATGAAGTTGACGCTATGGGGTACTTGGATGCCATTGAGAAAGTAAGGAGGGATACAGTTGTTGTTGTATTTGTTTATGATCATGAGGTATGGCCATATTCATTTACGTTTGAAAAGCAGCTGACTCTCTAGTGCGCTGTTTCCCAAGTTATCTCTGATGCCCTTACACCTCTCGTTGCAAGTCATCCTGCCGTGCATTTCGTCCGAGTCCACTACGAAGATATCGAGTTCGACAACGCAGGCGTGCCTGCCATTCTTGCATACAAAAACCAAGGAGACCTCTTCGCAAACCTCACCTACGTTATCGACCAGATTCCTGATGAGAGTCTATTTGATACCCAAGCATTGGAGATTATCCTGAGGAAGCATCAAGTTCTATGAGCAATTTACGTTCACGTTCGCATTTTTCTGCTGGATGATACCAATTCTTTGCGCCGAACTTAAAGGGAACCTGTTTTACTATGGTGTTGGCCCTTGATGTGGGATTTTGGGAGTCGGGATTGACGCTTTATGTTATATGAGACGGTGCGCAAACGTCACCGGGCGTTTGAGATTCGATACACCAGATAGACGTACAATATCATCGGTCACAAGGCTTCCTACGTGTAATCACAACGAACGAGGTTTTATTTCTTCTGAGACCCGTCTTTACTTAAGCTCGTCGACCTCTCGACAGCCCAGCATAAAGAAAGAAAGGACTACACATGGACCCCTACCAGAACTGTTCAGGGTACAATGAAAAGGAATCTAATGTTCACACCTTTTCCCACAGTCAAACTGCAATGATCATGAGGGTTTCAATATAGTCATTTTAGAGTTCAAACAATTTTTTCCTGCCTTAAGAAAAGTTTCATAATTCACTGAATAACCAGACATGAACGCCGCGAAGGAATGATTCGCTAAAGTCATGCAGCCTCACCAAAGAGGCAGTTTGACAAGAGAAAACTGCAAGTAGAAGTCCAACAGAACCTAAATTTCCGAATAGAAACGGCTCTCAAAAGTTGATAACAACCATCGGAACGCTCGACCTATGATATTAGATGTTTGACGGACATTACCCAGGATAAAATACACTTCGGCACACTCGATACTGTAGATACATAGAGGACGTTGACTTTGACCCAACGACAGTCGGTACGTAAGATTCGACACTACCCCTCCAAGCAAAGCAACCCCTCGAAATCATCCACACTCATTGTCGCAATCGGCACAAGTGTAAGAAGTCTGGCTTGCATTGCACAAGATTGAAGTCACTCCGTTGTACTCGACTCGATATTGACCAGCGAAGTCCCGAGACAAAACGCCGTTAACCTAACCCGCGACTGACCGAGCAACTACAACCTCGACCTTCTGGACAACCGACTCACGATGTCGAGCACCACAGCACAATATGTAGTACCACCAGACTCTAATAGCTCCAATGGCGCATCATCCAATCTGCAAAGTCAACCTCCTGCTGCTGCAGGAGATCACAAGAGAGTATACCAGGCGTGCATCCCCTGCCGTCGGCGCAAGGTGAAATGCGATCTTGGACCTGTCGACAACCCTCATCCGGCCCCATGCAAACGCTGTCAGCGCGAGAGCAAAGAATGCTTCTTCTCTTCCACGCGCAGAAAGCGCAATGGCGGGGATGGAAAGGAGGACAGTCTTGATGGTTACGACATCGCAGACGATTATGTTCTCCGAAATGGTAGAAAGATGGTCCATGGAAGTCCCCCAGCAGTTGCCGCCAGACAAGGGAGTATGGGAGCGCCTATGTCTGCACGCTCTGATGCGAGATATGTCGATGCGTCGGTGATGCCAGCACCGCCTTTGACTCCTGGGGGAAGTATTGGACGACCGTCGCCGTTGAGAAAGCCAGCCCAAGCCGATCAAAATCAAAGGTATGGTGGGCATCTAGATGAGGCGGATACACAGTTGGAGAATCTGGAGGCACAGGAGGTTATGAAGAGAGGGGTGTTCGGGCCTCACGATGCATTGGATCTCCTGTACAAGGCTGCGCAAGAAAGGTGCGTGTCCGTTCATCCATCAAGGACTGTATCGGCGAATTATAAACCGTCGCTGACTTACTCCCTTAGTCCAGGACCCAAGAGAGCTGGTCATCGAGAGAGCCACGGTAGTAGTCAGATGTCGCCGATGCTAGGAAATACTTTGTCTCAAGCCCAGCCGCATCCATCTCCTGTACAGAACAATCATCAAGCCTACCAACAAAACCACATGCAACCACCCGAAATGCCACAGGATACCATGGTTGATCCTGCACTGTCTGGTGAAGGAATGGAAAAGATGGCCAGAATGCAAGATCCAGGATACACAGAGGCTGTTAAGGCGTGGTCAAGATTCCGATTCGTTCGAGCTGGATGGTTTACAGCACAAGAAGCAATTGCTTACATTGAGTAGTATGTAAAACCCCGCTACTCCTAAACTTTTCCTGATATTCGATTTAGCTACTATGAATACCTTTCTCCCCTCACTCCCATTTCGCCCCCAACATTCCGATATCCTGGAACTCACCCTACGCTATTGACCGAAGAACCCATTCTTACTGTGACTCTCCTGACGATCGCAACCCGCTATAGACGAATGCCAGGTCCCGGAGGTCATTGCAGATCTCACGCAATACATGAGCAACTTTGGACTTACCTTCGTGGAATGATTGAAAGATGCTTGTGGGGTCAAGAGGCGTTTGGAGGCGGGTTTTGTGGATCTGGAGCCGATGCTGAAGCACAAACATCAAGCACTGCTCCGTGGCGAGGTCTACGGAAGGGCAGCTTACGAACTCTGGGCACGATCGAAAGTCTCATGATCCTTACAGAATGGCATCCTCGAGCTCTTCACTTTCCCCCTGCGGAAGCAACAGACGAACTTATGCTTCCCTCCTACGATATTTCGGACAACTACAGCAACGACGCGGACATCGATCACCATCTTCCGGGAGGTGTTGGGGGTAAGCGTATTGAGAGCTGGTTGGAGCCGGCTTGGAGAAGTGACCGTATGTGCTGGATGCTTTTGAGCACTGCCATGGGTCTCTCATATGAACTAGGAGTCTTCGACAACATTGAGGAGCTACTGGCTGCAGGTGGAGAGATGACTAGACCTGAATACGAAGACGAGGCATATCGGCTGAGAGCAGCGAGAATCAAGCGTCTCCTTCTGATCTACGTCACGCAATTGGCAGGCCGTTTAGGTTGGACAAATATGGTGCCTGAAAATCTAAGAATCACGGACCCAGTATTCGCACCACGCAAGAGAAAGTCTTCTTTCGATGGCAAGACTCCAGAGACCAACACGACTGTTACCAACACCTTCAACTATATTCCCGATCTCGAGCTGGATGACCAGATCATCCACTGTTGGGCAGGTATTAGCAACGCCATGCGTATTGGAAATGAGAAACTCTTCAAATCAAGACAGTATACTACGAAGATCATTCAAGATGGCTCATATATCGAACTTCTCAAAGATTTTCAACCGATGCTCAAAGCCTGGAGCACAGAATTCAAACGCTTCCGTTTACCTCCATATATCAAACACATCCTTACTATTGAATACGAATATGTTCGGATTTACGTCAACTCGTTATCGCTGCAAGCTGTCGTAGAACGCTGCACAAACAATGCAAGCAATCAATCTAACCCCACGGGCAACCAAGGCAATGGAGCTGGTGGTCCCGCGCCTCTTTCACCCGAAACACAAAACTACTATCGCAAGTTGCCTCTGTTTGGCCTTGGAGGGTTCAATGCTGCGGATCAAGAGTATGTTAAGCAGGTTGTCGAAGGCAGCCGAAACCTTCTCAGAACCGTCGTCGATGATTTGCTTCCAGGCGATTATCTGAAGCATGCTCCTGTTCGCACCTATTTCCGTATCATCAGTGGAGCTATGTTCCTATTGAAGACTTTCGCCTTGGGAGCTTCTAAGAATGATGTCGAGCTGAGCATTGGTTTGATGGATTCCGCCGTTAGTGCTTTGCGAAACTGTGTCGTTGACGATGTACATTTGGGGATTCGCTTTGCAGATCTTCTCGAGACGCTGACTACTCGGCTTCGAAGTCGGTTTATCAGTGCTCCGACCGGTCCACCTCCGATCGAGAATCCCGGTCGTGGCAACCCAGTTGCTCACCAGGAACATGACTCGAAGAGACAGAAGATCGACCACAATCGTGAGATACGCGACTGGCAAGCCGGCACACCGGACTTTGGAACAGCCAATGGTTCAGGTACTTTCTTCCCCCCTATAATTGATCAAGACTTACAACCTCCACAGACAACGTCTCGGCAACACGTCTGGATATGGCCAATAACGAAACCAATTTCTTCCCCAGCACTTCATACGGTCAACCCCAGGATCTACGTACGGTGCTGATATGGGCGACAACATTTTTGAAGGCAATGATTGGAATGGTGGTAACGAGATGTGGTATCTCCCCCTGGTGCTGCGTTCTTCCAGAATGTCAGTGATCAGACAATTACGCAGACTGCCGATGGTGTCAATGTGGGTGGGATGGACTTGCTTGATTACATGACGTTGGATCCCTTCCCTCCCATCGACGGGTCTGGATTTTAGCTGTTGAAGCAGATATGAAACGAAATGGGAAACAGGACGGGATCATGGAGGCATATTGCGGAGTTGAGAGATGGAGTTCATAGCGATTGAATAGGGGCTGAATGAAGCCATGTCGATTGATGATAGTCTGAGCTTGGAAAATGGGCACTAGGCTATGCCATAAATAGATATCGATTTATGTAGCCAGCAGCTGCTCATGATGTTGTGAAAGAATCCAGAACTGTGTCAAAGGTAGGTAGGTTCCCGTAACCTCAACTCCCTTCTCAAAAGCAAAGATCGAATCGCTCAAGGTTTTGCGAACGATTTGGATAGTTCGGAATAGTTTCTAGCCTGCTTTCAAGATGTTTTCAAATACCGCATGCTGGTGACCTAGACCTTCCAGGGCTTCAAGCGATACGGATTCGTGCTTTGTTTAAGATACCCAGCAACATAATGAAGCTTCAACATCCATCCTGATCCTTCACATGCATTCGACAACATGGATACATAAAAACACATTATAGGTCCACGAAGGACGGTGCTAATCTAACAAAACTACTTTACAAATTCGAAATCCTAGTGGCTTAATCGCTGTCATGAGATCTAGGCGCGGCGGCGCTTGGGACCTGGAACAGTCAGCTTGAAACTTGGGATCGAAGCAGTCTCGAACTTACGATGAGCAAGTGTGACCAACGTGCCTTCGGCCTCCTCCTCAGTATCCTTAATCTCCTTGAATCTCTTGTCATCCTGTGCCTTGTAATTGGCGATATAGCGATCTCTTAACATTCCAAAAACATTCACATCATCATCTCCAACCAGAACGATGATGAGACTCTTCTTGACATTGCCTCCGCTCGCCAAATTCAGGTCAAATTCATCAATTGTTTGATTCGCGCCCACTGGGATTAGCTTTGGTACGCCCATAGTCATTGTTAACTGCCTAACGGTTTGAATGCGCGGCTCTTTCATATGCTCATCGTTCTCATCATCGAATTCGAAATCGTACTCATCGTCGTATTCACGCTCATAACCATCACGAACGACCATGGTTCCAGCAGCGCGCTCAACATCCCTCCGATCTCGTGTTTCGAAGAAATCTTTCAGTTTCTTGAAGATTCCTTCTCGGTCCTGCTACAACATCGGCGAGTCAGTATGTGAGAATTCAAAGATCCAATCCTCCTTACTGGGTATGCTTCGACAGCTCTGATGAACAGCTTGTGGAATGCTGCAAACAACTCTGGAGGCGGATTATCGGAACAGCTAACCTCAACTGCTCTTACAATTGCAGTCAAGCCTCGTGATTTCCAATTAATACCAGCTGCCTTGATTTCCCTCCCAGCTCTCTTCTCGCCGTGTTCACATATAATGGTGTTGATTTCGATCAGGCTGTAGGTTGATTTCTCGTCCTTCAATAGCTCGTTGTATATTCGGATGAGTGTGTTTACGCCCTTTTCGCGTATTGCAGGACTTGCAGCATAGAGCTGTTTCTGGGCCTGAATAATGTCAATTTGATAATCCTGATGTGAGCCAGCAAACATGTTCACCTTATGGACATCCTTGTATTCAGCATTCAACTCTGGGTTGAATGTCAACAAAGAAGCAGCAGTGGCAAGTAACTCGGAGGCTGTCTGAGGTAAAGCCATCTTGGTAGTATGAGGACCTTAAAGGGGCTTCGCTTCGTTAGCGTGGTTCGTTTCCCGGAGTAAGGCCGAGTACTCACTCTTAACGTCTAGGAGTTTGATGGTGTTCTGAACTCGTGAAAAGACTGCTAAGGAGCTGTGACACGACAAAAGTGAGATGCGGTATGGTTCTTGACCACCAAGAGATGATGTGAGAATGACGAACCCAGGCAAACAAAGTACGTGCCCAGAGAAGAATTTCAAGACAATTGATTCTCTCTTCACTCGCTGAAAAGTAATTCCGCTCCGAAGGTGAATTTGTGGATGTGGTTGGGGAAAAGGTCAAGAGGTATCTGAAGTAAACAAAGGCTGGCCGCCCTCTTCGCACTAGACTCGGTTAAAATAGCACCGAGGGATGGCTATCTACTCAGATTGAAAGCCCTCGCTCGGAACGGAGGCATGCTACTCCGTTGATATCTGAATTGCCGAAGGGCCTGCCTCCAGACGAACCAAGTTGCAGTACGCGTGACACGTTTTAAGGAAGAGGCAGAGACAGAGCCGACATCTAGATAGTACACGTGCCACGTACGTATCCTCGTCTCCTCGAGAAGGGCTGCATATCGAAAACATACGTCGAAAATTATGATGTCTCAAGCATGAGTGCCATTTAATGAAAGTATGCTCGACTCTGGAGAAGTCTTACATCTGGGGAAGCGGCACCTGCTAAAGTATGGTATGGTTAAGCAGAGCACCTCTCAAGCACAAACAATCACAGAAGTATGGTAACATGTCTTTGGTCGATGAGAGTGGTAGGGTCGAAATGGAAGAGAATGGACTTGCATACCAATCTCTCTCTTCGATGATGACTACTATCTGCACACATCCTGTTAACTCAAGTGTGGAGAGACAGCTACAACGAAAAGGCAGTGAGGAGCCTGGCCACTCGCCATAACCTTTTCCATTCTAACGAGTCTTCAACATAGCTAGAACGAACGAAGCAACATCTCGACATCAGGAAAGATAAGTCCCATATTAACAAGTGTGAGCCGCTGTCAAAATACCTGTTCTGGAGGAAGGTGAGGAAGAATCCATGTGGAATTCGAATGAAATCCTCCTCGTCCCTGCTCTTGGAGTTCTTCAGGCCTTGATACTTGCAAGCCAAGATTGAATTTCCAATAAGTTGAACGACTGGGATAGCAGCCTATAAGCTCTTGGGAGAGCATGCGGTCAGGCGGACATGCCGACAAGCAGCATTCGAAAAACGCAGATGAGCCTAGAAGACGAAACTTTTTGAATGAACGAGGCATTGAAATTAGATCAACAAGTAGCCTGGATGACCTTGGAAACTCAAGCCAACGCCCAAATGGTGGCAAGAAGGTCAAAGGCCTGAGTCATCATACACCAGCTGAAAATGTTACTGTCAAATGTCAATTGCTGAAAGCTTTATCCAACCAAAGAAGGCAGGGACTTTCTTCGCACGAAATGAACTTGCCATCCAGACCAGTATCTGACAGCTAGCTGTTCGACTTCTTGAATGAAACAACACCTTCGAACGCAGCAACTTCTTCACAGCACGAATCAAGCAAATTCATATATCGAAAGACAATTTACACATTCATGAATTCGTAGGCGAAGATAGATCAACTTTCTGTATCTTACCATAACACCCACTGAGTATCAAAGCAACTTAGCAGCAAAACGGCCAAGCAAGAAGATGGAACCAGTCCAAGGAACCAGGGTATTTATTTCCAAACCCAGATAGCCAAACTTACATAAAGTCTTATATCCAGGCTCCTTTCTCTACTGTTACCTGAGCCCACCACCTCCTCCAGGCGGCCTTCCTCTCTTCCTCACACTCCGCTCACCTGTTTCCCCACCCGAAATTGTAGCAACCCTCATCTTTCTCCTCCCCTGGATGCCCGCCTCATCGACCTTCTCTCCTAACATTCTTGCCATAATACGCTCCTTGTACTCCCTACTTTCCGGATCGTCATACAATAATTGTGTACTACTTGGTGGTTGACTCTCATTTTCTTCTTCAATGCCATTGCCTTCTGCCAGGAACTTTTCGATTCTTTCTTTCTCTATTCGAGCCTGCGCACTTTTGTGAGTATCCGTGGATGCCTCGTTGGCTAGATTTGCGATGGAAGGTTTGCCGTGAGCAGGGTATTCAACGGGATTCCCGTGCGTCGCTGTGGAATCTACTGATGTTGCACGGGAGAACGGCGTAGATGACCCAGTGATAGATACATTGCTTGCGGCTCGTCCTAGAATACGACCCCTTCTTCGCGCCTCAGGGACATCGCTATGCGTGGGCTGCGCTGTCGTTTTCGTCATGGCAAGGAGGTCGGATATTGCGTTACTAATATCCTCTTTGGGGCGTGAGTTGGGATGGTTTGATGGTGCAGGAGCTGTGGAAACCGTTCTCGTTGGTGAGTTGGCATTGATCTCGGAAAGTGGCTCGCTTTTGTAAGAGAGATCCGAAGTGGAGTTCGAAGCTTCGGCTTCAGGTTTGTTTTGGGACTCAGCTTCAGATTCTATAGCTGGCGCAGGCTCATCGGAGATGAACGCCGTGTTGTCCAATCTCGCAGTCCGTGGGGGTCGTGCTGTGGAACTTGAACAAGGCCTTTCTGCTGTCGGGACAGGACGTCCCTCACTCTTCGATCTTCCCACTTGTGGCTTCACTGATGGGATTTCATTCATCTTGGGGGAGCAGGCGAGCTTTTGGCCTCGAAAGCGATATTTTAGTAGCGGTTGTTTGGCCCCGGCTTCAATGGAATCCCATAACCAATTTGCCTCCACGATTGGGACCTTCCAATCTCGAGCAGCATCCAGCTTGTCCTTTCTAAGCCCACTCGTTGTTTTAGTCAGAAGTATTGAAGAGTGCTTGGTGAACGCTTCACTGTATTTCGCACCTAGAAGCTCAACAGCTTTCGTAACGTGTAGAAGATCTACGCCAGCGAATGCAGCTGAGGAAATTGTCATCTCCTCGAACCCAGCAATGGGAAAGGCTCGAAATGGACGCCCAATAACGTGTCCCTGAGGATCCACGAACTTCTTTTGGTGTAAACATCGCTCTACCCACCATTCAGTGACCGGTTCAACTTGTCCATTTGATAAGGGTAAGTCTGGACGGTCTGACACTGGAAGGTTACTAGGCACGACCATGAACTTTCGAATAGAGATGCATTTCGTGGGCGCTGAGAATTCATCCACAGTATTCGAAATTTCAGCATCTTGAGGAAGGAGGTGGTTCAATAATATTTGTGTTTTTGGCCCAGTAAACCCGTGGAGATAGAACCTGTATCCGCTGAAGAATCCTACAGGCGGTGGTTGGATATGGACAGCATTTGAAATGGTTGGAGGGTCTGAAGATGATTCTTCTGGCTCAGGCCTAGGGTTGTCCTTGGATAAATTCGGAGTTTCGTCTGCAGCATCCCATATCCCACTTCTTGCGACCTGCAAGACTGTACCACCCCCACCCACTATATCTCCCCATATGCTGTCATTCTGGCTGTTCAGTTTTGTGCTGGCTGTCCTGCGTAGCTTTCTCCTGGCTCCCTCCACTCCATCTGTGCTATCTCTTCTCGACCTTTTGCCAAGGGACGTTCTTTTTGGTTTTGTTCGGTCCCAAGCGCCTTTCCCTCGTTCTTCTGGTGGGAGAATGGGATTATAAAGCTGTTCGTCCAATATCATCCCTCTTTCTAAACTATCTCGCATCCATTCGACAGAAACTATTCGCAGTCCCCAGGATTTGGCAGCTCTGTACTTGGCTCCCTCCGTTCTGAATGATATTAAATGTGTAATCTGTTTCGTCAAATCACCTTCGTAGATGGCCCCATTTGCTTTGACCTGTTCTGCGATTTCGAGTCTTTCCGTGGCTGCCATTATTAGCATAGAAAAAGTCTTGGACATCTATAGCCATACGGTCATCACAGCCGGTCATGCTAAACTTCAACGTTTTGAACGTAGGCAAGAGGTGTTGCTGTTCAAGCGCCTCCACGTCAATATCTTTATCCTCCATCCATAGTTCCCTGACTGCTTCAATCCATTCTATGGTCATGGGGCGAACATCGGGCCTCTCCTTCGCAACATATCTATACTTAGGTGTATTGTAATCGCCAACGATGAGGTGAGTGACGTCTAGCGTGAGATCATACCGGTGTATAGCTCCCATCTGCTCGACATACTTGCCGATTTCAGTCTGTCATTTGGCTCGGTCAGCATTCAATCCATTGAGAGAAAGCAGCATAGCAAATGTCTTTGGACGTACGCGCTTCTCATCAGGCACAGAAGTACAGCAAATAACGGCATGTTTCAAAGGTCGGGACTCGGCAGCCGGATTTAATGGAACTGAGTGCTCCCAGCGATTCGTTTCATTCTCGTCCATATCTCTGCTGATCTACTGTTGATGTCGTCCACTGGGTAGGAAAGCTTTGGGCATGGCTGAACGCGTCGGAGAAATCGCGTATTGATACCGATGTCACGTGATATTATGTTTCTCATCGTCATTGTTAACCAAGTAGTGCTCTACTGTCTTTCAGGAGAAAGTTCACCAGGTTTTGGAGGCAGATTCACCACAAATTGAGCCAATCTCCATCATGCCCGCCAACATCTGCGACAAAGAGCAGAGTCTGAAAGCGTCTTTTTCTCGTTGATCTCTACGTTCAGTGAAGAAGTGCCAACCTTTCATGCCGAACATATATAGTAATTGGATTACGGGAGCCTGGTCACTAAAACATTATGAAAGATCGGACTTGCCAATGATTGTTCTTCTGGTTCAAAAGCGAAGGCTTTGTCCTTCCTCTTCTAGTCTTGGTTACTAGCAAAGCTCGAATTCAATCTTTCGCTCAATGAGGAATTGAAATCGATGTTTTCGTTTGGGATCGAGTTGTAGCCCAAGTATGATTAGAAACTAGTCTCCTTCTCATTGTGCTCCATATTGTTGGTACATGGATATTTGTGCTCCAAGGAGAGGCCCATTTTTTGCTTTACATTCGAATCTTGAACCTGAGTGATCTACAGCCAAACTTGGTTGGTGAGGTACATTATGCAAAATCTCCCTAGGATTTCCTTGCGTCGTTCACCGCAGACCTCCCAGCGGAATGGCGTCTGATTTGCCTTGGTATGTCTGACGTACTCCGTAGGCGTCGGCAAGGAATGTCGAAGTGATTTTACCTTTCTCGGGTAGTCTTTGAAGCCAGAGGGATTGACCAAGCATTGCTTTCTTGCGTGTTGCCGACAGCGATTTTCCACTATCCGGTACGCGTATGACTAGCTGCGGAAGGAGGAGGGATGAAGCCGAGCTGTGTGCCAAAGGCTCGGGGAAGAGCACTTCACAGCAGAGCAGATCTTAGAGCTTCCTGACGCTCTCGGATCTGAGAACATCTTGTCCTTCCATCCGCCTGTTCTTCTACCTTTTACCATTCAACGACCTTTCAGCAGTCTTATGTCTGAGGCAGTGGGAAAAGCCTATCCTCTGGCCTCCCACGAGGAATCTTTTCCTCCTCCTCCTCAATCTCCCTCATTGCGTTCTCTGTCAACCATAGAATTAGCTCACCTTTCCACCAAAGGGAATGGACGTACCATATATCTCAGCCCTCCCTCGAAACCACCTTAAATATGTCTTCAACACCTCCAATCGTTTCCTCCAGTCCCAGTCCCTCTCGCCCAACCTAATATGCCAAATCGCAGCCTTCGCTACAACTGCGTGTACCCAAAAGGCCAGGGAATCGAAATCAAGCGGCTTGCCGATAACGCGCAGTTTCGTCAGGTCGATAATGGACCGGCATAGGGATCGCAGGGCTAGTTTTGCGCGGGCGATTCCTTGGGGCTTGTTGGCTGAGGTTGCACTTGCGAGAGAATGTTCGTGGAGTGTGAAAGCTTCTCTGGTTTTGTTAATTGGACAATAGATAATTAGAGGTAAAGACCGGGGTAGAGACCAGGGAAAGGGTTCAGGGAGACCAACAAGGTTCGAAGGGCATAAGCACCACAATATGCACCATCCGCCATACTAGGTGGTGGGATCAAGGTACAGCCGAAAGACTTGAGCGCAGCTTCTATCTTCATGGCAACACTCTCTTTCTCTTGGTACGATTTAGTGGTATCGGTGATGTGGGCAGTTAGAAGACTTGATAGGCAGGTAGCTTGGATTGTGCTGCTGAAGTTTCCTAGACGGGTGAACCCTCTTTCGAAGAGCTCAGTGCAGGACTCTGTCATATCAGGCGTGACGAGGTCTGTGGAGACTGGGTAAGATTTCTCGTTGCCGTTTGGGACAAGTGGGAGGAGATCTTCTAATGAAGGAGGCTGGGATGCGAATGGGAGTTTATTGTGCTCATATGAAACATTGTATACCCTATAAGATCAGCGACGTCCCAGAACCCAGGTACCGTAACCTCCAGGTCAGGGCCCAGGGACGCATACCTCTCAAGCACTATAATTGCCCACCAAAGACACCTCATGGTCTCAAATTCTCCCCTTTTATCCATCTATTCTGGATGTGGCATCCTTATCATATGATGCAAGCCAAGTACCTGCCCTAAGCGCGTACAGTTCCCAATACCAAGCCAAGCCTCTTGATGCAAAGCCTGGCAATGCTCAAATGCGGCAATAATAACGCCTGCTTGCAGTAACTCCACGGTCGGCTTACCTGCACTTATGAGTAGGGAAAAGATGCGCTTCAGTGTCTGATAGAGCTCGTCTCTCGTCTTCCCTTTACCCTCCCCTTCCTCGGTTGGTCCTGTGATTCTAGACGAGATGTGGGAGATGAGGATCATAGAAAGTAGAAGTATTGAGAAATGCGAGCTCGGCTCAGCCTGCTTCAGTTTCTCACGAACAGCTTCCTGGTTCAGAATCGGCAAACTTCTGTGAAGGGTACCAAAGTAAGTGGACACAAAAACGTCGATTGGCCAACTTTTGCGGGCTATGGCGTCAAGTAGCCTCAATACTTAAGCAGAGACTTGGTCAGCTGGCCTCAGGGATGGAGAGAGGATATCGACAGGTGCTGATCCTGGGACGGAGCTTGTCATGAGAGGGAGGATGAGTCCTTTCATTTGAGGATGCGAGTAGGTGCATTTCACCATGAACCTTTTGTTATTTAGCATCCAATTCCCTCCTTTGCAGGTTAGTACAGACAAGCTCACCGAGAACATCTTGAACACGTAGGTAGTGTCTTGCTGCAGCTCTTTTTGCGTTTCTTGCACTGTTTGGACCCATGCATTAGCAAAAGTAGCTAAAACGAGAAACTAGATGTCATGATTTGGGTGCGATTAACTTTTAGGCTTGATCTATTCAACGGAGGGAGCACAGTTGGCGTGCATAGGCTAGTCACTTATCCCAATAAATGGAGAGCAGAAGCCTGCTTGCCGTGCAACGTACTCGAAAAGGGGTATCATTCAGCGGAGGCACTTCCTCATGAGTCACTGGTCTCAACACTCACCTGATCACAGACACTCGGAGCGCTCAAACTATCTACGTTTCCCTTTGAATAGGCACTCATATTGCGTGATAAGATGAGCGATGAGGACGGATGCAAGAGCGTATAATTACTGGGATGTAATCGACGTTCAGGAAATGTGCACTGAGGTTGAACACCCATCACGTAGTGTAAAATTCTCGCGCACCTTGTAAAGCCAAGTCAAGAATGAGCAGGGTTCGCAAAAGCGTTTCAGTTTGATAAAAGTATTTCCGAGTAGGCAATCGCCTTGTTACACCAGTTAGATTCACTGTACAATATCCAATGCTTGGATGCACTCCTATGCTCGCACGCCCACCAAGACCCATGAAACCAAACCCAATAGCAGCAATCCTTGCCACAATCATTTGAATTGAATCATTCCTCAAAACTGTCCAAGCTTTGAACCCGGAAGCAACCCTTTCCGATGCACTTTTCATCTAAACTCCAGGTACTCCTACGTCTAAATTCGAAATCTGGCTTTGACGATAGCAAAACTAAATAGGCTGCGGGGTCAAGTTCTCAGTCTCCCGATTCAAGGCATTACTGAAAGCTGCGGGATTAAACATGAAATTCCTGTCAATGTCCATCGAACGAGCAATTCTGCCACCAGGCGTACGTGGGTTCGCAACATTAACTCGACCGTTGCTGTATGCTCTATTCGAGTCTTCCTCATCGTACGCATCATCGTCATAAGCTTCACCCAAACGAGCAAAGTAATCAGCCAGACCATCATGGCTAGGCGTGCCAATAATGTTGTCGTAAAGTGGTGGTGGGGTTGCCATAGGCGGTGGGGGCTGTTCCGCATCAAAAGGAGGAGGATTATAGCTCGGGTTCCTTAGCATGTGGATTGGCCGTTGAACCATTGCATTCGAAGATAGATGTGCTTGTGGTGGCCTTGCAAGATCCGGGATGAATGTCTCGGGAACATCGGGACGACCGTCACCATTCATGTTGTTGAGAGTTGCAACCTCACCAGAGGACGAAGCTGGTGAACCTGAGGCTGCGGCATTTGGACAGCCGCACACGTGCTGCTGGCTTACAGAGTTGGCATCCAAGCCAGAGTATTCGGGGAGCGCGAGATTTTCTCTGCTCGCGCGGCAATCGAGAATGGTGAAGGGCGAATCGATGGAGATTTCGAAATGCCGACGCTTCTTGCCTGTAGGATCATCTGTATCTAGTCGGGATATTCGCATAACGATCTGATTACCGATTTAGAAAAGTACCCAGTGAGAAGTGAGTAGATGTGAACATCTTTGAATGCTTACCTTGATCCAGTGGTGCACATTAACATTTTTCCAAGTGCAATCGTGATGTAGCCTCTTCATCCTCTCTTTCTCCATCATCTCACACGTTGGAAGTTGCACGTTCATCTCCATCTCCGTGGCACCCCAATATTGTTCCAACCCCAGTTCGATGTCACCAAGCATGTTATCTGTTGGCGTTGGAAGCGGCTCAGGGTCGGTGTTGTTTTTCTCGGCTTTCATCGCCCTGCGTTTTTGCGCAAAATCTCTAGCAGCAGCTCTTTCATCATCTTTTAATTCGCCTCCGCTGAGCACGCGAACATCGGATGTGATATACTCCTTTGCTAAGGGTTTCCCAGCCGACTTTTCCAATAACAAAATCTTTCGAGTAATGTCTTTTCTGGTCACCTTCTTGTTACTTGTAAAGTATTCGACGTTTTCGCTAACAAATACTCTTATCTTGTGCACCTGTACTTTGGCCAGAGGTGTGAGCTTGAATGCAATTGGGATCTTGGAACCAAGTGGGAATGATTTCCCCGAGATCATAATCTCGTAGTGTAGCTGGTCTTCCCATTTCCTACTAATTGATATTGGCTCCACCAGCTCCAGCGAATCTTCCGATGGTGACCGAATGACTGGAATCTCCTTGAACCCCTGTAGGTTTGGCTTGAATGTACCCGCCCGCTCAACCAGAGCCTCGAGCTGCCATTTGACAGAAGCTAACTGCAGGTTTGTCGTCTCTGGGCTGTTGTTGTCGATAGGCAATTCAAAGCTATATTCGTAGACTCCAGGATGGAACACTTTGTAACCTTTCTGAGCTGGTGTAGGGCCAAATGGCGATTGGTCTTTCGTAAAACTGCGTGATTGGTTACTTTGCAAGGACAGCCGTTTCACTTCTTTGGCTGATAGCAATGAGCTCGGTCTGTTGGATCGGTTACTAAGGACTGGTATGTTAAAGCCGCTATTGGAGGATGGTTGCGGAGATGACGATCGATCTAAAGTCGTGCTTGATATGTTGGACAGATTTGTGACGGACAGATTTGTGACGGATGAGGAGGCCGACTTGTTTCGTATAGCGTAGTTGCACAACGTACCATACCCCGTTTCTGAGCCTTCGTATAGAGCGTTGAAGAAAGGCATGACCTGGTGTCGCAGTGAGTCCTCCTCGAAGGTTTGGGTCTTTTCCGGTGGAATGCCTAGGTTTTTTGTCAGTTTCGTGCTCGTACGTAGAGAATCTCCAAAGTGGCATACCTTCAGGCCATTCGGTCTTTGCTTTTCCAGTGAATTTCAACGTCACGGCTTTGATCTTCGCACTCTTTGTGACATTCAAACGTAACTTTCCTCGCAGCAAAGCGCTCGAACTAGACGTAGAGTCTCTAGTTGTTCCATCATGATCCAGCCCATGCAAAAAGACATTCGGCTCTGCAAGTATGATGGAAACAGCTACACCATTTCCCGAAGCTACAGGTTTCTCTGTCTCATTATCGCTCCCTGCCGACGCCGCTCTCCCCCTTGTAGGAGTCAGACTTCTTGCTGCGGCCCTTTGGGAGGGTTCTAGTGTCGGTCTTGACATGGTAACATCATCCGATCCACTCTGTCCACTCTGATAGCTCAATCGCGACCTCCTCGAATATAAAAATGCTGGATCCGCCGACGCTGCTTGGAAAGAGGCTCGGAGAGCACTATCGGGACTCGAAGATCTGGATGTTGATGCACTGGCCGCTGAGGACGAAGCGGTAGAGGTATTGGAGGGGGTTAACGAGGAGAAGACTGAGCCCAACACCCGCTTTGCGGTCTCTCGAGAAGCCAGCTTTTTGAGCTTTAGCTGAAATCTTTGAGTGTTCTTCGGTTCGAGGGTTGGGGGTACAGGCTCTAGATCGAGGGGTATGACACCTGCAGGAAATCGAGTTATGTGTATAGACTGCAGTCTTCGCTGTCTCGGTCGGCAAGGAGGATCGGGAAGTCGGGGTCGTGGGTTATCCGCAGCGGCTCTGGGATGGACGTAGTAGATAGTGCCTCTAGTCGAGTTCGAGGAGTATAGCTGAATATCTGCCATATTTAGTGTCAATAAGCAAATCCGCCAAGGATGCGTTCATGCTGGAGAAGGATTGAAATGGGATATGAGAGAAAGCAGACATTGTATTGTCGCTACACAGGTACGGATATTCGAGCACCAGCAGAACTTGGACACGCTGGTGCGAAAGTATTAGGTGCCACGAAACACAACTTTGTCATTCAATCAAGTTAAGCAGGGTGGTGCTGGGTCAGGCTTGAGGGAGGCTCAGGTATTGGGCGCGTGGTAATGGGCATGCGACTAGAGGGTTGGGGAGTAAACTTACACTTGACACTTCGGGCTCAGTTGTTGTCTAGGAACAAAGCAATGTGTTGGGAAAATTGGGCTGCCAGCGCATGTAGTTGATGGGATTTGGGCTGTCATGAATCAAGATCCAGATGTTTTGGTAGCATAGGTAGTTGATCCTTGTCGCCGAAAGCAGGTGACGCTGTAGAGTGTGAATGCGGTGAAGTGGTTGTGGATGGAATTGCCAATGACCACAATTGCTACGGGGCAATTAATTCAAGACTGAAGTGAAAAACGGGAGATATTCGACGAGGAGTTTTTGGGACCTGGCGTTACTTATTGAAGAGTGCACAGTCAGGGTGGTCGTCTCTAATAAGCCATATCATCCACAGGAAGCTAACTACAACGTAATCCTCTAGATGCCGACCACTCCGACACACACATGCATGTCATGACATAAGGACATAAGAACCCATCAGCTCAGTCACCAACATACGCAACAATGTTTCGAGTGATTGCATGTATTCCCCAATCACTATCGGATGTTGAAGAATGACAGATGCTATCTACGAGCATGAGCCCGCGAGTAAGGGAAAGCGCAGAAGAAGAAGAAGATTGAGTCGCCAAGCACAACAGGATAATTCTGGGAATTCCATCCAGCATATAAAATATCTTCGACTCGAAACACCCCGCTCAGATCATGACATCTTGGCTATTGGTATGGCATCAACCATGACGTTTCACGAATACAAACGACGTTGCCACGCCAGCCAAAAAATCTTGAAATGCCCCTCAAGCAGGCTTTGGATCCTAATCCGTCCTACCATTCAGACTTTCACAACATCTAGGGCGGTCAGATCAGATTGTCTCTTGTGCCCTGATAGTGGATACGACTCATTAGATAAGGCGGGTAGCTGCGAACAGCTACCTAGATGGCTCGATGCACACTCACTGCTTCGTGGCAACCTGACACACGCACATTCTGATCCCGTGCAGACATCTGAGCGAGGAATACCTCCGTGCAGATCAGGTACGGATACGTACGACGGCAGCGTACGTGGTGCAGCCATTCGGATGCCGTGAATGATCGGAGGTCTTGATGACTACAGAACCACTCTGCCCCTCCTCTTCCACAACCATGAGAAGTTGAGAGGCCTCTCTACCTGCACATGGCCCACCGAACAAAACCGAATAAACCCGAATAAACCGAAGTCGGATGATTCTCGCTCGGCTGTCGAACACAACTAATCACCCAGGTGCGAATATATGCTTTGCTCTTGCTCCTTGACATCCTCTCGCGAATGGCAAAACGCTGAGATAAGCATTATTGGGACTGGACCCCTCTATTGCTCGGAAGCTCGGCCGGGAGGCGTAGGCTTCTGCATGGTTAGAAGGAATTTTCCGTTTTCTAAGCTGCTGTCAAGTGTGTGACTGTCATCAAGCTCAACACCGCACTTCATTCGCCGTGGCACGATCAAATCGCTGATCCGTTTGCGACTACATGGCCTAACATTCTGAACCTGAAGGCTGAGCTGCGTTGTGTGGCCTATGAAGAGGAAAGGCCGCGACTGGATCCCGGCGCAGCAGCCTGGAATGACTTGGAGACGAATGACTGCTGTCCATCCAGCAGTGTCGATATCGGGCATTTGGCCCACATTGGTGCCAGAGCGCTCGCCGATCTATGGCATAACACAACAAATTCATCCAGATGCAGAAATGCCAACTACTTATTAGCTCTGCGTTCCCAAAAGAGGCGGGCAGGGGATCTGGTGGAAAGCTTGGCATAACCTACCCCCGCAGTGATCATCATCTGAAAAGAGGGGGAGGGGCATCGACACAGGCAACATCCCACTATTCGGAGCTTTGAGTCCTTGCGAGGGAAGACCAACTCTCTATGTTTCTCTTCACTGTCACATACATGACTTTCCTTGACTCAGGATTAAACAGAAATAGCCACAGATTTTGACTGAGTGGTGGATACCTAATCCTGGAATGGACGTCACGTGCCGTACCGCTCTTGTCTCGCCGTCTCGGAAGCTTTCTTATCTCATAAATCAGACGCTTAGCGCAAACTAGGTAGGTAGAGTAATCAATTGCTCTTATTGGCGCAAGAGTTAGTAGGAGTTTAGGTGGTGCGGGAGTAGGTCGAAATGAATTTTTAGTTTACCAAGCGTCCCAGTGCAAATAGTCGCGCGTTACAAACCTATACTAATGAGGTCCTTCGGATCCCAAACTCATTGGCTGCATATTACAAAAGCTTCCGACCAGCTGCTTGCATCACGCGCTTCCCCGCATGGGAAGGGTCAATGTAATAACCCATCTCCACAACGCTATTGGTGCGAATTGAAGGAGAGATATCGCCCACTAACTTCCCTTCATATCGAATTACCTGAAGTGGAAGCGGATTATCTTGGGTGAAGAACGCTATGTGCCTTTCAGCCACCATGGGAATGGAAAGAAGACGCGTTTGAAAGGCAAGGATGCCGGAGATCCACGAACTGGCGTTTTCGAGAGTGTATCTGCTTAGTTTTAGCTTGCGAAGTGTGATATTTCTTGAAAAGGAGCACGGGAGGTTGAGAAGTAGGGTATGAACTTACGGTTCTGGGACGAGGATAAGACAGTCGCTGACTAATTTTATAAAAAGATCCTCGTACAAGGCCTCGCGTCTGATGGTTCGAAGGTGGTGAGGAAGTATTTCCCTGGGCAATCTAGCGCAATATACTGGCGTGGAGCAGGTGTCTGGAGTTACAACTCAGCCATGTTATCGCAGGAGCGAAAGGGACTATGGTTTTGATGGAATAGAAGTGAGACATTCTTACTTGAGACTGAATGGCTCATTTTCGATACTGGAAATGAAGCAAGACCTTACAAAAGCTCGTACAAAACAATTGATCTCGACTGATATAAACGTAGACTGCTTCTGAGGTGATAACTACCTCAAAAGGCTTATGTACGTCGACTTTGTGACTCCTGGCCTAGAAGAACAACAGCGACCAAGAAATTGACTCAAAACCGATCAACAACTATGAAGACTGATCAAGAAGATTCTACACTGTGAATTCTCTTCTCACTTTTGAGAGGGAGAAGCCGGGACTTTTTTACAGGGAGTCAGAGAGTCACCGCAGTACCAATGCGTTTACGAGTTGCACGCTGATGCTTTGTCCATAGACCAATCTGCCTGCAAAGATCATATAAACTTAAAAGACCACAATTTTGATAGCTGTGATATGACAGAGGCTCACGTTCTCCTTCTTTTCATCGTCCAGAACTCGTTTAGCTCGTTCGCAATCGATATGGCCGTCTGCCAATTAAGTAGTTAGACATGGATTTTTGGGGATCAGTGATCCATTCCGACTAGTGTGTGGCTGGAGCTTTGTAACGCCACTCAAAGAGCTGAGAACTGTCCATAAGAATTATTTCTAATCAATCCGCCTTTAAAACAGGTCTTGGACAAAACCCTTTTCTCAAAGACAAACAAAAGCATTCATATTTAGAACCCCAAATCAATCATACGAAATGGTCCTCATCAAGAGCCTTGTCCTCGCTGGACTGGCCACCCTATCCTTTGCCAAAGGACCCTCCGCACCCCCACAAACCTTCGATAAATCAGAAGTCATTGACCTGATTCCTTCAAACTTCGACAAGTTCGCAGTAGGCGGAAAACCTGCCCTCGTGGAGTTCTTTGCACCATGGTGTGGTCACTGCAAGAGCCTCGCCCCTGTTTACGAGCAACTCGCCCAAGACTTCTCGTTCGCAAAGGACAAGGTCACGATCGCAAAGGTTGACGCGGATAGTGAGAAGAGCTTGGGATCTAGATTTGGTATTCAGGGATTCCCTACAATCAAATGGTTTGACGGCAAGAGCGAGAAACCTGAGGATTACAATGGCGGCAGAGATATTGAGAGCCTGCAGAAATTCATCACGGACAAGACTGGCATCAAGCCCAAGAAGAAGGCTGTCGCTCCTAGTCAGGTGGAGATGCTCACAGACAAGACTTTCAAAGAGCAAATCGGCGGAGATAAAGATGTTATTGTTGCTTTCACTGCACCATGGTGTGGCCGTAAGTTTAATCTACATAATCGTATATCCCTCTCTTAACATCCTGCAGACTGCAAAACCCTCGCCCCCATCTGGGAGACTGTTGCCCACGACTTCACCAATGAGCCCAATGTCCTTGTTGCTAAGGTAGATGCCGAAGCCGACAACGCCAAAGCTACTGCCAAGGATCAAGGCGTTTCGTCTTACCCAACCATCAAGTTCTTCCCTAAAGGCAGTACTGAGCCCGAGGCATATAGTGGAGGACGCACAGAGGCTGACCTTGTCTCTTTCTTGAATGGGAAGGCCGGAACACACCGTGTCCCTGGCGGTGGACTCGATGCTACTGCCGGTACAATTGCAGCTTTGGACTCTCTCGTGGAGAAGTTTACAGGTGGCTCTAGCATCGCTGAACTCGTTGCGGAGGCTACTAAGGCTGCTTCCGATCTCAAGTCTGAAACCCAATACAAGTATGCAGATTACTACGTCAAGGTCTTCGGCAAGCTTAGCAAGAGTGATAACTATGCTGCGAAGGAGTTGGCGAGGCTGGACAAGATCCTTCAGAAGGGAGGTTTGGCACCTGAGAAGCTGGATGAGTTTACTAGCAAGACCAACATCCTCAAGAGGTTCGTCCAACAGGCTACTGGAAAGGATGAGTTGTAGATATGGAGGATGTTTCACGCTGGATTGTATACATTGGGCACTGGGCAGAAAATGAAGTTGGGATGGCGTTCTTGAGCATTCGTCGAAATCAGCATTTGAGATGCTGCAACTGAAAGCACTGTATTATCCATGTGACGCCTTTACTCCATCAATGGCCAACATGACCACTGTCCTCGTAAACCATGCTCTAATAGACCTCATCGCCTTCCCTAAACTAGTAATCCAACGCTTCGATGTTATCGCTCCTAACGCTCATGACATCTTTGTGGGGCTGCTCTTTCCATCCCGCCCAGGCACGTTGCTCTGCACTGTAGCCTCGAGATTGTCTAACCGTCTTGACATATCATCCACTGCAAACTGTATCAGCCTCAAAAATGCTTCCTTGCTTTGAGTTGGAGGCAATACTCTTTGCGAATATCTCGCTGGATACACCAGCAAACTTGTTTGACAAAGAATTTAACAGTTCGTCGACGACTGCAGACAGTTCGGCTGGTGCTGATTGGGCCGTTGTTGTCTGAGGAGGGCTATTAGTTGGTGGATTGAACGGGAGGGAATTCACCGACTGATGTTGTTGAGAGACGATTGGTGTTTGGGGAACTTGATGCTTCGTTCGAGGTCATGATTGCGCAGCTTTGCACCCAACTTCCGCTTAGATTGACACTGAACGTCGGCTTGTTGCATGAATTGAAGATTGGCAAGTTAGTCAGTCTACTGTACAGTACTCTGTAGAAGTTTAGGGCAGCATCCTTGCACACGGCTGACCCCAGAGCCTCGTCAATCACAGCCCTCAACATCATCAAGTACCAACACTCCAATATCTTCGAGTATCATTATTCGCATCCATAATTCGTTGTCGAAAATCCTTGAGCACAGCATGTACCGAACATAGACACCGTCGATAAAATGAATGCTGCGCAGCGCCGAGAGTCAATATGCCGGCGCAAGGTCCCCCACCTCAAGAATATGCGAGAGTGAGTTACTAAATAAGAGGTCTTCGGAGACAAGTTGCTTTCTCCCAAAACGCTAAAACATCATTGACTCTGATCTAGATGCATCTGCTAACATTGTGCAGCTATTCCTAATTATCATCCTGCTGTTCTTCCTGTATACATCCCCGGACCAAGGGCCATCCGCAGGCTTCCCTGGCTCTCCACGCGACTATGCCGCCGAACGAATAGAGCGATCACGAGATTCTCTTCAAGTCCTGAACACCACACAATGGCAAGATTTCTCCCCGCACGCAGATAATAGACCGCGAGGCGAGGCGGCGAGGTATTTGAATCTTACCGGATTTAGAGAGGATGATGGTTACGCCTGGGATCGATTAGAGGCTTTCAAGAAGAGAAGTGAGGCATTTAGCGAGGAGTTAAAGAAGAAAAGGCGCATTGGAACGGACGAAAATAATGGATTAGAGGGAGAAGTCTATGAGAATGTCACGGGCATTGTGAATGGACGCTGGGTCAGATACACTGAAGATTTGAACGGAGAACAGCTTCCAAGGCGTCTGAATCTGAGCGAGATATCGCCAGGGGTCGATTGGGTTTTCCGCGATGAGGAATACTGGATTCGGAATATCACCGGTAGTGAGGGAAAACTCATGATACGGTTGGAGGAGAAGGAAGGGGATGAAATCGAGGACATCGAAGAACCACTGGAGCAGCCTGAGATTGCTTCTGGGTCCGGAGGCCGAGTTAGAGACATTGCTGCTACCATCACAATCCAGGATGATATGAGTAGCGGTGATGGATGGGAGATGAGGGTCCATGGAGTACATTGGCCAAGACAGGGCGTGATGCTTATGGCGACTACAAGCGATAAATTTGCAGGGATTTTCGGCCTTCCACACTTATCTTTGAATAAAGACTACTTCATCACGAGTAAGAAGTCACTAAACAAGACGTTGGAAAGGACAATTGAGCGGATAGAGAACTCCATATGGATTGATCCTAGCAATCCATGGACTTCAAGCCCGAATGCTCAAGGTGACGCCACGATGCCGGTCCCGCACTGCGAATTCGTGGTCTACGTTCAGGTTCATCCAGTGCAGGTGAGCTTTGGGCTGAACGACGAATATCCTGATGCAATAAGCCTTGTACATCAGATTGAGCAGGAGCTGAGATTTCCAAACGGAGCTCCACTGCCTCAGGTGCCACGATTACAGATGTCCACAGTCATGTTCTCTCCTGACTGCGGGTTCATGCTCGAATCCAAAGGTCCGCCCACATTCTCGCCATTTGACGGAGAACATCTTCTGGGAAGGAAACAAGAGGTCTTCCTGCACGATGTCCAGCAATGGCTACTCGTGCTTGCGGCATGCATTTTTGGTCAGATCCTTCTTCTGAAGATACAATCTAAGGAGGCATCGACCCCATCTACTGTTGGCCGAGTGAGCTTACATACTATCGCCATGATGTTGATGGCCGATGCTCTCTTGTTCTCGAGCTTGTCACTCTTGAGTGCTATTGCTCCTAATATCTTTCCCTCCGCGCTCTTGGCATCTTTTGCTGGATTGATGTCCGTAGCGCTTGGAGTACGGTTTATTGGCGCAATTTACAAGGTCCAGGAACCAGAACGGAGGGAGCGTTTGAGGGCTGAGCAAGCTGCACAATCGGCAAACGTCCCACCAAGAGCAACTCCCTCCGCTCCAAGTACCACTGCCACAAACACAGTTATCACAGCTGCTGGAGCAGATATAACTTCGCAAGAAACCACAAATGTTCCAAGCAATCCACAAATTATCATACCTTCAGACCAAGACGTCGATGCCGAAATTGCGCAGGTGGCCAATGCAGCAGCGGCCGTCCCTCTTCTACCAACAACGAATCCACGACCAACAATTACTGCAGCTACAGCTCCGCAGTTTCGTCCAAGGGAAACCAGTTTCGGCGCAATCTACTTCCAGTTCATCCTTACTCTTACAGTGATTCTCTTCGTCTCACTATCCGCCACCTCCTGGCCCGTCCCCGTCCGTACCGCCTACATTGACATAATGTCCATGCTCTATCTCTCCTTCTGGCTACCCCAAATCAGACGCAATGTCATCCGCAACTGTCGAAAAGCGCTGCTCTGGAAGTTCATAGTTGGCCAATCCATTCTACGCTTACTTCCCTTCGCATACTTCTTCTTGAAGAAAGACAATATTCTTTTTGCGGAGAGTGACTGGAAAGCGTTCTGCGTACTTGCTGGTTGGGTATGGATTCAAACATGGATACTGGTGGCGCAGGAAGTTCTCGGGCCCAGATGGGGTATTCCGAAAGGATGGACAGAGGAAGGGTGGGATTATCACCCCATTCTCCGTGAAGACAATGTCGAAGCAGGCGGATTGCCTATTGGCCTTGTTCAAATACCAGCATCGCCCCTCCTGGAGCGCTCGCAAATGAGCGAGGATCTTGGCAGTAGGAAAAAGAATGACGAGGGACTGCGAAGCGTGGATTGTGCTATTTGTATGCAGGTCCTTGAAGTACCTGTCATTGCTGCTGGAGAGGACATCTCTGGTACAGGATCGGCTGGGGGAGTTACGGGTATGTTGGCTAGGAGACAGTACATGATTACGCCTTGCAGGCATGCTTTTCATAGTGCGTGTTTGGAGGGCTGGATGAGGTTTAGATTGCAGTGTCCTATTTGCAGAGAGAATCTGCCTCCGTTGTAGCTATATTGTATTGGATAGCGTGGCGTTCAGAGGTAGGAATTGACTTCTCCAAAACAGCTCCAGGTCCAATGGAAATGCACGTCTGAACCCTTGACTCTGATATGTATCGTAATGCCAATTCAGAAGGAAATGGAGGGTATCAGATCGGGAACTAGACGTCAGACAACCAAATGATATGGCCTTATGTTTTGATGAATAATTGTGGCTAAAGAGATTTGACAGCTCTCAATATAGCAGCCCCTGAATATACCTGAGTAATACATGGTCTTTTGCCCAGAAATCTGAAGGGACCTCCACACCTTGTAGACTGTGCTGATAATCATGTCAACCACTGGCAATTTTGGTCGTCGATTGAGCTGTCTGTTTTACAGACGATAAGGAAGAGTAGAAACAACAAAACAATTCTTACTTTTATCTTAACGTTTTTTCTTCTTTAGTATAGAGACGAGCAGGATCTACTACCAAGCAAAAGTGGACGGACCTGCTGATGCAGGTGTTCGATGGAACTCAAGTTGTGGGGGACATGATACGGTTGAGGAAGAGAAACAAGAAAGAAGAGGCGAGGAAGTGATAGATAGTGAAGCACTCCTAGGGATTGTGGATCACGTTCGCCGTTTTGACACTCCTGAATGAGACTAAGAAAATTTCGCTGTCAAGCTGTGTAGATGTCTCGAGTAATGGGTCACCCAATGAGGTTCTTGAGCAGTCATTTTTCAATAGTCATTGAATTGTGAATAATCGCCTTTGGTGGCAAACTCTGCTGGGCGAACTATCGCTCTGAAGAACGGAAAGCTGCGCAAACATACTACTGTCAAAATTTTGGCCAGAATTTTTAACAGGTAGGGGGATCCAATATAAGGCTACACAGCTAGTCATGAAAATGAGCTTTGCGAGAATGAGAGAAGCCAATATGGGTATCCGGGAAAATGACCGGTAATAGACTTCGTGATACGGTTTATGAAGCCCCCAAGCTGTCTCGGGAAGGTTCTTGAGACCCATATGATACTCCGATGTGGCAGATCAGAGCTAATCGACGAGTTCCTGGTACCTTTGTATGTAAGATTCGTAAGACAAGTTCGTATCCAAGTCCACGCAGTTGATCGCAAGTGTCCAGAGGGCGAGGGCCTAACGCACACAAACTCGAAAGGATTTGTTTTGCAGAAGCTTCATTGGTCGTAGAGCCTGAATGCTCTTTTTACAGCCCTGCCTATGATGCTAGCAAAATCCCATACCATGCAAAGCCCAAACGAAAACCATTTCCATCCACCTAAACCTCGGTCGTCACTCTGGCCTTTGGATTCGTAACCTTGACACCAAGCTCCTTTGCACGGGCGACAATCTCAATTCGCTTTCTCGACGAAACAGCGTGGGAGATCCTATTCAGAATTAGTTCCGTCCTTCCTCCATGCATGCTTCAAGGGTTGCTGAGTGGGGTTTGAACGTACTCTGCGGCGAATGTCTTGTTGTGCATAAGGAGAAGGTCAACATCGCGGGTGTTGTGGACAAGGAAAGCCTTGTGGCCGGAGGGCATCATGTGTCTAGTCTTCTTGTTTGATCCAAATCCGATCTGCGCAAATCCATCAGTTTAGTACCGGTATAGTCTCGAACTTGGTGGAGGCTTCTGAAGTCCCATCTTGAAGATCGTCCTTCTCGAACACCCATCTACCCCATCCTCGCATTCCACGTACCGATGGCATAACCATTTGACCCTTGAATCGTCTTCGGACACGATTGTCAATACCCTTTGGCTTCCTCCATGATGAATCAAGGCACTTGTATCGATCTTTTCCCCGCGAAAGTCAGCAAATTGGATGTCAAAGTGACAAGGAAGAGGTGGTCGTACCGCTTTGGTGTCTGTTGAAAGGCGTCTTGGCCTTCTTCACTCTACATGAAATTGAGTAATTAGCAACCTCCGAGTAATCATGTGTGCTGCGGAAGAAATATTGAAAGGAAATCGAGTGTATGACGGCGAGTACAGGAGGGATTGGGGATTGAGATCGGGAGGTAGTGATTTATATGAGCCGATGACCCTTACATCTTGACGTGCTTCGCGCTGCTCGGCATGATTGCGGTTTCGTGATGGCGTTGTCGATTTGTCGATGAGGAGCTCGCGATCGCTCTTGTAATCTTCAAGTGTATTTTTGTGTGGTGACGCTAAACAACACACAAGCGAGTTTTGCACGTGACTTGATATACAGCGAGGAGCCCCGCCAGCTTGAAAAGCTTTCAGTGAAATTATATCCCCCACAAAGTTGGAACCGAGCTAACTTAAGAAATAGACCTTTTGGCTTACAGTTGTTTCGGATTAACGTGCCGCTCCTTTTTCCTATCCTACACCCAACGGATATTCTTTCTACACTTCCGCAAGGGGTAAGACGTCACGTGGGCGTTGGCTCATGAGCCTTCTTGTTCTCGAAAGTTTATATTCTTCTAACTTATAAGAGGTAACTTGGGAAAGAATTTGGAAAAATCTCGAAACTTCTATACCCTAGAAGCTTCTCAGAGATAGTATAGAAATATCCTGGAACCCCCTTCTGCAAGATGTCCTGCATCCTTCTCGAACGAGCATTTTTTCTATCAAGATTTCCCATTTGCCTCATTTATGCAAGGCAACCTACTAAGCAGCTTTAAAAGCTACAAATACGTTTCTAATTACATGTCTTCCAAAGTTTACAGGTCAGATCAGAGGCTTCAGGTCCTTCAGTGAGATGAGGAATTACTCTTTCCAGCAACCCTCCTCGTTGGAGCCATGCTGTCTACACATATCAATAGTACACAGCGGTTCAAGTCTGAAAATATCACCCTCATCCAGCTCCATTCCATCGCCGCCGTCTATGCCCTCTCCACATCCAGCCTCTCCCACTCTCCCGGTAACCCAATTATCTTGTCTTTATGATCTTCTTGCGCCTGAGTTCCTGGGTGAGTTTTCTCCTGCATCCCAGACAAAGTCATTCTCTTCTTTCGGCGCCTCAATGTCGCTAGTAACTTTCATTCCACCGGATGCAGATTTTGAATCGTCCTCCTTCCTTTGAAGACTCTTTTCTTCCTCAGCCCGTGCCAAAAGCAAATTCCTAGCCTCATCCAAGCGTTTAAGCGTCTCATCCCGTCCCAGTATCCTTACCGTCTCCGCCAAATCCGGCCCATGCATGCCCCCCATCAGCGCCCACCTCAAATACTGATAGACAAGCTTGTTCCACGATTTACCCCACTGCTTCCTTGCCGAATCTCTCTCCTCCTTGCTCAAATGCTTGTGCCTTTGTGCTAATTCTACGAAGCTGCGAGAAGTAGCTTGCTCGATGATGGAGCTGATCCAAGATTTTATCTCGGCCGTTTTCCAGTCTTCCTCGGATATTTCGGCGAAGTTGGAGAAGAAAGGAGTTAGAGCAGCTGGGGAAGGCTGAGCTGCGATGCTAGGTACGTTGTGCAGTCTCAATGCCGGCATACTACCTGCTATACCTTCGGAAGTGGGCGCTACCCAAAAGTACCTATTTCGGTCAATGAAATCAATAGGGCTGGTGTATTGTTTTGCATCTGCCCAAAGTATATCCCTTACATAGTTTTCATGTGCTGTGCTTGGGATGCTTTGATAGAGCGCAAAGCGGCCCGGCTGGTCCGCACATATTTGATCAAGGAGCTTGAGGGTTGGCATTAGGGCCAGGTTCTTGAGATCATGTAATGGGTTTGAGGATGGTGCTGATAGGGCATAGCGTAATGCGTGCTGTTTTTGGAGATATTCAAGCTTGGCAGAATCGACCACTGTGTCACCTCTGGTAAACTTCAAGCTGGCCTATACTCCAAATCAGTAATAGATACAATTTGGAAGCTAGGATACATACGTTGGTGGTCAGATCTTCTAGGCTCATGACATCGTTGCCGACATTGTGTGACCACCCAAGTAGAGCTACGAAGTTGGTAAGTGCCTCTGGAAATATTCCTCTCTTTCGTAGATCCGCTATGCCTACGGAATCCAGTCTTTTGCTCAGTTTCTGCCTGTTTCTATCCAGTAACAAGCCGACATGAGCAAACTTTGGTGGTTCCCAGCCGAAAGCTTGGTACATGACCAAGTGTTTTGAGGTCGATGACATCCACTCCTGATTAGAGTTAACGAACTGTTTCATCAAGTTCAAGATAACTTACAGAGCCGCGAATCACGTGAGTGATCTTCATGAGGTGATCATCAACAACATTCGCAAGGTGGTATGTCGGAAATCCGTCAGATTTCATTAATACAGGATCCTCATATGATCCTAAGGATCCGTTTACTGTACCAAGATTGGCTCTAGGAGTCTTGGATGATCCTCTTCGTTGCTTCACCAGTCCGTAGACAATGTCGTTGAAAGCAGGCATTTGGTCTGGAACCAGTAGTCTTACAACGTGAGCTTCACCATGGGCTGCTCTATCATCGGACTCTGCTTTGGAAAGGTGTGCACATGTTCTATCATAATCTGGTGGAAGTCCCAGCTTGCTTCGATAGTCCGCTAGGTCCCTAATGCGTTCTGGAGTGCAAAAACAGCGGTATGCGTTGCCGGACTGAAGGAGCTGTTCCGCGTGCTCTCTATATATAGCCGTTCTTTGGGACTGAAGGATATTAGAGATAATGAAAAGCCTCCAGATTGTTAATGAACTCTTACTTGCTTATACGGGCCATATGGGCCTTCTACTTTCGGGCCTAGGGAATATCAGCAACATGAGGATTCTTCTTAAGCAGAGCAACAATTGATAACCTTCATCCCATTCAATCCCAGCCCATTCCAGATCTTGAAACAGTCTTTGCTCAGCATCGTGCACAGTTCTTTTCTACTTGGATCAGCGTCAGACTACAAAAGGAGGCGAGTCTAGTCACCTGATCTGTATCTTCAATTCGCAGTAAAAATTGGCCTCCAGTTGCCTTGGCCACCAAGTAATTAAATAGGGCTGTTCTCAACGATCCAAGATGAAGATATCCAGTGGGAGATGGTGCAAATCTTGTCCTCGCCGGGCCGCTCTTTCGAAGTTCCAACGAGGGTGTCGATGGAGACGTATAATTTTTAGGGGGAAAGGACGCGGCTGATGAGGTTGAAGCATGTTTGATGATGCTACGACAGGAATGGCAAACTCGCCAGTGTGACCTCGCCTTCCTCGTCGACGGCGACAACACCAACCTCATCCTTCTACCAGCTTGAACTTGCTTGGGAAACCTGCACGTATCTGTCTCTCCACCAGGTCTCTCTTCTCGCCAGCAATATCGATGATATGCAGCCACATGGTCCGAGCGTCTTTCAACGAGGCGTAGGCGCTAAGATAAAATTCCCAGCCAAAATCTCTCCGCCTCACAGCCCTACGATACTGTGACAAATCTTACTATCGATTCTCCGCGCATACCACGCGCCTGTTCCTGCAAACTCTCAAGAACTGAGTCAGAATAGAAGACGTCTGCAAAGGACCATTCACTATCGAACCTCACAGCTCCACACTGAACCCAAACATCCGAGGTATCACTTGTAGTTATGGCTTCAAGTGGTCCAGCCGAAGAGATTGATCTCTACGGTAGTTACACAACCCCAGAGTTCCACGACAGTGCGGTGCTAATGCAGAACAGAAATTCTAGAGATCAGCAAGAGCTCCACAAAGGATGAAATCAAGAAAGCATATCGGAGGGTTGGTGTTCTGTCAGCAAGTAAGCACGACCGCTGACGTGTAGATAGGCAGCCTTGAAGCACCACCCCGACAAAGTCCCTGAGGATCGAAGAGCGGACGCAGATGCCAAGTTCAAGGCTGTGAGCCAGGCCTATGAAATACTTCACGATGAGGAGAAGAGACATCTTTACGATACCCATGGCATGGCTGCGTTTGACCCTTCTCGGGGCGGGGGAATGGGCGCCGAGGTCGACTTGGATGATATCTTACAACAGATGTTTGGTATGGGTGTGGGAGGAGGTATGCCTCCAGGATTTGATGGCGGTGCCGGGGGCAGGGGACCGAAGCGGCCACGCAGAGGACGAGACGAAGAACAGAAATATGAAGTCACGCTTGAGGAACTCTACAAAGGCAAGACTGTAAAGTTTGCCAGCACGAAGAACGTTATCTGTAGTCACTGCAAAGGATCTGGTGGGAAGGAGAAGGCAAAGCCACAGACCTGTGAGAGATGCAAAGGTCAAGGTGTCACCGTTGGACTTCGATCTGTTGGACCGGGACTTGTAACCCAGGAGAGAATGATCTGCGATACCTGCGAGGGCACCGGCAAAGTCTTCAAGGAAAAAGACAAGTGCAAAAAGTGCAAAGGAAAGAGAACGACCCCCGAGAAGAAAGTTCTAGAGATCTACATTCCACGAGGTGCTCGTGAAGGTGAACGGATAGTGCTCGAGGGCGAAGCGGATCAAGTACCCGATCAAACCCCAGGAGACATTGTCTTCACTCTCGTAGAGGAAGATCACGATATATTCCAGCGTGCCGGGGATGATCTTTCAGCCGAGTTAGATATCACTCTTGCTGAGGCTCTGTGCGGCTTTTCTAGGGTTGTCTTGAAACATCTTGATGGTCGTGGTATTCACCTCAATCATCCACAAGGAAAAGTCCTCAGACCGGGGCAAATATTGAAGGTTGAGGGCGAGGGTATGCCACTGAAGAAGAGTGATGCAAAAGGAGACCTATACTTGGTGGTGAAGATCGATTTCCCAGAGGACGGATGGGCTAGTGATCCCGCTACATTTGAGAGTCTTCAGAAGGTCTTACCAGGGCCTGAACCTCCGATCGAAGCAACAGAGGTCGACGAAGTTGAGTTCGAGCCTGATGCGGAGATTGAAGATGTGAGTGCCTGTTTTCAGTATTCCAAGATCTGGCTAATAGCATCTAGTTCGGTGCAAACTCTGGAGATCCTCGTGCTGGTGGTGGATGGGAAGATGATGACGAAGAGGAAGGAGGAGCTGCCCAGTGCCCTCAGCAATGATTTACTGAATTAAATGATCTCAACGCTGATCATGCAGCGATTTGAAATAATGATGGGTGGATATCATGGGCGGTACGCACATTCTGGGTGCTTGCATTCACATAGAGGCTCGATATCAATGGAAGGTTCATCGCAGCTCTACCTTGGGCCTTTTCAGAGGTTCTCTAAATAATGCATGGCCTAGGTTGCAGCTTTTGCATTATGGGGGACATACAGCCTGACAAATACTGGAGAATCTTGCTATCATCCCCCACCCTTAATGCTAGGATGCAAACTTCGAGACATGATTTGTGCATGCCTATCATTTCATTCCATTTTCTAGGCTATTTTTGGGTCTTTTCATGACCAATCTTTGAGATCTCGAAGCCATACCGTTTGATGTGTGACGCCGGAGATTCCTTTGAGTTGGGCCAGCTTTTCCTTAGCCTGATCGTGGTACACAAAATACCGCCTCACCGTAATCACGAATGCACGGGCGGAGCAGCAGATCCACCCTCATCCTTCCCAGTATCTCCCAGGCCATTGAACAGTCTTGCCTTGACCTCTCCAGCCATCAAGCCCGTCAGTTCCTCTCCTGTGATTTTGTTGCTATCCCTTAAAACCTTGTCCAACTGCGTATCTACATTCTTCGTCGCTAAAGAGCCGGCCGGTTGTCGATTCGTACGTGAGATGCCAGTTCCCGCTTGTCTAATCTTAGAGCTCAGGTCGAGCATCTGCTTACTACTGTAGTCGCGATTCGTAAAGAGAGGGCTCTGGCTGAGCGTCTGTACCCAGTACTTGTTCCATAGCAGCTCCAACAAATGTGTATCGAGCGAACTCTTGAAATGCGAGACTTCTAAAGAGTAATACCTACTGCTGTGTGCTCCGAAATCCTCGACCTTTGCAAGAGGAATCGTCTGATATCCATCGCCTAATCCAGATTCTGCAGGCTTGTAATTCTCAGGGTATGTACGGAAAGCACCAATCTCGACCTTGCCGGCGGAGATGGTTCGGTCGGGGTCGATGACAACTGCGAGGAAAGGATCGGAGAAGGTTTGCTGTGTAGCTTGCGTTGAGACATCGATACCACTCAGCCAGCAGCCGTAGCCTGGATGACTATGATACCATCCTACGGCGTTCTCCAGCTTTCCTTGATCTCGACAAGCTTGAAGATAGCCAACCATGTATTCGTTTGCCTCATCTTGAGCATTGACTCGTGTTTCGGTACCCTCGACGGGTAATCTGAATGCATCTGTGACGATGATGGTATCTCCGGCGATCTTGCCCTGCATCAGGCCCATGACTTCAATCGAGCCGCCTGATCTGGCGTGCATGACCATTTTGAGGAGGGCAACGGCAGAGATGCGGACATTTTTAAAATGATGAGGGTCTATTTTCCATGGCTTGGCATCGCCGATAGCCTTTTGTTCCTCCGTATCGTAGGTGTAGAGGGCATCTTTTTGAGGATCAACGAGTTGGACATTGTTATCGAGCTCTGTTTGTGATATTGTCAGCTCGAATTCAAGACGGATGTGTAGTTGCATTAGTTTTCAGCTTACCCCAGCTCTTAAAAGCTTTATCCATGGTGGCAGCCTTGAGAGGAGTCTTATGAGATTAGATGATTGTTGCTGTTGAGTCCAAGTTTCTTAGATAATTTGAAGAAGCTGGGCAGGTTGAAAGTCGCAGCCTTGCCGGAGCTTTAGTGGGGCAGGCGGCAGATCCGTTAAACCTAATTTGGCGATTGTGAAACGGGAAGGAGCGATTGCTGTGCCAACCTGTAAAACACAAAGGACAAGCATCACGTCCTCGACACTGCTTTGGAACTTGGAAGAGAACTCCAGACCGCGAACTTTCCAAAAATAAAATCCATTCATTGATGAGATTATCTCCAGCACTTTTCGAGGTTTCGCAGACGCGGTCACGCTTGAATCACTGCTGAGCCGCCCTAATAAGTCAAAACCGCTCCAGGTGTCTTCGCGGCCACTTGCATTCCTCGGTAGCTCACACCCAAATACCTCGACCCCATCAAATCCAGACACTCAACGCGCCGCTGCGCTCATCATCATGGATAGCAGTTACCTATCGTCGCAGGTTTCAACCATCATTGGGCAGCTTCATGGTCTCTTCGACGAAATTGGGGTTCCCAATCATGAGCGCGAATCCAGAGAGTCGGAGGTCAGTTATACAGGACAGTGACGGCTCAATTCTCTGACATACTCTATTTAGCTATTCGCTGCTCTGTCCGAGACACTACACAATCAAGTACGCCTTGTCGCTGCTGAGAAGAATGAAATGACGGAGGAAGCACAGCGAATTATTACGACCATCAAGCAGATGGAAGCATCCATCAATGGCCCCCAGGACCGACATGAATACGAGGCAGAAGATGAGGACCTACGAATTACTACACCTTTGGTTCCATGTTTGCGAGCACTTAAGGAGAAGCATCTTCAAATATCAAGAATACACAAGGAGCGATTCGAGCAGGTGAAGAGTGAGTGCAATGTGTTGTGGGCGAGCAATGGGCGGTACTGATTATCTACAGAGCTTGTACAGGCGCTTGAATCCTACTCGTCCCATCTTGAGAAATCCTTCATCAAAATCACGCTTCCCCCTAGCTCTTCGAACTCGAGTATCCCTCCCACCTTCGATCTCTCCACAACATATGTAACTGCTCTCGACGATGAGTTCACCCGGGTTTATGAAGAATATACACGTCGCGTCGCTACTGTCAAAGCTCTGTCAGAAAACATCATTCAATTGTGGGCAGAACTCGGAACTCCACAGGCTCAGACAGACGCCATGATTGTCAAATACTACCGCGACTCCCCAGAACAACTTGGCCTCCATGAGGAAGACATCGCTAGGTTGCGGGCGAAGCGGGACAAACTCTCGGATGAGAAGAAGGTTCGCGAGAAGCGTTTGAAGGATCTCAAGGCAGCGGTTGAGGGTTTATGGGAGCGACTCGGTGTTGAAGAGCATGAGCGGAAGAAGTTCCTCAACAGCAATCGTGGATGCGGCGTACGGCAGATTAACGAGTTCGAGGACGAATTATCAAGACTGAACGAGCTCAAGAGACAAAACCTACATCTATTTGTTGAGGATGCACGGTATAAACTTCAAGAACTTTGGGATGGACTCTATTTTTCGGAAGAGGAAATGTTGGACTTTACGCCCGCATTCTCTGACGTCTACAGCGATGCTTTGCTAGAGGCACATGAACAAGAGATCGGCCGTCTTGAGGCTCTGAAAGAACAGCGTGCCCCAACTCTCAGTCTTATTGATCAACATCGCTCCCTGGTCAAAGACCGCAACGACCTTCAAGCTTCCAGTCAAGATGCATCGCGTCTGATGATGCGTGGTCAGAAGGGTGAGAAGCGTGACCCGACACGTTTGTTGCGAGAGGAGAAGATGCGCAAGCGTATTGCGAAGGATTTACCCAAGATTGCGGCGAATTTGAGGAAGACTTTGGAGAAGTGGGAGGACGATTACGGTCGGCCATTCTTAGTTCATGGAGAGAGATACCTGGACGAGCTTGACGCATCTGAAGCGAGGCCCGCTCCTGGTCCCAGATCAAAGACCCCAGCTGGCCCTCCACCATCCACTGTGAGAAACTCGAAGGCTCCAGCAGCTACTGCGCCTAGTAGAGCAAACAGCGTCATCAGAGCTCCACCGCCAAGAACAGGTGCTAAAACACCAGTGGCTGGAGGAGGTGGAACTCTGAGGCGTAACCCGCTTGTCAACTCTGTTAGCGCATCAGGTGCTCGATCGCCTTCAAAGATCCCAGCCCGCGCCCCATTGTCGAACCTCAACCATGGTGGCAACTCTCCAGAGCGGAGAGTTCGCCCAGAATCAAGAGCTGACACTGGCACTATTCGTGGGAAGATGGCACCTCCTCCAAGAGCCCCACCGCCCCGGATGCGAGACCTTGTCGAAGTTCCAACGCCGGTCTCGCTTTTCAGAGCTGAGAGTGTTACATCAAGTGGTAGTGTCCGACATGTTTCTCCCGAGGATGTTTATTTCGATGGAAACTTACCACAGCATACTCGGCCACAATCGTACCATGAACTTCATCCATCGATGAGACAAGATGAGCGCTTTACGCAATCGACCTCCTATCCCTCTGCGCCTTCAAGCCGCCAGATCTCGAATACATCGGCTGCAACAACCGCAATTTCGGGCTCAGAGAATGTAAGTTCCTGAAAGTGTTTCTACGTCTCCGGATGTATGGTACTAATTGAGTTGTAGTGGGAGACATACGACGACGTTTCGGAGCCAGAACAAGATGCCACAGACGAATACTACGCCAAGCTTCGTGCAGCTAGAGGAAAGCGATACACCCCGGATGATGGCTATGCTACCCCTCAAGGGGGCCAGATAAAGAAACAGAAAGGCATTCCCCCTGCGTATGCTGGCCATGCAGTCATAGATGCTGAGGGTCATCGAATTGCGTCGAACAGTGAAGCTGGCTGGACGGATGCCGATGAGGAAGCATTCTAACTTTTTTTCAACATTGCAATCTGAGTTTGGCTCTTTCTGGCTCTGCATGACTGACGCTTCCTGACGAATAACGATGACCTGGATATCATGATAGCCACGTTTCCGTCTTTGTTGCACTGTTCGTGGCTCAAAAAAGCTTCGTTTCTTGTATCTTTTTTTCGGCATGGATGATATCTGTTTTAAGTACTTATTACGGTGGTTGAGCATATCAGCACTGGTCTGGTTTTCTCCGCATTCGCAATCATTGGGTGGAGGGCTGTTGTGATTTATGTCTGGAGTACAGGATGGACCGCAAGGGAGGGCATATATCATGGCGTCACGATGGATCACTACGTATTTGTCTGGAGTAGAATTGAAATGAAGATTTGGCTACAAGTCATCGGTAGTTTTTGGCTACCTACCTATGTACTTACCTAAAGTCCTTGTCTGATGATTACATTCCTTTTCCGGGCAAGTAGACAGAGCTCGAGCATCTGGGAATGCAGATGCTAAATTTCCAATGTCTACGCTCTTGAAGACCTCCACCTCAGCTGGAAACGGCGTCGCGGGGTACGGTGGCCATCGACGAACTGCAGTAAACGGATGCCGAGCATGAGCAGTATGAGCGAGTGATATACGAGAAAGTATGAGATATGTCCTCGAGAACGGAACGAAGTCAATGGCGTATCTGGGAAGGGGAATGGTAGAGTTGAGCTCCTGCTCGTGTTCTTGGTATATTGAAGTGCATTGTTGTATAAAGTCAGTATTACATAAGTTGCGCAAGCACTTACATCCGAAGGCGAAATAGAGCTCTCCAATGGGAGCCTAGCACGAAAAATAGGACAAGAGACTCGGCATCACGTATAGACCGCGACGAAGAGCAGTCCGGATGCGAGTTCCGATGGGCAAGGTGAGGGACAAGACGATGGAGTGGAGCTTAAAGATTCAAGCTTTAATAGATGAATAACTTGAGTTGAAGGGGAAGAATTCATTGTCCCGTGATGAACATACATTACTCCTCTCAACCAATCGATAGTCAAGGTCTTGGGCGTTGAGCTGGACCTTTTTCGCAGTCATGACTGTAGTAGAGGCTATAACTGGCTTTCGCACTCTTAATCAAATCCCAGAGAACACTTCATGCCGCATAGCTCAAATGAATTGAGTTGCCTAATTGATTTGGGTTGCACTACTCACATGATTTTTCAACAACTGTCGTACCGTTTTCAGCGTCGTAAAACTATTATTCCCATCCCAAGTTGGAAGCTGGAAGCTTACCGTAGCCTTGTAGCGAGCTCCAAAAATCCTCCGCATTCATCGCTATTGTGACAACGGTCAAATGTAGCCTCTGCGAGGTACGTTGCACTCTGGCTACCGTGCAGTTTTTGTGTAAACGTTCGGACGTACAGCCATAGGGAAACGAATGAATGAATGTGTGTAACTTTGAGGCTCACAATACTTGTATTTCTGAATAGCACTCGCCATGGTCACTTCAGCTGGGGCTTTTCCGGACCGTCTTGACAAGGTGCCACATTCAAGACTTCAAATAGGCAGAGCTTCCCTTGCAACTTGCAAGACTTCTGCCTCTTTTGTAAATCCAGCACCAATGTGTATCCACGTATATGTGGAGGGATGCTTTGAAGTTTCTGATCGGTGTGAGTAAGTGCTTTTCTAGAAAAACGAGCTCGCATCTGTGGGCAGTATGGATCATTGATATCGATTCTCATGCCTTCTTTTAACCTTCTAATGCGTACATAGCGCTGACGAGAAACCTATCGTCCACTGCATACTCCCCATGATAACGATCATGAAACACAATGCCGCGACTACACTCGTCGTACCATACCGATACGCATGCCACCTCCTCAACGAGCCCAGCTCACTGACCCAGGTACTGACTGTCGTCAAACATCCACAAAACCCATCCTCAATACCTTGCAGCACCTGACATCCAACAACGCCTCCTAATGGTACATGCTGAAGGTCCCAAGTCATCCCTAAAATTGCCGTTCCAAACATATTAACCACGAAAGTGCCTAATGGAAAACTGGCAACCATTCCGTTTAGATACAACGAAGCATAAAATCTCCCAAGACATCCTAGAGGTGCAAAAACAAGTGCGAAGACTGCTCGACCCCGCCAAATCTCCGTCCCGCCGCTGTGTCGGTCTGGAGGGAAAATCGCGAGGATTATGGCGCCTAACCAGCAGCCCAAAGCAAGGAAGACCACTAGGCGATCGAGTATCTTGCGACTCAATGCAAAGGGTAGACTGGGGGTGAATCGCTCGAAAGCAATAGCGACATGCGCCCCGATGTGTAGCCCGGAGATACAGAGCGTTACAGTGATGATTATCACTGCTAGGAGAGCCATGAATGAGTATCCCCCATTCCGGGGAACTGTTGAGGTAATCGAGCTAATGGAAGTGTAGTCCCCTGGGTGACTGAGAGGTGTGGGTAGGTCATTGGACATCGCAAGGAACGCGTCGCGGATGAACGAGGAAAATGAAGTGAAGCAACCGCAGAAGCCGGTTGCCAAACCTATGTACAGCGGAATAGTCTTCTTTGTTGATGCGTGTGCCTTTTTGGCAGCTAGGAGATCCACGGTGCGCTCTGATCCACTCTCCTCATCTTGCGCCAGTTTCCTTGCTCTTTGGACTTCTAGGTCGTATGTTGGTGTCCCCCATTCCTCTTTGAATAACATCCGGTCTTCGCTCAGAAAACCCATGAACACACTTCCCCCAAAGTTGGCCCACAGCTCGCTAAATGCAATTGGTGCACCAGGGTAGAATGTAATAGATTGCAGACCAAGTCGAGCCAAAGTTCCAAGAAAGGAGAATAATATAAGATATGAAAGTGTATATAGTTGCGTCGCAAGCCTTGAAATTCGTTGATCGTCTTGTTCTTCCATTTTCTCTTGATCCTTTCCTCTTACGGATCCTCCCCTTTCTTCTTGCTGCCTCATCTGGTAGTCCTTCTCCGCGTTTTTCGCTTCCTCCAATGATTTGTGCTGATAGATAGGATCTTCTCTTGGATTCGCCACCAGCGACTGAGTGGCTAGCTCGTCTAGGTTGGCATAATTGTCTGGAATATTATACCCAGCATCGTTCGAGTGTGGCCCAGAGAGAGATATCTTTCTCGGTTCACTAGATGATCTCTTACCCAAAGAGTTTTGCCGTCCTTCGAGCGATCGAACGCGAGAGATGGTATGTTCGTCGGGATTTTGTATTGGCGCAGGATCCGCTGCTTCGTCGATGTTTCCATAATCATTGGGTATATCGTAGCCGGTTTCATGCGATTTCTTTCGAGCCTGCAATCTTTTGGAACCAGAATCGCTGGCTATAGTGGCTCGAAGCTGTGTTCGCTCGTCGTCGTGGGTGCTGCTCGACGTCGTCATTTTTACTGGTTGTCCCGGTGAATAGCTAGACTATCCTTTTTCTCCTTCATCTCACTGGCTCCTACGGTAGTAGAGCATAGTCGATGTTTCCTCCTTGGCTGTTGGGGCTGCAAAGACGAAAGATCGTGTAGATGGGATCAACTTATTACTGTATGATTTCATAGTGCAAAAGTCGACGGATTCGATGAGATGCCAATCCAGCCATACCTAAGCGAGCTAAGCCAAGCCGAAACCCCTGTTTTCTGGCTACTGTACCTTTAGCGCTGCGATAACGCTTCTTATCTGGTTGGAGGGGTCGTCGGCATTGGATGCAGGGGAAGCTGCTTCAAACTCACCGTCCCTATATATTCTTCACGTCCACTCCATCGTTGCTAGGAACAACATATTGCTCGACTTTTTCTCCAGGCGTCACTCTTCTCTTAAATCTCCTCGTCATGTCCCAATCATTACCACCCAACGTCCATGTCTCAACACATCCATGCCTCCAAGCCAAGCTCTCCCAGCTCCGCGCAAATACAGCCAATGCTCGAGAAACGAAGGCGCTGGTGCACGAAATAGCTTTGATTGTTGGAATAGAAGCAACAGCTGCTGGCTTAAGCACCAAGAGAGGCTCTACTGTACCTCTCCTCTCATCGTCTCAATCCTCCAACCAGAGCCAAGCTGAAACTTAAGCAGAGTAAAACTCCTCTCGGGTATGAATATACAACCACGACCATCTCTCCAGAGACGATATCTCTAGTCCCGATCTTAAGGTCCGGGTTAGGCATGCTAGACGGTATGTCGCCCTCTCCGCGCTGTGGGGAAATCTCTTTTAACGGCCAAAGCAATACAAATCCTCCTCCCAAACCCCGTCCCGGTACACCACCTTGGTCTTTTCCGCGAACCTACTACTCTTGAGCCAGTAGAGTATTACAACAACCTTCCCTACCACATCCCACCTCCATCTTCTCCGTCTTCCACCGAGAATTCCTCAGCATCAGAGCTTGCTTTCCTCCTAGACCCCGTGATAGCGACTGGCGGAACTTGCGCTGCTGCTATCCGGACGCTGAAGGAGTGGGGCGTGAAGAGGATTATTGTCATTGCTGTACTTGGGGCAACGCCAGGTGTGTTGAGGGCTGCGAGCGAATGGCCAGAGGGAACGGAGATTTGGATGGCGGGCCTCGATGAGCTGCTTACGGAAAGGGGTATGATTAGACCAGGGTTGGGGGATGTGGGAGACAGGTTGTTTCTAACTATTGGAAAATGAGCGAAGGTTACAGAATGGATTGGGGGATTGGTGCAAGTTGAATGAGCGGCGGTATTACGGCCCGGTTTGTGAAAGTTGGATGGACGGGAAAATTGCACTGTGTGCATGAGAATAGCTGTGCCAGTAATTCACAGAATAGAAACTAAAATGGCCAAAGACACAAATCATAAGTACAGCAGCTTATTTCATGCTCGTACTTTACAGGCCTTAAACAATGGTATCCTCCGCAAACTCCTGCTCAAACGCCAATAAACCTCGCTCAAATCCAATGCAAAGTACAAGTAATATATCTCGAGCCAGACTCATCGTCCCCAGGTATAAACTGAAAAGGAAGGAAGTCGCCGAACGAACGCATGATACTGGGCTAGTGTCATCACGTCGCGTGAGTATATCCTCCAAATATGTGGTCGGGTCAACAAGAAAGTCGTGCCAAAACTCATTTATCCATATTTGTTAATCCGGTATTTCGAGTGTAGGCTTGAGAGTGTCTTCGAGACGGGTAAAATGGAGTGATGTAGGGAAGCCTGGAGATCGGATATTCGCTCGCAGGCTCTCGGCGGCTTATTTCTGGTGATTCTCGCCCTTAATATCTCGTAGCACCCCTCCTCACAAGACGCATTTCGCGCCAACGTAGACTTCCAAAACTCGATGCTCGTTCCTCCCTTTCGTTATGTTACTCATCGTTCCGGCGCTAAAAGCCCTTTTACCCTCTCGATCCTCTGCACCGCGCTCTCCAGCCGTTCCAATCTCTTCCTCTTTTCTCCATCCCTCCTCTCCAACACCTCTACTCTCTCTTCCAACTTCGCCCGGGCCTTGCGCTCCGTAGCCACCATCTCATTCGCCTGCTGGAACAGTTGGGCGCTTAACTCCTCTAGTTCACCACTCGCCTCATCTAATTTCCCCTCTGCTGCCTGCCGCAGATTCTGTTCTCGCGTTAGGGCGGCTACAAGATCGTTGGTTGAGGGGCTGTTAGGGTTAGGACTGTTGGGTATAGACCCTCCGTTGAGGTTTGGGGTTGATTTTCTGGTGCCGAGGAATAAGGACAGCCGATTTTGGATCGGGATGTAGGAGGAGCGAGTTGGGCTGCTGCTTTGTCGGTCGTCGAAGGGGACGCTGTGGACGGCTGGCGAGTTTTGAATGCTGTCTGTTCGCTGGTTTGCTCGAAGTCTTTGGATTTCGTCTTCGTAGTCTGCCCATTTGTCCACTGTTGAAATGTTAGGCTCGTTCGCTCGGTCTATCACTTCAAGGAGAGAGAGAACGAGGAAGACAAACCGGCAGATGTGGCCTTTTGCGTAAGTAATCGGACCTGTGCTTCTAAGTCCTCTATCCTCTTCTGCGCTTCTGAGGCTACGTTTGAGTGAGTTGGATTAGGTAGACTCATTCCACAATTTGAGCACGAGGTGTGGTATCCATCAGCTGGCTCGGAAATCGTGAGAGTCATTGTTGTTGACATGTTTTGGGAGTGTATTGTCTGTGACATTTGCTTTCTGGTGTGCTGTATTCACAAGACGCTAAAGGATGAGGCTGAAAAGTTCGTGTAGTTTGATGAGTGAGGGAACGACTATATAAGTCAAGGTCGGTAAATGAAGAAAAGAAGAACCTCTCTCGTATGAGTTTGTTCTTATTATTCATCAGGGGTTTTGCTGGTGCTTGTGTATTACTCCGCCACGATGTTCCCTTCCGACTTCGAAACTTAATCCCTGCTTGCTCATCGCCCCTCGGCCCTTAAACAGTCGACCTCGACTTCGAAATGTTTGAGCATTAAAAACTCTAAGATTGAAATCTGTCACAATGAATAAAACTCTGGTATCTAAACTACTTCAATTTGACAATTTAGCCAAGGTATTCAAACATTTGAGCAATTTCAGTCCCTGATATACAAACATCTAAACCACTTCCCAGGACCTTGCCTTTTCCAGAGTCTCGTAGTACGACATCAAACGCTAATCCTCGTGTGTGGATTTTGGATGAGCAACCTCACTGGGTTGGGTTCTCTACGAAATGATCAGACTGGAAGTGCTTTTCCTCTCCAGAGGCATACTTGCACTTTACATCCACCGAAATACCAAAATACAACTAGCCCATGCGATGCCAATCATAAAGTCGTAAGGTCATAGAGCTATGTTTTCAGCTCACACGTTGTACTTCTCCTCGTCTAGGACGGTCTTCTCAGTCCAACTATCTTGCATCCACTTCAGTCTCACCAGCCGTGGAATCCTTCTCCTGCCAGACTCGGCAATCAATCGCCTAATACCTCGCACATCCACCGCATTCTCGTCCACGACAACAAAATGGGTGATGCTCTCATCCGAATCATCCTCAGCAACCTTTCCACAAGCAAACGTGAGATCGTATTTTACAAGTCGAAGTTCAAGGCTCTCGAGATCTGAAGGAGCAAACCTAACCACGCAACCTCTGAACAATGAGCCAGGATGTTGAACTAATTGTTTACCGTGGTCTTCGAGTTGGGATAGGAAGGTGCTGGAAGAGAAGCTCGAATTCTTCGGGAGTCTCATATTCGCCATGATCACCTTGAGCTCCTCTGGTGTTACGTTCCGAGCATAGCTGTCGCCGTATTCATCCACATTTGCCTCAAGTTGCTCCCTTGATCCGTCTGTTATATGCAGCATATGATTCGGTTCTCGCGGAAGAACAAGTCGCTGCATTTGCAGACCATCAGTTTCGGATTGCTTGACTGCATCGAAGACCCAGGTAGCTCTGACGATGTCCGTTTGACCGGCTTTGATCAAGCTCGCAACTTTGACAACGTTCTTATCTCCCACGACAATCATTTCACTTTCTGCTGTTGCACTTTGAAAAATCCTGCCACCGTTATTTTTGATAGTCTGCTCAATGAGGGCTTTGGACTTCTTTGTAGGTTGAACCATGTCGCTCAACACGCAGAAATTCAACCCTTCAAAAACTCCCGTTCGTGGGCCGGCGTATGGTGTTTGAATCTTGCTGTCGTAGCCAGCAATTACGGTTTGTTTCTTAAGTCTCTTGGTTATTCTCTTTCTACTTCCCTCGACAGTCATAGTCTTATTGCTAGCCTCCGCTTCCGCCTCAGCCTTCACTTTCATAAATTCTTGAGCAGAAAGTGCACTTGTCCAATCCTTATCGCTCCTCAACTTCCGGAACCGCGGAAATCTTAGGCTGTATTTCGTTTGAAATGAAGATGACTCAATGACAGAGGCGGCTTTCACTTCAATGACGATAGAATCATCTGGCTTAATCCAGACATCAGGAACCTCGCCACTTCCAACATCAATGAACACGGTAGGTGGCTTCTTTCGATCCCAGTCTGTCCATTTTCCGTGGGTCTTCTCAGCGATGTTATTGTAGTCCTGGACCGTGAAGCCGCCACCGACTTTGAAGAATGAGAAAAACCTCATGGGATTGTGGTTTGGGTCTAAGGCAGCAGTCAGTGTCGATTCAAACCTAGAAGTAGAGACTCTTACCTCTGTCAATATCATTCTTGTCGACCCGCAAGCCGCATAGAAAAGAGGAGAGTCGACCACCTCGATGCCCAGACCCGTAGAAGCCGCCGATAACCAGACAATCCAAGTTCTCTCCAAATTCATTCATATATTCTGGCTTGACCTTCATCCAATCGTCAACACGACTGTTGAGCTGATAAATAGAACGAGGATTCTTAAGAACCAGTCCTTCTAGGCCGCGAGTGACAACATCACGTAAACGAGGTTCGATGTCTGCTGGGTTTTCCGTTGACGTATAGTCGTGTTTTTCTAATCGTCGGTGAACGTTCTGGATGGCTTGCTCCAACGCATTGCGTCTGTCTCTGAGCGTGTATCTTGTAATATCCTGATCGTTCAGATACAAACAGTCGAACACTCGAAACAATGGCCGAATTCCATTGCCTGCGAAAGGATCACGTTGCTCAGATAGTGCCGCAGTTTTCAAGGTACCAAATGGCACCATGATATCCGCTTCCGGATCCCAGGTAATCATCTCGCCGTCCAGAATGATATTTCTAACAACCGGCTTGAAAGCGTCTTCGATGTGTCGAGTAAGCGACGAGTTATCATCCTTGAAACCATTTCCGTACAAATACGTATAATCTTTTGCTTTTCGAGACCAGAACGCAAATCTCCTGCCGCCGTCGATCTCGTCATCCTCGATCATGTGAAGCTGGATTCTTTCGCCATCGAGTTTCTCCTCGATCCAAAACTCGTTATCTTCTGAGGAAACTCCCAACCTTTCGACTGCTTTCTGGAAGGAATGGGACTGAAACTGTGCGAGTTGGGGTTGAAAACATGACATGAGGGCAATCCCAGACGTTGTGGAATCACCTTCCAACCTGACATTCTCGTTATGCAGCTCCCAGCATACTCTGCGAAGGCTAGAAGATACATTGAAAAGTGCATCAGCATCAGGATGCCAGTGCTATGTTCTGTATCAGTGGTAGGTTGTGATTTGCGACAAGTGGTACCCACATTGAAGAATGTCTTCTCAGTAGATCCCATGTTCAATCGCCTCAAAATGATACGGATCAACCAATGCATCTCGGCAGGGTTCATTCGATTGTAAAACTCGGTGAATATTGGTAATTGGGATTCTTCTTTCTGGGCAGCTGCGAGCTTATCGAGCAACTCATTGACTTCTGCTATCCGCATATCCCCTACCTCAGTCCTCATGGGTCGTTTCTTCAGGACGGCGTGACATTTCGAGGGGAAGTCACCAGCGTCTCCACTCGCTGCCGACTGACTAGGGAGTTTCCAGTTGAGCAAATTCATTGCATCTTCAGTCTTGGAGCCAATCTTCAAGAGTTTGATCAGCAACTTCGCAATAGCTCTCTCTTTGAGTCCATACATGGGCCTGTCGCGGTCTTTGTCGGGTACGATGAGACGAAGAGCGGGATAGAAATCATTCCCAACCTCGGCTCGCCATTTCGAGATGAAGCGCTGAATGATCGTATGCCTGATCTCTGTGGGCGTCAACCTTGCAGGCCCGTGAGGTCCTTGCTTTCTACGCGCAATTGGGGGATTTATTTTCTTTCCTTTCGCGTTCTCGAGGAGGGGATCGAAAAGAGACTCGAAGAGATCGTGGAAAGGCAGGGTCTTGTGGATGTTTTTCGGACGCCCAGGATATTTGATATCTAACTCTGTATCACTGACTGGTCCATGACCATACTGACGTTCATGGTCGATAATGCCATCATCATCTGCGTCTTCAGGGTACCTCATGGTGAAGTGCTGTTAATGATTTCCTGATTGCGATGGAAATCGCTTACTCGCGGAGGCAGCCACGAGTTCACGTGACCCCTTATTCAAACTGCCTCATGCACAAGAGGCAAGGCTGTTGATTGTGTGGTGAAGCATAAGGTACCTTAGGTAGATCGTTTCTCGATAAACATTAGTTTCAAGCTCTGATATAGCTAACTTAATGTTACAGCATCAGTGGTATCATGCTCCCAGCCTGTGCATATTTATTTCATTTATCGAAGATCAAAGCTCAACTTTAGAGGGTCTTTCTTCATCCGTATCAGCCGAAATCGCTGAAGACTTGACAACAGCGTTCAGTATGCCTCGAGTGAAGAGTCAAACACAGTCAGTATCTGGTTCAAGTATTGGAGTTGCAAGGTAGTGCGAACATGTATTACTATCAGATATCAAAAGCATCCTCATCCTCGCATCACATGTCATGGGTTCTTCGCTCATTACGAATTGGATTTCAAGGATAAATATCCACCGGAACAGGCGTCGTGCATATGCAGCATATCTGATCTACGCCTAAAAGCTTCTAATGCGATCTGCTCGGATTTCTCTGCATAGAAGGTGGGACAACCGCAGCTGAGGATGGTGGGTAATTGAATCCCACATTCTTGATTCCGAGTTAGCAAAGAAAGCCCGCCGATTACACACACGAGTTGATTAATCTTCATTTACGGAGGGTACAGTACTCGTCAAACATGCGGACTTCTAGTCTGAGAGTCTGAGACTACTTGGATGGCCGGTATTCTGCCAAGGACCTTCCCAAAGTAAATACAAACACGTTTGACGGGTGCTGCTAAACCGGTAACGGCGAGCTTGTTACTGGATTTGGGCAAAGTTTGCGGACATGTTCAAGCATCTTCTTTGCTCCCCCGACAAGATCACCAAAGAGAATCCTTCTGGGAAGTACATGTGCTAAGGTATGTTCCTAAAGTTCCTACGCGCACACGATATGGGCGGTGAAAGGTGCAGGATCTACGTGTTCATGTCTGCAAGCTGCAGAATGCCCCCAGATGGAACCTGAAAGTTTCGGTTAGATACCTAGACAAAAGCAAATCCGTTATGACTGAGTACCCTAAGTGTTTTCCACAATGACACAGCCTCAAAGGCGAGGTGGGTACCAGGGTAGGGAAAAGGAAAGGGGAGGTTCATCTTTCGGGCAAGTTTGCTGGCTTTGTCAGAGACACGCTTGGCCGACAATACCTCAGACAATAGAGTTGGTGGGGATAGATAGACGAAGATATGCATAAGAGCGGCCCATCGATCCGATATCTGGACTTCAAACTGTAGCATTTCCGAAAGGATGGTTGAAATTAAAAACTCAAGCTCATGCGCAAAGGGATGATGCGATACGATCGATGGTGGGTGATGCTGGTGATGCGATACGCTGCGCTACCTTATGTCTGGACTCAGGAGTCAGGAGCCAGCTGGTGCAGCGCCGTCATTTGAAGTCATACTTATTATGCCTGACTGCTCATACCTGCACCTGCCTGCCTAACTGTAAGCCGCTCTTCCTCCTTTTCCCCCACGTTTGGTCGTCGATTACCTTACCCACCACGGGCGAATCAGTCCCACACTACCAGAAACAGATGGACCGGTGGATAGAGGGCGATGGATACCTTCGTACCTGGTGGTAACTTGTAAGAGAGAGTCTGAACAGATCTGAGGACTGCCGCGACCCGCGAAGGACTTCGGGGGGCGCCTTGTTGGGCGCACAGGGGAGAGGACAGCGTGGTTTGACTCAAATATCAAAGATCCCACCATCCCACCATCCATCCATCCATTCATCCATCCTAGCACACTTCGAGTACAGTACAGTACCTAGGTACCTTGTACGAAGGATATCCTGCCCTGCCCTGCCCTGCCCTGCTGCACTCTCATTTCCTTCCTTTTTCGTCGGATCGGCCGAGAGAACAACACGCACATTCATTCCAAAGAATAAATCTACGGGACAGGAAAACAAAACATCTTATCGCGGTGAAGTGATCGTGTGTTCCAATACTCCACCGAGTCCGAGTCGTGTGATGGTGACGGTCGTTCCGCCTCTCCAATCGTTTTCGGCAGTCCTTATCAGTACGTATTGACGTTGCGAGGCTGCTTTTCCCCGGACACGCTCGCTCACGCTCACGCTCATGCTCACTCAACTTTCTTACTTCCTTGCGTCCTTCCCTTCCTTTACCTACCTCCACTCACTCACCTACACGCCCACGCTCACGCCTTCCACCCTTACCTTCTACTTTCTACAACAGCTCTCAACAATATTCGGTCGCACAACCACTTGCCTCTGACCTCTCAAACCCATGCACAGTCAACCACCGCCGCAGTCAAAACTACTCTCGAGCAAATCCCCTAACTCATGCCATTATCCTGACTCGAAAGCTTGAGATGCCTCATCTTGACCACCAGACACAACTACTGATCGAGCTATTGGTGACTGTCGTTCCCATGAGGCTTTGATACCTTTTGCCAACATCCCGAGAGACTCTGGGCCCCCATCTCGTCACTGCTCTCGAGAGCGAATACCTTATCAAAATCGAGAACCGCCGCTTGGTAATGATCCAGTGCCGAATTAATCTCAAGTAATAGCACGAAGCCGGTGCGGCAGTAGCCTGTTCCACCTCCCCCACAAATGTGCGATGATGTTGGCTCCAAGATCATTCACTCTGTGGCAAGGCTCACTGTCATCTCACACCAGAAAACAGAGAAATGAGCGGTCTCAGAGTGAGAGGGGGACAAAGTCACCTACAAAGCAAGACAACGATGTTGATATGTCCCAAACAATCGCCGAAACGAGTAGACCGGTGACCCCGTCCTCTCCTGTTATTATTCCTATGCGGAGCAAACGCGAACCCGCTGAGAACCAACGGCACGAGAAAAGGAAGGCACGACTTGATCATGGACGGAAACACTCAGATCGATCTGAAAGGCGTGCTCGAACCGTTCACAACCCCAACTCGATCCCTCCCTCTGTCGCGGCTTTGCTCGCGGTCACCTCGATACCACCACAAAAGCTGAATAACAGTGTCCGGAAACGGAGCGGCGCAGGGCAAAGGCTGACCGTGGATGCCATACTCCAGCATACAGACGTGTCAGAGAAGGAGTTCAGCCTCTCCCTTGGGAAAGGCCCCCTCGACTTTCTACTCAGCCCTCCGGACGAGTTGGACGAAGACGACATCCTTGGGAGCCAGGAGTCCTTACTCTCGACTAGAACCATGTCGAGTGAATCCATGCCATCATTAGATGAAGATTCAATCAACGGATCACCTTCCATGACGTCTGTACTCACGCCCAATTCTCGTGGGAAGCGATCGCTGCCTTTACGACGGTTACAATCGGTCTCGTCACCACCCAGCGAAATCAGCTCGGAAGACCATCCATTATCAGCTCCGGATATAGACATAGATGAACTCGATTTTAGGGCCTTTCAAAAGTCACACGAAAATGAAGAAAGGATGCCCGACATCCAACTCGAGATACCCCGGCGCAAGTCAGCTTTCAAATCCAACTTGACCTCTTCATTGAAGGCTTTGAGGTCAGCTGCAAGGTCGCTTTCGAGTCTTAAACCACCGATGATTACTCCAGACGACTTTCTCACACGATCAATTATTTCAATAGATCCGCAGGTACCTTTCACGGATGAACGAATGCCCCCGAGACTTGAGGATACACCCACTCCAGCTCTACGCCGCTATCTCAACCCTACAACTAATGCCCCCATCGAAGCCCATATTCCATCATCTCTGGCGCAGACAATGAGTGCAACTAAGTGCACGGCTTCGATACAAATGCAGACCTACAAAGTTTCACGATCAACTAGGAGCACTTCGCCGAGTGTAATTAGCCGTCGCACACAACCAACTTCCGAGGATGTCTTCGCTGAAGTGTCGGCCGGACCGGTGGCTAGGCAGAGAGACATGCGAGAGAACAGCGATTTCATTAGGGTTGCAGTCATGGAGATGGCCATGCGAAAGAAGGGCAAACTTGAGGAGTCAAAACCCGGGAGGGCGAGGTGGGCTTTACCACCCAGGAAAGCTTCCTCAAAGCTTTACGAAATAGGGGCCGATGGAGTTCCAGTGCGGTGGATCGCCGTTACGTATTAAATGAGTTAAATCCCGTCTCACGCCCATTTCACCAATCAGTCATCGAATATTTGGAAGAGGATCCTGCCGTGGCCAGTGGGGTGAACTACCGGATCAAGGGCCGACGCCTGCTTCGAATCCTACCTTCCAGAACACGAGTGGTCCACATAGTCGCCATCTGGAACCCGCGACGAAGGTTCACCTTATGCACCCCACTTTTGCCCTGGGAGTCGCTCGCCGATCAAGCTATGACACATTGAAAATTTGGTCTCATATCCACGTTCACAGATCAACAGCACCTCACTGCCGTTCCCTTCATACCTGCATGAATAAAACTTTCAAAGGGCACGGTGCAATTCGCGACTTGCAGATGATATTTGGCTGAAGTCCTAGCACGGGCTTCATCTCGATTAAGCAGGTCCGTTATCGAAATCGAACGCAGGGATTGTGCGGGACCCCTGGCGATCGTCCATCAGGGAGCCCGGCTTACCCGGCGTACGAGGCATCCCGGATCCTTTGGCGGACTGCTTTTTTGAATGAACAGGCCTTCCAAATCCCTCGAAGCAATTTACAATCTAGCGGCCCACAAAGAGGCGAGTTAATTCTCATGCCCCCAAGCTTTAACCGCTGTTGCGTATACTGTTCCAGCGGATTCATTGCACTCGAATTCACTGCACACGACTATCGGAGTTGGATCCCCCTCATCCTTCCGTGTCCTAACAAACTGTCGGCGATCTCGCTGAAGACCCGAGACTTTTGAAGTAGACATCGTTTGGAGCAGCTCACGGCTCAGCACCACGAGCTTTGTCGAAAATCAGCATCCATATGGGCTGAAAGAAGCTTTATCCCCAGAACATGTTGTACGACTCCATCCTAGGATATCTTCTGCACGCATCAATTTTGACGACCCTGGGACATCATCATCGGAGTGGTAAAGTGGTTATCCATCAGAATTTTCAAGGCACGTATTTAGATTCGCAGAAGTCGAACGTCCTTTACACTTTATGCATAGCGTTTTTTTTTTGGTCGCGGAGTAAGGCATGGGACATAGACCAGGACTACGGCAGTTCGGTGTGGCATTTCTTTTCCACCGTTGCACTACTTTTTGGGTGAAGATACCGAGTCAGTTGATTTTTACGGCTCTTTGTATGTATATATGTATGTATGTATGTATGAACGAGAGAAGATTAAACTATTAAGCTACGTTTTGCTGTAATTGTGATGCTTCAGAACAACGCAGTGTCAAAGGACAACACTTTTCAAGGAAGGGCGTTCTGCAATGGGGCCATGATCACAATGGCCAAGCCTTGACCGCGTGTCAGCCATTGTGTGTGTGTAGGTACAATGAAGAGCGCATTGTCAAGTAACTCTTGTTTTGTTGCACGCCGCAAGGACCCCCTCGAACGTTCCTTTGCATTCTTGTGCGTAGGGTGCGCAGAGGTGGGCTTCCTGCTGTAATAGGCTCAAGGCTTTGCAATGCTTGTTTGCCAACCTGGTGGCTCTATGATTATACGACTCAAGAGATGACTGAATGATAATCTAGACCATATGTCCTCTGCGTTTGATCGAAAACAAGCTGGGTTAAGGGGCAGGCTGCTGTCACTAGCCAGCGGCCCTAACGAAGGGCTGGGACAGGATTGCTGAGGGCTTTCGAAGTCGCGATGGATGGCATCTCTTAGTGCGTCCAACTCCCCCAAGCACCAGAAGCAAGTGCTGCCAGATTATTTGTTCTTTACTCTACGTTCCTGATATATCGCACTCTGATACATCCCAATGTTCTCTCTGTGTCCATACCTGCACACAGGCGTCGAGAGCAGGTGGGGTGGCCGGAATTAACAACACCGCTCTAGTAGTTTTCTGTACCTTGTTGGCGGTCTTTACGCAACGTGCAGGTCGTCTCCCTTGATATCACGAGCTCCAACTTTTTGTTCAATATACGGCGCTTCTGACAAGACATCTGGAATCTGTTGATTAGTTGCTATGGACTTCCTCTTCGAGGATTTGTTTATCTCTCTCGTGTACTCCATTCGTCATGCTACATCCTGGAGAAGTCACAAGTACACAGTGAAGGTACCCGGTTTAAGACTTATCGAGTTGTTCCTCTCGACCTGCTTTGGTTTGCTGATAACATACACAATTTTATTTGCGTTGGCAGCAATTCCCTGGACGATGTAACTCATCATTGCTGCTTGAGACGTTTTTGCAATTCACGCTTGTCTATTTCTGGTGGATGGAAATAGCAGGCTGATTGTCTTCATGAGGCCATCTAGCTGTGCTGGGTCTGAATCTGAACTGCGCAGGTGTTGTCTATTTCAAAGACAAGGATGCTGACCAACTTGTCCTCAATGGCTCAGAATGGTTTATTTGGACGATAAGATTCAGAGAAACCCCTGCGAGCACACTTCGACTGCTCAAATCCAAATTCTCACTGGGCATGTGTCCCCTAGATTGTTTTTACCAGCCTCGTCGTGGTAGTAAGCGTACCGGCCTTACCGTACAGCCACGGCTCATTATCAGCCTTGTGAAGCTAGACACTCCACTAAATAAATGAACAACATATAGAGAGGTATCCGGATTTGACTGGGCTGGGCTTGGAAGAACATTGCGATATCATCCGAAATAGGTTATCTGTTCGTCCCAAATTTGATATCGAGATAGAGCCGGTGGACTTCGTACATATACAGTCATACGAAGATCAGTCAGCGAAGCACCTGAGGTACTTACTGCCACGCGCCTTGCCGACCTCGCGGCATTTGCTGGAGGACTCTCCGTGTTCAGTCTCAAATCCCCTTTCGCTCTCTACCCATAGAACCGTCGACTACCTCGTCTTCTCCATGAGAAATTATACTCTTATCCATGCTATACCTGTCTTCCTTACGCCACGATCACGATCGCACACGAGCATCGTTGGCGATCTCGTCGTGGCCCGATGACCACAGAAACTCCCCGGCCCAGAGACTCCCAATCCCCCACGGGTGCAAATAATAATGCCGCGCTGAGAGGAGCATCCTTGGCCTTTGGAAAACCACCTGTCAAACCCAAGCCGAACATCGACAATACATACACTGGGAATAATGGCGCGCTCGCCGCCGCGACGAAGGCCAGTGGGCTCTCGAGGCCAACGTCCAGGAATACGTCTATGACCAGGCGGGAGGCCGAAGAGCAGAGACTGCGGTACCAGAGAACCGGTGGCAGTAATGTCAGCGGATATGCGGGCGATTTGGATAGGATCCAGCAGAGATTGAGCCAGCTTGATCACAGCGGGCATGGATTCCTACAGCCTCCTAGTCCGGGGCCGGATAAGACACGTTCACCTTCCTCCATAGCTGCTACGCTCGCAGCCTCGAGATCTGCGTCTATTACGCCGAACCACACCGGGAACCAGCTTTCTCCTGCCGTGCTGAAAAGACATGGTAGCTTCACGAGGCGCTCGCTGGCACGCAGCCCTGGATCGGCCAGAAGTTTCGGCTCGAGAGGGAGCGAGGATCATGTTCTGGATACGGATTCAATACCTTCGACAACATCCTTGATTGGAATTTTCGAACAGAATGTAGCTCCAAAGAAAGACGAGAAGCCAGCAGTCAGAAGACCAGCGATTAGTGCAAGTGTAATACAACCGCCTTCCAAAGACAGATCCAGTACTGCCAGATTGCGCTCCCCTGAACCCTTTATTACCAAATCGTCGAAGACACCTGAGATAAAATCACCAAAGCCATCATCTACACAACCAATCTTGCCTAAACCCAAGGAACTCGAGGCAGCGAAACCCTTTCGGCGAGCTCGGGAACCATCGCCACCAACATCGAAGCCTATACCCATACCATCTAAAGCCCAACCACGAGAGCCACGGACCGAAGATGGTGATGCCTCATCAAATGACTCATTCGTCTCAGCATCAGACTACAAGCCATCTTGGCGCGCTGCCCTCCAAAATCAGAACCGTCGCCTAACGTCCAATTCAACCCATTCTATCAATACAGTCGACTCACTTGCTAATGCAATAGTTGCATCCTCAATTGCTTCATCACGCGCTGCATCACCCTCTAGATCACAACAATCCATATTGCACCCACCTCCTCCCCCACCTCGTCGAAGTCCCCACAAGCATCTTTTCCACAGTAGTAAAGAGATATCAAGAACGCCCTCTCCCGCGAAACAACAAGGTGTCTTGAGAGCGACTTTGCGGAAACCGAAAGGAGATGAGGATGTCGATGAGGGTGAGGTACGCAGGAAGAAGAAGGCGCATTTGATGAAGAAACATCCGAATAAACACCACGAAGGAGACCGGAAGCGGTGGAGAGATGAAATCACTGAGCGTGAAAGGAAGAGATACGAAGCTGTCTGGGCTTCTAACAGGGGTCTATACACAGATCCGGGATTGGAGAGCAATGTGTGCAGTCTAGTGGTTAGAGATATATTTTCACGATCGAGATTGTCGTCGGATGTCCTGGAAGAGGTATATACACTCATAGATAGGAAGCAGAATGGAGTATTGGAAAGGGATGAGTTTGTGGTTGGGCTTTGGCTCATTGATCAGAGACTCAAGGGACGGAAGTTACCTATCAGGGTTAGTGATAGCGTCTGGAAAAGTGTGGGAATATTAGGCGGGATCAAAGTTCGGAAAATGAAGTGAGAAGCACAGGTCGTGATGGGCATTCAATTGGAGTATCAATACCCGGGTGTGACAATTAGATCCACAGGATAAAGGATAGTGACCATTGCTAAACAGTCTCTCTTGTCGTGGGGACCACATCGTTTTCCTCCAATTGAACTCCTGCCGTCTCCGAATCGAGCCTTTCCGGATCTCTGAGTAGAAGGAACGGCACTTCTTTCTTTCCCTCATCACCAGGATCAGCGTTGCCCAGACTTGGGACTTTAATTTCAAAGACCTCCAACTCTTTCCCTATCGTACCCAGAGGCTCCAAAACCTCCTTCTCTGTCATTCCCAACCAACCTTGAAGTGGAGAACGAAACCGAACCCTAACGTCTTCGAGTCCTTCCATTCTTGCAATCACCTCCCAACATCCTGCCCATTGAGACGAATGGAAGGACTTGCACAGGATCCCTGACTCAGCATCGTAGAGGTACTCTCCCAGCTCTAGAGAGATAGAAATAATGCTGCGGAGTGAAGAAGGTGAGATCTGCTGTGTGAAGATTATTAGGGAAAGAGGGTGATCAAAATCAAAGACGTTTTGAGCGTATAGTAGCTGTCTTGCTTCTTTATATCTAGCTCTCTGTTAGATTGATTCAAGCGACAGAGGGAATAGGAAGACGCACATGTCCCGACAAGTGAGCAGGAAGGAGGTGCAGGAATCGAGAACCTCGGAGGAGTAAACGCCATTCACAACATCAAGCCCCAGTCTGCATTCAAAAACGGCACATTCTTCTCGATTTCGACCGCTTCTACATCGTCGAAATCCAACCTCGTAACCTTTCCTCCCCGCTTTACGCTTTAAAAGAACGTGCAACACCTCGTCTCTTCCTACCACATATCCATAAATACTTTCTCGAACCGCAAGAGGCAGACAGAAGAATGGCGAGTCAAGATTTGATGATGATTCGACAGCCAAAGGTGGGGCATTGGACTTGCCGATTGACTTGCGGAGATTGTTGAATAAAGAAGCAGATTTATCTTTGGGCTTCTTTGGGAGAGGGATGCCCTTTCGGTAATCGCGACGACTGCGGTTCATCTTGTCGTAGGCGCTGGTCGTATATGAGAAGGGGGCGTCGAACGTGAAGCCTAAGAAACCCATTTTGTTTTATTTGACCGAGAGCAGAGGATGAGGGTTTGGAAATGAAGATATGTAGAAGGGCGAAACAGCCACAAATCAAGTGGTTTGCGGCGAGGGCGGGCTTTAGATGCTCCGTCTACCATGGTCCAGTCACATAAGCATTACGCCTAAGAGACGAGACTAATAAAAGGAATTGCGGATACAAGGTGAAACTCGAATTCTGTCTACAAAGTAATGAGTAAAGTGAACTACAAAAGCTCCGTATGTGTTCCTCATATCATCATCAACTATGTCTTGCCCAAACTCACAACGCCTTCCATGCATGCCGTCCATCTGCCTAATCCCTGTCCTCCTACTCCCTGGTAGAAGAGAACCTCCAATACCTCCTATTCTATGATACAAAATGAAGAACCATTTATTATATTATAGTGGCACCACTCAAGCTAAACTTCCAAGTATCTTCTTCCCAAGTAACGTCTTGCTCTTCCGTTTCCCCAAATCCTCACTATCTTCGTTCTGCCCACTCAACGAAGGTTCACGGTCCTTCTTCTTCAGCCGATTTAAAGTGTTTGCCATGAATCCCCCCTTACTCTCGTGATCTTCGTGTCCGTTCTGAATACTCTTCGACCCTGTGCGATAAATTTCTGCAATGCTTTCAGCACGGGTGTCTGTACTTGCAGGCGTCATCGTTAACGAAGCTGGGAAGGTGTGTGATCGTCCAGGCGATGGTAGTGAATACACACTGCTGGACGCACTAATCGAACGAGCCAAGCCTGTCCCGCTACTCGAGGCGAATGACCTCCGAGGACTTCTTTCTCGCTCAGAACGCCTGGTATCCGTTGGACTCGTTCCGAAAGTACTGCTCGCATCGCTGTTGTCATACGAATTTTCGTTGCTAGCAGGTGCTAAGAGTGTGCTACTGCTGGCAAGTTCCCTCAGGCGACTCTGTTGCGCTGTATTGGGACGATGCTTGCTGAACTTGTTGCCGATAATGGCACCGGTGTGAGAGATCAGAGCGCGAATGACATCCTTCTTAAGTGCGAGAGCCAGGTCGAGATTAGACCATGTTTTGTTCCGGTACTCGATCATAGGAAGTCGGAAAACGAAATCGTGGACATCTTCGATGTTACGCTCGCCTTTGCCTTTGTAGCTAAGACAGAGGACAACACTGGGTATTTTGACATACGCAAGTGTCATATAGTTTGATGCTCGAGAAATCATCTTCGTCAAATCATCCGAAGGTTTCGGTTTCTCCTTCTTTGACTTGCTTCCATTCTTGTGGATGGCAAACCGCTTGGCAGTATTCGTCGAGCTAGCATCGTTGCCAGACATTCCGGTGGAAGACCGAACTATACCAGGGCGAGGGGTCATGCTTGATTGCATGCTCTCGATGGAAGGCTTCTTGGACGCGGTCTTCAACGACGCGAGATTTCGGGAGCTTCCTGAAATCTTGCCGTTGGACTGGAAGAGACGGAAATGATGGCCATCGCCATTGGAGTGCACACTGGCAGCTTTATTCTTTTGAGCACCTGAAATATTTGGACGAAATTCCGAGGTCATAGTGGGCTTGAGGCGAAGTTCGAGGGAGCCCGCTCTAGTACTCGATGCGGAATCGTGTTTATCTGCATCTCCGAGGGCAAGGAAGTTGGTGTTGTTGATGGTCGTGTCATCTTCTTCATCCTCATCCTCGACAGGTTGCATGCCTTTTACCATGAAAGGGGACTTATTCTTCGGAACGCCTGGCTTTTCATCATCGGAACCAGGAAACATGTACTCAAAAAGCCGCTTGCCAACTTCGCGTTCCAATTGGATCTTCATTGGAAAAAGATTGACTTCGAAATGGTCCATGACGGGAATTCCCGCGATAGCCTCCAACATGTACCAATAGACTCTGAGCATTTGTTGGTTTCCGCCTTCATTGAAGGTTCCTCGCTCGGCATCCGAGTAAGGAGCAAACATCTCAGGATATATAGCGTCAGGAAGCAGATTGAGACCAACGATCTTTCCAATCTGCATAAGGTTGATGTGCGATCCATCCGAGTTATCTGTTCGGTCATACTCGGCTTTTTGAAGTTGAAACTCCATGAGCGGCTCATTATTGTCCCTGATCAGATGCCAAACAATCTGGTTGGATGAAATGTTCCACCTCAGCAACCCACTACTCTGCGATCCATCGTACTTGCGCTGAGACGTTGTGATAGCCTTCATCATAAAGAACAACTCGTCCTCGCAGCTCGTAAGATCCTTGTCAAGCAGAAGCCTATCCTCCCAACCTTTTGTGTCGAGATACTTGGAATGAATCTGAAACTGAGTTTTGATCTCTTCCAGCTGCCTGATTCGTTCCTGCAGGCGGATAACCATCTCAGGCGCACCACGCAAATCGCTAAAGTCTGAAGCAAGCATGATCTTCTCAAGGCGTTCGCTTCTTGTCTTCTCTAGAGGCTCGCTGTACATGAGGAGATCAAGTACTATGATGTACATGGCGTAATACTGCGACGAATTACAGATTGCTCGAACTTGAGGAAACTCCACCCAAAGGTAATCCATCCGATTTTCGACGTTGTTGGGGCTTGATGGGTGGATACTTTCGCTATTGTTGATATCATCGTTATACTTGAGGCGCAAAGTGTTATACTTGTCATACCTGAGGCTGGCAGAAGTCTTCTGCACAACGCGCTTAAATCCGAACGGATCGACGTGGAAATCAAACATAACTTCCATAGGAACCCAAGGCGGCCATGCTGAACCGGAAGGAGACCCATAGCGGCTCCCGGAGTAGAGAGACAGTAGCTGAGAAGAGAACCATCTCTGTTGGGTCACAAAAAACTGAGTGCTATCCATTTCGACCGAGAATCGACGTTGGACGAGACCACTAACATCGTCGTAGATACGATCCTTATCCATGACCTCCACAACCTTGAGTTCCATTCCCTTGGCAGTGACTAAAACAACAGCCTTGCGATTCTTTTCGCTTTGCAATTGAATCTGTGGCGCTATAAGCCGTAGATGGTAGCTGTTTTGGGGTGTGAACTCGCGGGCAATATTTGAATCCAGGTTGTCGGTAGACACTCGCAACGCTGTCGGTTCCTGCGGAGCTAGTGGGTCATCTGCATTAACGAATTTCTTTCCATCAGCAAGAATCTCCTTTATCCTGTCTTCCACATCTTCCGAAGCAGCATCTTCACCATTAGCAGAGGTTGGGCGATTGCTTGTGGCGCCAGTGTTGGTGGGATGCGTATTTGGCTTCGCAGTTTTTGCCTTGTGTTGCTCTTCCACAATATCAAGGATGAACTTTACAGCTCGCCTCGACAAGTAGTACACAAATCCTCTCCGTTGACTGACTTGGTGGATATACCGGAGGATGATATTTCTCAATGAATTATTCCACTTCAGCTGCATGTTGTGAATGACGAAACGATTGTTGAAGTCACTGATGAACTCTGCTGCCGGATTGGTCTCTATCCCTTCAGTGTCTTTATGATATTCCTTTGGTGAAGGTGTTTCGCCATCAGGATCAACATCTGCATCGCCATCTGGCACGGCGCGTAAGTTGTCCGTATGTAGTCGCATTGCCATCCTATGCATCATGGATTCCAAAAAAAGTTTCTTGTCTCTCAATACGTTACTGTGCTTGTTTAGCTGATCGCAGTCTGCCTTTAGAGCTGTATTGCGGTCATCATTGATATACTTGGACTCGGCATCTTCTAGCGATTGAGAGTGTGAACCCATCTGTTCTGCGAGCTGATCCAAACGGCTTTGAATTAGCTGACACTGCACTCTGCGTGGATCATCGTCTTTGCTCATGATGCAAAAATGTGTTGGCTCGTTGCCAAATTTACTGGTCCTGTCGGGATCACCAGCAATACTGTCGCCGTGGTCTGTTTGACGGAAATAAGTAAAGCGCGGTGCAAATGCTAATGGCATAATCTTTGTTTCTGGATTTGCCTCTGACGGCAGTATCCAGTCCAGTTCAACGAAATCATCCATATCGATCCAACTGAAATCATTATCGGGGATCTCGAAGTGAGAAAGGTCTGTCGGAATATTGTCGTGTTGCGAGACCAGAGTAGGAGCCGAAGCCTTGCGAAGATCTTCCGGTGTTGTACCTGCAATACTTGCGGAAACAGCTCGAATATCCGCAGATATCAAGTCCAACTGTGCCTGATGCATCTTCATCCCGGTTGTCTTCCCCTGGGTTTTCCGACCTCTGTCTTGGGTGTGAAATTCTTCTCTGCGCTGATGCACGTCAAGCATAAAACTATCCAGCCGCATTTTGATACCGGTGGCCGAAACAACATCTTCCGAGTAATCTTCAACATCTTTGTGCTTGTAGATGTGACTGAGGAAAAGAGGTGCAAGTAATAGATTGTACTTGATAGTGGCCAGGTGCCTCCCAAACTTCTTGCTAGATTTCTCAATGCCTGGCCAGAGTTTTCCCTGACGGATTGGGAGGGACATTGTACCTCCGAACATCGACCACCAGGCAAAGAAATGAGTGAAGAATCTAGGAGTGAGGTGCACCGTGTTATAGCTACTCGATGATGTGGAATTGGAGACGGACCATTCTCGGTTGACCGGAGCTTTGACCGCTATCGACATGTGAATGTGATGGCTTCGGAAGCCTCTGAAGGCATCGTACACTTGCCCAGGAGGGGCCTTCGTAAAGTGGGGCTCTTTCAAGACAACTTCGTAATGAGGTTTGAAGTCGAAAGATCGCTCACCACTCTTGTTGAGATTTCTCTCAAACATCAGGCCTGCCATCCACTGGACGTTGCCTGATAGCTTCATAACGACCTTCTTGAAGGTAGCTCCACGCTTGAAGCTCTCTGAACTCGACACACTGCTACCGTCATCGTCTTTGCCTTTGTGACGCTCACCACCACGTGCTTGATGACTGTAGTCAGGGATTGCAAGAATATATTCTCCACTGTCTACCATCATGAATTTTCTCGGATCGGGATCACGACATAGTCTCCACCTCACCTCATTACGCCAACACATGAGGAAGCCAGCACCATTTCCTGTCACAACGTATGGGTCTCGGGTGCCCTTGAGCATCAGATGTACGTCGCCATCTCCTTTCCACGCGACACTGACTCGGGAGTGGAAACTGAGACGGATTTTGTCCCAGAAACCAGTCCGGTCTGACGGATCAACCTGCGTCTTGGTGAATGTCTCAATGATCATCATCATATCCTGGATAGCAGGCTGGTATGATGCGCCCCAGGTGATTCGAGTGGGGAAGCCAGTATTGATGTCGACTTTGATATCTGAGTAGGACTTCACAGGGGAGACAGTCCTCTTGACGTCGATTGCGAAACCGCCTTCGTTGGAAGTTCCTGGTTGACTGCTCTTGGGCGGCACAATATCAACTTTCACATGTCTCGTAGATTCGGCTCCTCTGAACTCCTCTGCAATAACGAAATCCGTTTTGAGGGACCATGCTGGGAGTCTCGGCGATTGATCTGGTTTGATTGCTGGCACATGTAAAAGTGGCAATGGATAGTCTCGCAATGTTACCCGTGCCTCTCCCATGTCAATCTGGACATGCATAGGTATTAAAAGCGAGTACTTCATATCATGAGGCATGCCCTTTCCGACTTGGTGAAGAAAATCGGGCAATTCTGTCAAGGAAAATGAAGGTTTGTCGATAGTAACGTGCAAGTCGCTGACCAAAGTTGCCATCAATCCGGGACGTTGCGGTACCTCAAGGATATTCTCGATCTCTTCCATGTCCTCAGGTAATTGGTCGGGTCCCCAGAATATTCCACGAAGATCCCTCATGCCAGACTTTGCATGACTGAATACCATGTCAATGCGCTTCTTCCAACTCTGGGCATTATATTGCTTCAATCTCTCCCGAGCCTCGCCAATCGGGATTTTGGCGATGCCAGTCATTCCACATGTCCCTTCGGGGTCGTATCGCATCCTTCGTCCATAGCCGTGTTTCGTGCCGTGCCCATCGTGAGAATCGCTTCCTGCGCTCTTACTCCTCTGACCAGATGGCTCCTGGTGCTTGCTACGACCTCGTGGATGGGCTGACCGAGTACGATGTCGTGAAGAACCTTTCCGCGTCTCTTCCTCTTCAATTTTCTTTGCTTTGACATCGAAGGCGGCGTCACGTGCAATGCGTTGTGCTTGCTCTACGAGCCCACTTCGGTAAATGCAGCCTAATTTCCACTCAAAGGGTCCATCTTCAACCTCGAATAGTAGAGCCTTGCTGCGGATTGAAACTTTTGGGACTCGCTTCGGTCCCTCTGGGCGTTTGTCAAGAATGTACTCGTTTGTACCTGTGGCAAAACGATGATGAAGTTGTTGCACAGCCTTCAAAGTATTGATACAGTTATCGAAAACTTTATGTAGAATAAGCTGATGAGGAACAGCCATTCGTATGGCTTCTGTATTGACGTCGATCATCTTCTCCTCGAGAAGTTCTCCGGTGCCGAGCTTACGCTTATTCTCACGGACATCAACTCGTAAAGTCTTGATGCTGACAATCCTAGCCCAGACCCGTTTCATCTTAGGAGCCTCAGCATACAGACGACCCAGCTTTGCATGGAGAAATGGCGGAGACCATCTGTGTCGCCCACATTCTAGATCATATATTTGGATCATCATGGGTGGATCTGATGGCATGCTTGCTTTGATTTGCAGCAATGTGGAACGGAAGTCTACCGTAATTATTTCTTTCAGGCTGGAAAGATACTCGGGTGCATCACGGGTGTAGAGTTCATCGGGAGACATCACTGGCGATAGGTGATCAGCGTCGCCAAACATATTCATCGCAGCACGGGCCTTCTCAGCCTCATCTGTATCGGCTTTGGTACGAACAAATGCTTTTCGGAGCACCGTTGTCACAATTCCACAGGCATAGTGGCGATATAACGAATACTGAACAAGAATCGATTTGACTGATGTGTTGACATGGAAGACGGGACCCTGGTTGTCGCTCGATGTTGATAATGCGGTCTCGAACCGCGGGATACCAACGAACGGCTCCGGCTCCCACTTCTCGGAGGATTCAACAACGAAGCCTTCAAGACCACGAACATGAACAGCTAAACGTCTGCCATCTGTTGGGTGCTGGTGTTGCTTCTTTCGTGGCGATGGCGCTTTCAAGAAAACTTCTGGATCTGGTGTAAGAGAGCGGCTTCCTGTACGTCGGCGTGATGTTTGCCTTTCTGGGGCAGTTTCCGCTCTTTGAGCCCGATATTCAGCTGTCCAAGACTCGAGCTGTAGGGCAACGCCTCGTGTATCATCCGAGATGTCATCATCGACTCCTGCTACTTCTGCACTGAAATCCGAGCCCTGAAGCTGGAAATGTAACAGCCAAGGAGGCATGGTTCTGATGAAGTTCCCATCTCTAGAAGTTTTGGCATGCGCCTTCTTCTCCGGCTCGACATTAATGCGAAGTTGACGCACAATTTGTCGAACGCCATCACTAATCTCAGGACGGACCATGTGGATGGAGAAGGTTTGAAGGTTGCCTGTGGCGACAACGTAGACTTTGGGATTGGCGCTCAGTTGCACTTTCAGTTCGAGGCTTTCGGTTTCGAGCAAATTGTAGCGACAGCCAGATGATGTTTGATAGTAGAGGTCATGGGATTGGAGTCGCAATGTAGATCCGAGGCTGTAGTGTAGCTCACCAACGGCGGAATGAGAGGATTCGATGTCCAAGGAGATAGAGGAGATAGAAGATATGATAAGATCAAAGTCGTCCTCCAGCGCCTCAGGTTCGACAGGCGGTAAGGCAACTCGTACAACAGGCTCGTGCATTGAAAACTTGACATTTGCTTTGGGCAAAAGTCGTGATATAAGGACATGCTGGCGAGTGCTCCCCGATCTTGCCTTGGGCTTAGGTTGCAATAAAGCGAGGCATAGAGGTAGATGATTGGGATCAAGATCTACGGATGGCGATGTGACAACGACATTAGCGAATAGGATGTTCGCATTCCGTTCGTCGGCGCTATTGTCCTCTACAAGCTCGACGGTCTTTGAGGGTAGAGTCGTTCGTACTGTCGTAGTGGCCATAGGGACATAGATCAGCCTGTCTGACTTTCCGTGTCCGTCATCAACCCCGATTGCAATGGAGAGCGCAGCAACAAGAGCCTGGTGAGCTACGTCTTTCGAAGAGAAGTACATCCGATGTGCAGGCGACTTCTGATCAAGCCGGTGCAGGTCAACACCAACCTCCTTCATAGAGGCGTTGACGTATATCGGAGTTCCATGCGGTTGAACGGAATCAACTCTTTTGGCGAATCCAACATAGCTGACGGCGAATTGCACTTCCTTGATTCCCCGGAGGATTGAGCTCACAAATTCTTTCGAATCAGAAACTGTCTGGACTAATTTTTCTTCCCGACTCCCTGGTCGATCGAGCTCCTCTATGAGATCAGTCACGGAGATCTCTTGCACATCTGATGGCCGCCTGTAGAGTTTACGGCATCCCTTATACCGGTTGATGCATGTATTTATATCGTCATAAGGTATGTGCACTCGTCCCAGTTTCAAAGCAATTGCAGCATCCCGAAGGCCATCAAGCTCCTTGTATAGCAATCCGTGGACGTTGAGTGTGGCATGATCCAGAACCTCCAATGAGTCTTTGCCTTCCGGAGTAAAGAGGACACTTCGAATCGTAATCATCCACTCCGCCGGCCGTTGGTCTTTCTTGGCTGTTTTGACATGGGAGAACATCCTCGCTCTATCGACCATCTTGCGTCGGGTATCCACCGCCATTGTCAAACTCCCAAACTGTATCTGCCCAACATCTACCACAGTCACTGTTGAGTTTGTAGCAACAACATCGACCATCCGTAGCCAATTTATCTTTCGATGCATGCGTTTGATCCGATCCTTGATGGTCGTTAGCCGCTCCCAGCTTTTACTTCGCTGCGGTGTGAAGCTGGTACTGCCCGATGTGGGCTTCTTTCTTTTTGGCTCGAATTCGCAATTCGGTCCATCTGCACCCTCCACGGAACTACGATTGGCCTCATCTTCTGTATCCCCAGCTTTATCCGCAGCCTTCAAGTCCACGGTTATTGCCAGCTCCGTAAGAACCACGCTGACCCAAGTGGGTTGCGCGAAGGTCGGCCGATGCAGATTTAGGCCCAGACCTCTTATCTCTATCTTTATGCCATCTTTGGGAGTGTATGCGAGTCTCCTCAGCGAGAAGTATCCAATGCGCTGAATAGATATGCCGGTTAGGATCCGAAGGATAGCGAAGAGGATGAACGACGAAAGGTAGAGGAGAACCACGACACCGAATATGAAGGTCGGGTTGAGGAGCGCCATAACTGTTATTAGTCACTGCACGCCATTCGCAGAATCTGTTGATATGGGAAGGGAAAAGGCAGCGACGCCTCCTAAATGTTTGCGATTGTCAATAATGCCATCCGCCTTTTCCTTCCGGTACCCTCAAGCGCACAATCTATTCCTAGCGGTTGAGAAAGTAAATGGATAATCCGACGGTGCCGACACGCGCGCGGAGGTAACGGATCAGCATGCTTTGAGCGAAAGTTGCAGCTACGCCTCGTGGTCGTTTGTGGGGATGGAACCGAGTACCCAAAGAAGAGACGTGAGAATGATCAGGTTGGTGATCTCAATTGCAATTATTAGAGGTCGAACAAAGGAGCAAGACGATGCTAGCAGTGGAGTGATGTCGTCGGGTAGCCAATCCTGACCTAGATGAGTGGTTCGAAGTCCAGAACGTTTGGTCCCACGGGAAGATGGTTTGATTCCGAGCACCCGCACGCTATGATGAGCTTCCAGCTTCAGCGCTTGGAAGGAGAGCTCTTCGACGTTGGCGATGGCGACGTTGCTGGAGGTGGGAAAATTAGTACGAAACGTACTGAAGTCGATGGAGTGGTGGAGGGAGAATCGAGATCATTCAAGGTGTGGCTGGATGATTAATGCCATATTGAGCAATCACAATCCCGTTAAGGTTGGCGGCAAAATACTTTACAGGGGACGCGATGGGCGAACTTTCCAGCGGGAGGTTCTGTCTGCCGCTTTGACGGTTCATGCATCAAACATCCCTGGATCTTTGCGACATAGGATCTCGAGGGCGCTCTTTGTGGCGGTTATCTCGATATCAATCTTAGCAGCTGGTGCTTGAGAAATGGAATCGTTCTCCCATCAGACTTATAATTATTCCGTGTGAGCCACTCTTTTGGTGTGACGATGTCAGAGGAATAGTAGAGATCCAAATTCTTTAGTCCGGAAAATTGTCCAACGCTCTGGTCACGAGATCCAAGTCGTCTAGATTGGGAGAGCCTCCATATTTCACCTTGAGTTCGACCGCAGAGCTTTAATAGACCTGATGATTGACTCGCGTGCTTGTGCTCGAATCTCGGGTGCGCTTCTTCGCCTGTGGGTTGAACTGCCAGGGCACCTTCATCGTACGCATCCCACTTAAACAATATGGTGTAGTGCTGATGAGAAGGGAATTCGATTTTTCATGAGGGTGACCATAATACTTAACAGGGCATTTCTCGCTGTTGCCTCTTTGGCTGAAATATTGATATTGTGGAGGGACAAGCTGTTTGGACCTAGCATGCTGAATCTTTCTTTGTATGGCATGATAAAGTTTCTGCTGAGCAATCGGAGTATCTAAGGATGCCGAAGCCATGGCTATAAGGCGACAAAAAGAGGCACGTGGAGACTAGGATTTGCATCTTTCTATTGGGTTTTGATTTCGCCATATGTTCAGTTGGGCTTTGAGGGTAATCTATTGCCTGCACGAGATTTTTCAAGAACTTGAATCTGCGAGAACGAGAAGTGTCATCTTTATGCCCCGTACGACTATGGGGAACGCCTTGGTGCCGGCTGCCTAGAGCCACCATCCTAACATCCAACTGTTAAGTTCGGAGATGGTGACGAAGTTATGGGCATTGTAGTATAAGAGAAAATAATTCCTTACTCTATATATCTCATATGCCTTAGCTGTGGGATTTACATATGTAGCATTATTGAGATGCTTAGTACTTGCTCGTCGCTTCGTTCTATTCAATACCAACAAAGTCTAAACCATCGAATTAAAAGGCCTCGTACTATGTTCCTGGGTCGATATCTGGAAAACTGTACCAGGAAAAACTCATTAGGAAGACCCTTAAGGCTTGAGAATCTAGAAGATTGATTCAAAAAAGGATCCACTTCCAGCTAAGCGCTCCACGCTCTCGCGACGAAATCTCTGGCCTTGTCGAAGACTTCTCCCTTCAAATTACGATGTTCTTCCGAAAGCCATGTATCGGGAAATTGTGTCCAGCCACTAAGAGACAGGCTTAGCTCCTCGATGATTCGAGCAAGATCATTTGCTTATTGGACCACTTACTGGACAACGCCCTCCACCCTCTCGACCGTCAGATCACTTGACCTCCCTTCCTTCTTCACTTTCTCAATCCAAACGTCACTCTGTGCCGCCAAGTTGTCCAATTCAGGAAGGAGAAGTAGCATTTTTGCTTTCTGATGAAGACCATCGTCTCGCAAGTTTGCAAGTCCAGGAGAAGCCCTAGGATGGCCGGCTTGAGCTCGAGGCAGATACGTTGGCATCAGTTCTGCCTCCAAGCGGAGGGACTTCAGCATCCCTTTCTTCGCTTTCATCCCGGGCGGCAAGGGTCTTTCGGAAGGTAATTGTCGACAGTCCAGGGATGGAAAGAAAAGCAAAAGCGGTATATCTCTGGCAAAAGAACTTGGGAAAATACTTAGCCAATCCTTGTCAATCTCTGCGGATGAACGGATCGAGAGCCCCAAATTCAACGCCAGATTTCCGCCACTGCTGAAGCCCGAGACAGCGACGCGAGAGGCATCGAGTTCAACCTCAGGTCGAAAAGATTGTCGTAAAAATCGATTGATCCCTTTTCGTAGTTCTCGGTACCCAGGCTTTGATGAATCCAAAATAGAAATTAAAACATCTTCAGCGTCTTCTATCGCAGCTGGAAATTTGACAGCAGGTGCCAACCGATAATCGACGCTGATGCTGATGGCATTCAGCTCTCTGGCCATCTTCGCGCAGAAGGGCGCTTGTTCTTGGCATGATCCAAAGACGAAACCTCCACCATGAAAGTCCACCAGTACTGGAAGGGAAGTGAGATTCTCGCGTGTCAGAGGTATGAAGACGTAGAGAGGAATGAGATGATTGCTTCGAGATACTAGGTTGATAACGACGGGATGAGGGCCTTCAGGGGATGTAAAGCGAAGGACAGCATCTGGGACAAGGCGAGGAGAACTGAGCAATGCTTTCCGCCACGTAATCGCAAACGGTTGCGTCAGGAATTGGGACATTTTGGTAAGACGAAATACCAAAATGAGCCCGGTCAAGGGTTCTCAAATCTATTGGATGAATTCTGACTTGGAAGTCTGACTCGCCTTCGATGAGAAATTTTTGATAGAAAGGGTATCAAAAATAATGCGACCAAGATTTCTCAAAACACATACAGCGTTATCTAACTTATAAGAAAAGGTAAGGGAGATTTTGCCAATCGAGGTTACCCGATCACGAATGATATCACCATTCTTTTAGCGAGGATTGAAACGTGATTGATTAGGTACCTATGGAAACCTTCCTGCCCTACATACTGTATTTTGTCCTTCTTAGACTGTAAAATGCATTGAAAAGACCGCTGCGAACGCTCTCTCTGTGCATCCACCACATACAAAAGCATATATTGAACGATAAGTGGAGTGGAATACTCTAGCTGCCTTCTTCTTCTTCTAACGACCAAAATCCCCGATTACTAAGGACCAATTACAAGTACCTTAAGTACGGGTACGGTACCTTCGCCACAGCGGTTCGTGGTGAAAATCGATCCATCCGCTTCTGTCCCCACCAACAACAGCGACAGCAACAGCGACAGGCATTGAGGAGCGCTTTTCCTTTGATGGAGGATAATGATAAACAATGAATGATTCCCCAGGCCCCTCCCAAAGCCGTCGCTCCAGCCCGATAAAGCGAATTCGGCAGGCATGTGTGAACTGCAGGTTTGTTACACCGAAAGGTCTCTCAAATTATGCAGCTCGCTGACTGGAAATAGACGCAAGAAGTCCCGATGTGGAGGAGAGAAGCCAGTGTGTTCGATCTGCAAACGGCTGGATCAAGTCTGCGTCTATGACTCTCCTCGGAACCGAGACCATGGTGCGGCGAGGAAAATCACTGCTGCAAACGGTGAGGAGGTGAGGTCCTTCACGGGCGATATGTGTCCCAAATTAACACGCAAAGTTTTCTCGGCGATTCGGAAGTATAGAACAGAGGCTGGAATATCTAGCAGCGACTGTGAAGTATAATTCCCGTTCTGCGTCAGGCAGTTTGGCTGATATGAAGATAGAAAAGCGGTGCCAGCCGCAACAGCCAGTCAAGCATTTTCTCCAGGTGCCGAAGACAGCGATTATCAACACCCGGACCCCGTCATTCCTGCGAAATCTCTTGAGTTTCCAGTGAATAGTGCTCGCAGTGAAGTTTTGCGAGTGCCAAGACATGTTACAGAAACGTCACCCGAGGATGTTCTTGTCGAATTCGGGTAACCAAGTCTTCCCATCACAATTTTAATCGCAAACCTAACATACAAAACCGCCTCAGGCTCGACTCTATGTCCCAGGACGTTATTCAAGATGGTCTCGAAACGTATTTCAATTCTTTTCATGGCCAACCCTACGCTCTGTTCGTTCAACCCGTCGATTACAGTTCTCTCGGTACCGTAATTGTCAACCCCATGCTTGCCCTCAGCATTCGCTGCTCTTCCCATCATTTCTGGTCAAAGGACTCGGTCTTGCGTAACGCTATCCAGGCTCTTTCGGAGAGTTCGTGGAAACATTTGATAGGACTATACGGTGAAGGAGCTACAGACCTAGAGTATTTACAGGGTCTCTGTCTCCTAGCCCAGGTCGATTTCGCAGGTATGAAGATTCTGTTTTAAAGCACTTAGATCTGGGCTTATTTTCGCATAAGATGGTAGAGTCCGGCGTGCTCAAACCCAAATCTCTCTGGGGATTCGAATTACTCAGTCCCTAGGATATCTCAAATCCGTAGATCTTGGAGAGGCATACCGAAGATGTGTATGGACTCTGTTTATGCTGGATCGGACGTTTAGTATCACCCGTGCGGTAACACCTGCATTACATTTTGACCAATTTCAATTGCCGTTCCCTGCGTCGGACGAGAGGTTCCTCAAACCACGGCAAATCGCTCAGGTCGACAACGATTTTGATGGAGACATCGGGATTGGTGCAATCAATGTCAAGGTCTTCTCGCTATGGGTATTCGTCTTCCATGGTTTCTGTTCTGCTCTGTGATGCTGATCCCTTCTTAGAATGATGTCCTTCAATACGTTTTTCGAAGCCCTCCCAAGAGTCTGGCTCCACCTTGGCAGGCCGATTCTGATCTGGCAGATATAGAGTCTCAATTCACTGATTTTGAGCCAGGTATGGATAGTAGAAGTTGTATATCCGAAAAATACTAACTTAGTTTCTCAGATTTTGCTGCGCATCGATATCATCGTGTCCGTTTCCCACGCCGGGCACAAGACGAGCCAACTACACGACCCTACTTTACTGCCTGGCTCTGCTTTCAGCTTCTTTACATGTCGATCCAGTGTGTTGTGTACGCTCAACTCGTATGCTCGAATTTTGATTAAAGTGCTTGCTGATGATCATAGACACCATCCGTTCATAATGTTCATCAAGATGCAACCTCTTATTCGAAATCGAAAGGTTCCGCCAAGTTTTCTCCAGAAATCCTACAAAAGTTCTTTGATTCATTCGAGATGGGTCATCAGACTAATCGAAGAAATGGAAGATGCTGGTTTGATGCTTTATGACCCATTCATAGGGTATCTCGTAGCACTTGCAGCTACCATCCAACTTGAACATACAGTCAGTAAGCACTTTGATGTGGCTGCAGCGGCAACCCTCAGCGTCAAAGGTGCTATTCGATATCTAAGAAGGTTGTCCAAATACTGGAAGAGCACTGAAAATCTGGTCAGCCTCTTTATTATCATCTTCTCCATTCTTTTCTGGACTTTGATTAAGCTTACGATTCTAATGACAGCTTCTTATCGTTGAGGAACTTGCTGCAAGGCTTCGAAATCGTTCGACTATATACTACTCCCAAGATGACTACAACGCCATACTACCGGACATCGTGCGCGTCTCTTTGGCTTCAGACGACATTCATCTTATGTGGAGCCTCTTTGACTACGCTTCAATTTCTGTGTTAGGAGCGATGTCAAAGTCCCCAGGCATATCGACTCCTGGTGAGATAGCCCGAAATAAAATTCAGGATCCTTCTCGGCAGCAAATTTCTTCCGAGCAATTGTCCGCTGTAAATTTGAACGACGATTTTTCCAAAATTCCGCCCTCAAGCGAACCTCCTCATCCGCCTGACGGTCCATCCCTTGGTGCTGAAAGCACCCTCTTTGATCCTGCGGCATTTTCGGACCTTCCCGAGGAATGGATCCTAGACGACTGGACGCTGTTTGGTGCTCCTCTGTCAGCCTATCACTCGGGCTTAGAGTCTTGAACAGGAAACTGCAAAGCATTGATTCGCCAAAGAGAAAACCTGTTTCGGGTTATTACCATTGCACTCTTCCGCTCTATGTGCACACAGCTGCATCATGTCGTATAAAGACTTGTCACCCATGAGTTACTCGTTTTCGAGCATACAATGAGCGAGATCAATTCTATATTGTGGTGTGCCTCTTTTGGGAATGTCTCTGCTCTAGTAGCAGGTCTTCAAACCTCCTCGCCGTATCGCTTCCTATACTCCTTGATTCGCTCCGGCGAAACATCGCTACCGCCACAGACCGAGATAACAACCCTTGTCCGTGACCAGTCTTCCTCACTCATGCCTGCGCCTAACAATTTTTTCAGAACGCCATTATATACCGTCGCTAGGCTCACTCCACAGGAAGTTTCCACCAGGATTCTTTCTTCGTCTGCGAATCTCACACATGCCATTGCGGCTTCAGCATCCGACAACACAACGCTCCTAACGTTCGGCTCCTGCGCCAGTCTGTACGCCCGCTCCGCAACTTTGGACACGCCCAAACTCGTCGCTATGCTCGTAATTTTATCCAAAGTAATATGGCGGCCTGCCAGCAGACTGGCATTCAAGCTCTCTGCTCCTCTTGTCTCGACTGCCAGTACCAGTGGCGCCTTCTCTCTGGTTGAAGCTACCTTCTTCTTGATAGTCTGTTGAATCCCGATCAGCATACTGCCTCCGCCGACGCTGCATACCACGGCATCAAACCCTCCCCTCTCAGCCATTTGCTGCTCAACCTCTCCGAGTAAGGTCTCCTGACCGGCCCAAATCAGGGGATGATCGAATGGCGGGACGTAAAAGGCATTCGGATCGCATCCGATTAGCTCTTTCCTCAAATAGAGATCCGCAGCAGCCAGATCCTCCCCCAGTTGTTGGACTTCTGCGCCCTCATCCTTCAACTTCTTGACTAACAATTGGGATGTCGAGCGAGGCACAACAATTGTTGCTTCATGGCCTACCATTCTGGCGACAGTCGCGCAAGCTAGGCCCGCGTTGCCTCCGGATGAGCAATAGAAATGTATTGGCTCCCCTTTGTTGCGTCGGATGGCTGTCTTCATTAGATTGCCAATACCGCGAATTTTGAAGGAGCCTGATGGTTGCATGTTTTCCAATTTGAGGAAGACTCTGCTTGGGGATCGTTAGAATGAGCTGAGGTAAGTCGAAGGAGTCGAAAGAAAGTAGAAACGAACCAGCCTGCTGCTTGGGAGAGGGGGAGCGACTCCACCAGGGGTGTTCTTTGCCAGGGGTCGAGCATTCTGGGACCGAGTATTGTTTCAATATTCAGTTACTTGGATTGACGTCGGGCGGATACAGATTCGCCAAATAGTATATAGCGGAGTTGAGTAAGGTTAAGTCGACAGTCAGTCCGTCTCGATATATAACAAGAATCCCGGCGGTTATGGGTGGCTTTACAATGTGTCGGTCCGCACCCGAAAACCCCCCTGAAAACCAGAATTAACCCCCAGCATCATTGATTACCCCATTCATCTGCTATTTGTTAGACATGTAATAGGCAAATGCTTTTGTTATCTGGTTGGCTGGACGGTGCAGCAAAAGGGGCTCGCTAGCGGTTGAGACGGTCCGAGTCGGTCCGGATCAAGGGTACAGAGGTCACGGCCATAAGTCTTTTTTTTTTTTTTTTTTCCCTTTTAATGTGCTTTATTAGTTATAAACTATATAATACGGCTATTCCTAGCTTTTCTAACTTAAATATACTATTAAAACTCTAACTCGTTATAATTAGTCCTTTTAGAGTAAACCCTATTAAAAGTAACAAATAAAATAAAGAAATAAGCAAAAAACGCCTATATATCGCCTTATAAAGTAATTAGTTTAAATAATATAAGAGGTTTCCTTTTTAGGCTTTTTCTTTTTCCTCTTTTTCCTTCTCTTTCTTTAGTCTTTTAATATATTACTTTTTAATATCTATATTAGTTTTTTTAAGAATACTAATAGCTTTTTTATTTTTATTTTTATATATAATAAAAGAAGTAAGGTAACTTTTTTAATTTAATATTTCTTTTTAATTTTTTTATATAAGGCTTTTCTTTTTAGCCTATATAAGGAATAATCTTAAATTAAATATTTAATAATCTTTTTTAATTTATATTTATACTTATTATTTATTATTATACTTAGCTAGTTTAAATAAGCCTTTATATATGGGACGAGCTATTTTAACTCTAATGCCGGCTATTTTAACTCTTCGGGGGTATACTTAGTAAGCTCGCTTCCCTATACTATTTTATATATAGGGACGGGCTATAACAACTTGCCTCCCGGCTAAAACAACTTGGTTAACCCTACTTATAGGTATATATATAGGAAGCTTTCCCTATTATACTAATTTGTATGTACGCAAGAGCGTATAATATATATTATTATATTAACTTATTATAATCCAGATTTAACTTATACTTCTTATTTTATATATAACCCTTAAAAGGTTTTATTATTATAACTTTAACTTCTTATATTACTTGCCTTTATAATATATCTCTTATAATTATCGCTATGTCTTTAAAGTAATCGTCTTTATAAATAGAAGAAATCCTCTTTATATACTTTCTTTCCCTTAGTATACTAGCCTTATATTAATCGATATATCCCTTTATTATTTGCGTTATTACTAGGGCAATAGAAGTTAGTTGATTTAAGCTTAAATAAACGATAAATACTTGCCTAATTAGTGATTTGGGTTACTTAAGGATTATAGAGATAAAGGAGAGAGGCAATTTAAAGGCTAAGAGATACCTTCGAGTATTCGATTCGGTAATACGTAATACTTCTTTTAGTATACTATAGGGTTTACCTTTCCCCTTAATTTATATAAAGTTAAAAATAAGTCTTAAAACTTCGGGTATAAAAAAGGGATTGAAAGTATTAGTTATAAGCCTATTATAATACTAGTAACAATATATATTAGTTAGTAAGATTACTCCTTTATTAGACTTATACTCTTAAATTATATAATAACAAAATAAGCCAAGTAACTATTAAATTATATACTAATAGCTAAAGGGAGGGGGACTACTTATAAGTAACTTAGAGTACTCTAATAGAATCTTCTCTAGCGTAAAGCTATATATATTTTAAAGAATTATAGCGAAAAGAGGTATATTAACTTGTATTTTAGGCCGTAGTTTTTATTAAGCTAGGGTTATTATTATACCTTAATACTACGAGTCTTAAAAGTATTATAAGCGTATAAAGACACCTCTTAAGTCTCTATTTCCTTATTATAAGTATAATTTAAGTATAATATAATAGCTTTTAATAAAAGAAGAAATAGTAACTCTAAAGTAATAGTATTAATCGACTTAATATATAATAATCTTTTCCTTTTATAAGTATAATTAAGTCCCTTTATAATAACTTATAACTTAACGAGAGAAAGTAACTCTTATTTCTTTTAACTTATTATTATATACTTTTAAATTTATATTAGAAAGTAGTATATTCTAGGCCCTAAGGAATAATTAGAATAAAGGGTGCCTCTTTACTTTATTATTCTCGTCTCTTATTAGACTTGGGAAAAATCTCTTAGTTTTAGCTAATATATTTATATTTACGTATTATTAATAAAGAATATAAGTTAATCGTGGGAATTATATATTAATATACTTTATTAGAGCTAGTTCTCTATTAGTTACTATAAAAACTAGCTCTTTAATTATATCTTAAGTTATAACGTTATAAAGTTATTATAATACTTACTTATAATCGATTTTCTTCTTTATTAAGAGAAAGACAACCTTTACTTAAATTACCTTATTATTTTTTATTATTATATATATATTTAATAATAATATATTAAATCGGTTCGTTTTATATATATAATTAAGTAAAAGAATATCGGAATACTACTTTTATAAGGCGAGAGAAGAGGGGTAAAAGAAAAAGAGTCGGGTTAGCGCGTTTATTAAAGGGTATAAGTCAAATATAAGGTTAAAGCCGCCGTCTCGAAGTTTTTAGTAAATTATTAGTATTATATATAAAAGGACTTTTATATATATACCTTAAGTAGCTATTTTATTAAAGTAAGCCTATTAAGCTAATAAAGACGTATTACTTATATAAGGTTTAAAATATCCTTTTAAGAGAGTATAACTATAGGTTTATCTTATCGAATAACTATTAGGATTTGTGTATTATTAAGACTTATATTAGCGAGTTTCTTAACTTAAGTAATAGTCTTTAAGTCTAAAGTAGCGATTTAGTAAGTAAGATAGGCGGCAAGTATTATAAAGGGCTTATAATTATCTATCCCTTTAATAATAACTAGTTCTTATTATCTTATTAATATATTTCTCTTTAATATAACCTTTATTTTATAGTTATACTTTTTACTTTAACTTGCGCGCTTTTTCGACTTATAAACCTCTATATATCGTAAGACTATAATCTTATTATACTAGTCGTAAGTAAATATAATTCGAGTCTTAGTAATATCGCGTTTAAATAGTATATAATTATTATTTTTAATATATATATAAATTAAAGTAATTATAATAAGTAGGTCGGCGTATATAATTAAAGGGGGGAGAGGACTATAAGTATTTAGTAATTCTATTTTAAAGGCTAAGGCAAAGTTAAGAATAATAAGAATATATTAATATTTAGTAAAGTATATAATTTAGCCTTGCTTATATATACAAATTACTATAGTTAAGCGAGGGTATTAGGTATACCCCCGAAAAGTTATTTTAGCCGGGAGGCAAGTTGTTATAGCCCGTCTCTATATATAAGGGCAAGTATAATTGTTACAAAATTAAGGCTTAACTAATCTTATAGTTATAGAATATCTAATTATACTTATTAAATATTTGATTATATCTTGTAATTACTTAAGCTCTATTTAAGCACTTATTTCGCTAAGCTTTATAAGAGTAATTTAATACTTAAAAGAAGACTTACTTCTTTTTCTTCTTTCTTTAGACTAAATAATACTTAATATATACTTATTCGAGTAGTCTTTTTTTATAAACCCTTTTTTCTTAAAAATTAAACTAATTATTTATATAATAGTTATAAGCCTAGTTCGCGTAATACTTAGAGATTGTTTATTTTAAGAAATATATTATAATATACTATTATATAAATAGATTTAAGTATATAGCTTTACTTACTAAAATAAACGAGCTAACTCTTACTAACTCTTTAAAAAAAATAACTATTATATTAAGGTTTTCTCTAATTAAAATAATAACTAATTATTAAATTTATTTTATATATAATTACTTAAAAGCCTTTAAGTAAAGTATTAACTATTTATAATATATTTACTTTATATAATATAGTAATTTTAGTTAATATCTAATTAAAGACTTAATTAAAATAACTAGAATAATACTTTTCTTTTTATTATAATATAAGATTACTTAATATTTTAGAATATATAAATCTAATAGTTCCGAGTACTCTAATATACTTTACGTTCCCTTTAAAAGTAATAAGATTAAAGTAAATAATCGAGAAGCTAAATATAGTCTAATAACTTAAGTAAATTAAGTTCGATTTTATAAAGGTAATAAAGGCAAAATAAGATTATATTAGAAACGCAAATCAAACGCGTAATAAAACCCTAATAACTTTTAAAAGAACGCTTTCTACTCTAGAAAAAGTAAATTTTAGATTAAAACTAGTTATTTCTTTTAAACTAATTATTATTATTATAATATATAATAATATTCGGGGTCGATATTAAGCTTACTCTAAGTTAGTTATATAAGAGTATAGGGAATAAGAAAAACGATTATAGGATTTTCTAGTAATTTCTAATTAAGTAAATTTATTTATTAATAAGAAAATACTACGAGTAATTAAAACTAAATTAATACTTAATAATAATATAAGCTTATAATTACTTTTAATCGAACTTAAGAATTATATAGCTTTAATAAAAGAAACCTTTATAATTATAGCTTAATAAACTTATTAAAAAGTTTTAAAAGAAAGTTAAAAAAGCTTAATTAATTACCTTAAGTAGTTTTTAAAGTAAGAGAATATATTAATTATTACTTATATATATAAACTTCTAAATATTAAGTTAGGCTACTTCTTAGTTATTAATTTCTTAAAAGTAATTAAAAGAATACTCTTAGAGTTTACTTACAATTAAATAAATAAAGTAATTATAGCTTAAGAAATAAGAGATATAATTATTAATATTAATATCTTAAGACAACTTTTCTTAATTTACTTATATAAGTAATTACTAAATATAAAATTAATAAAATCTCGTTTAGTAATAATTATTTTTAAAAGTTTTTTAAAATAAGGTTAATTACTAAGTCCCTTTAAATATAATTATTTATACCTTTTAAAAAGTAAAAAGTATTCTTAAAAACTAAAGTCTTATAAACGCTTAAAAGTAATAATTATTAAGATAAATAATTATAAGTTTAAAACTAAGCTTAATAATCTTAAAAAAGATAAAATCAAAAATTAAGTAAAAAGTAATTATTAGAAATAGTTAATCGGAAAAAAGAGGTAAGAGTAATACTTTAATAAGATATTAACCTTAAAGAAATAATAGGGTAAGTACTTAAGTAAAGTTAATTATACGATTATTAATTTAGACTTACTTAAAAAAGTAAGTTATAAGATTTATTTGACTTTTAATTCTCTAAAGAAATACTTATTTTCTAATAGTATACTCTTTAATAATTGCGAATTAATATACTTAATTAATATAAAGGACTTACTTAAGCCTAATTCCTTTATTCCTTTAATTAATAGTAATATAATTAAAGTTAGTTTAAGTACTTTACTAATTATTAGAAAAGGTACTCGAGTAATTAAAAATCTCTTTAATAAGCTAAATAAACCTTATATATCTAATTTTATTCTTTTAAATATAGTTATAATTAATAGTTTTTATATAAATATTATTTTAAAAGCTTAAATACTTAAGGCAAAAGTTTGGTTTTATAGACTTAATTATTTATTAAGATATAAGAGTATTAATTCTAACGTTATTATACTTAATATAAAACGTAAATTTAACTTAGTTTTCTTTAAATATAAATTACTTACCTCTTGTCTAAGTTCTTTCCTTATAATTCTAATATATATAAAACTAATAATAATATACTTAACGATTAAATAATAACTAAAGAAGTTATTTAAACGATTAAGAGACTACTTAAAACCCTAGAGCGATTTAATTAAGCTTTAGTATTAATAAGTAAGATATCTTAGACTAAAGGTCCTCGAGTTATTTATAAAAACGGCTAAGAATATAATTATTAAAGAAATACTAATTATATATTATAAAGCTTATACTCTTATATTAGTTAAAAAGCAAATCTCCCGCTAAGTATTATATTTTAAATTATTAAGACTATTTTAGAGAATTATTTAAAATCTCTTTAATTTCTCTAAAGTATATAATAATATTAGCTAGATTTTACTAATTAAGGACGAGTTTAATAAAAAGTATTAGGGATTTATACTTATAAAGAAACGTAAGATTATAATTAGGGATAAGCTATTTTAACTCTAATACTGGCTATTTTAACTCTTAGGGGATATACCTACTATATACCTAGAAAGGTACGTGCCTAGAGATACTTTCTCTACTAAAACACAACGGGTTAGGATTAGTAGTTAGGGTTAGTTTCGGGGGGGTTAGGGGGCGGTAAGAGCCCCCCGTATAGGGATATCTTTTTTATTTATATTATTTCTTATAATTATATTTAGTTATATTTTAAGTAGAATATTAAAGGTACCTAGTTATAATAGTTTTAATATTCCCGCACGGGCGCAAACTTATTATACGTACTATAGTATATAACTAGTAGGGACTAGTAGAGTTGAAATAGCCGGTATTAGAGTTGAAATAGCTTATTCCTATAATTATAAACTTAATCTCTTATTTTAATATATAAGTAAAACGTTAATTTAAACTATTAATTTATAAGATTAAAAGTAATTAAGATACTTTAGTAATCTCTCCTTTTAGTATAATAGATTTTAAGTAATAGGCTAATATAAAAAAAATCGATATAGAATTAGTATTAACTTATACTTATAAGCTTATTAATATAATTGAGAAAGCTAAGAAAGATATAATCAAGAAATTAATTAAAATAAGACTTATTACTAATCTCTTAGAAAACCTTTAGCTAAAAATATATAAAGTAGTAATTTACTTATATATTATTCTTCTCTCTAAAGCTTATAAGTAATACTTACTAAATAAAGTCTTATACTTATAGTTTTAGAACTACTTTAAGTAATATAATTAAGTACTTATATAATAAGTAATAATTAACCTTAAGTCTAACTAAAATAAGATTTATACTTATAATACTCGAGTATATACTTTAAAGAAAGAATAATAAGAAGGCGAAAACAAAAGAGTATTTAAAGTACTTTCTTAATTATATATTAAATACTTAATTAAATATATTGCGTTTAATATATATAAGATTTAAGTACTTTAACTTAAAAGAGTAATTATTATAAGGGATATAACTTTTAATAAAACTAAATTCTATATTTTTAATTAAGAGATATAAGAGTAATAGCTTTTAATAAGTACTAAAACTATTATTTCTTTAATTGAAAAGTATAGAATTTAAAATATTATTAATAGAATTATTAAATATCTTTTTATAAATAAGATACTCTCTTTTAAAAGAAAAGTTATAATTATACTAAAAAATCTTATATACGAGATTTTAAAGAGTAAACTTTTAAGTAAAAACAATAAGAGTTAAAACTTAGAGGTAAGTAAAAAAATTAAACTTTTAACTCTTAAATAAATACTTAAACTAATAAACTTATAAATAAGAACTAAAAAGAGTAATAACGATTATTTATTTAAAAGAATACTTATAGTTAATAATTATATTAATAGCGAGTTAAATAAGAGTATAATTACTCGAGGATTAGCTTAATTATTAAATAAGTACCCGAGTATAAGTAAATAATTAATCCCTTAAGTAATTATATATTAATTTAAGGAATTACTTAATTTAATATAAAGTAAATTTAGCTTTAGTAATTATAAAATAATTATAAGTAATAGTCTTTTAGTAATAAAAAGTAGCTTTTTAAGTAATACTTTAATAATAAGAGTTTTAAACTATAAAATATATTAATTAAGTAAATTAAAATAATAAGTATAAAAAAATTAATAGTTTAAGCTATAAATTGTCTTTAAAGAAGATTTAGACGAGAATAAACTAAATATATTATATATTACTTCGATATATACCTCGATCTTAAAATTAAACTAAGAATAATATAATAAGTTTTTATTAATATTTTAAAAAGATTTAAGTTATAAAGAATAAGTTTAAATAATATATATAATAATCTTTGCTTTTATTTTAGTAAATAATACTTCGAGAGAAAAGATACTTTTAGCTTTAAGAAAAGTTTATTAAAAAGATCTTTTAAAAGTATTAAGGTTATAAAGTAATCTTAAGATATATAAATATAATAATTCCTTTATTTAAAATATAAAATTAGAAATTAAAAATTTAAAGCTAAAAAACTATTAGAGATAAATTAAAGTAAGCTTAGTTAATTTAAAAGCTATTTCTTTAAAATAAGTCTTTACTTATAAAGTAAACTTAAACGGTTTTATAATTTATTATAAGTCTCGGATTATTATTTATAATAACTTTTAAGAAAAAGATTTAATTATTTCTATATATATTATTATACTTATTATTTGTTTGTTTCGAGTAATTATAATTATTATAGTTTACTTTAATTTTAAAATTAAGTAATATAATATTATTAATACTTTTATTAATACTTTATAAAATAATAAAAAAGTATAAGTAATATATTAGCTTCCTTTAGGCTTTAAAAAGGTAAGGTTTTATATAAAAATCGATTAAGCTTTATATAGCTTATAAGACTCTTTAGCTCTTTAGTATTAAGACTTCTCTTTAATAATTAAGTCTCTTAGGTTAATTTAAAGTAAAAAAGAGTTATACTTCTTTTATAACTTTATTCGATAGATCTTTATAGTTTTCTATATAAATAATATACTAATTTTATATTATAAAAAAAATAAGTAAAAAGTATATAAGTTTATTAAAAAGTTAAAAAAGTTATATAAGCTTTAGGACTTAAAAGATATTTAATAATTTTTAAGTATTCGTATAGTTAAAGATTAAAATAATAAGATAATCTCTTTACTTTATAATACTTATATTAAAAAGATTAGTTAAAAGTTCGATTTAACTAAATAAAAATATTTATTTATATTACTTTTAAGAACTAAGCTTATTAAAAACTTAAAGATAATAATATTAAGCTTTATTAAAGTATATTAAGAAAAAGTAAGATTAGTTCTTTATATTATAATTATAATTAGAGTAAATATTACTTTTACGACCTCTTAACTCTTTTAATTCTTAATAAACCCTAGTATATAATATATAAAAGTAATTAATTAAGTAATTAAATATTTTTAAAAAACTCGTTATTTTATTATTTAATATAAAGAAAACTTAGAAAGCTAATTACTAATTATATTAAATATATTATTTATAAATAATATTAAAACTTAGCAATTATCTTATAAGTATATAATATTCTTATTTAAATGACTTATTACTTAAAAAGTAACTCGATAGTCGATAATATTAATATTTATTACTTAAGTAAAGCTCTTAAGAGTAAAGTATATAGCTAAGAAAACAATAGTATTATAATAATTTTTTAAGGAGATTAAATTCTTACTTAAAGACTCTTAGATGATCTTTTATAATAATTAATAAATAATTAGGCTAATTATAAGGGAGAATAAGAGAATTATAATTAAGCTATAATATATAGACATCTAAAATATATAGTTTTACTAAGAGTATAAATTTAAAACGTTCGAAGTAATATACTTACTAACTAGTAAAATACTAATAGATAAACTTATTAAAAAATCTCTTTAAGTATAAGTTTAAGTATTTCTAAGCTTTATTAAATCTATAAGATATATATAAAAAAATTAAAAATCTTAGAAAAGTATAAGATTTAAAGTATTAATTATATAAAAGTATTAATTAATTAGCGTTTAGTAAGTAGATATTAAACGGATTTCTAAGGGTTAGACTAAGTATTTAATTAATATAATTAAAAATTAGAAATTAGTAATTAGATATCTTTTAAATATTAATAAAATCTATTAAAGTTCTAGCTAGATATAGTTAAGATTAAATAAATTAATAGAATATTTAGTAAGATACTAATAAGATTATTATAAAATTTTATATAAATAATACTAATAGGATTAATTAAAGGAATTAAGTAGAGTTTTCTATACTTTAAAGCTATAATATAATAAGATAATATAATTAATAATTATATATTTCATTTTATAAGTTATTTATTTTATAATTAAGGGAATGTAGTAAATTAATACTTATTTGGGTATTATTACTAAGTTACTTTAATATAAAAAAAAGAAAAACGAAAATATATTACAAAAAGACTACCTAGTATTTCCCTAGATTATTAATAGATTATTCGCTACCTTAACTACTTAGACTACGTATAATATTTATATAAGTAGTAAAGGCTTAAGTAAGTATTTCTTACTTACTAGTCTTCGAACTAATAGAACTAAAAAGAAGAGTTCTAATATAACGAGAAGTAAGACCTTAATTATTATTATTATCTTTATATCGACAAGTACTAATTCTTAAAGTATAATTAGTAAGATTAATAAAATTACTAATCTTTAATATAGTTTAAATAGTAATCTTTAATTACTTTATTTTCTATATAAAAATTAGTATTAATTAAATAAAAACTTTATATTTAATATACCTTTTAATTAAAACTCTAGCTAGCTTCTTAATAAGAATACTTATTATAAAATAACTAAGTATATAAAAGAATACTAATAGGGATTAAAACGCAAGAGTATATATAGTATTAGTAATACTAATTACTATATAATATAATAGAATTCTTAAAGTAACGATTATTAAATTTTCTAACTATTAAAAAAGATAAATAACTAAAGTAAGGCTAATCTCGCTAAGTATTAAGACTATAAGTAAGACTATAAGAATAACGAGAAAAAGTATCTAGAATATAATCGTTTAAAATATAATTATTTAAAATAAAAGAATAAAGATTAAAGCGAGTAATTTAATTATATAAGTAGCAAATAAGACTATTATCTAAACGAGTAATAAAAATAAGAGTTAATATAAGTAATAAATATAAAAATTAGTAATAGTAATTATATAACTTAATAAGAGATAAGATTAGATTATCTTTATCTTCTTTCTTTTTATTTTTTAGCTTTGTTTTCTTTATTTTCTTTTTCTTTATTATTATTATTATTATTATTACAATTATTATTATTATTATAATTATTAGTAAAAGAAGAGAGAGATTAAAAGAGATTATTAAATTTAGTAATAAAAAGATTAATAAGTATTTTTATTTAAAGCTTTTCTTTAAAGCCCTATATATTAAAAAGGTTAGCTATACTAATTATTAAATATAAAGTAATAATTAAATAAAGTTTAAGAATTAAACTTAGAATTTAAACGAAAGTAATTAATTACTTAAGCTTTTACTTATATTATTACTTAAAGTATTACTTATATTAATAATTAATAAGAAGATAAAAGAGCTATTAATAAAATAATAATAATAAAAGTTAATATTATTATTTATTATTATTATTAAAGGTTAAAAGGTTACGAGATCGCGATTTTATATTTATAGCTTAATTAGCTATATACTTACTAGTATAATTAAAAGCGTATTAAGTTACTAGATTAATTAATATAACTATAGAAATTAAACGATATATAAAGTTTTTATTATTTATATTATTTGCGTTATTTATACTATTTATAAGGCTAAGAGATAGAAGAGATATTAGTTAAAGCTAGTTATAATACTAATTACTATTAAGTATAAGATATCTAATTAGATTAATTATATTAAGCAATTAAATAAAGTAAATACTAATATTTATAAATCGAAATCTATATATATACAAAGTATAAGGAACTTACTTACAAGCTATATAAGCAAATATATACTATATTCTATAATCGACTTTAAATACGAGTATATATTCTAATATATTAAATTAAAGTTATTTAAAAAATATAAGGGATTAGGGATTATAAAACAATAATTATTATAAAATAGAAAGTCTTTAGACTTTTTTATAATAACTAGGGGGTATATTACAAAATTAAGGCTTAACTAATCTTATAATTATAAAATATTTAATTATACTTATTAAATATTTAATTATATCTTATAATTACTTAAGCTTTATTTAAATACTTATTTCGCTAAGCTTTATAAGAGTAATTTAATACTTAAGAAAAGACTTACTTTTTTTTTTTTTTTCTTTAGACTAAATAATACTTAATATATACTTATTCGAGTAGTCTTTTCTTACAAACCCTTTCTTCTTAAAGATTAGACTAATTATTTACGCGATAATAATTTATATTACTTATCAAAATTAATATACTATCCTTATTAACTTATAACCTTTATAAAACGTATTTAAGACTTATAAGCCCCCTCTCTTTATAATAGTTTATATTAATCTTTCTATTATAGTTACTACTATTAAATAGTATACTAAAGCTAATAAGTATACTTACTCTCTTTAAACGCAATATTAAATTAAAGTAAATTATATATATTTATAATTAATTTAATAAGCTATAGTTAAAGCTTAAGAACTTTACTATATACAAATCAAAGTAACGTAAAGGTACTCGTAATAAGAAGTATAATTATAAGGACAGGCTATAATAACTTGCCTCCTAGTAAAAATAACTTCTTAGGGGTATACTTAATACCCTTACTTAGCTATAGTAATTTATATATATAAGTAAGGCTAAACTATATACTTTATTAAATATTAATATATCCTTATTATTCGAGAGAAAAGTAGACCTTGTAATATATTAAGAGAAGTATTACGTATTATAAAATCGAGTATATAATAATTACCTTTAATCTTTAAACTTCTCCCCTCCTTAGCCCTTATAATCTTTACTTAGGGGCCCACTACTAAGTGTTTGACCAGGGCTGGCCAAGTTTAATATAAGGCTAACTTATATATTATATAAAGGTTAAGATTTAACCCTAGTTAACCCGGGTTAACCCGGGTTAACTAAGTTTAATTAGGTTAATATTAGTTTAACTAGGTTTAAGCGTAAGTTTAGCCTTCGTTTAATTAGCGCTTATAGTTACTAATCACGTGACTCTGCAAAGTCACGTGATTTTCCTGAAAACTTAATTATTAACCTATATAATTAGTAATATAAAAAGAGCTATATTAGTATATATTTTATATTTTAAATATAAGTTAAAATAAGCTATTTTGATTAAGTGTGTAATTAAGGAAAGTGCGATTAAGAGTAACTTCCTTAATTAAATTAAGTTTAAATTTTTCGATTAAGCTATAATTAGCCCAATTTCAACGCTAAAATTAAGCGAGTTACAAATTCGGGTAAAATAGGAAAAATACTACTAGGGAGGCTAGCTACTAACCTAAATAGGCTAAATTATAATAAATAAAAATCTTAAAAAAAAGTTTTTTTAAATTTCATTTAAACTTAATTTAAACTAGGTTAACTTTTTAAACTAGTTTAACCCGTTTCGCAGATTAAACTTCAAATTTTTACTAATTTACTATTAATAGTATAATTAACCTTGGTCAACCCAGGTCAACCCGGGTTAACCCGGGTTAACCCGGGTTAACCTTAATCGTCGACTCGCTTACGGGCCTCTCTACTATTGTTCCTAGGTAGTCGGGGAAAGCAAAATAGGCCGGCACTCAAAATGGGCCGCAAACTACGGATACTAAAAATCACTTAATTCGCACTAAAAATATAGTATTTTAAGTATCCAAAGAGCGTACGAAATTCTACCTATTAATCCAAATCGACAAGTAAGACCCGTAAAGTATACTAAATATTCGAACCGTCTAAACTCGTATCTAATTCCTACTCTATAACAACGTCTTCTTCGTTACTAAAACCACTAAATAGTACGAAATTATCACCTTGTAGTATCGGTCGCATTACTAGCTTATTAACCTCTACGCGAAGTTTCGTAGCAACTACTATAAGAATCTCTCGAGTCGGGAGTTAATTATACTTAAGCTAGTGCTTGATAAAGAAGAAGACCTATCTCTCTTGCGCGTTAGTAAGAATTCGATTGTGACTATTAGTTCTAGGACCTCTTCCTTTAGCCGTTCGAGTAATCCCGTTACTCAAGGTTCTTTAGTTTACTCGATATATTCGTGCGGCCGTAGATTTCTACTCTTTAAGATACTCTTCTAAGAACGCAATTACGCTACGTAGTTATTATTTTGCGTCGTTTGTATCGTTCGGCGCAATAAAGTCTTTAAGGGGTTTTTAAAGAAGTATACTAGATTCGCGATTTAAAGTTATAGCAAAAATTAAAGAATGGTTATAAAGTTTATAAAGATTTTTTATTAGGCGTTCTCATACAAATTATCTTTTTGGTTTTGCGGCCCATTTTGAGTGCCGGCCCATTTTGCTTTCCCCGACTACCTAAAAACGACGGCAGAGAGGCCCGTAAGCGAGTCGACGATTAGTCAACTTTAGTTAATTCCGGTTTAATTTGAAAATAATCTTTAGTATATTTATAAGTAGACCAGGTTAACCCCGGTCAAACACATATACTAGTGTCTCTATAGTAAGTAACCCAAGTTACTAGTCGACTAAGTCTTTATAATTTATTTAAGCCTAAATAAAGTAAGTTTTATTATTCTAGTAATAATATAAATAATAAAGAGATAAGCTATTTTAACTCTAATACCGGCTATTTTAACTCTTAGGGGGTATATTTACTATATATTTAGAAAGGTATATACCTAGAGATACTTTCTCTATTAAAACATAGCGGGTTAGGATTAGTAGTTAGGGTTAGTTTCGGGGGGGTTAGGGGGTAGTAAAAGCCCCCCGTATAAGGATATCTTTTTTATTTATATTATTTCTTATAATTATATTTAATTATATTTTAAGTAAAATATTAAAAGTACTTAGTTATAATAGTTTTAATATTCCCGTACGGGCGTAAACTTATTATATATACTATAGTATATAACTAGTAGGGACTAGTAGAGTTAAAATAGCCGGTATTAGAGTTGAAATAGCTTATCCTATAATAAAAGAATATATCGATTAATATAAACTAAGTATATAAAGGGAAAGGGGTTATATAAAGGGGATTTCTTTTATATATAAAGACAATTGCCTTGAAGACATAGCAATAATTATAAGAGATATATTATAAAGGCAAGTAATATAAAAAGGGACAGGCTATAACAACTTGCCTCCTAGCTAAAACAACTTTTCGAGAGTATACTTAATACCCTTACTTAGCTATAGTAATTTGTATACGTAAGTAAGGCCAAATTATATACTTTATTAAATATTAATATATCCTTATTATTCGAGAGAATAATAGACCTTATAGTATATTAAGAGAAGTATTATATATTACAAAATCGAGTATATAATAACTAGTACCCTTAGTCTTTAAACTTCTCTTCTCTTTAGCCCTTATAATCCTTAAGTAACTTAGGTTACTAGTCGGGCAAGTCTTTATAATTTATTTAGGTTTAAATAAAGTAAGTTTTATTACTCTAGTAATAGCGTAAATAATAGAAGAATATATTAATTAATATAAATTAAGTATATAAAGGGAGAGGAATTATATAAGGGGGATTTCTTTTATATATAAAGACGATTACTTTAAAGACATAGCGATAATTATAAGAGATATATTATAAAGGCAAGTAATATAAGAAGTTAAAGTTATAATAATAAAACCTTTTAAGGGTTATATATAAAATAATAAGTATAAGTTAAGTCTAGATTATAATTTTAATAAGTTAATCAATATAATAGTATATATTATATACTTTTGCACGTATATAAATTTATATAATAGATAGAGCTTACTAAATATACGCAAGTATAAAAACGATCTGGGACTAGTAGAGTTGAAATAGCCGGTATTAAAGTTGAAATAACTCGTCCCTTGTATATTTATAGCTTAGTTTAAACTAAAAAAAAGAATTAATTAATTCTTTTTTTATATTTATAAATATAAGTATTTTACTTATAACTTACTAAGGATATATATTATTATATAATTCTAAGGATTTAGATTTCTTTAAAAAGTTAATAATTACTAATATTTCTTATTTCTTTATTTAGTTTATTTTAATCCTTAAATAAATAAAAGAAGTAATTTCTAATATAATAAAGGCTTTAATACCTAGCTTTATTAAGCGATTAGCTTTTTTATTCCTCATTATATCTAAATAACCTAGAACTTAAACTAAGTTAATATTAGCTCTTTTATTAATAATACCTTACGGCCGTTAGGCAAGTACTTAATACTCGCTTAACTAAGGCTTAACTAGGGCTTAACTAGGGCTCAAACCTAAAATTGACTAGGCTTAACTAAGGCTCAACTAAGGCTCGACTAAGGCTCGACTAGGGTTTAACTCTAATTCCTATAATAACTCCTGAGTAGGGCTCAAGCCAGTTCAAGGCTCGAATTAGGCTCAAGCTAGGCTCAAGCCAGGCTCAAGCTAGGCTTAAGCCTATACTTAATTTTAACTTTTTTTTTTTTTTTTTAGTATTAAGCTTTAAGTTATAGTTTAATAAGAGACTATTAATAAGTGTAAATAGTAACTACGCTAGTGACTCGCGTATAAAATCTCGCTTAATCACCTAAATCTTCGCTTATTTTATTTTTAGCGTTATTAATTAAAAACTTAGAGCCTTAGCGAGTTTTTTTAATTAAACTTTTATAAATAAGGAAAATACTATTTAAAAATCCAAATTAGGAAGGTACGATTTTTAGTACTAATTTAGTACGTTTATAGATTACTAATACAAAAAATTAGTTTTTATATTTTTAGCGTCTAAAATAAACAAATAATATACAAAAAAAAAAAAAGGGACGGGCTATAACAACTTGCCTCCCGGCTAAAACAACTTTTCAGGGGTACACTTAACACCCTCGCTTAACTATAGTAATTTGTATACGCAAGCAAGGCTAAACTATATACCTTACTAAACATTAATATATCCTTATTATACTAGTAGAGTACTCTAAGTTACCTACGAGTAGTCCCCCTCCCCTAGCTATTAGTATACGATTTAATAATTACTTGGCTTGCCTTATTATTATATAATTTAAGAGCGTAAGTCTAATAGAGGAGTAATCTTACTAACTAATATATATTGTTACTAATACTATAATAAGCCTATAACTAATACTCTTAATCCCTTCTTTATACTAGAAGTTTCAAGACTTATTCTTAACCCTATACGTATATAAGGGAAAAGTAGACCCCGCGGTATACTAGAAAGAGTATTACGTATTATAAAATCGAGTACGCCACAATTACCCTTAGTCTTTAAACTTCTCCCTTTCTTAGCCCCTATAATCTTTAAGTAACCCAAGTTACTAGTCGGGTAAGTCTTTATAGTTTATTTAGGCTTAAATAAAGTAAGTTTTACTACTCTAATAATAGCGCGAATAATAAAAGAATATATTAATTAATATAAGCTAAGTATATAAAAGAAAAGGGGTTATATAGGGGGGATTTCTTCTATATATAAAGACAATTGCCTTAAAGATATAGCGATAATTATAAGAAATATATTATAAAGGCAAGTAATATAAGAAGTTAAAGTTATAATAATAAAACCTTTTAAGGGTTATACGCAAGATAAGGAATATAAGTTAAATCCAGATTATAATAAGTTAGTATAATAGTATATATTGCACGCTCTTGCGCGCATATAAATTAGTATAGTAAGAGAAGCTTTCTAGATATATACCTATAAGTAGGGTTAACCAAGTTGTTTTAGCCGGGAGGCAAGTTATTATAGCCCGTCCCAAAAAAAACTCGAAAAAAAAAAAAAAAAACCAAGTAAATTTAATTTTTGAGTATAATTAGGGAAATTAACTTAAACCTAGCTTAAGTCGGTTCGGAACCGGCTCCGATTTGGTTCGGAACTAGCTCTAAACCGGCTCTAAGCGGCTCTGAGCCACTTAGAGCCTATTTGAGCCTTAATTAACCCTAGCTCGAGTTTGGAGCTGGGCTTAATTAGGTATAGAGTGTCACGTGACCCGGTTTCGAGCTCTCGCATATACGCCCCTAAGTAAGTTGTTTTAGCCGGGAGGCAAGTTATTATAGCCCGTCCCGACTTTTATAACTAAATTATAGGTAGCGGGTTAAAGTTAATAGTTAGAGTTAGTTCTAAAAGGTTAGAAAATACCTATAAGAACCCCCTATATAAGAGTACTATAGGGCACTAGTATAAGTGTTTGACCAGGGTTAACCTAATTAACCTGGGTTAACCCTGGTCAACCTTAGTCAATTCTAGTTTGATCTAAAAATAAATTTTAACTTAGTTATAGGTTAATTAGGTTAACCCGGTTTAAATAGGGTTTAATTGAAATTTAAACAAAACCTTTTTTCAGATATTTTTTTTATTTTAGTAATCTAGCCTATTTAGGTTAATGGCTAGCCTCCGTAATAGTTTTTTCTCAATTTAGCCGAGGTTTTCACTCGCTTAATTTTAGCGGCGAAATTAGCTTAGTTATAGCTTGGTCGAAAACTTTAAACCTAATTTGATTAAGGAAGTTAGTACCTTAAATCGCACTTTCCTTAAATTTAAATTTATTTAAAATAACTTATTTTGAGTTATATTTAAAACTTATAATATAACCCAATAAGTAAGTTTTGAAAGGGATCACGTGACCTTTTAAACCACGTGATCGTTGGTTATAAACTCTAAATAAGATAAGGCTAAACTTACTATTAACCTTAATTAAACTAGTATTAACCTAGTTAAACTTGGTTAACCCTGGTCAACCCGGGTTAACCATGGTTAAACCCCAACTTGGATATAATATCTACTAGTAGTTTAGCCTTGTATTAAACATGGCCAGCCCTGGTCAAACACTTAGTAGTGGGCCTCTAAGTAGGTATGTTTTGAATATTGTTTTTGTTAACACTTATAAGCGGAACGCTTAGTATTCGAATTAAGCTTAAATCCGATTTAAATAAGCCTTGAATTAAGTTTAATATTTTTTAAAAGCTTGAGTCCGGTTTGAGCTCGGATTGGACTTAGTTTGGATTAGGGTTAACTTTTGAGTAAAATTTTGAGCTTAGTTTTTGACTAGTCTAAAACTAGATTAAGTTCTAATATTCTAATATTACTTATTAATAGGGACAAGCTATTTCAACTCTAATGCCGGCTGTTTTAACTCTACTAGCCCCTATTAGTTATATATATTGTAATATATATAGTAAGTTTGCGCTTGTGCGAGAATATTAAAACTATTATTATTACCTTTGATATTCTTCTTAAAGTATAATAAATATATTTATAAGAAATAATATGCAAAAGATACCCTTATATAAGGGGCTTTTATTGCCCTTTAACCCCCCGGGACTAACCTTAACTATTAACCTTAACCTATTATATTTTAATAGAGACAGTGTCTTTATATATATGCCTTTCTAGGTATATAGTAAGTATACCCCCTAAGAGTTAAAATAGCTTATCCCTATTAATAGCCTTTAAGTAGGTAGCCAGGTAACTTTAGCTAACTGATACCGGGTAAGCCGGGTAATTTTCCGGTAAACTTCGGGTAAGTCAAGTAAACTTCGCATATGATTAAGCCTAAAAGTTAGTGCTTAACGACTTTGCTTATACTCTAGCTCACTTAATATCTACGCTAAAAGGTCAAAAGTTTTAAAATCACGTGATTTGGGCCGACATTTATTATGGGACGGGCTATTTCAACTTGCTTCCCGGCTAATTTAACTTTTTTAGCCCTACTTATAGGGATAAGCTATTTTAACTCTAATGCCGGCTATTTTAACTCTAATGCCGGCTATTTTAACTCTATTAGTCCCTACTAGTTATATATACTATAATACGTATAGTAAGTTTGCGCTTATATGGGAATATTAAAACTATTATAACTAAGTACCTTTAATATTCTACTTAAAATATAACTAAATATAATTATAAGAAATAATATAAATAAAAAAGATATTCTTATGTAGGGGGCTCTTATTACCCCTTAACCCCCCTAAAACTAACCTTAACTACTAACCTTAACCTATTATATTTTAATAGAGAAAGTATCTCTAGGCACATACCTTTTTAAGTATATAATAGGTATACTTTCTAAGAGTTGAAATAGCCGGCATTAGAGTTAAAATAGCTTATCTTTACTTATAAGTATATATTTAGGAAGCTTCCCCTACTATACTAATTAGTATACGCGCAAGAGTATACAATATATACTATTATACTAACTCATTAAAATTATAATCTAGATCTAACTTATACTCCCTATCTTGTATATAACCTTTAAACCCTTCCCCTTTAATTATCTTTTCTTATAATATACTCTCTATAATTATTACTACGTCTTTAAGGCAATCGTCTTTATATATAAAAGAAATCCCCCTTATATACTCCCTTTCCTTTAGTATACTAGCCTTAAGGTTAGTATAAACTACTATAAGTGAGAAAAGGCCGCAAGTATTAAGTAGTTTTCTATTAAAGGCTAAAGGTTAAAGGCTAAAGAAATAAGGATATATTATAAGGGATAAGCTATTTTAACTCTAATACTAGTTATTTTAACTCTTAGGGGGTATGCCCACTATATACTTAAAAAGGTATATGCCTAGAGATATTTTCTTTACTAAGACATAACTAGGCTGGCCGACGGTCTGGTTCGGTCCCAGACCGTAGGGTTTTTAGGGATCGTATAATAGTTTAGTCTTGAAACTTAAATTTTTAGGGACTATACTTGGGACTATAGTCCTATAGTTTAGTCTATAAACGGTTCAGTCTTAAATATATAATTTTTAGGGACTATTTTTAAGATTATAGTCTTATAGTCTAGTCTATAAACGGTTTGGTTTAGTCTAGACTATTATAAATAATTAGACTATCTTTATTAATATATAAAATTAAAAAAGTTTTTATATAAAAATTATAGAATAACGCTTAAGAGTAACGTTATAATATTTAAAATTAAAAAATATTTAATATTTAATTAATTAAATTATAAACGGTCTAAACTTAATTTTTTTAGGACTATTATAGTCCGGTCCCAATTATAGATTAGGGACTATTATATAGTTCCGTCTCGATTTCTTAGGACCGAACTATATATAGTTTGGTCCCAAATAAATTTGGGGACTATTAGTATATATAGTTTAGTCTTAAATAATTTTTAGGGACTATTATATAGTTTGGTCTAGTCTAGTCTAAAGACCGCGGTCCGGTCCGGCCAGTCTAGATATAACGGGTTAGGGTTAGTAGTTAGGGTTAGTTTCGGGGGGATTAAGGGGTAGTAAGAGCCCCTTATATAGGGATATCTTTTTTATTTATATTATTTCTTATAATTATATTTAGTTATATTTTAAGTAGAATATTAAAGGTACCTAGTTATAATAGCTTTAGAGATAAGTTATTTTAACTCTAATACTAGCTATTTTAACTCTACTAGTCCCTACTAATTATATATACTATAGTATATATAGTAAGTTTACGCTTGTGCGGGAATATTAAAACTAATAACTAGGTACCTTTAATATTTTATTTAAAATATAACCAAATATAATTATAAGAAATAATATAAATAAAAAAGATATCCTTATGCGGGGGCTCTTATTACCCCTTAACCCCCTAAAACTAACCCTAACTACTAACCTTAACTTATTATATTTTAGTAGAGAAAGTATCTCTAGGCATATACTTTTTTAAGTATATAGTAGGTATACCCCCTAAGAATTAAAATAACCAGTATTAGAGTTAAAATAGCTTATCCCAAGTTTTAATATTCCTATATAAGCGCAAACTTACTATGCGTACCACGGTGTGTATAACTAGTAGGGACTAGTGGAGTTGAAATAGCCGGCATTGGAGTTGAAATAGCTCATCCTTATTATAATTGTTTATAGTATATAGGTTAGCCTTATATGCGTATACAAATTAGTATAAGTAAGCGAGGTAGTTAAGTATACCTCCGAAAAGTTGAATTAGCCGGGAAGCAAGTTGAAATAGCCTGTCCCTTTATTATATAGGCCACTAATACTCGCTTAATAACTCCTATTGATAGGGAAAAGTACTTAAGTAGAAAAAAAAGCTTATTATTATAGTGGTTTAAGCCTAGTTCCAATTAGGTTTAAACCAAGTTTGAGTTTTAGGTTGAACCGATTCATTACTAATTTGAGTAAAGTTAAACCTAGGTTGAAAAAAGTTTGAACCCAATTTAAGAAAAAGTTGAATCCGGTTTGAACCTAGTTTGAGAAAAAGTTAAACCTGGTTTAAGTTCGATTTGACTACTAGGCCTAAAACCAGTAAGTATAACTTATTATAATCCGCATTTTAATTTATACTCTTTATTTTATATATAACCCTTAAATGCTTTTATTACTTTAACCTTAATTTTAACCTCTTATATTACTTCTTCTTATAATATAGAGGTAAGCTATTTTAACTTTAATGCCAGCTATTTTAACCCTTAGGAAATATACTTAGTATGTATTTAGAAATGTTTTCTTTATTCAAATAAGTATAACCGGTTAAAGTTAATAATTAGAGTTAGTTTTAAGGGGTTAAGGGATAGCGAAAGCTAATACATAAAGTTATCTTTTTTGTATTATTTACTATTTATAAGAAATAATATAGTATAAAAAATACTCTTATATAGGGGGTTCTTATTACCCTTTTACCCCCCGGAACTAACCTTAACTATTAACCCTAACCCACTGTGTTTTAGTATAAAAAGTAGGGTTAAGCTATTTCAACTCTACTCCCGGCTACTTTAACTCTTAGGGGGTATACCTAGAAACACATATACCTAGAGATACTTTCTCTACTAAAACATAATAGATTAGGGTTAGTAGTTAGGGTTAGTTCCGGGGGGTTAAGGGGTAATAAGAGCCCCTTATATAGCGATATATTTTTTATTTATATTATTTCTTATAATTATATTTAATTATATCTTAAGTAGAATATTAAAGGTAATTATAATAGTTTTAATATTCTTGCACGGGCACAAACTTACTATATATACTATAGTGTAAATAACTAGTAAGGACTAATAGAGTTAAAGTAGGGACGGGCTATAATAACTTGCCTCCCGGCTAAAACAACTTAGTTAACCCTACTTATAGGTATATATCTAGGAAGCTTCCCCCACTATACTAATTTGTATGCGCGCAAGAGCGTGCGATATATACTATTATACTAACTTATCATAATCCGGATCTAACTTATACTCCCTATCTTATATATAGGGACGAGTTATTTCAACTCTAATACTGGCTATTTTAACTCTTTGGGGGTATACCTAGTAAGCTTACTTCCTTATACTATTTTATATATAAGGGCAAATATAATTTATATTACTTATTAAAATTAATATATCTTTATTAACTTATAACCTTTAGAGAAAATACTCTTAGAGTATATTAAGTTACTTGCGAATAGTCCCCCTCCCCCTAGTTGTTAGTATATAATTCGACGGTTACTTAGCCTGCCTTATTTTTAGGGACGAGCTATTTCAACTCTAATACAGGCTATTTTAATTCTATTAGTCCTAGATCGTTTTTATACTTGCGTATATTTAGTAAGCTTTACTTACTATATAAATTTATATACGCATAAGAGTATATAATATATATTATTATATTAACTTATTAAAATTATAATCTAAATCTAACTTATACTTACTATCTTATATATAACCCTTAAAAGATTCTATTATTATAACTTTAACCTCTTATATTACTTCCCTTTATAATATATTTTTTATAATAATTATTATGTCTTTAAAGTAATTGTTTTTATATATAGAAGAAATCTCTCTTATATAACTTATTTCTCTTTTTATACTTAGCTTATATTAATTAATATACTCTTTTATTATTTATATTATTATAAGGGTAATAGAATTATCTTAATTTAACTTAAAATAAATAATAAATACTAGTCTAATAAGAGACTTAAGTTACTTAAAGATTATAAAAAGTAAAGAAAGAGAGAGTTTAAAGGCTAAAAGTAATTATTAAGTACTTAATTTAATAATATATAATACTTTTTTTAATATATTATAGGGTTTACCTTTCTCTTATATATATATAAGGTTAAAAACTAGTCTTAAAACCTCTAATATAAAAAAGGGATTAAGAGTATTAATTATAAGCTTATTATAATATTAATAATAATATATATTAGTTAGTAAGATTACTCCCTTATTAGATTTATATTCTTATATTATATAAAAACAAGGTAAGCTAAGTAACTATCGAATTATATACTAATAACTAGGGGGAGGAGAATTACTTATAAGTAACTTAGTATACTTTAAGAGTATCTTCTCTATAGGTTATAAGTAAATAAAAATATATTAATTTTAATAAGTAATATAAATTATACTTACTCTTATATACAAAATAATATAGGGAAGTAAGCTTATCAAATATACTCCCAAAAAGTTAAAATAGCTAGTATTAGAGTTAAAATAACTTGTCCTTGTTTTTATATAATATAAGAGTATAAATTTAATAGGGGAGTAATCTTATTAACTAATATATATTATTACTAATATTATAATAAGCTTATAATTAATACTCTTAATCCCTTTTTTATACTAGAGGTTTTAAGACTAGTTTTTAATTTTATATATATATAAGAGAAAAGTAAACTTTATAATATATTAAGAAAAGTATTATATATTATTAAATTAAGTACTCGATAATTATTTTTAGCCTTTAAACTTTCCTTTTCCTTAGCTCTTATAATTTTTAAGTAATTTAAGTCTTTTATTAGACTAGTATTTATTATTTATTTTAAGCTAAATTAAAATAATTTTATTATTCTTATAATAATATAAATAATAAAAGAATATATTAATTAATATAAGCTAAGTATAAAAAAGGAAATAAGTTATATAAAAGGGATTTCTTTTATATATAAAGATAATTATTTTAAAGACGTAATAGTTATTATAAGAGATATATTATAAAAGGAAGTAATATAAGAAGTTAAAGTTATAATAATAATAAAATCTTTTAAAGGTTATATATAAGATAATAAGTATAAGTTAGATTTAAATTATAATTTTAATAAGTTAATATAATAATATATATTATATATTCTTACGCGTATACAAATTTATATAGTAAGTAAAGCTTACTAAATATATATAAGTATAAAAACAATCTGGGACTAGTAGAGTTAAAATAGCTAGTATTAGAGTTGAAATAGCTTGTCCCTATATATAACCCTTAAAAGGTTTTATTACTATAACTTTAACTTCTTATACTACTTGCCTTTATAATATATCTTTTATAATTATCGTTATGTCTTTAGGCAATCGTCTTTATATATAAAAGAAATCCCTTTTATATAACCCCTCTTCCTTTACTTACTTAGTTTATATTAATCAATAAGTCCTTTTATTATTTATACTATTATTAGAGTAATAGAACTTATTTTATTTAAGCCTAAATAGACTATAAAGACTTGCCCGACTAATAACTTAAGTTACTTAAGGATTACAAGGGCTAAAGAGAGGGGAAGTTCGAAGATTAAGAGTAGTTATTATATACTCGATTTTATAATATGTAATACTCTTCTTAGTATATTACGGGGTTTACCTTTCTCTCGAATAATAAGAATATATTAATATTTAGTAAAGTGTATAGTTTAGCCTTGCTTGCGTATATAAATATTACAAATTACTATAGCTAAGCGAGGGTATTAAGTGTACCCCCGAAAAGTTATTTTAGCTGGCAGGCAAGTTATTATAGCCCGTCCCTTAAAGTAGCCGGGAGTAGAATTAAAATAGCTTAACCCAAAAAGTATCTCTAAGGTAAGTACATACCTTTTTAGACATATAGTGGGTATACGCCCTAAGAGTTAAAATAGCTAGCGTGTTATAACCACATGACAATTCATGGCCTAAGGCTTAGTAGCTAGGCTATAAGAAAATTATAAATAGAGATTATAAGAGTAAAAGTTACTTTATAGTTATATAATTAGATTAGTCGTCTTAAGAAGATTAAGATACTAATTTAATTAATTATACTAATTTTAGGCTATAAAAGTTTTATATAAATAAGTAGTTTCTTTAAGTAAATAAAGGCTTTATACTTAACTTAAAGTAAAGTATCTTTATATATATTTAGTAACTAATAATAGTTATATAATACTTGACTATAAATTAGTTCTCCTACTTACTTAACTTAACTAACTTACTTATAATTTATTATTAAGAGTCGAGGTTTATTATACTTTAAGTACTAATACTAATAAGTACTAGAGTATACGTTAATTAAGTAATAATGTCTTTAAAAGTAAGAAGTTCTAAAGGCTATCGGGCTAAAGAACTAAAAAGACTTATAATAATAGAAACACTTGTAGTAAGAGAAAGACTTATAATAATAAGGGAAATCGATAAGAATATTAAGTATAAAATAGTCGAACTATTTATAAGAGAATAAAATTAGCTTTAAGGCTTTATTTTATAGCTTTGACTATATATAAAGTTTAATAAGGAATAATTCTAATTTCTTATAAAATAAGTCTTTTAAGTAATAATTATATTAAAGGAAAAGGCACTTAATTAAATCGAGGGTTTCTTAAAAGATTACTTTATTAATACTAATAATAAAAGATAACCCGTTAAAGCTATATAAAAGACTACTTTAAAGATCTTTAGAATATAAGACGGATTTCTCGAGAAACTATAAGTAAACTTTAGTATAATAAATAAAAAAGCCGAAGTAAAACAAGCTATTAAGGGCTTATAATAAAAAGGGTTAGTTACCTTATATACTTGCGACTTCTAAAGATATTTTACTTATATAGGCTAGGATAATAGCGCCTTATACTATTAGTATAAGAAGGGCCTTAAGGACTTTATTAAAGAAAAACTTTTATAATATAAAAGAGAAGTTAATATTATAAAACGACTTATTAAAACTATATATTAGATAAATAATAATTAGTATAAGTTAAAATTAAAACGAAAAGAGAAGTCTTACTTAATTTATAAACGTATAGGCGAAAGACAAAGGGGATACTAACGATATAATAACTCTTATAAAAGAAGAGACTCTATAGAATTAGATATTACGTTTAAAGAACTTAATAAAAATAAACTTCTTTAGTACTTTATTTTATTTGGAACTAAGATAATAAGAGAACTAGAGTATTAGTTTACTATTAAATAAGAATAAAAAAAAGCAATATTATAAAAGATACGGCTATCGAAGCTATATAACAAAACGCAATTACTAGCGTTTAAGTAAGTTAAACTAAATATATTAGGGGAATATAAAACTATACTCTTTTACTTATAAGAAGCTATTGAAACGCAAATAAAAGAAGTTACGAGCGTTTTACCCTTATAGAGTATTCGAGCCTAATAGTATAAGGACAAGCTTATAGATAATATAAATTTTAATAAAGAACTATAAAATATTCGGGTATAGTACTATAAAATACACAAAGTATATAAGGTATAAATTAAAGCTATACGAGAAAGAGAAAACGTTGCCTAGACTAATTACTTATAATATAAAGAATTAATATAAAGCGCTTACTATATAAATATATATTTAATTTATTATACATTTAAAATAAATAATAAAAGATTCTTATAATAGAAAATCCCTATTTACTAGCAAAAAACTATATTATTAGAGGTATTACTTGCGCTAATACTAAGACTATAAATAGACTTCTTATTTAAACTAATCTTAAGATCGAGTAGTAAACTATTAAAAAACTAAGAGGTACTAGAAGTAAAAGGCTACTTCTAAAGCGCTATAAAGAGCTTAGAAACCTATATAACAATTAGTTATATATAATAAAAGGAGAAAAATAACTTTTACTTTTAATTTATATTAATAAATACTCTTTATAAGTAATAATAAACTTAGGAGTAACGAGTAACTTTATTAATATTAAAGTAGCTATAAGAAAATTCGGGATTCTTAAGAAGTAAGACTTATATAGCCTAAGTATTATTAATAAAGAAACGATTAAGTCTAATAAGAAAATAATAACTTATAAAACTAAACGTCTTTAAATAAAAATAATAAAAGAATATATTAAAGAGATTTAATTCGATCTCATTACTATAAGAACTTATATAGTAATTCTTAATATACTTTAACTTTAACTTTATAATTTATTAGTCGATTAAAAACAAAAAAGGATTACTTTAAGCTAATATTTATATTAATATAACGATAGGACACTTTAAGGAGATAAAAGATCTCTTAACTAAAAAGAGTTATATACGATTACCCTAAGTCTAAAGGACTAAGCTTAAGCCTTTATATTAAAGTAAATATTAGTAGTATATAAGAAATACGAGTTTTTATTTCGAGAAGCCTCTTATAATAAGGTATTTCTAAAGTATAAGCTATAGGATTATAAAATACTTATTAAGCTAAGAAAGAGTCTTATATTTAAACTTATTTATTAGTTATTAACAAAAGAATTAATTATATATAAAGAGTATATTAACCTAAATCTAACGAAAAGATTTATACAACTATTAATATTACTAGTAATAAGCTTACTTTTATTTATATTAAAAAAAAAACAGAAAACTAAGACTTTATATTAATTATTAATAACTTAATAGTATTATTATTAAGGATTAGTACTTACTACCCTTAATTAACAAGCTATATAATAGATTAAAAGAAATAATATTCTTTATTTACTTAGATATATAAAGGGCTTATAACCTTATACGCATTAAGTTAAAAAAAGAATAGAAAACAGTATTTAAAATACGATATAGATTATATAAATACTTAATTATACTCTTCTAATTAACTAATATACTCGTATTATACTAATAATTAGTTAATAATACTTTATACGAACACTTAAATATCTTTGTTATTATATACTTAAACGATATTCTAATATTCTTTAAAAACAAAGTAAAATATATTAAATATATAAGGAAAGTCCTCGAAAAGCTTATAAAAATACTTTTTATATTAAAGCTAGAGAAATATAAGTTTTATAAAAAAGAAGTAACTTTCTTAAGGTTTATTATAAGACGAAATAAAATTAAAATAAATCTTAAAAAAGTAAAAGTAATACTTAACTAAAAAGAATCTAAGACTATTAAAGAAATATAATCTTTTTTAAGATTCGCTAACTTTTATTAGAGATTTATCTAAAGATATTTAATAGTTATAAACCCACTTATAAAACTTATATAAAAAGATAAAAAATAAGAATAAAATAAAAAAGCCTAATAAGCTTTTAATAACCTTAAGGCTCGATTTGTATTAGCCCCTATCCTTATTACGTTTAATCCGGAACTACTAATTATCTTAGAGACGGATATATTAGACTTCGCTATTAGAGTAGTAATTAGTTAGCTTAATAAAGACGGAAAACTTAAGCTAATTATATACTACTTACGAAAACTCTTATTAGTAAAACTTAATTATAATATATATAATAAAGAGCTACTTATTATAGTCGTATTATTCGAATAGTAAAGAATTTACTTTAAAGGACTAAAATACTAAGTTTAAGTATAGACTAACTATAAGAACCTTATAACCTTTATTATAACTAAGATCTTAAACTAAAGACAAGTTAAGTAATTAGAAATACTATTAGTATATAACTTTACTATCTCTTATTAAAAAGGATTAGAAAACGCAAGAGTAAATACTTTAAGCCAATAATAAGAGTATAATAAAAAACTTATAAAGAGGCCCTACGCTATACTTAAAGAAGTTAATAAAAATATAAAGTATAATTATAAACTCTTAGTTATAATATTTATTATAAAAGATAAGGATTTAGAAATAAGAATAAAAGTAGTATATCGATAAGATAAATGTATAATTAGAATCCTTAAAGAATTAAGTAAAGACTTTGCTATAAACTACTAAAGAATACTACGATTTAAAAGACTTATTTATATTCTATTATATATAAAGAATAAGTTTATTTGAGAATAATACTCGTTATTTACTTATAGATATTAAGGAATTAATAGGACCCTAGAGAGGCTATTAAGAGATTATTACTTCTTAAGAATAAGGAAAATAATAAACAAAAAAGTATTAGAATATAACCTTTATAATAAAAGTAAACTAAATAGGCACGCACTATATAAGCTATTATAATTAGCCTTAATACCTAGAAAGGCATAAAAATCGATAGCCTTTAATTTTATTATTAAACTATTACTATCTAAAGAACTAATAACAAACGTTATTTATAACTTTATTTAAGTAGTTATTAATCGACTAACGAAATATAAATACTTTGTATTATATAAGGAAAAAAGTAATATAATAGAGTTAATATATATATTCGTAAAAATAATTATTAGTTAATATAAGCTACTAGATAAAATTATATTAAATAGGGATAAGCTCTTTACCTTGAAGTTCTAATCTTTACTAATAATATAACTTAGAGTAAACTATAAACTATTTATAGCCTTTTACTTATAAACGAATAAATAAATAAAAAGATTAAACTAAACGCTAAAATAATACTTACAAAGCTATATAAACTAAGAGTAAAACAATTAGGTAAAACTATTACTAATTATAGAATTTATATATAATAGCTCGAAAAGTAAGCTTATTAGGATATTACCCTTCTTTGCGAACTATAAATACTAGTTAAAAGCCTATTAATAGCTAAGAAAGGATAGTAAGAGAGCCTAATACGCACTCGTATCTATAGACAAGTTAAGGGCACTATATAAATAACTAGCTAGGGATATTAAGTTTATTAGACTTAAAACAATAATATATACTAATAAAAAGCAAAGTATAAAGCTAATACTTAAAGAGGGGAATAAAGTCTACCTCTTATAAAAAATGTCGCGTAGATAATCAGTCTAATCTTTAAGAAGAAAGGGGTTTAAGAAAAGACTACTCGAATAAGCGTATATTAAGTATTATTTAGTCTAAAGAAAAAAGAAAAAGAAGTGAGTTTTCTCTTAAGTATTAAATTACTCTTATAAAGCTTAGTAAAATAAGTACTTAAATAAAGCTTAAGTAATTATATAATATAATTAAATATTTAATAAGTATAATTAGATATTTTATAATTATAAGATTAGTTAAGCCTTAATTTTGTAATATACCCCCTAGTTATTATAAAAAAGTCTAAAGACCTTTTATTTTATAATAACTATTGTTTTATAATCCCTAATCCCTTATATTCTTTAAATAACTTTAATTTAATATATTAGAATATATACTCGTATTTAAAGTCGATTATAGAATATAGCGTATATTTGCTTATATAGCTTGTAAGTAAGTTCCTTATACTTTGTATATATATAGATTTCGATTTATAAATATTAGTATTTACTTTATTTAATTGCTTAATATAATTAATCTAATTAGATATCTTATACTTAATAGTAATTAGTATTATAATTAGCTTTAACTAATATCTCTTCTATCTCTTAGCCTTATAAATAGTATAAATAACGCAAATAATATAAATAACGCAAACTTTATACGTTATTTAATCTTTATAGTTACCTTAATTAATCTAGTAACTTAATACGCTTTTAATTATATTAGTAAGCGCGTATCTAATTAGGCTATAAGTATAAAATCGCGATCTCGCGACCTTTTAACCTCTAATAATAATAATAATAATAACGTTAACTTTTAATATTACTATAGTAATATACTATTACTATTTTATTAATAGCTCTTCTATTTTCTTGTTAATTATTAATATAAGTAATACTTTAAGTAATAATACAAGTAAAAGCTTAAGTAATCGATTACCTTCGTTTAAATTCTAGGTTTAATTCTTTACTTTATCTAATTGTTACTTTATATTCGATAATTAGTATAGCTAACCTTTCTAATATATAGGGCTTTAAAGAAGAAGAGCTTTAAGTAGAGATACTTATTAATCTTTTTACTACCAAATCTAACAATCCCTTCTAATCTCTCCCTCTTTTTACTAATAATCGTAATAATAATAATAATCGCAACGATAATAATAATAATAATAGAGAAGAAAAAGATAAGGAAGACAAAGCTAGAGAAAATAAAGATAAAGAAAATAAAGATAATCTAATCTTGTCTCTTATTAAGTTACGTAATCGCTATTACTAGTTTTTGCGCTTATTACTTATATTAACTCTTATTCTTATTACTCGTCTAAATAGTAGTCTTACTCGCCGCTTATATAGTTAGACTACTCGCCTTAGTTTTAATTCTTTTATTCTAGATAATTATATTCTAGATATTTTAAACGATTATATTCTAGATACTCCTTCTTATTATTCTCGTAGTCTTACTCGTAGTCTTAATACTTAGTAAGATTAGCCTTGCCTTAGTTATTTGTCTTCTTTAATAGCTAGAAAATTTAATAATCGTTACTTTAAGAATTCTATTATATTATATAGTAATTAGTATTACTAATACTATATATACTCTTGCGTTTTAATCCCTATTAGTATTCTTTTATATACTTAGTTATTTTATAATAAGTATTCTTATTAAGAAGCTAGCTAGAGTTTTAATTAAAAGGTATATTAAATATAAAGTTTTTATTTAATTAATACTAATTTTTATATAGAAAATAAAGTAATTAAAGATTACTATTTAAACTATATTAAAGATTAGTAATTTTATTAATCTTACTAATTATACTTTAAGAATTAGTACTTGTCGATATAAAGATAATAATAATAATTAAGGTCTTACTTCTCGTTATATTAGAACTCTTCTTTTTAGTTCTATTAGTTCGAAGACTAGTAAGTAAGAAATACTTACTTAAGCCTTTACTACTTATATAAATATTATACGTAGTCTAAGTAGTTAAGGTAGCGAATAATCTATTAATAATCTAGGGAAATACTAGGTAGTCTTTTTGTAATATATTTTCGTTTTTCTTTTTTTTATATTAAAGTAACTTAGTAATAATACCCAAATAAGTATTAATTTACTAAATTCCCTTGACTATAAAATAAATAACTTATAAAATAAAATATATAATTATTAATTATATTATCTTATTATATTATAACTTTAAAGTATAAAAAACTCTATTTAATTCTTTTAGTTAATCTTACTAGTATTTATATAGAATTCTATAATAGTCTTACTAGTATCTTACTAAATATACTATTAATTTATCTAATCTTAGTAATATCTAGCTAGAATTTTAATAAATTCTATTAATATTTAAAAGATATTTAATTACTAATCTCTAATCCTTAATTATATTAATTAAATACTTAGTCTAATCCTTAGAGATCTATTTAATATCTACTTACTAGACGCTAATTAATTAATACTTTTATATAATTAATACTTTAGATTCTATACCTTCTTAAGATTTTTAATCTTTTTATATATATTCTATAGATTTAATAAAGCTCGGAAATACTTAAACTTGTATTTAAAGAGATTCTTAATAAGCCTATTTACTAGTATTTTACTAGTCGGTAAGTATATTACTTCGAACGTTCTAAATCTATACTCTTAATAAAGCTATATGTTTTAAATGTCTATATATCGTAGCTTAGTTATAATTCTCTTATTCTCCCTTACGATTAGTTTAATTATTTATTAATTATTATAAAAGATTATTTAAGAGTCTTTAAGCGAGAGTTTAATCTCTTTAAAAAATCGTTATAATATTATTGTTTCTTTAGTTATATACTTTACTTTTAAGAGCTTTACTTAAGTAGTAAACGTTAATACTATTAACTATTAAGTTACTTTTTAAGTAATAAGTCCTCTAAATAAAAATATTATATACCCGTAAGATAATCGCTAAGTTTTAATATTATTTACAAATAATACGTCTAATACGATTAGTAACTAGCTTTCTAAGCTTCTTTTATATTAAATAATAAGATAACGAGTTCCTTAAAGATATTTAATTACTTAATTAATTGCTTTTATATATTATATACTAGGGTTTATTAAAAATTAAGAGAGCTAAGAAGTCGCAAAAGTAATATTTACTCTAATTATAATTATAATATAAAGAACTAATTTTACTTTTTCTTAATATGCCTTAATAAAGCTTAGTATTATTATCTCTAGGTTCTTAATAAGCTTAGTTCTTAAGAGTAATATAAATAAACATTTCTATTTAGCTAAATTAAACTTTCGAGCGATCTTTTTAATATAAGTATTATAAAGTAAGGAGATCGTTTTATTATTCCGATTTCTAACTATATAAATACTTAAAAACTATTAAATATCTCTTAAGTCCTAAAGCTTATACGACTTTTTTAGCTTTTTAATAAACTTATATACTTTTTACTTATTTCTTTTATAATATAAGATTAGTATATTATTTATATAAAAGACTATAAAGATTTGTCGAGTAGGGTTATAAAAGAAGTATAGTTCTTTCTTACTTTAAATTAACCTAAGAGACTTAATTATCGAAGAGAAGTCTTAATACTAAAGAACTAAAGAGTCTTATAAGCTATATAAAGCTTAATCGATTTCTATATAAAACCTTACTTTCTTAAAGCCTAAAGGAAGTTAGTATATTACTTATACTCTTTTATTATTTTATAAAGTATTAATAAAAGTATTAATAACGTTATATTACTTAATTTTAAGATTAAAGTAAGCTATAATAGTTATAACTACTCGAAATAAACGAGTAATAAGTATAATAGTATATATAGAAATAATTAAATTTTCTTCTTAAAAGTTATAATAGATAATAATCCAAGACTTATAGCAAATTATAAAACTATTTGAGTTTACTTTATAAGTAAAGACCTATTTTAAAGGAATAGCTTTTAAATTAACTAAGCTTGCCTTAATTTATCTCTAATAGTTTCTTAGCTTTAGATTCTTAATTTTTAATCTTATATTTTAAATAAAGTAATTATTATATTTGTATATCTTAAGATTGCTTTATAACCTTAGTGCCTTTAGAAGATTTTTTTAGTAAACTCTTCTTAAAGCTAAAAGTATCTTTTCTTTTAAAGTATTATTTACTAAAATAAAAGTAAAGATTATTGTATATATTATCTAGACTTATTTTTTATAGCTTAAGTCTTTTTAAAATATTAATAAGAACTTATTATATTACTCTTAGCTTAATCCTAAGATTAAAGTATATATTAAAGTAATATATAATATACTTAGTTTGTTCTCGTCTAAATCTTTTTTAAAGACGATTTGTAACTTAGGCTATTAATTTTTCTATACTTATTATTCTAATTTACTTAATTAGTATATCTTACAATTTAAGACTCTTATTATTAGAATATTACTTAAAAGACTACTCTTTATTATTAAAAGACTATTACTCGTAGCTATTTTATAATTACTAAAGCCAAATTCGCCTTATATTAGGCTAAGTAATTCCCTAGATTAGTATATAACTACTTAAAGGATTAATCGTTTACTTATACTCGGGTACTCGTTTAACGACTAAGCTAATCCTTAAGTAACTATACTTTTATTTAACTTGCTATTAATATAATTACTAACTATAAGTATTTTTTTAAATAAATAATTGTTATTACTTCTTTTAGTTCCTATTTATAAGTTTATTAGCTTAAGTATTTATTTAAGAATTAAAAGTCTAATTTCTTTACTTACTCCCGAGTTTTAACTTTTATTATCTTTACTTAGAAGCTTACTCTTTAAAATCTCGTATATAAAATCTTTTAGTATAGTTATAACTTCTCTTTTAAAAGAGAGTATCTCGTTTATAAAAAGATATTTAATAATTTTACTAATAGCGTTTTAAATTTTATACTTTTTAATTAAAGAAATAATAGCTTTAGTATTTATTAAAGACTATTACTTTTGTGTCTTTTAATTAGAAATATAGAATTTGGTTTTATTAAAAGTTATATCCCTTATAATAATTACTCTTCTAAGTTAAGGCACTTAAATCCTATATATATTAAACGCGATATATTTAATTAAGTATCTAATATACGCTTGGGGAAATACTTTAAATACTCTTTTGTTTTTGCCTTTTTGTTATTCTTTTTTTAAAACGTATATTTAAGCGCTATAAGTATAAATTCTATTTTAGTTAAGTCTAAAATTAGTTATTACTTATTATATAAGCGCTTAATTATATTACTTAAAGTAATTCTAAAACTATAAGTATAAGACTTTATTTAGTAAGCGTTACTTATAAGCTTTAAAGAGAAGAATAATATATAAGTAAATTATTACTTTATATATCTCCGGCTAAAGGTTTTCTGGGAGATTAGTAGCAAGTCTTATTCTAATTGATTTCTCGATTATATCTCTCCTAGCTTTTTCGATTATACTAGTAGGCTTATAAGTATAAGCTAGTATTAATTTTATATCGATTCCTTTTGTATCGGCTTATCGCTTAAAATCTATTATACTAAAAGGAGAGATTACTAAAGTATCTTAATTACTCTTAATCTTATAAATTAATAGTCTAAATTAGTATTTTACTTATATATTAAAATAAGAGATTAAGTTTATAATTGCAATCCTGCGTTTCTCTATAAGTATAAATCCCTAATACTTTTTACTAAACTCGTCCTTAATTAATAAAATCTAGCTAATATTATTATATACTTTAAGGAAATTAAAGAGATCTCAAATAATTCTCTAAAATAGTCTTAGCGATTTAAAGTATAATACTTAATAAGAAATTTACTTTTTAACTAATATAAGAGTATAAGCTTTATAATATATAATTAGTATTCCCTTAATAATTATATTCTTAGTCGCTTTTACAAGTAACTTAAAGACCTTTAGTCTAGGGTATTCTACTCGTTAATACTAAAGCTTAGCTAAATTACTCCGGGGTTTCAAATAGTCTCTTAATTGTTTAAATAACTTCTTTAGTTATTATTTAATTATTAAGTATATTATTACTAATCTTATATATATTAGAATTATAGGGAAAAAACTTAAGTAAGAGGTAAGTAACTTGTATTTAAGGAAAACTAAGTTAAATTTACGTTTTATACTAAGTATAATAACGTTAGAATTAATATTCTTATATTTTAATAAACAATTAAGATTATAAAACTAAACCCTTACCTTAAGTATTTAAGCTTCTAAAATAATATTTATATAAAAACTATTAACTATAGCTATATCTAAAAGAGTAAGATTAGATATATAAGGTCCTTTTAGCCTATTAAAGAGATTTTTAATTACTCGAGTACCTTTTTTAATAATTAGTAAAATACTTAAGCCGACTTCGACTATATTACTACTAATTAAAAGAATAAAGGAATTAGGCTTAAGTAAGTCTTTTATATTAACTAAGTATATTAATCCGTAATTATTAAAGAGTATATTATTAAAAAGTAAGTATTTCTTTAAAAAATTAAAAGTCGAATAAATCTTATAACCCGCTTTTTTAAGTAAGTCTAAATTAATAATCGTATAGTTAACTCTATTTGGGTACTTACCTTATTATTTCTTTAAGTTTAGTATCTTGTCGAGATATTACTTTTACTTCTTTTTTTCAATTAGTTATTTCTAATAGCCGCTTCTTACTTAATCTTTAATTTTATCTTTTTTAGGATTACTAAGCTTAGTTTTAAACTTATAATTAGTTATCCTAATAATTATTACTTTTAAGCGTTTATAAGACTCTAGTTTTTAAGAATACTTTTTACTTTTCGGGAGGTATAAATAATTATATCTAAAGGGACTTAGTAATTAATCTTATCTTAAGGAACTTTTAAAAGTAATCATTACTAAACGAGATTTTACTAATTTTATATTTAGTAATTACTTATATAAGTAAGCTAGAAAGAGTCGTCTTAAGATATTAATATTAATAATTACTTTTTTTATTTCTTAAGCTATAATTACCTTACTTATTTAATTGTAAGTAAACTTTAAAAGTATTCTTTTAATTGCTTTTAAGAAATTAGTAACTAAGAGGTAGCCTAGCTCGATATTTAAAAGTTTATATATATAAGTAATAATTAATATATTCTCTTACTTTAAAAACTACTTAAAGTAATTAGTCGAGCTTTTCTAACTTTCTTTTAAGACTTCTTAATAAGTTTATCGAGCTATAATTATAAAGGTTTCTTTTATTAGAGCTATGCGATTTTTAAGTTTAATTAAAAGTAATTATAAGCTTATATTATTACTAAGTATTAATTTAATCTTAATTACTTATAATATTTTTTTATTAACAAATAAATTTACTTAATTAGAGATTACTAGAAGATCCCGTAATCGTTTGTCTTATTTTTTATACTCTTATATAACCGATTTAAAGTAAGCTTAATATTAACCCTAAATATTATTATATATTATAATAGTAATAGTTAGTTTAGAAGGAATAACTAGTTTTAGTTTAGAATTTACTTCTTTTAGAGTAAAGAGCGTTCTTTTAAAGGTTATTAGAGTCTTATTATACGTTTGATTTGCGATTTTAATATAATTTTATTTTGCCTTTATTACCTTTATAAGATTAAACTTAATTTACTTAAGCTAGCAAATTATATTTAGCTCCTCGATTATTTATTCTAATCTTATTACCTTTAAAAAGAGCGTAAAGTATACTAAAGTACTTAGAACTATTAGATTTATATATTTTAAAATACTAAGTAATCTTACGTTATAGTAAAAAGAAAAGTATTATTTTAGTTACTTTAATCGGGTCTTTAATTAGATATTAACTAGAATCGCTATATTATATAAGGTAAATATATTATAAAATAGTTAATACTTTACTTAAAGGCTTTTAAGTAATCGTATATAAAATAAATTAAATAATTAGTTATTATTTTAATTAGAGAAAACCTTAATATAAGGGTTATTTTTCTTAAAGAGTTAATAAGGGTTAGCTCGTTTATTCTAGTAGGCAAAGCTATATACTTAAATCTACTCGTATAATAATATATTATAATATACTTCTTAAAATAAACAATTCCTAAGTACTATATAAACTGGGCTTATAATTATTATATAGATAATTAGTCTAATCTTTAAGAAGAAAGGGGTTTAAGAAAAGACTACTCGAATAAGCGTATATTAAGTATTATTTAGTCTAAAGAAAGAAGAAGAAGAAGTAAGTCTTCTCTTAAGTATTAAATTACTCTTATAGAGCTTAGCGAAATAAGTGCTTAAATAGAGCTTAGGTAATTATACGACGTAACTAAATATTTAATAAGTATAATTAGATATTCTATAACTATAAGATTAGTTGAGCCTTAATTTTGTGATAAAAAAACATTAAGATAAAATAACCTAATATAAAGCTTAACTTTAAGAAGTTAAGACTATTTAAAGTTTTAAAGAGAATTAAAGTAATTAATTATCGCTAAGACTATTAAAAAAATCTCGACTATACTCTATATTTTACGTCTCTTTACTAAAACTAATAAAAGAACTTATAGCTATAGTTATAAATATTAAAATCTAATTAAAAAACAATCTAGATATTTATAAAGTTAAGAAAATAAAGAGTATTAAAAAGAATAGAAATTAGTAAGAATATCTTATTAAATAAAAAGAATATAGCGATATAAATAATATATAAAAACCTACGAAAAACCTTAATTATCTAGATCTTCTAAGATAGTTTTATTAAGACTATTCTTAGTTATAATACTAAAAAAACTTACGTTTAACTAAAAGAAGTTAAAAGAATTAAAGGAAGTAAGAGTTAATATAAGGTCTAAATCTAGTAAGGAATTAAAAGATATAGTAAAGAGAGTCGCAATAAGATTAATAGTAACCTTCTCTTTTTCTTTTATTATATTTAACTTATCGAGGGACTTAAGACCTTAATATAATATTTTAGTTACTTTTTTCCGAAATATTTTCTTTTGCTTTTTAAAACGAGTTAGCTTAGTAGATACCTTTAAGAGCTAAGTAAGTAATTACTATTACTTAAATAATATAGCGTTTAAATCTAAAGTAAGTTTTGCCTTAATACGCTTAAGACGCTTTTAGTTATTTTTAAAGAGACTCTAAACGTTATAAGAGAAGTTATTAAAACAAATATACTCGGTATATTAATCTAAATTAATAGATATTATATAATATTTATAATTGTAAAGATAGCGGGAATAAAAAAGTATTATATAACCTTTAGCTTTTATATAGAAATATAAGTTTAAACAATACTTAGTTTTATAAGATTATTAAGGGGGTATAATAAAGAAGAAAAAAGCCTTAAACTTAAAAACAATTATTTCTTATTATATATTTAATATACGGGACTATACTAGGCTAAGAGGGGGATAGTATTATAACTATATAACAATTTATAGCCTAAGACTTAATAGCTAAGCTATAAGAGAATTATAAATAGAGATTACGGGAGTAAAAGCTACTTTATAGTTACGTAATTAAATTAGTCGTCTTAAGAAAATTAAGATACTAATCTAACTAATCGCACTAATCCCGGGCTATAAAGGTTTTATATAAATAAATAGTTTTCTTAAGTAAATAAAGGCTTTATACTTAACTCAAAGTAAAGTATCTTTATATATACTTAGTAACTAGTAACGGTTATATAACGCTTGACTATAGACTAGCTCCCTTACTTACCCAACCCAACTAACTTGCCTACGATCTACTACTAGGAGTCGAGGTTTGTTACATAGTATTAGAGTTGAAAAAGCTTATCCCTAGTATTATAGTTAAGTAAGGTACTTAATAGAAGTAACCAAATACCTAATAAAGAGAATCAAAGGTATTAACCTTAAGAAATCCAGAGCCGTAAATGAGTCGGTTTGTCTCTATAATAAAGTCCATCTTTTTTGCCCTGAATTTTAAATTTGAGGCCATGAAATTATACCCAGAGTTACTAATCTTCAACAAGAAGTATTAGGTAGTCACTAGCAAGGTTCAAGTATATGCTATACCGGAGTACGAGTGGCAAGTAAACTCCTACGGAGGTAGTCTATGAGTCCGGAAGTTGACATATTGGAAAAGAGACTTTGGTAGTCAGGTTTTATTAGATGCTTTGTTGCGGTATAGCGTTCACTAGGGCTATCGAAACCAAAGAGCCTCGGAGGTCCTAGGACCGTAGGTGTAATGCAGAAATAACGACAAATCATATCCTGGTGAAGCCGCTTAGCTAACAAAGCACTCTGAGGTCCGGACTGCTCAAGTTTTGGAAAGGAAGCCCAGGTTTTACGTTATTTTTCATGTCAACCAGAAATGGCGAATAATGTTCAAAGTGAAGATAAGAGAACGAGGAATAAGCCTCCCGATGTACATTCTTTCTAATGTACATCGGGAGGCATACTTCGTATAGATACCCTGCTAGGTGGGTCGTAGCTTAAGGCTCGACAAGCTTTAGAGCTTCGATTACATTCTGTACCTACAAAGCTACAGGCTCCGCAGGATCTATCGCCGTTTCGACAGTTTTATCAAGTTTCGATGGAAGGTCTCTCTCGAGTGCTTTCTCCTCGAAAGCGTCCCCGTCAAGAGGTTGCGTTTCAGGTGATATTTCGTCACCCTTTAACGACTGGCCACCTTTCTTAGACCGATTTCCCTTATCCCAACTATTTAACATTGCTTCTACTTTGGAGCCCCAAACATCTTCTCCCTTTCCCAAATCGTCGTACTCAAGAACGTTCTTCCCCAACTCGAATTCCGCTTGTCGTGTTCTCTCTAACTCGGCCATCAGAGCTGCTGAACCAACTGCTGCGCCTAAATCATGGGCAAGGGATCGTACGTAGAAGCCAGAAGTGACTGTCATTCGAATCCTAACTGCGGGTGGGCCTTTGACGGGAGCTGATCCTTGTTCTACCTCAATCTCAAGAGCTGCGTCAGAATCTGTAGGGAGTGGCAAGCCACCCGACATCGTAACATCTTGAGAAGATACCGATTTTCTGCGTCTCGAAGGCGGCTTCTCAGACACCAGGTCATCTTGCGCATCATCGAATTTTCGCTTCTTGCTCTCGAAGCTATCCAACGCCGCCTCGCTGTCCGTTTTGGCACTTGCTGGCAGTGCACCCTCTTGCTTCCACAACGTGTTTGCAATGTTGACCTCTGCATATCCCGCATCTTCCGTTGGTGCTTGGTGATTATGCGTCCCGCCTTCCATCCATTCCAATATTTCCATTTCCGTCACGTCGACCGGCCGCCGCTCAATTTCCTTAGGTATCGCCTTTCCCTCACGGGCATACTCGTAGAGTGGTTTTCCATTCATCTTTAAAGCCGAAAACAACGGCGGTAGTTGCATGAACTTTCCCCGGAATTGCTTCAATGCCTCTTCCACCACCTCCTTCGTGAGGTGTTCGTATGGTGCTCTCTTCAAGACCTTTCCAACGCGGTCATAAGTATCTGTGCTTGCACCAAACAAAACCACAGTCTCATACGTCTTAGTACATAATAAAAAGTCCTGCAGAGATTTCGTGCCCTTTCCAACCCCAGTAATCAAAACTCCTGTCGCAAGTGGATCCAGTGTTCCGCCGTGGCCAATCTTGACCTGTATTTGCTTCTCTCTTCGTCTTTTGCGTTGATTGTGGTTTTCTCGATCGCGATTTGACTTCTCGACAGATATCCAAGGTGCAAATAGCTTCGATGGATTGAAATGGTGTTGCATGTCACGAAGAACTTGTGCTGAGGAGATACCAGAAGGTTTGTTGATGGCTGCTTTGTTAGCTTTACTTTCAAGCGATTCGGGATCAACTTACCAAAGACCCCTTCCATGATCTTGCCTTGCGTCATCCTCCAGAAATGTTTGGCGGACATTCGACCTATGTCGAGTATTGAGACGAAGTCGACGTGCTGTCCTGAAAGTCTTAACCGCAGATCGAAAATCACCAAACCTTTATCTTATCGCTGATGTATATGCCTTATATCGTAGGCACGCATCACGAAACGGGCGCCTTTCTGCAACTCTTTGGTCTCGACGCGCATGTGGGTCTCGTTATCCTTCTTTGTCGGTCGCGGGGTTCGACCCTACCTACTTACTTGCACAATACACAATATTCTCGCCTTTTCGACTGTGGCGACCATCAACAGATGCTAGAAAGTCACTTCCTATGCGATTGCCCGCCTACGAATACAAACCAAATTCCCTCCACACAATGGAAAGAAGCAGGCGATTTTCGACAATCTCCGTCAACGAAGCTGAGGTTCATGGGAACAAGATAAAATACATAGCTGAGACGGAAGCATTGCGACGAGTCGGGAAGAATCTGCATCCGGACGATTACCCTTGTTTTGTTCTAGAGGATACCACGGTTTACCTACAAGACGGGAAGACTGTCGCAAACCTGCTGAATGCGGAGCTACAAGGCCCTTTTGTAGTACGTGGACGGTTGGTCGTTGATGGGGATCTCAGCAACAGATGTGAGTCATCTGACACATGGATTACAGCAGAGGCCTAATTTGCGTAGTATTCAGTAAAAAGTCGAACGGGCAGTATTTGGAGGTTGCCAAATGCGAAAGCTTCTCTATTGGTGACAATCCGGTTACTTTATGGGCGCTAGGTCAATCAGGATGGCTTGAGATACAACCTTCGGAGCCTTACCAGAAAGTTTACACAAACATGATCGAGGCAATCTCGATTTTCTATTTCGTTACGGACCTGTATGAAAAAGAGAGGCGGAAGAAGAAGGCTTCGAAATACCCCCCTCTGAGCATGGATAAGATTCTTCTGAAGGTAAGTAGTCATTACTGCATATCGGAAACTAAACTGACGAGGACCAGTATGCCATCTACGAAGGGACTGGTTTGATTCGCTCCGAAGCTGCAGATAAAATCAACAGCCATGCCCAGTTTCTATTAAGTCAAATGCGCAAAGTGGACTTTGGCTGGCAGACAACTCAACTGTTCCAATGGCTTTCTGCAGAGTGTAACGTGAGATTCCTGGCGGGATGCCAATTTTCCCTGCTAACGACTTCCAGGATATTTATACCAAACTCCTCGAAAAAACTGGTGAGACCAGCGAGACCATCCTTGTACCCTCGCCAATCGCCCTCGCCGAGCTCTCTATGCCTATACCACAAATAGTACCCGCCCCTGAACCACTCGAAGTACGATCAATCAAGGCGAAAACTGTACCGCTTCACTCCCGCATGTCAGAATTTCCTCAAACCCGATCAACACCAAACGTGATCAACCCCTCCCGAAGCCCCACCGCAACACCACCTCCCGCCCTTCTCCTCGATACCTGCGACCCCTTGACCGCAATCCTCTCCCTTCTTCGTGCCCCGAAACTAGACATAAGAGGCTGGTCGCCCCTCCCTCGTATGACATTCTCCAAGCTTGGTACGCTCTTCTACTACGCCTACACTCTAAAAGGCGAGCCCATATCCCAAGAAATTATCCGCCTTCACTCCTCATCTATCATCTCCTCTTTGGGCCCGGAATGGAAAGCCGCCCCCGTATACGAGCAGCTCAAGGAAGCGGCATCCAAACCAACTCCAATGACTGAGAATAAGACGCTCGCGATGACCATCACGGAAGTCAAGCGGCGGGGAAACAAGACTCCTGGTAGTAGAAACGTGGGGTTTTCCATGCGGCATTCAGGAAGAGAGGAAGCACATGGTTCGAAATCCCTGTTCCCACCCCAGAGCGGTCGGAGGTCAGGTAAAGTGGCGGGTTTGCGATTAGCACCTAGTCTAGCGATGAAGAGGGTTGATGGAGCGGACGGCGAAGAAGAGGATGGATCAAGATCGAGGAAACGAAGACGACCTAGTCCGCCTGAGATTGGCGAAGATTCGGATCCCGACTCACTTCTCCCTGGTCCGGGCTCCTTTCCCATTGGTAATAATTCCGATGACGACAACGACGACGAAGAAGACGGCCGACACGCGGAGACTGAGCCGGCGGGTACGCTCAAGACTGTCACAGAAGCCTTACCCACGCTCTCACCCTCGGGTCCAAATGGAGCATGGATGTGTGATCGCGAACACTGCGTATTTGTCATCCGTGACGCGGAGAGCGAGGAAGGGAAGGAAAAGATCAGAAAGCACTTCAGCGAGCATGCCGAGCTTGTAGAGCGAGAATCTCTAGCGAAGCAAGAGGCTGCGCAGAGGAGACTTCCCATTGAGCATTTATTAGAGAAGCTGAGGAGTATTGGGGAGGAGAGTAGGTCAAATGGCTTACGGAAGGTGATCAGTGACAGACTTGTCCCAGAGCGGATTAAGAGGGAGACAGTGATGGTTGTTTAATTGAGGACAAGTGTGGTAATTTTTTGCCCCTTTCTCGAATGGGATGGATGGATGGATTTGACATGGACCGCATGAATGGGGGCATGTGAATATCATGGACACAAAAACCGGTAATGTTGGCTTGGCCAGGCGTTAAATGGTTGGCTTCAATGATGAAAAATATGTGTTTGAACCCCGTGGCAAGGGAGGTTGCGTAGATAGGCCGACCCAATTGGACACAAACGATCAAATCAATACATAAAAAGAGCTCGTTCAATTGCTGCGTTACACAAGCTCACAAACAACTCATTCATGTAAGTTGGACTTTGCTGTTTTGATAAAGATCACCAATAGCAATAGTCAAATTAGGTTGGGTCAACAGGAAGGGCAAACTATCGAGGATCAAGGTTGCTGAAATTTTAGCCAAGCTTTGACAATAATGATATATACTTGTGCTAATGATGATTTTTGAGACATCATACACACTTTTTTTCTTTTTTAGCTCCGACAGGCACATGGGTGGGCGAGATTTTTTCTGTTTCTGTGATGGAGAACAACGTACTCTGAGCGGTTACTAGTGATTATCGAGACAATTGGATGTATCTGCTTCCAAGCACACAAGCAGACCAAGACAAATCATATAGTCAAAATCACAGAATGCAAACTTGGAACAATGGTTGAAGTGAGATGTAGGTATTACTCCATAACCATACATACAACGTCTTGCTGTTCCATCAACTCCATAGCCATTGCTCTTTGGCTGATGTCCTCGCATCCCGCCACCATCTTTGCTCGTAGCAATGGACCTCATAACCTATCTTCTCTCCTCCTCTCCCTCCATCGGAACACAAAAAGCAAAAATGCCCGCAAGCCATGATAACGAAAAGAGACCATTGATTGGTCAAAAGACCGACTGGCTAGCGAAACACCCGACAATGGATAATAACCAGGGAAATTCAGGACTTAAGGAACTGATAGATCGCTAAGTGGTGTGCTCGTGTCGTCATGTCAGTTGTTTGCGTACATGCGTTCCAGGTATACGCACACAGGAACGGTCGAAGGGAAAACATTGCTGCAAAGGTATCAAGAATGACTGCTTCATGAATGATGGAAACGCCCCAGTATGCAGTATTTAAGCATGAACAAGCACCCATTTGTGTAGAAAAGCTTCGATGGATTCGATTGTGCATGCGTCATTGGATGATGCTCCTTGCCCCCATTGTATGTTGACACTATAATATTAGAAAATTCGTGACCGTCCGTTGTGGCGCTTGTTCGTTGCACCGCGTATCATTTATCTCTGCCTCTGCAGGAGTAGCGCCAGGTTATTGAGTTGCAGCAACACACCAGTGGCGATGGAAAACCCACGCACTCTTCTGACACTCTTTGCTGCAGTACTTCGTGCGCCTGCATCTTCGGCACTTGGCAAACTGCCTCGTGAATTCCTCCCACTTTCCGCATTGGTAATATGCGCATTGACGGATCCCTCCCCGGGAATCATCTTTCCTACACAAATTCCTCATGACAACTCCAGCCCAATATTGCATATCCTGACTATGATGTCTGACTGTGAACTTCTCGACTAGAGGAAAGATATTGAAGTCGTCTGGGAGAAGGTATTCTTCCTCCTCAGAATCGCAGGCGGACGTGGCGTGGGAGTGTGATGATGTCGGCGATGAAGATGAGCTACTTGTTGAGAAAGGTGATTCGTCAATGTCGAGAAGATGCAGTTCAGACCCAATTTTAAGCTTTGGCACAAGGTGGGATCGTTGGAAGTATGATCGTAAGTTGCAGTACTTTGAGACATATGCCAGAAGTTGGAGAGACATGAGGACATCTTCATCTCTTGGCATTGCTGCCAAAACTTGGCCACTGGTAGGTGTTGGTCGATCGAGAAGATATCGCGGAATTGTAGCATTAGGCATTGTGGGCGGTGTATTAGCGGTAGTTGCTTGGGCTGGAGAAAGCCCCATGGCTGGGCCAGTAGGCGTCGTAGCATCATTGATCAAGCTGCCATCCATGACAGACCGGTGGGTGATGTTGAACGTCCCAGCATCTTGTGCCTCGGAGACAGTTGGAGTAGTAAGGCCGAGAGGTGTCTCAACAGCAGTGAGCATGCTATCGCCTTCGTCCATGCTGATGTCCTGGATATTAACAGGGGATTGGAGGTCCGCTGTATTGACTCCTAACATCTCTGGGTCCCCTGATTCGTCTGATGCCATACTGTCACCATTAGGGTCTTCCGACTCACCGACCATCGAAGCCTGGTGTCGAATGGACGGCCTCCTCCGGGATCGGACTGAAGGTGCAGACATTGAAGTTGGACGAACTGTGGGCGATCTCATCTGGGAGGGAGGTAGTGGCGTAGTGGGGGACTCAGGTTGAGAGGTGAGCCCGCTGTGAAACCCGGGTACCATTGATGGCAGACGGTCTACGTCCCTTACTGGTCTGATATTAAACCCATCTGCAGTATCCATGGAGGGAACTGCAGTAGCAAGAGGTTGGATGTTATGACGAGGAGGCAAGAAATGTTGGCGGGCATCTTGAGCTCTGTGGTGGTGATGATGGTGATGGTGGTTTCTGTGAATGGAGAAGGTAGTTCGCTCAGGGGGGGATGTAAGAGCGAATTGAGGACCGGTAGGAGTTGTATCCATCGCCTCTGAGCCAGCCGTCAATGGTGGATTGCTGAAAGTAGTGGGGATGTCAATAGAAGGGGGAGGGGGTTGGCGTCTGGACGCTCTGAATTCCTGGTCGAAGCGGGAAGCTCGATTGCCGAATGACTTCTGTGAGCCTCTCTGCTCACTGGATCGTGATGAATGATGTAGCCTCTGTTCTTGCGCAGCTTTTGCTTTCGCCTCTTCAGCCTTCTCTCGACATCGATCCACAACTTTGATGTAATTGTCGAGTATTGTGGCAATGACCGGAACCATATCCGCCTCAACAACGCGTGTGCGGACATTCTCTGATCCTCGGACCCCAATGTTAACCACACACTGGAACGCCAGGTTCCATTTCCACATGTCCATCATATCCTTGCTCCTCCCTGCCTTCAGCAGGCAGACCAACCTCTCGACACCTCCATCGACGGTTAAGATATCCCTGATTCGAGCCGAGGAGGTCGTAAGATAGGCTAGGTGGTTGAGCGAATTGATCAATGGAAGCGTGGAGGTACAGTCGAGCGCTCTTCGGTCATAGAGGGCTGTAGTGATACCTACCGATGCCTTATTGACATTCGGGATGCTGAAATTGACTTCTCTCATGATGACTCGATCCGCACAATTGTGGTGTTGAAGGAGGGGTGATCTTGGCTGAAGTGTTTCAGCGGTTCTGCCAATACTAGATATACGAGTATGGGTAAACAAGCATACACAGCCTGTTGGACCAGCTCAGGATGTCGTTAGGATAAGTGCGCGTTTATGATGCGGATTGCTATTGGGAGGTTTGATGTAGGTTGGCTCGGGCTCGGGCTGAGGGTCGGATGTCGCGAGCCTGGTGGAATGGAATTGAAATATACAAGAAAAGTGATGGTGTGAACGGCTGTAGGGTATCACGATTGATACATAGATTCGAGAGACTCGATAAATCGATGCAAGTGCGGTCAAAAGGGGGGTTTGGTGTTGGACGGACCAAACCGTCTCTCTGGGAAAGGTTGGGGGCGTGTTGTCGCAGAATCCCTCGCCAATCGATTCCAAGAAAAGAAGTGCAAAAGGTAAAGCAAAGTGAGGCAGTCCACGGGTCGCAGACTTGGATCAAGTAAAGGTTTCCGTGATGCCTTCCAGAAGGAGAACTCGGGGATGATTGTCGTGTTGGTGAGGTGGTGAAGGAAGAAGAAGAAAGGCTGGCGATGGGTCCTCGAGAACGAAAGCGGTCTGTGCCCTTTGACTAGGCCCTGGTCTTGAAATGAGACGCGGGCAGGCCGCTTAAACTTGGAGAATGCGAACAAATATGGATGAAGAAGGAGGGAAGAAGAGAAGGAAGTCAGGAAGAAAAAAGAAGATGATGATGCTTGTGAGTCTACGGAGTGATCTGTTGTTTATTACTTTGATATGTTTGGTGAGAGCAGGAGGAACTCAAGAGAGAGGGTAAATGGTGGTGGGACGCTTGATTAGAATTTGGGCGGCGAGGAAAGGCAAAGGCGAAAAGCATCAGTCCGCTTTCCAATCAGACTCTTTTGCCCTTTACTAAGCAGCAGCGCAATGGAACGTCTCCAGACTGTCTCCTTGAGGTTTAGAGATCATTGTTATTCCAGTTATTGCATATCCCTCGCCTCCGATACAGCAACAGACGAGTTGCAAGTCACCTACGAAGCACGAAGAATTTGGGTGACAGCGGACGAAGCTGCATTCTGTTGATGCCATCCTCTCCATTACTGTACTCTGCAATTATCAGTGTCAGGATCAGCACCTGGCTGGATGTTGCGAGCTTGTGTTGGTATCAAATAGACAACCGGTGGTTCATGGCATCGGACATATTTGATACTGTATGCTGCATGCAACTAACTCACTTGCCTCTGCATTCTTCGAGTAGCAAACACTCGAAATAAATCCAAGGCTCGACCATCCGGCAGACAAACCGCTCTATCCCCTCTCTCCCCTCTCTCCCACGCATGATCCCGCTCCCAATATGCATCCCATCCCATCCCTCCCATCCCACTACAATTTAATGCCAGGCATGCCTTGTGAGCTGAAGTTGATATTGTTTTGGCATATCGGTTAATGGTACCTCCTACTCCGTCTCCGCCCATTGTCAGCTTCACCGCTCCTCTCACTTCCCAGCCACCACACCAGCCACGAGCCTCTACGCAAAACCGACCTGACTACCTTCGTACTGTACCTTGTATCCTCTTTCTACTCTGTGCACGCTTTCGAGTTTTCTCCGTTCAATATCCTCCATCCTCTACTCAATCCTATCCTTCATCCTATCCTTCATCTCCCTCTTCATTTTCGACACTTCTCAGTGTTCTCACACGGATGTCTCACGAACCTACCACTAATTCACGGGTGACACCATCCGATCGCACGCAATGTGGCGCAATCGTCGCTGACAAGCAAATACAAGGTGCAGATACGCCCCTTATCACATTGCATTCCTCCGAAGACGTCGAAACATCCGTGACTATAGCTTCTTGACTCTTGACTCTTCACAACTCGACGACGTCTGCTAGACCAAAAAGACACCGAAGCACATGCATGCAGTTCTATCTAACGCCTTTCCAATAGTCTCGAAATCCCATCCTCCAACCTCCCAACTCGTTGCCGCTCTCGAAAACTCCAAGGATTTCCATCCAACGGATAGCCAACACTGCGGGAAGGGCGTCAATCCCAGCGCTTACAAGCACCTCTTCCACCAGATTTCTCGGGTTTTAAGAAATCCACCCTCTCCATTCGTCGCAATTTATCAAATCAAAGTTCTACAAGCGCCATATCTCATGTCGAATGCAGGAGACATAGGCTAAGGAGGGATGAGAGAGAGTCTTTTGACGCGCATGCCACACAGCGAGAGGTGGGATCCTGATTTGAGAAGCAATCATGACTACCTAAGGCACCTAGTAGGTATCTTCAAGACTTCATGGGATTTGGACGGGTGAGGGTGGGGCCAGAGGCAGATGTCAATCGCGTGCATGCGATCGGCGGAAACGTGGCGTCCTTCCCGCCGTTCCCTTCCCCTTCCCCTTCCCTAAGTGCCCTTACTTCATCTAGTAATCCCAGAGAATCCTGCTGGAACTTCTGTTGAAGTCCAAATTGATCGGGAAATCCCTCTTTAACGCAATGCACGTTGTACGTTAGTGCAAGGAAACTCTTTCCTCCTGTTCGTTTACTGTCCTGCTGCTCACCAGAGATAATATGACGAACTCTACATTTGATATTCCATCGTCGTCAATCTGTCAACCTTCAGTGCGAGAGGATGCCCGCGGCGGGTTTGAAACTAGGAGCGTTTAATACCGGTCCTTGTGCCTGGTTGTCCTGTTCCATGCGCTTGGACACGCGCGCCAGCCGATCGGCGGTTGCTTTGTGCTTGATTGATGAGTTCTACCCACATTTATACGTGCTTGAAGAGGTTTAGAAGTTCTAAGTCGATTATTAACTGTCATCATTTTATATCTGGAATACACTCCGCATGATTGTACCCCCTACACAGGTAGACATCAAGCACATATCATTGATCCACTAGGCCATACAGTAGCAACTTGGCGCTGGAAGAGCTCCATAGTTTGTTGACTTTGCAGATTCGGAGGGGCTGCGCAGATGAACCGGGATCTGATTAGCGTGTTGATTTACAGGCCGTTGATATTAGGGTGTTGTTTTGCACACAGCTCACAGCTCAGTTTTCTGTGCGGGATAATGAAGAAGACGGGCATAAAGTCACGCAGCGAGACATCTCATTCCTGTCTCGATGTCTTCTTGGCAACGCACTTACTGACTTTGAAGATTGAAGCTGATTATTATGTTCACTATCTACTCTGGGGTGATCACGAGAAAGCCTAATAACAACTTTGGGTTGACGACTTTATTTGTAGTGCTCGAATATGCCTGTGCTTCTGACGCACATCCGCACAACAACTCAAGGCCTTGGTATAGTTTGTGTGGATGCTATTCGATCTTACCGATGTCCTGATGACTAATAAGTATAGCCAAGAACAAAGGCCGGCCAACCCCAATTGCGACCCTACCGTCTCTTAGCCAAGTACTCCTCGGCATTGTCCCAGGCCTTCTTATCTTCACTCGATATTTCGGACCCCAAAGTCTTCACACCCTCGTGCAATGCATCGAAGAAACTAAATGCAACGTCGAAATCCTCGGCAATATTGATATGGTTGGGGAGGAACTTCTCTGCGTAGCTTTGTTTTGTGGCTTCAAGTGACTGATCCAACAACTTCATATGATCGTCGAGATACGTTTTGACAGCGATTCCAAGGCCGATGTTGATGTCCCCAGAGAATGGGAGACTACTAAGAGTTAACTATCAGTGCGAATATTGTGAGGAAACTGACCTGCAACCAAGTTCGCCGTAATCATTTCGCGCACGATTGACCTGGTTACTCATGAACATTGAAACTGTGACAGCCTCCAGCAAGTCTCTGTCGGCTTCTCGAACTGCCTTGATGATCGAGTAGTATGAGAGGAAGTTTTTGCTCAGAGGGCCTGTGTAGCCAATGCTCTTGTGGCGGAACTTGAGTAGACAAGCAGTGCGGCCGATGAGAATGCAATTGGCCTTATCATCCTCTGAGCCTCGCAAAGGAGCTCCAGTCAGCTCACCATGTCTGTTACGCGAATTGAGATTGTCGAAACGCAGTAGCTCATATGCAAGGAACGCTGCTTCCTCCAGATGGTGGGCATCGTGAAAGGTCTTAATGGTGGGTCCAATCGCTTTCAGCGTAGTTGCCAAGGCCTTACCCCATGCCGTCAATTGATGTTGATCGTTGATGTACCCTCGAATGTGGAGGAGTCGCCAGATAGCATTGGAGAGAACTTCGGGTTTTGAACTGAGTCGCGGGATCTTGCTGCGAGGCTGGCTGGCTACTCCGTTAGTAGAGATGGTCTTTCGGGGAAACTCGTGCGTCAGCAAAGATAAAACTGCAAATGATAGCTTCCCAGCAGTTGTACCTGTCACGCTCGCATGCGAATTGAGATCCGCATCTGGTACAAGCCAGGTATCGGCCATTGTATTGGGGTGGGGCTGCAATTGTATGCTCGGCGTAAGTGAAGTCTCAAGTTTATCGTCAAACCAATATTTCATCTTGATTGACTTGACTCCGTACCATCGATTGATGCGTGATGATATGATTGCCATGGTAGCCTCTCTCACAGGAATGAGTGACCTTGTGACGAGGCGACGATATTCGTCAGATTTTTCGCCATCTAGGGTAGGGTAGACCATTAGTTGAAGGGAGTTGTTGAAGCAATTCATAATTCTTGGGCCAATCAAGGCCTTAGAGAGGTAATGATAGAGCTCCGCAGGTAGCTGGTAGCCGAGATATTGAACATGATCCTCGGTGAGGGTTTCATAATCCTTGATGTGAATAGATCCATCCAGTTGGACAGTTACGCAATGATCAACAGCCATCTTGGCCTTCCGGAACTTATCCAGCCAATCCGGATCCACCACCTTCAGAATGTCGCTGAAGGCTTGGCAAGCGGCTGTGATCGATTTGTTGTTGGTCCGAAGCAGATTGTAGGCATCTCTTACGGTAGGTGGTTGTGTACGAATGACATTGACATCCAGCAGGGGAGGGAATGTAGGTAGGAATGATGTCCCGATCATGAGGAGAACATCGACCAAGATGTCGTGGTTGATGCTATAAAGTCGCCTCATCAGCTCGGATTTGATGATGCCAGAGAAGCTCTTTCTCTCCCAATCATCCGGCGATGGAGGTGAAATTATTGCGTCGTGAATGCCATAGAGCAGAAGTTCTTGGGAGCCCATGATACCGTCGATATACTGGGATTCTAAACAATCCAGGTATGCAAGCTAGGCGGTGTCAGTTCTAATATACAGTCATCTTGGTGAATGATTATACCTGAGCACAAGCACTGAAGGGTGCAACGATGAAGTCCAGTCCACGCTCAACAAGCACCCCCTGAAGGATTCGATATAAGTCTTGAGCTCGCACCGCGCCTAGTACTATCAGCATAGATATCATCGGAGAGACGGCCTATATCTTACGAGAACCGCCAAAGGTCTTAACAGCATCTCCTGGCTCATTGTCGCTGTATAGGTCCCAAGCACGTTTTGTCTTGCTAAGAGCCTCTGCCGCATGTGCAAGCGTAACTTCATCACTGCCAACTGTGGACTGTCCCTCGAAAACAAAAAAAGGTGTCATCTTATTCGATTTCCAGCTGTCCAATTCCCGCTCGATGTGTTGTTTTAGAGCTATGGGTTCACCACCAAGTGCAGCAAGGAGTGGTTCATGGGCGGGAGGTTCTTCAATCATGTGCTGCAAGTAAGCTGTTGCTTCCACGCCAATTTTCGCGTTTTCCATGTCGGTGAAAGCCATGGTGCTGCAGAGCAACGTGTTAGCAAGAAAAGTCCGGCACGAGTGTGTGAGTGAACTTACAATGTCTCCTGAGCGATGTAGAAATCTCCATCGAAGACTGAAAGACGGACGTTGTCAGCATAGATATTCTCGCGGATTCGTGGATCAGGAATCGGATCGTAGTGAGCTGTTCTCCAGCGATAGAGGAGTCCATTCTCGAGGGGCATAGGAGGAGAACCAGGATGCGCGAACACAGCGATCACCCTTTCGTCGATGTGCTGATGGAGTTCGAGCAATGGCTGACGCTTCCCGCCTACAACTGGGGTGCCGCCAATTCCTGCGACCATGTTTGGCAGATTGTGTGTGGTTTTGTGCAGAATTGAGATGGGTGGAAATGTTGAGACTTACGAGGCATCATGACAGCGAGGATCGCCTTCGGATATCCCTGAATGGTCTTTCCAGATACGTCTGTTTGTTGTCCTCCCAAAAGGACAGGTGCATTCAGCGACTGGTAGGTTATGCAGAAACTTTAAAGACGCAGCAGGAGGGGTCGGCAGAAGGAGCTCGACGTGTTCTGTGGGAAGGCGTAATTGGCTCCTGGGTTTTCAGCAGCGAAGTGTTGTTATGTTGTGGTGAGAGGGAGGGTCTCTGTGAATTGGCGGAATTAGAGGGCAAGGTTGGATAGGTATGGGAATGTGGAAGAGAAGGACTTGAGGAACAATTCCAATTCGAGGTGAATTGTATTGTTTGTTAGACGACCAAGCGAAGCTTGCTCGCGCAGTTTTGGGACAAAGCTGTTGCCATTACCTTACTGGTGTTAGCTCCCGTCCCCGTCATAATGTGAAGCAGGGGGGCCATCCTAGGTAGTTTGGGACATCACGTGCCATGACAGATAGCGTTCCAGCTTACCTTATCGTATGGTAAATCTGTTACTCCTCCATCAAACTTCTTCTCACTTTGCTTACTTTGTCCACGCCGGTCTCCATTCATCTAGATCCTCCACTGCCCCATAGATATTAATTGCAGTTATGGCTATTGCACAGGGAATAACTGGTCAAATACCAGTGATCGATTTATCGGGATCACTGTCAGAAACTCAAGTGGCTAGAGAACTTGTCGATGCTGCTGCCACAAACGGCTTTGTCTACATCAAGAACCAGGGAAAAGATATTCCCGTAGAGTTCATTGATAAAATCTTTGATCTAGTGCGTAGTTTAAGGATGCTTGCGTGATGAAATCTGCTAAAATGTATTATCAGTCCCGTCAATTTTTTGCGACTTCTGTGGAAGAGAAGCAGAAGTACAAGATCCTGGAGAATGTCAGTCGTCTGGAGTTCCCGTTGATTGCTAGGTCTGATGAGAGGACAGAACAGAGGCTGGAGTGGCATGCATGCAGAGACATTAGATCCCAAAAATCAACGAGTACTCCTCCATCACCCCATCTTTGGACAGTAGTAAGACTGACTCTTCGATAGCTGGGAGATTTTAAAGAGTAGGTCTGGCGCAGATTCTCGAAGAGGTTTGCTAAAACCATCAGGGCCATGAACCTCGGCGAATTCGTTGACGGAAAACCCCAGCAACCTCTTCCAGAGCTCCTTTCCAGCAGAGAAGCAGATCTCAGCGCCTTTCAAGATTACTGCAACAACCTCATGCTCAAGATCCTCAACCTGTTTGCGGTTGGTCTAGATGTATGGCTAAAATCTTTGTAATTTCCCCGCTCAACCATTCTAACAATTTCAGGTCGACCCCAAACATGGTGGCAGAGACTGGTTCTCATCTCGCCATCGGGGTGGATCCAGCGGCTGCACTGTCCGTCTTCTCAAATAGTAAATGTCCTTCAAGCCATTCAATCCTCTTCTAGCTTGTGGAGAGAGCCACTAGACATGATATATCTTCCTAGAAGAGCCCTTAACCTCTCCAATTCAATGCTTCTATTTCCTGGATGTGCTCAGTAGCCCTTATATCTCTTAAGGTGCAATGCTGACTCGCAATTATCAGTCCCACACTCCCGCCAGACTCCGACTTCAATCCAGCCGTCGATATCCGCGCAGGAGCACACTCAGACTACGGCTCAGTAACCCTGCTCTTCCAACGCCCTGGTCAGCCCGGTTTGGAAATTATCCCGCCTGCCTTGCAAGTCCCCGGGCAACGAAACACTAGCAATGCCGCGCAATGGACACCTGTACCAGTCTTTCCTCCTGGCACAGAAAATGATCCTAGTCCGCCCATCTTAGTCAATATCGGAGACTTGCTGAGTTTCTGGACGAATAATCTGTTCAAGAGCACCGTCCATAGGGTTGTGTTTCCCAAGGGTGCGAGTGCAGGTGGGGAGGATAGATATAGTATTGCTTACTTTGGACACCCTGTCGACACGACCGTGTTGGAGCCAGTGCCTAGTGAGATGGTGAATAAGTTGAAGGGGGTCGATGGCGTGGGGCCGGAGTTGGACAAACCTGTGACTGCGAGAGAGTATTTGATGTCGAGATTGAAGGCGACATATTTGGGGCTGTACAAGGATGGCGAGGAGGGGAAAATACCATCTTGACTGTCTGAGTGCACCAAGCTATACTGTGGTGTCATATGTATCCAAAGGATCGTTCCAGCCCCATATATCCAGCCTTGCATATTGGGAAGAGGCGCCCTGGAGCAGATTATTTGAGCGATCTGGCTCTAATGGACTTTGAAGCACTCGAACATAAAGGCCCAAATCGCTCGAAACTAATGAGCTCTGAAATACCAATAATATACATACGCCAGTCGGAATTTCTCGAGTAGTGTATGATGCCACATAAAATGCTTGAGCGAGAGAGATGCTGGTTGGTTGTTTTAAGTCTTTTGATTCTAAGAATCAACTTAAGCGAGCTATTCTAGTCCATTAACCACAATGCTTTTTCATGCCCTGGAGAGGCAAAATGGCCGCCTACTGATCCACAAGATCTTGTCACAACCAAAAGAAAACACATCGCCTGGGGATAGTATGCTGCCACCACGGCTGAAAACAAAGTTGATCACACATAGCGAGAAGCAAAATATTATCGCTAATGATCTCCGCAGGTTCCGATCTCTTGAAAAGGAAGACACAATCCTGGATATAACACATCACCACCTCATTTCGAAATCACATAATGATCAACCCTACAGAGAAACAACGCATCATCGCTGTTGACTCTGGAGGCCCCATGGGCTCTACGACTTTCCACATACAAAGCAAAGAAATGATACCGCAATCCATCAAGGTATCCCATCAAAACATTCAATAAAGTCAGCATCGCTGACCACCTTCCCCGTCCAGGCGGAGGTTCTCTTCAAGATTGTAATTCCAAGCAAGCAAAACAAAAATGAGACACATGATGGAGACGGAGCAGAAGCCACCAATATCTTCTGGGTACGCCATGTACAGGTTGGCGAGAAGAGAGTAGCATCTTTGCTCAACATCGAGGGCACCCCAAAGGAGCATTCCGGTGACGGTAATGAAGGCGAAGAGAATGACCATTTTGAGCCCATAATCCAGCGGTGTGTTACTGGAGGAGGGTGTTTCGTAATCGAAAATAGTAACAGGCGGATAATCGCCTGTCACTCTCTTCATGCTACTCTTGAGCATGGGAATAGTGGACGTGGTGGGGGTGTGTTTTATACACACATCACTGGCTATTGGCGATGCAAAAGTTATTACAGGACGCGACGGTATATCGGCAGTTGGATCGACCTCGCCAGCGTAGTGGAAACCGAATCCACGCAGATTCGGAATCATGATGTCAGCCAGCTCTTCAACTCTGGCTTCAGCAATCCTGAGTTCTGCCTCTGTGAAGACCAGCTTCTCCGACAGTTTCTCATTCTTCGCCTCTTCTTTGCTGAGCTTCTCTGAAAGTGTGCTCCTTTGCGCACTTTCTAGGCGAAGATGCTTACGTAGCCATGTGATACAACCTGCAGACCAAGATAGGTAAGATTCGCCCTTAACTTCCTTCTTGTAGCCGCTGTGGCCAGTTTCAAGGCAAGCTTTTCTTAGCTCATTAAAATGCTTCGAAATATATTCGTAGGTGACGACTTCAATCTCTTTTTCGGACCTGGAGTCAATCTTCTGCGTCACGAAGAGGTGTCTAAGGAGTGTCTTGAAGTGGCCATGCTTCATCGTCTGCTCCCTCGACTCCTTGTGTAAATAGTTTATGGTCATTGACTGTTCATGAATATATCGTCTCGTATCTCGAGTAGCACTTGGCTCCCCCTCAAATGTGCCCGTTTTTGGTTTTAGCACTGGCAAAGCATCTTGCTTTTCAGTCATAAGTCGCTCGATAACCTCATCAAAGCTCGTTCTAGAGTCAGGCGGAGCAATGAATGACGAGGAGCCTCTTGGTGGCTTGGGGGAGCTCGGGTATCGCTTTTGGTTTGCGATCGAGGCTGGAAAATTGGGCTCATTTGCGGCATCGGATCCAACGAGCTTCTCCACCTCATCTTTGAACGCTTTGATCTGGTCATTCGACTGCTTGATATTGTCGGGGTTCGTGTCATGACCACAAATAATTTTCGTAATGTTCTTGTAAGGTCTGAGACTTGCCACTTCTGCCTCCAAGCGCTCGATCCGGGCATTCCTCTCAGCGTCGAACTCAGATGTCATGGGTGTTCCGTGGTGAGGCCCCTCGAGTATGGGTTGGATTCTGGACGGAGACCATTTAATCGAAATGAACTTCTCGTCGATCGACTTTGAAACGGTCTTCTCAGCATCTTCAATGTCCTTGATATAAACATTGATTGCCTCGTTCTCCATCGCCTCCTCGTCGTTCGCCTCTGAAACGGTCTCCTCAGCATCTTTGTGGTCCTTGATATCGACCTTGAGTGAGATGAGTTTCTCGTTGTCTATTGTCTCCTCGTCGTTCGACTTCGAAGACTTCTCCTTAGCATCTGCCAGGTTTTTGATATTAACCTTGAGTGCCTTGATCTCGATCGTCTTCTCGTCGTTTGATTCTGAAAGGGCCTTGTTGGTTTCTCTTAGCTTCTTGATCTTTTCCTCAAGCTTCGAGATTTCAGACTGCAGAGGAACGTTGGCCGATAACACAGCAGCATTCTTGCTATGTTCTGACCGCTTCAGCCTTCTCTCTAAATATTTGATTTCCTTTGGTTGAGCATTTATGTATGTCTCGAACTCTGCAATCTGCTTCTGGGCTTTTTCCAGTTCCTGATGCAACTCATCAACCGTCTTAGCTTTTTCCGAGTCCGGTTTCAACCCAGCAGCGATGGACGTGAGGGCTTCAGACGAATTAGTCTGTGTTTGTTGCTTTTCATTGATATCGGAAGGGTTTTGTCCAACGTTGATATCGTCATTGCTTTTTTTTTTGGAATCATGTGTCACAGATCCATATTTGATTTCGAGTCCAGATGTGACCGCAGCAGAAGCTTGGATCCTGGCATCATTCTTGTCAAGTTCGGGTTTATCACTCTCTCCATGTCCATCATTCGGATGACGAGCTTCAGCTTCAGCTCCACCGCCTTCGTTTTCATCACCATCTCCAGTAAGATTGTTATCTCCAAAAAGCGAACCATCCGAGTCGAAGTCTGCATTGTTTTCATTGGCTACTCTCTCGGACTTGGATAGCTCTTGATCGGGGTACTCAACCTCATCCGCTCCTGATGCCTTACTCTCGGGCTTGATACGCGTTTTTGAAGCTAATGAGGTTATCTCGGAAGTGGAGGATAAATCTCGAGAGGGACTATCAAAAGGAGGGCCTGGGATAGTAGGCGTGGATACCGGCGTTGTAGAGTATTCGGAAGAGAAAGAGATCGCTGGTCCGCGAGAAGCGAACTGAGACATTCTGGGTTTCTATTCAAGTGTTAGCTGATGATAAAGAGATAAAAACAATAATTAGCCTACTCGGGATTTTCCAGGCAACATCTTTCTGGAATTATTCTGTGCGGCAGACGTGGAAGAGGAAGAGGTCAGGGGTCCGTGAGAAGTGAGCTGGAATATTGTGTGATTCTGTTCAGATATTAGCGGATTGTGAGAAATTGAAAGACCGAAGATCCTACGCTAGATTCTACAAGCAATACATCATTGGATTTGCTTGGTGCGGAAGATATGGAAGGGAAGAAAACTGTGGGTCCGTGGGAAGGGAACTCGAAGGTTGTAGGATGCTATTCACATATTAGCGGATTGTGAGAAACGGGAATATCGAAGAGCTTACGTTAAATTTTACAAGCGATGCATCATTGGAATTGATCGGTGCGGAAGATGTGGAAGAGGAAAACTCTGGGGACGGGTGTGAAGTGAACTGAAACATTGTAGGATTCTGTTCACGTATGAAGTTGACGCTTGTGAGAAGAGTCTGGTTGAAAGTCTGGTAGACAGTCAGTGGAAATCTTTACAATCATTGATGGGTGTTGCAAAGTTGTCGAGTAGGTGTCCAAACAATATGAAGAGTTCTTACTTTCGCTGTTGCTCATTTGGGGGTTAGCGATCGAAATCCGTCATCAATTGTGATGGAGTTATTGTTGTGATGGGGAATCGAAGACAAGGCTCGCGTCCAACGCGGTTCAGAAGCGAGTTACTAGTGCGGATTGCTTGCGAGTATTACAATTCACTTGAGCATTACGAATATGCGGCGAGGTCGGTTCATGAATAGCACAATTCATTTCCGCGCAGAGTGAAGCAGCGAATCGCTTCGACGTGAAAATCAACCTAGTCAAAAGGTATGGATATTCTTCACCGGTTAGAGACCTTGAAGCAAAAAACAACAATGAGAAGCAGAAAAGTTGAGAAGATTTGAGGTCATGAGCCAAGACTCCAAGAGCAGCAGCATTCGCTGTATTAGAAGATGCCAAATCATGATTTTAGAAGAGTTTCGAAACGCAACTATAGAATCTCTCGAACATGATAATATACCAGACCCCAATAATATCCATTGACTCTGGTCTTGAGGAAATATCAGGAAAGGGACGATGCTGATGCCTAGGAAATACGAAGCACATTGAAGGCCGTTAAAGTTTGAAGATTTTAGACGATGCAAGCTATGAGGCTCAATGACGAAACCATCATACAAGGTACCAGAAGCATAATTGAGTTGCGACAGGTCATTAGTTTTTTTCCGAGCCATCACAGTAAGTACAGTCTTTTTACAAACTCATGTGTCGAGACGGTAGCAGGGAAAATGGGAAGAACGTTGACTGCTTTTCGCTTGCAAGCGCCCACGTGACTTGATGCAGGAAAGGAAGAGGGCCTATGAATCTCCCAACAGTCGAGTAGGTTGAGGAACTGGTGCTTAGAAGCTCATGGTTAGATAGGATAAACATATGTTCAAAATGATACCTGAAATCAATGAAAAAAAAAGTTCGCATCCTACCTAACATTGCGGCGTGTGAAAACGCCGATAAAACGACCACCCTAGCTACTAAATGTCAGCCCCCTCTATCATAGCAGCCTCCTCCCACTGATCTACAATCTTTTGCCGCTTCTTCTCATCTCTTACAATGAGATCGAGCTCAAACCAATCAGGTTTAGCGATCAACAAACTCGAGTATTCCAGATCCTTTGGCACAATCTCTCTCCCATCCTTTCCAATCTTCTTTTTCAAATTGTAAGCCCAGGCAAGAGCCCCACAGACCAGAAACAGTTCGTGGTTTACAATGTCTACTCCCATGCAAGCTCGTCGTCCGTACCCAAACTGTGAATGCCCTTCAAGTCGCGGAAATGTCGTCAAGGGCTCGCGATAAGTTGGATAGGCAGGGTCTAACCATCTGCCGGGGTTGAACCAGTCTGCATTTGGATATATCTTTGGATCACGAGTGATTCCCCTGTTATGACTCGAGTGAGTGAGTTCTCAAGAGGGAGGTGGTGGATTCTGGCAACGTACCACTCCAATGCATGGATCGTAGATCCAGCTGGGATGAAATATCCATTATAAATGCAATCCTTTGTCGACTCATGTGGAATTCCTGTCGCATGTTAGGGCTGCCATTGGAATTCTGAGCACTTTAAGTACCAGTGGGAACAGGTGGTCTCCACCTCAAGACCTCCTTCACGACGGCTCTAAGAACTGGCAAGTTTTCCATATCTTTCATGTCAGGTAATGTATCACCGCAAACCCGATCGACCTCTTCTTGAACTCTAGCAAGCCATCCAGGATGTAAAACCATTGCAAGAACAAAGCTCATCATTGGGGCCGCGATCGTCAAAGCGCCAGCAATGGCCATCATTCCCACCTGGTATGCTCCTTCCAGATCATCGACAGCGCATTTGGCTTGCGAGTCAAAGAACATCTGCATATAGCACGGTTTAGCTTTCCCGTTCACCCAGTCCTTGCGGACCTTGGCAAGTTGCAGGAGGAAGAAAGATCGTTCTTCTTGATATCGTGCCCTTTCGTATTTCTTCCACGGTGAAACAAACTCGGGTAGACAAGCTAGTGGTGACAAGACGTTTGGAAGAGCCCCACTGGGCGAGATGACTGTGAGTAGAGCCATAGTGACTCGCTGAAGAATCGGCGCGGCCTCGGGAGATCCCCACGCAAGGCGGCAGATGTTTCGACTGGAGTGGTCTTCGAGAAGGCTCCGATATGAGGGGGTGTCGATAAGGAGCTTGTATAGAAGTCGCTTTGTTTCAATGACGGGATAGTGGTGCTGAGAGTTTCGGGCTGAGAGGGTCATTAGATGATGACCGAACTTTCGTTGGCGTACCCAGATTTCTACAGAGCCATGAGCAGCTGTATTATTATCTCATAGCGGAGGATGGCCTACCATTTTCACCAAGCAATGGAAGATATTCACCGCCGGTCTTGCTGATAGGCAAATTATTTACCACTGGCCGATCAGAAAAACTAGAGCTTTGCTTGGCAAGCAAATCTTTGGCGACTTCTTCGGATGAGATCCAGACATGAGTGGTTCCGAAAAGCTCGTGCCGGTAGATTGGCCCGAACTGCTTCGACCACTTATAGAAATGGAGCCAAGTTCGCTCTGGTGGGATATCGTGGACCCGTCCGATGAAAGGCAAGGCTACGTAGCTCTTCATTAGCAATGTATTACACCCAAATAACTGGATCACAAGTAATTCTGTTAACAATGCACTGCATTGACGACTTACTCCAAGGTCCCGGCAACTTTCTAGCTCCGTTTGGCATACGTCGATAAGGATCCTTCCATCGTTTGAATAACCATGCAAGTAGGAGAGGGAAAATAAGAAGCACCCAAATAGTACTCATTGTTGATACTTGGATTTAGACGAAGGATATTGGAGAATAATGGGGCTCTAAGGAAAAAAAAGGAAGATGATACAGAAACGATGGATGGGAAACTAGATTATACCATATGTGAGCCATCGTCAAAGGACCCCTTCGAACGTCCCTTTTCATTTGCAAAAGTCCGGCGGCAGGAGGCTGACGGCGATCTTGCTATCTGATGGCTAGGATGATGGAGTGAGCAAAGCTATTTTGGGGAGTGCTTGACACTGGCAGCTTGATCGATCATTTGGATCCCGCTGCAACCGTTCCACCGTATGAGCGGCATCACTCCCGGAGGAAGAGGTCGCTGTCAACTGTCATTCGCAAAACCACCCTGACGGAATCTACCCATGGTTCTCACAGCAGCCATTACCTACGATGACATGACTTAGATTGTTGAAGAGGCATAATACGATGTCCGCACCCTGATGGTTGCGCCTTCTTTGCAAGTGAGACTCCCCAACGGAAGTCCGTTTCCCGCCAAACCACTTCAGGAAAAGCTCGCTTTTTAAACGAATGTCAAACGACGCCTCGATGTGAGCCGCCTGAATTCTTTCGTACCAAATCAACGAAACCCGAAAGCTGCATCGTTAGTGCGACCATGCGCAAATATGAGTTACTTGGCTCAGAGTTGACGTCCGTTTCTCTTGTCCTACCTCCTTCAGCTGAGGTCTCGTCCAAGAGCTCGTTGCTTGCTGCTCATTATGTCAATGACGCGCATAATGGCGGAAACAAGCTCCATGGGCAGATTATTAATCAGTGTTGTGACATTGTCTCGAGGAGTCTGTGTCGTAAGGATTACACTCGGGAATATCGCTTTGTCGCGAAGTTGTATCAGAAAAGCTATCCCAAGGATCCATGTTTCTGATAGGCCCTGTCATTGCTGAGATCGTCCAACAACGTCCCCAATTTTGGAAGCCCAAATTGACTAAGTCTATTACGCGATTAGAAAAAAACAGGATCGATTTTGCGGACGGTCTAGCCCCTGATACTGTTCCGTTGGAAGGCTCAAGCTACTCAGTATTCTCACAGTAGTGATCGCTTGATGTGGACTGGAGCTTTGTCAGACGCGCAAGGAAGTGATGCTAATCGCGCATAGAGCCCAGGAAGTCCGGAGAATACAAGCCTTCCATCTATATTGCTATTCGTGATGACACGCGTGTTCTAATGGCGTTATCCACAGATCCACCCCGTTACCCGTGAAGTTTTGCAAAAGGGGTCTTGGAACATTCTTGTGTTGGCGGCATACGGATCTCCACTTCCAGACGACGATACACATTTGCTTTAGGGCAGGCCAGGATGTGCCACGCCGAGTGAATACATGATATTGCTTGTACATATGAATAATGGATTGTGGCTTTAATGTTTTACTTCTCTTTGATACAAAGCGTGTATTACATCGACGAACGCGGGCCGTCCAATTCATGACTCGGTATAAGTCCTCGAGCCCCTTTTCTCTCGGAGAACGAACGCATCTCATATCGCGGTTTTCGAACCACTCTTCTTACCATGGGTGATTCTATGGCCTTCCTCCTCTTCGGGACCAGTCCTTGGATACCTACGAGAGTCTGGCCGCCTTCTTTCGCCGGGCAGAGCTCAGTATACTGTCGAAGTCTTTCTTGGAGCAAGCCTCATCTTCACTTCAACACGAGATAGATCATCTGTCAATGATAGATCGTCAGCGCATCCCAAACTTCTCCACTATTCGAGAATTGAATGAGCGATACCATCTTTTAGAGCAGCAGAACTCTGCTGTTGATAGTGCGCTGTTGTGTGTTACGCAACTTACCCATTACATCGAGTCGGTGGTCATGCTATCCATTCAATGGGACAGTGACTGACGATTACAAATTAGGAATGAGGCAACATCACATGATGAGACAATCGGGCCTCAGGACAGCTGCATCGTCGGTCTATGCACTGGACTGTTTGCTGCAACCGCGATCAGCGCTGCGCCCTCTCTTTCAGCATTGCTCCCAGTCGCTGTAGAGATGGTCTTGGTTGCCTTCCGGGTGGGGTTATATGTCACTGGCACGGCAGAACAGCTTGAGAATACTGATGGTGTTCCCCAGAGCTGGTCTTATGTCGTGCCAGATATCTCTGAGTCTAGGGCGCGGGAAGCCTTAGCCGATTTCAAGGAATCACGGGTAAGACCTTTCTACACGTGACTTCGAAAATCAATGCTAATTCTCAAGCAGGGCTCTTCTCTCTCATTAACCACTCAACCCTATGTCAGCGCTATCAACTGCGGCAGTATTACTATCAGTGGTCCGCCTTCGGTTCTCAGGTCGTTCTTCGAAAAACAGAGCTTCGAGGAAACACCAATCCCATTGCCCGTCAATGGCCCTTATCACGCAAGCCATCTTCACTCCAATATCGACTTGGAGAAGGTGTTACGTCTCAAGAACGCGGCCTTTTCAAGGATGCTAAGTAACTTCAAACCAAGATTCCCAGTCATATCTTGTGCTACGGGTACCTTGTTTAAAGATCAAGACTGCAAAGCACTTCTACTTTCAGTTACCCGCGAAATGTTGACCGAGTCTCTTCAGTTCCAAAACATTCTGCATGGCTGTGTTATGAGAGCTCAAAATTTCCAGGGCTCAAAGTGTTTTATCATCTCATTTGGACCGACGTCATCATCTCGCCCTCTGGCTACTATGCTTAAGGCGCAAACCAGTCTCGAGATTATCATCCGCCGCAATCCGTCGACATTTGATTTGTCTAATGGTGAGCAGCGCCGAGAGAAGCCGAAGCTGGCAATCGTTGGAATGGCTGGCAGATTCCCTGATGCAGCCAGCCATGAGAAGCTGTGGGAGCTTCTCGACAAGGGCCTGGAAGTTCACAGAGAGGTACCCAATGACCGATTCGACATAAGGACGCATGTTGATCCGTCAGGAAAAGCAAGGAATACCAGTCATACACCTTTTGGATGCTGGATCGAGAACCCAGGTCATTTTGATCCTCGCTTCTTTAATATGTCTCCGAGAGAGGCATTCCAGACGGATCCCATGCAACGGATGGCTCTGACCACCGCATACGAGGCGCTTGAGATGGCTGGATACGTTCCCAACAGAACTCGCTCTAGTAAGCTTGATCGAATCGGAACTTTCTATGGGCAGACTAGCGATGATTGGCGAGAGATCAACGCTGCACAAGATGTTGACACATGTAAGTTCTTGATTCTTTTGCACGAAAGCAGCTAGAGTTGACTAGTTTGGCAGACTTCATCACAGGTGGTGTCAGAGCATTCGGGCCTGGCAGAATCAATTATCACTTTGGGTTCTCTGGACCAAGTTTCAATATTGATACCGCATGTTCGTCAAGCGCGGCTGCTATCCAACTGGCAGCCACCTCATTGTGGGCTGGTGACTGTGACACTGCTGTCGTCGGAGGTTTGTCCTGCATGACGAACTCGGATATTTTCGCCGGCCTCAGTCGCGGTCAATTTCTCTCGAAGAAAGGTCCATGCGCAACGTTCGATAATGATGCTGATGGGTATTGCAGAGCTGATGCATGTGCCACCGTTATCATCAAACGTCTAGATGATGCAATTGGGGACAAGGACAATGTTCTTGGCGTTATCCTCGGGACTGCCACCAATCACTCCGCCGATGCCATATCCATCACTCACCCTCAGTAAGAACAAATGGCTCATACATACTACTTTTCTGCATCACTTTAATCGTGCTAAGATATCCCGTCATCTACTCGATTTCTCTCCCACTCACCACTATTCCAAGTACGTTTATTTACGAATTGCTAACTTTGGGATTCTAGTGGCTTAACTCAAGAGAGATTGTACAAACACATCCTTGAAAATGCTGGAATTGACGCCGTGGAGGTTGATTATGTAGAAATGCATGGCACGGGAACTCAGGCTGGAGATGGGACGGAAATGCTTTCAGTCACAAATGTGTTTGCGCCTCAAGCTCTGAACCGCAGAAGGAATACTGAACAACCACTGTTTTTGGGTGCTGTGAAAGCGAATGTTGGGCATGGTGAAGCGGCATCAGGTATAACTGCACTTGTGAAGGTTTGATGTCCCCACCCATGATTGAAGAAGTAACGCTGACAAGGTATACAGTGCTTGATGATGTTGCAGAAGAATGCAATCCCGCCACATATTGGCATTAAGAACACGATTAATCAAAGCTTCCCCAAAGATCTCGCTGATCGCAACGTCCATATCGCGTTCAATAAAACACCTTTCCGCAGCAAAGCTGGACGTGGCCGGAGGATCTTTCTTAATAATTTCAGTGCGGCAGGCGGAAACACTGGCTTGCTGCTAGAAGAAGGCCCTGTCTATATCGCAGCTTCAGTCGACAGTCGCTCTGACCATATTGTAACTGTGACGGCCAAGTCCAAGTCAGCACTGATCAGGAATATTGAGCGTCTCACGCAGTACATCGAGCTCAATCCTAAGACCGCGATTGCGGACATTGCGTACACTACCACTGCTCGACGCATACAACACAACTGGCGAGCTTCAGTCACAGGATCTGATCTTTCCCAAATCAAAGCCGATCTGATTTCGAGGCGTCTCGACGACAACTTCACACCTGTCCCACTTAAAGCTCCCAGAATTGCTTTCGTGTTTACTGGACAAGGGTCTCACTATGCTGCCATGGGCAAGGAGCTATATGAGAATTCATCCGTCTTCAAGGATAGCATCGATGAGTTTGATAAGATTGCAAAGATTCACGGCTTTCCTAGCTTTGTCCCTCTTATCGATGGGTCAGCTGGAGTCGAAGAACTCTCGCCTGTTGTGGTGCAGCTAGGATTGGTATCTTTGGAGATGGCCCTCGCTCGTTTGTGGGCTTCATGGGGGTACGTATATGGCTAGCGGTTTCCTTTCTTCTCCGGACTGCCTTGGGAGCAGATCGTGACCAACGTGCCAAAGCGAATCCTCTCAGAAGTATCTGAGCAGTTGGGACCTTCCTCGGTGCCAGACATCCAGGTCAATATCCACACACGTGTCTTGGGAGAAAATCACCCAGATGCGCCTGAATTTGTTCATTTTCTTCTCGAAACGATCCTGAAAAGGCGGTCACTAACTCATTCACGTCCAGTATCACCCCAAGTGTTGTACTCGGTCATAGCCTGGGAGAATATGCTGCACTGAATGTCGCCGGAGTCCTCTCTGTCAGTGACACCCTCTTCCTAGTGGGCAAACGTGCCCAGCTGCTCGTTGATCGGTGCTCGTCTGGCACTCATTCTATGCTTGCTGTACATGAATCCGCTACTATCATCAAAGAGAAAGTAACGGGGAATTCGGCCGTCAACATTGCTTGCATCAATGGCCCCCGCGAAACTGTTCTTGGAGGTGATGTCAACGAAATCTCAAGCGTCGCCGATATATTTACTCAGACGGGTATCAAATGCACCCGTATCAAGGTTCCGTTCGCATTCCACACTTCTCAAATTGAGCCTATTCTGGAAGATTTTGAGGGGGTTGCTAAGTCAGTTCGTTTCTCTAAGGAGAAGGTGCCAATCATTTCATCCCTTCTCGGCTGCATGTCTGACGCTGCTTACGATGCTGGGTATCTTTGCAGACATGCACGAGAGCCTGTCAATTTCTTGGGAGCTTTAATTGCCGCCCAAAGTGCATTGCTTATTGATAAGAATACAGTCTGGCTCGAGATCGGACCCCAGCCAGTATGCCTGGGCATGGTGAAAGCAACGTTCGGTGTGGCCACTACCGCTTCACCAACACTGCGACGGAGCGAAGGCGCATACCGCACCATTACGCGCAGTCTGAGCACTCTTCATACTGCGGGTCTTGCTGTTGACTGGAACGAATACCACCGCGACTTCAGCAGCTCCCTTCGTTTACTGGATCTACCAACTTATTCGTTTGACGATAAGAACTACTGGATTCAATATGATGGGGATTGGTGTCTGACAAAGGGTCGGGTTGAAACTAAGACTACCGTCGTGGAAGAAGTTTATAAGCTCTCGACCTCTAGTGTTCACAAAGTTATAAGCGAAGTCGTTGATGGAGACGAAGTTGAAATTTTGGCAGAGTCGGACTTGGCTCGGGCAGACCTTCGTGGAGTGGTTTCTGGTCATCTTGTCAACGGGGCCATGCTTTGCCCCTCGGTAAGCTTTTCAAAACGCTTGGCTTGACCTATGCTAACACGAATCTCAAGTCTCTATATGCCGACATGGCAATGACCTTGTGCGATTATGCGTATAAATTGGTCAAGCCAGACGAAAAAAATCTGGTGACGAATGTCACGAACATGGAGGTACCCAAGAGCTTGATCGCAAGACAAGACGGGAACTCGCAGATTCTCAAACTTAGTGCCAAGGTCAACGCAACCAAAGCCGTTGCGGATCTTGTATTCTTTAGCGGCGAAGGAAAGGAACGGGTGGTGCACGCCACTTGCAAAGTCCTTTTCACTTCCAGCGAGAAATGTCTTGCCGATTGGGAACGAGGTGCCTATCTCATTCAATCCCGAATCGATTGGCTCCGCGATGCTGAAAAACAGGGCAACGCCCACAAAATCGGTCGTGGTCTGGCTTATAAACTATTCGGTGCTTTGGTTGACTACGATAAGAAATACAGAGGTATGGAGGAAGTCATTTTGCATAGTGATAACTGTGAAGCAACCTCAAAGGTGGTCTTCCAGACCAGCGACCAGGATGGCAGCTTCATGTGCAGCCCATACTGGATTGACAGTGTTGCCCACATCTCAGGATTCATCGTCAATGGCTCTGATGCCACTGATTCTAGAGAGAATGTTTATATCTCTCACGGATGGGACTCCCTTCAAGTTGCCGAATCGTTTAGCCAAGCTAAAACATATCGCTCATATGTGAGAATGCAACCTCGTCCTGGAAAGATAATGGCAGGCGACGTCTGGATCTTCGATGGCAATCGAGTTATTGCAGTTGTCGGTGGATTGAAATTCCAGTGCATCCCACGGAAAGTACTCAACATGTTGTTACCTCCTGTCGACGCATCTGCTGCTGTATCTCAACCGCCTCGAGCGAAACAAGCTTTGGCGACACCGCCGCTCAAGTCAAGGAAATCACAACCCAATAAGACTGCTCAAGTCAGTTTGGAAAACATTGCCATCGTGAACGAGAAGCTGGTTTCAATCACTTCTCAAGCTTTCGACATACTTGCGGCTGAGATTGGTGTCGGTATTGAAGAACTCGTCGACAACATCGCTTTCTCGGACCTTGGTTGCGATTCGCTAATGTCGCTGACCGTCAGTGGGCGGATGCGTGAGGAAATGGATATCTCCATTGAAAGCCACGAATTTCAAGACCACCCAACAATTGGAGAGTTCAAGAAATTCCTCCTCAAATTCGAAGATAAGCCTCGGGCTGGCTCTTACTCGACTGAAAGTACAATCTCCGTTTCCCCACTTCATGATTCGGCAACGGATACCGAGATAGAATCCACAGCTACGACTCCCTCGGATGACAACATGTCTGTTCGTAGTAAAGAGGGCGATGCAGAGATAACACATCTCATTCGGTCGACCATTGCAGGCGAGATGGGCTGCGAGATGGATGAGATCTCTGACACGACCAACTTGGCAGAGCTTGGATTGGATTCACTAATGGGTCTCTCCGTCCTCAGCGCGCTACGTGAGAAGACTGATCTCACATTGCCTGCAGGTCTTTTCACCTCCAACTCATCAATCCGCGAAATTGAGAAGGCGTTAGACCTTTGCCCAACATCTACTCCGCCAATTTCGCCGAAACAATCCGACTCCGTGATCACAGAACCAATTATTGGGAATTGTGTCACAAAGCCTATTCGATGCGCAACATCGGTTCTTTTACAAGGTAGCTCGAGGCGTGCACGCAAGCACCTTTGGATGATCCCGGACGGCGGGGGATCTGCTACATCTTACGTCGATATTCCTGATATTCTACCTGCACTGGCAGTTTGGGGTCTCAATTCTCCCTACATGAAAACGCCCGAAGAATAGTGAGTATTTCCAAGATTATAATCTACGGTATCGAGTATCAGCAGCTACCGCACAGGACTGACTCCGTCTCCAATGGCTCAAACCCCGGAACGATTGGATGCGGATCTGATTCATGTGTTCACAAGAAAATTTAAGAGCAATGCTAATAGAGAGCTTTCCCACAGTGATGTCGGTGTTATCGGAATAGCCTCCAGCTTTGTTACAGAAATGAAACGACGTCAACCTTCGGGACCTTACCTTCTCGCCGGTTGGAGTGCAGGGGGTGAGCCTCTTCTCTTACTGCCCAATCCTACGATCACGATGAAACATTTGGTCAAGGCTAACGCTTTATGACAATAGGTGTCATTGCCTTCGAGGCTGTTAATCAGCTCACAAAGAATGGTGACAAGGTCGAGCAACTCATGCTCATTGATTCGCCATGCCCCGATATCATCGAGCCTCTCCCATCTTCACTACACCGATGGTTTGCCTCTATTGGACTATTGGGTGACGGAGATTTATCCAAACTCCCATCGTGGCTCCTACCTCACTTTGCAGCATCAGTGACTGCCCTTTCCACCTACGCCGCCGAGAAGATCGATCCTGATTGCTGTCCAATGGTCACAGCGATCTGGTGCGAAGACGGTGTGTGCAAATTGCCGACCGATCCTAGACCGGACCCATTCCCATACGGTCATGCGCAGTTTTTACTTGACAACAGGACTGATTTTGGTCCCAACCTCTGGGAGAGATATCTTGATTTGGACAAAATACAATGCCATCACATACCTGGTAATCATTTCTCGATGATGAAGGGCAATAATGTAAGTTTATCCTTTTCCGACGGGAACCATCAAGCTGACGATCATTCAAAGGCCAAGATGCTGGGTTCAATCATGAAGCAAGCAATTTTGCAGACAAAGTAATTAATATTTCCCTCAATGTGTTGAGTTTGGGTTTCCTTAGTCGGCCTGGTTATTAATTTTAGTTTCTTATCACTGTTAGTGAATGAAAGCACTTATTATTACTCACATCACATTTACTGTACATCTGGTGCGGAGCAATGCGTCATTAATGCCCGCTACCGGTATTTCGAATGTGGTGGAGCGACTCGAATCACTAACGCGGGCGGAAGCACACGCGGCAAGTGGTACTGATACACTATTGGAGACGCTACTCGATGAAATGAGGATACGGTGGAATTGATAAGCCATTAATAGGCATGGTTTGTTTGTTTGTTTGTTTTATTCATACGCCGTTCTAGGCCTAAATAGGCCTATGCGGGAGTTCTAACTACGATTTGTCATTCCTATATGACTAATTAATTGTTTTTGCGTCGTGTATCGTTAGTCCCTATTGCCCTCAAAAGTACCCTACTATTGCTATTACTATTGGCATTGCTATTACTATTACTATTGCTATTGCTATTACTATTGCTATTATAGAGTTTCCGATTCTCTGCCTGCTAGTATTAAATCGGCGCCCACAAGTTATAGAAGATCCTATTAGTACTATTATTTACTAGCGCGCTAAAGGAGTCGCTCTATCTCTATCTCTATTACTACTCCCTTATATTATCAAGTCTCTCTATCCCTAAGTCTCTCTTATTCTACACGTTAAAAGGAAGTAGAATAAAATATAGTTTCCTCTGATCGATATACTAGTAGGGTAGCTTAGCTATTTTAGATAAAGAACTCATTTTTAAGACTTGTAATATCTAATTGCATACTTATTGTTTTCTGCCCGCTAGTCCCCGTTTATAAGGGATTACAAACCCGGGCTCGCTATATTACTTATTAAGAAGGGGTCCTCTTATAACAAGCGTTCTTATAGTAGAGCTTCTTGTATAATAGAGTTCCTTTTGTCTAGGTCTATAGCGAGCTCTACGTTATCGACGTACCTAAATGGTTTTAACGTTCTAGTTATTAGTATAAAGAACGTAATAGGGATTACAATCGAGGGCTTATTTAGTATCTCGACTATATTAGTAGTCTTACTATTAATACTTGCCCTCTAGACCTCCCGAAGATTACTAAAGGCAAAGTAGTCGAGTAGAATATAAGATACCGTTTGGTCCTTATTCTAGGGGTATAAGTCGTATTTCGGCGAATTGAATCCTAGTACCTTGACCTTATATAGGTATATATTAAGTCCGATCTTGCCTGTTTGCATTTGAGTTATTATTAAGGTTAGCGGTTTTAATATCTCCCGATAGGCGTCTAGGTATTTCTTATTTAGTTCCCTTGCGATTCTCTAATATTATTGGCCGTATAGGTTCTCTGTCTAGTCCCTCCTCTACTTGTCCCGTAGTCCCTCACTTAGCCTGCCTTTGAATAGTACTATAAGTGTGACTATAATTCTCGCCCTGGGTCCCGGGGGACCGAAATTGTTGTCTTTAATCTAGCCGGTAACGCTCTTCGCTACAATGTCTATTATCTCGTTGCCTTCGACTCTAATATAGGCCGGGATCTAGTATATCTCTATTATCCCTATAATCTCATTAAGTAGGCTATATATTTCGGTAAGGAAGTCTTATACTACTTTGGCTATTAGGTTAGTAATAGACTAAATAATCGATTAATTGTCTACGAAAATATATAACGGGCAAAAACGCTCGCTATCCCTAATTATCTCTAGTGCCTAGATAATCCCGTATACTTCGCTTATGTATACTATAGAATTATATATCTTGCCTAGGTAAGCACTCTTTGTCTCTCTTGTCTCGAGGCAATAGGCTACTGAACCTATACGCCCTCCGATTCCTAATCCGTCTAAATAGAATTATAGGTAGTCTAGCGTCTTAATAATAAGGTTATGTTTCTCTATTGCCTTTTCCGCTATCTCTTAAATCTTTATATATATACTTAGTGATCTACTCTAGAGTGCGACTATAAAGCCCCTTTGCAACTCTAGTTCCGTAATATCACCTTTATAGTTTGCCGCTATTCTTATAAGGTAGTATTTGAGTGGGCTACTTAGAGTAAAGAGTTCGCTAGCTTGTTCGGCTATAATCTCCCGCCCGTATAGTGTCCCATTAATTTGTAGGAGGGCGTTATACGCCTCTTCTACTAGCTTAATGTCTGCGGGCAAGAGGTGTAGCTTGATTTCAAGCGCCGCGGTTAAGGTTCTTATATACGCCCCCGAGATATTCCTTACCACTTACCTTTATAGGTTCGAAATTAGCTTTGTCCTAGCTATATTCTTTAGCGTATGCTAGACCGAAGAGTAGAAGAGGAATAATAGAAATACTATCGCCTAAAAGATATTTCTTATATCGTGTAAGCTTATTCCCCAAGTAGACTTGCTTAGCGCCTAGAGTATATTAAGTGCCTTTATTGCCTTTTACTTAAGTGACTTGAGATACAATTTAAAGGTAAGCTAGTTATCGAGAATAACGCCTAGTACTCTCGCCTCCTTTACTACTTCCTTAACTAGTCCCCCTAAGAGCGTAATCGAGGGCGATTCCCGGCTTTCCTTCGCCTTATATATCCCTAGTTTAAAAAAGTAGATAAGCTTAAACTTGCTTTTATCGAATTCTAAGCCTACCCGTCTTGCCTACTCGTCTTTGTCTCCTACCGCCTTTACTATTCTATTACAATTACTCTAGCCTAATAATCTTACTATTATATAGTTTACGTCGTCAATTTATCTAATCGAATAGACCCCTCTCTCTATTACCTTATTAAGGAGTTCTGCGTTATAAAATAAGTAAAGGGTTAGGTAAATCGGTAAGCCTTATAAAATCCCTACGTCGTTTGTCGAAAGTAAACTCGTCGTAAATTTAGGTATCTTTATTACCGTCGTCTTACTACTAAGAAAGCTTGTCACCCAGTTAGTTTAGGCCCCTCTTAGCCGTCGTAGGCGTAGGTTATATAAAAGCCTCTGATATAACACGTTATCGAAGGCTCTTAATATATCTAGTAATAAGAGAGTAGCGCACTACCCTTTCTTCTAGGCCTAATATATCTTAGAAGTAAGTCTATATATTGCGACCTTGTAAGACATGCCTTTCTTACCCCTAATATAATTGTCTAAAAGTAGGTTTTCTTTTTCAATAAGGTAACTTAGCCTTGTTGTTATAATCGACTTAAGAACCTTCCCTAGGGTATTGAGTAGCGCTATGGGTCTATAGCTCCTTGCCTCTATATAGTTGCTTTTTATAAGTTTACGTAATAGTATTGTAATTAACGTTCTAAAGTGCCTAGAGTAATATTCTAGGGTGATATACTTGTTGTAAAGCTAAGTAATTACTAGTAAAATAGTGGGATAAATCTATTTGAGAAACTTATTAGTTAGTTTGTCTATTCTAGGTGCTTTCCCTAACTTGAAGTTCTCGATTGCCCTTTTTATCTCTACTCTTATAATATCTAGGTATAGTAGCCCTTCCGGATAGCTTGTCTCGTCGAAGGTATTAATGTTTGTAAGGTTTGCTACTAGGGGCGGCGAGAAGAACTTCTTCTTTAGAAGGTTGGCCTTCCCTTTTAGCGTTGTTATTATTTCCCCCTTATAGCTTAAATCGGGGATATATGCTACTCTAATAATCCCGTGGTCTCGTATTGCCTTAGCTATCTTCTAGAGTTTCTTTGCGTCTCCTATTATAGCCTAAAAGTGTCGTCTCTAAGTCTACTGCTTATACTTTCGGATAAATAACTTAAGTTCCCTCTTGGCCTCTTGTATTCTATTCTTGGTTTCCTTTATATAAGTTCTTAAGTAGTCCCTTCTCGCCTTCTTTGCCTCTATTTATAGGTCTTTAAGCTCCGCTATAAAGCTTACTACTATTTGTAAGTAAATTCTGGCCTATAGTACCGTCTTGTTTATAGCCCTTCTTAAGGTATTAACAAGTACCTCGCATTCTCTATCTAAGTCTATTAATTCCGGGTCTATAGGGAAGCCCCGGGTCTACTAAACCACCTATATGACTACTATGGCTTTTAGCTTTACTTAGTCCGCGTCCTCTTACTTTCGCTTTTAACTCTTTGTTTCCTTTTCTAGGGACTAAGTTAGCTAGCTAAATAGGGTGTTTACTAGTATATAGTCTAATAGGTAGTCCGGTGTCCCATCTTGTATAGCGTCTAGGTTGTCTTGGTCTAGTATATAAATCACTTAAAGCCTTTCTACTAAGGCCTCGTCCGCCTAGACGAGGTCTAGTATTAAGTTCTATTACTCTCTATTACCTATCTAAGTCTTTGTCCCTAGCTCTATAAGCTAGAGGAGGCCCAGTCTCTCTATTACTGCGATTAGTCTTTCTCCCCTTGTAGTCTCGCTATTTGCTACTAGTCTATCTCTTGACTAGGCTATATAGTGAGTATTAAAGTCCCCTACCTATAGTACTTGCCCTAGTATAGGGTAGAGCCGAATATAGTCTTTTACCTAGTTAAAGACTGTAGTTATATTATACTCTAGTGCCCCGTCGTCTTGTAGTTATATATAGGCTATTAGCGTATAAGGTTCGTATATATTAAAAAATAAGATTACTTGGCCGTATAAATCCAGCTAAATCCCTATCGCGTGTGTTATTGCGAAGAGTGTCTTCCATTTGGCTACTAGAAGTCTCTTATTAACGTATATTACAATCCAAGTCCTTACCCTCCTTTCGGAGAGTATAACTAGGTAGAAGTTTGCGGTATTATCTCCCTTATAGGTCGTTAGGAGCGCGCTGTGGTTATTAATAAATAGGTCCTAGATTGCAATTAAGTCGTACCTATTAATTGCCTTATCTTCGAAGAGGGCTACTATATACGGGTGGCTTTTATATACGTTATACTAGAGTGTTCGGAAGGTCGCTATCGCTAGCGACCTCTCTACTTCTACTCTGTTCCGCTATTATCACTAGTCTAACATTCTGATTCTAATTAGATTATTACTAAGAGGTATATAGTATTTACTAGCGTTAGTATTACTTGTGATTCTAAGCTATTACTAGAGTACTCTCCTAATAATACTATGTGAAATATTTGTTCGGAAGCCTAGTTTAATAATATAACGAAGATTAGATTTAGAGAGTATCGCGCTAGCGTCGACGGATTAGAGTCTATTATATTTACCCCCGACGCGTCTATTATTATTTTACTTCTTTTACTAGCCCGTATCTCCCTTATCTTACTCTCTGAGCTTATTTCTTCGGCTCTCTTCTTCTAGACTATACCCCTAGCCTTTGGCCCTACCTCCCCGTTCGACTTACTTTACGAACTTTGTAACGGTCCTGTATCCTCCTCGGAAGTCTATTGCCTTATTGGTACTATCTCTTCTCCCGAGTTAAGAACTTGGTTTAACGGTAAGCTCGTCTTTAGTTTAGTAGGGGCTCGTTTGGCTAGGCTATTGCGAGCGCTCTATTATCGTCTTTCCGTCTTTAAACGGGCTTACTTAGCCTTAAGGGCTCGAATTTCCCTTTCTAGTTGCTTAATGCTTGTATCTACTGAGTTCCCTATGTCCGAAGACGATAAGAGGTCTTCTAGTACTAGCGCTTCCTCGATAGTATACTTTCTTAGTAAGGCGGTTACCCGTCTCCCGGTTAGCCTCCTTAGTATAGGTATATTTGCGGTTTATAAGGTCCTATCTAATTCGTCTAGTATAAGTAGCTATATATCTATCGGGGGGCTTGTCTCGTCCTTAAAAGTAGAGGCGGTATTAGTATCCTTCTTAGAGTAGTAATTTCCCTTGGTGAGAGTAGTATCGCTAGTTTTTACGGCTCTAGTATTATAGTAGCTAAGGAGTATATAGCTCGGGGCTCTATACCCGCGTTGTTTTGACCCTTATTACGCGATAATACTAGCGTTGTCTCTACTTATCCGGATTCTAGTAGTCGAGCGTCTCTTATATTCTACTTAATACTTACTACTTTGATTAGTAGTCTTTGGGAATAGGGGTTTGGGTACCTAAGAGGTCGAAATACTAAGTCAAGTCTCGTACGTTCTTAGTACCTAGCTTAATATTAATTACTTCGTGCGAAATGGCCCTTAAAGCAATTCGTACACTTCTTTGTAGTCTCTATATAAGTCCCCGTTTTATAAGGGCTAGCATACTTCCCGCAACTAATAGTGGCCTAGTAGCGGGTTCTTGTGTGTCTGTATTTTTAGTAGCGGTCGTATTATAAAAAGCGCATTATCCTATTATAGAGCTAGTATACCTTCTTCTAGCTAAGCCAGACAAGTCCTAGCTCGATAATATTGTTTACGTCTTTTAGATACCCGAATTCGAGAACAATAAAGGTGTGCGTCTTCTTAGCCAGGTTATTCTGTGTAAGCCAGCCTATATATTAGATACTCGTTTCCTTATAAAAGTATTAAGTATTCTCAATTAAAAGCCTTTAAATAATAGCCTCTTTACTAGTAGTGTTTATCTTTATTAACGCTATTATAATGCTATATACTATAACCCCGTAAGTGTTTAGAAAGTAAATTATAGCGCTACTACTAATAGTCTTGGCCTAAGCCGCGTCCTTTTGTAAGGCATCTCTATTATTCCTAGTTTTGGTAGTAATGTTAATATCCCTAGAGGGGAGCTAGTTAGCTATAGCAATCTCAATCTTAAGTCTACTCGAATAAAGTTTACTATTAATAAAATCGACTAGGCCGCCTACCTTGCGCTCTATTAGCCCTTTAAGGACTACGGTAATAGGGTCCTTACTAAGGAGTATATAGAGTTAGAGATCCTTCTTAATAAGCTTAGAGTCACGATATAGGCTAGTATTAAGAGCGTTATTATTTCTAGACACGCCTACTTCTTTTACAATTTTATATACGGCCTTAATAATCTCTAGAATGAGATTCTAGTGCTTTGTTACCCCGTCTCGCGCATATATTACCTTAAGGGAGTATATATCGTCCTAGAGAGATTCGAATGCGGATTGCGAGATTAGTATACGATCTTTAGGTCTATTTGTGTACACTTGTTTTACAAAGGTCTTAACGAGGGAGACAAGGGCATTAAAGTCTTTAACCTTAATAGATTTGATCTAAGCGTCGCTAGTATAGTTCTCGAGTCGTTCGCAGTTTGTTTTAATGTGGTTCGCGTAGTCGTAAATACTATCTAAGGTAAATTTGCTTAAAACTAGGAATGGGGCAACTATCTTTACTAAAATTAGAGCTTAACGCGTCGCAAAATAAAGCTTAGATATAGAGTTGTTTTATTCTGGTAGTTTGGGGGCAAAATAATGTGAGTTGAGTTTATTGTTTTCAAAAAATGAGTTCGCGTGTTTTGTGGTGTTTTTCTTAATAGGCATGGTGGCTGAGTGGCGGTCCTTAATTCACATTCAATGTCCAAAAAATTTCTTCTCCGCCTTGGGTGTTACGATGCACCTAATGGAAATCCAAATTTACTTTCTACAAGGGTATTTGCGGCAAGGCTGCAACCTATAAGATTCTTGAAAAGCTTTTTAAGCATATATGAAGATTAATATGTGTGTATGAGGAGTTTCCGATCGATCAAATGGTCCTCCCGTGGCGCCCAAGCAAGTGCTGGGATCCCAGTCTTGGCTGTTACTGTAGGAGTACTTGAGGCGCGGGGATGTAGGTGCTCTGCTGGATCAGCGCAAGGAACTACTCCGTAAGCACTGTCGGCCAATGGTGGGGCTCTCACTCAGCGATAGAGCATGGCCTACAGAACCTTTTTGGGAAGTGAGAACTGCTTCTTGCCATGTCTTTGCATACTTGTTCCTTCTCCGCTGCCAGCTATCACTTCTCATTTCTGTCGATCTCGTCCCGTTTCGGCCTCAAATAACTCGTGCTCGAGTTACCACTGACCATCCGTTATCACAAAGTGGCAATTCCACAGGGCCATCGCTCTGACTGCTTCAAACCCGCATTTCCGTGCCAACGCTGCATGATCGACAGAGATATCGGACATCCGAAGAATCGCAAATATTACGAGTGCACGAGATGATGTCCCTGACGGCCGAAATCGACATACAAAGATGGTAAAAATACAAAAGTAATGATTGTTATCTAGCATTGAGTACAAGTGCGGAGGTGCTTGAATGTAGGCATTTTATTCAGACGGTCTTACAAGAAGTCTACGTAGCATCATTCTAACTGCTCATTGCTACTTAATATATGTCTGCCTCTCCTGATTGTTTTCATATAGAAGCCATTCCGACTTTCGTCAGAAAAATTACCCCTCTCTCCTACCGACCCTCTCTTCTACTGACACGACTAACTCGGATGGTGTGCATTCATCTACTTATGGTCTTGTACGCTCGCATAATTTCGACTTCACCTCAGTCATTTGGACCCAGAGTCTCCAATGTCTCCAACAAAACATGACTGTGGCCTTGCTTCTCCCAAGACCAAGTTGAGAGCATCCTGCGACGGATGCTATCTTACAAAGATACGTTGCGACAAAGCCCGCCCAATGTGCTCGCGATGCCTTACGTATGGTATCGAATGTAACTACAGTCCATCTTCTCGTTCAGGGAGAGCGAATAGAGACCAGGAAATCGACGAAAAGAAGGATAGCAAAACTTTCGCTTCTTATTCCCATGCGCAGAACGAATTCTACACCGAAACTCACCAAATCTCGAGAAATTCTCTTCTGTGTCTCCCTCGGACGAGCTCGGTCGATGTTGATTCTTCTCCAAACGAAGCTACTGAAATCTTGACTCCAGACCTCGGTCAAGATTTCGATCAATGTGTAGACCATTGGGGTCCGCCAAAAAATGGTTATCTGGTGGCTGAGAATGCGACGGAAGTGTTTGATTCTTCTTTATGGTTTTCAGGCTTGGAGATTCCTTCCGCAAACGCATACACTTTGCCTGAGAATGGTCTACTTCCTCTCACCTCGGATTTACTACTTTCTGCTCCCGATTTGGCATGGGACCAGTTCTCTAATGGTCAGTGGGAATTCGCGTCATGCAATAGTCCAACGCTACTCTTCATGTCATATCAATCGCCGACGAATATCGGCGCAATCACACCCTCAAAATGCCACTGTTTACCAAAATACAACCAAGACTCAGCTGTGCTTCACAGCCATCTTTATCCAATTTTCCATGCATCTCTCTGAAGCTTTCACAAAGATCAAAGAGCTAGAGCTTTTCGCGACTCCAACAGTTCTACCCTGGGCCTTGGGAGCCAGTTCTCTCAGTTCGACGTTCTCCTAGGCTGAAATTCCCTTCTGCAATCAAAGTGGTTTTGGATTTTCAAACTTCTCGGAATGTGGTAGTGGGATCGAGGACGCCTCCCGTGCTACTTGGTCCTGAATCATGACTCTAAGATTCTTGGAGGAATCATGTGTCACATTTCCATTGATCAAGAAACGTTGGTGCACAATGGAAGAAATATCTTGGGCGTATATGATCTTGTTCAAGCCTTCGAGGCCTACTTTAGACTGTAAATTCTATAACTTGCTAGGTTCCCTCTGTTCTCACGGCGCATGACATGATTGATAGTTCCTCTCTTACAGCGATGTTGATAGAGATTAGTCCCTTCCTCCTCTATGAAATATATACCCTGTAATCCGAGCTTCAAATGGCCCCGAGACCTGTCGCACAGCGCGAAGCTAATCTGCAGCGCTATTGTAATCACCAGTAGAAGCATCTGAGCATAACCCTGTAAGCTTAAACTCGCTACTGTATTCGAGGCTGCACTTGCCTCAGCTCAATAACCTCACACGGGCTGCCAAGCAAACATAAGTTGGTTAGAACAAGGTCCAAAACGTACCATCTTTGCTATGCTTGCATTGCTTATTAGTGAAAAGAAAATACAGACCTTCATAACTTTCAGCGATCCGAAATTGAAAGAGTAAAGGGGAGAAACTCAATTTAGCACCCTTGATTCCAAATCAAGACTAGGAGCTTCTTGAGCTGGAGTGATACCAGCCGCATTGCCGAGACTCATTCCTGTTCCAGGTAACTGAGATGCTGAAGGGATTAGTGTGAGTTGAAGTGTGATCGGCATGGCACTCGGTCTAGTAGTACTACTGATGGCAGTCGGCATTTACAACATCCCATGCATTCTAGAAGTCTACTTGTGGCGACCGGACAATACATGCTGTGGTGAAAGGAAAGAGAATGAGAATGTAAGGCCATGCACATTGGGCTGGACTTTGAGAATTGTTAGTTGGCATTATCCATAGTGACATAGGAATAGTAAGCTAGAGGTGTCTCGCTCTCCCGCATGCATAACTCTCTTCGTTTTTCGTCCACGACCCTTTATTCCACTTACTAGATTCCTCCGCCACTGAGTCTAATGATCTGCCCTGTAAGAAGACAAACTGTGAGCCGCTTCATGATGAGAAACCGAAGAATTGGGCTAATGAACGCACCATTTATCCATTCACTGTCGGGGCCGACTAACAGTGATACGGCTTTTGCGATGTCCGCAGGCACGCCGACCCTTCTCAGCGGATTCAATCTCGCGAGTCCTTGCTCGATTATTTCAAGAGGCATTCCTGCATATCCTCCCGGAACGTAATGCTGAAATTTGTTAGCGGTAGGTAACGTCGGAAGTCGGATGCACCTACCCATGCATTCTCGTCAAACCTGAGACTCTAAAGGTCAGCGACTTCTCTCACGATTGAGATGTGCACAAGCGAAAAGATGATCCCATGAGAGAGACTCACATATCAGTCTTGATTCCACCAGGTGCAATAGCGTTCACAGTGATGCCTTTCTCGCCACAGTCTACAGCGAAGGATCGAGTGAAGCCTTCAATAGCTGCCTTGCTACCAGCGTACAGTGCATGATTTGGGATCCCAGTCATTTGAGCAGCAATAGAACTCATCAGAATGATGCGACCGCCCTGTCCAAGGTACTTCAACCCTTGTTGTGCGACGAAGAACTGGCCACGACAGTTGATGTTAAAAACGTAATCGAAATCGGAAGGCGTGACGTCTTCCTCCTTGGCCCATACCTCAGTTCCAGAGTTTGAAATGACAATGTCGATGTGTCCAAAGTGGGCGAAAGCTTGTTCAAACATCTTAAAGGTTTCCTCTGGCTGGCTGACGTCTGCTTTTATCGCGATGGCTCTGCCCCCGAGCTTGACGATCTCCCTCACTGCTTCATGTGCTTTGTCTGCACTTTTTGCGTAGTTGATCACTATCGAAGCTCCTCTCGCTGCGAGTTCAAGTGCCAGTGCCTTTCCAATACCGCGTCCAGATCCAGTAATAAGGGCGACTTTACCTGCCAGCGTAGGAAATACGGTGCTTGTTGCTGAGGTTGATTCAACTGGGCGTGCGGTCTCGGCTGGCGAAGGGCCAGCTGAAGTCTCAACTGGAACGTCATTGGAAGGCTGAATAACATCCATCGCTGATGGGGACATGCTGGAAGGATCGTGTGGGTGGCTTGAGGGTGTACGGCGAATCGTTGTAAAGTTTTGAATAGTTTGATCGCTGGTTCGTGGATCTGGTTGAATTAAATCATAATATCGGAAATAGATGGAAAACTTGCAAGTCCAAACTATGCCCCTTCGCTGTGTTCTCCAGGCTTCCCGTCATGGAGCCTTGTGTGTGCCATACGTACCATGGGCTTTCAACTTTTTGTTCCTGACATGTCCTGCGCTGTCCGGATTCCGGACCGTCTGGTCCGTCTCTCTCTGAGCCCAACATTGTTAGGGTGCCGGAAACATCCTCCGCCCTCGCTCTCGGATTCAAAACATGAGCCGGAGAATTTGGCTCATTCCTGTCCGTTTTTACTCTTCAATCAATCTGGTTTTCGTAAAGAAATTGCTCATACGTTCTGGGGTAAGCCCGACACTGCTTGGACTCGCAACGACTTTCTCCACCGGACTTCCGGACATGGAGGTCTTTATCATTTCCCTCCCAAAAAACCGGAATCACTCAGGAAGGATATTGCTTTGGATATTATGATCCAAGCCGTGGTATACCGGACGTGTGATGACCACACTTCACGCAAAACTTGTACGATGGGTTTCGGCTCAAGTTGTCATTTCCTTCCAGGCGGAGCAAGAATGAGGAGCATACCCGATATAGTAGATTCGAAAGGTAGTAGAATGTGTTCTCTGGCTGGCAGACCTTCTCCTTGTATGACTGCATTAAGTTTGACAGCTCCTTGCATGGCGACGATAGCGCTTTCGCTCCTTGGTCCTTGAAAGTCCGTAAATAACAGTCACTACTTCTGTGCGTCTCCTACCACTATTTATCGCACAGTGTGGTGGAGGATTAACCGAGTCTCTCATAGACCAAGTCGAAGTGAGCATAGAAGTTTTCGATATTTCAAAACCTTGGAGATGCAAAAACCTTGGAGATGCAAGGAGAGTGCCGACATGGAACAGGCTCTGATCACCATCTCGTTGACTCCAAATTCTGCATGTGTTTGTGTACTTCTGAGTCTTGTATTTCATCCCAGGGAAAAAACGAGACTGTTGGCCGAAAAGATGAAAAGCCTCAGTTCCAATGCCTAATACATACGACCAAGTATTTGAAAGTGTATTCCCTCTTCCTCTGTTTAGTAGGAAATGTTCGTTCACACATTATCCACCGAGCATGACTACCTAATGTGAATAATTATCTATGACACACCCACAATATAAGCCCCATTAGTGAAGTGCTTCCATTCGAACAACACTTCTATGATTCCTGTCAAGAGCTATAGATTCACCCAGAACATGAGTCCAAACTCCGAAGGAGATTGTGTCAGGAAAGTACGTATAGCTATCACGACAACAACGAAAGATCGTAAGAATCAAATGCTAGAGCCAAAGGATCCCTTTCTCATCTTTCCGTTCCATGTCTGCAAAACTTTCTGAAGTTTTCGTTTGATTCCATCCGAAAATCTCGTGGAAGTCCCATCGTCTAACAAAGTGATACAGCATGTAAGCAATTCATCTGGACTTCCGAGTCTGGTGAAACTCCCGTCCTTGTTTACGAGGGCCGGAGTGCCGTAGAAATTACAGATGTATGCATTGATGGAGGGGTCCTCTGACGCGACTAGATTAATCATCACTAGGGGCCCGTTCTCCTCCGTCTCGCGCTGATGTAGGGGTCGTAAGATGCTCTCTGCCAAGAGTATCATGGTCGCGCGATATATGGCAGCAGACCACCATGGTGGGCGTCCTGACTTGGGCATGGCACCGACAATCTTGAACACCTGACCGCAATGGTAGATAGATTTTTCAGGCTGATAGATCAGACGCTGAGACCGCTGAACAGTTTCCTGCATGGGCTCGTCGAAAGCTGAATCCCGGACCAATTTCTCGATCTCAGGAAAGTAGGTGATGACATTCAAGCTAATCAGATGCCAAAGGACCAAACTGCTGTTGGTGGTAGCGCAGTTCGGGACTCTTTTGACATTGATCATGCAAAGGTCATACCACTTTTGAACTGACGACTGCACCTCCTCAATACGCAAGAGAGTTGAAGCTGTCGTAAGAGGTCTTGAGCTCCGCTTACTATCGTACATGCCCGAAAAACAGCTTAGAAATTGTCCTAGATGACACACTAGTAACTGAAGAGGGTGGAGTAGAAGCTTCAACCTAAGAGGCGAAAGTCGGCGGTTTTTGATCTCTAGTTCGTCACGGAGCATATCCTGAAACAGGTGGCTAAGAGAGAGGCCGGCTTGAGCGTGGGCGGGCGAATGGAATCCGGAGTTGCCAGGCTCTGCGCAGTATTCATGTACAATATCGAGCCATTCAAGAGCATTACTTGCACGCCATAAGCGTTCGCTTTCCGGCAGTGGTGTCTGCAGCTCTGTGATCGACAGGATTGGTGCAATGTCGTGAAACAGGCTCAATTCCTGATCAATCATTACCCAGTTGTACACTAGCCTAAGGATTGTCAGCAATCGACACGCGTACAAGTGTGGCTCTCCAACGGGCTAACTGTATAATGCACTCTGTTCACACCAACGATGAGAGGGGGTCGCTTAATATCCCCGGATGGATTATATCTGCATTGAAGGACCCCGAGCCAGCGTGGAAGAAAAAAGATATCAACAAAAGCTATTATTACCTGTAATTATGCTCACGTCGTTGCCATTCCCTCCAAACTGGTTCACCATCAATAGATTTATCGAAGTTCGTCAGTATCGATAGTTGTGATTCTAGCATACCCGCATGTTTGAGCATCTGAATTATTAGCTTTACCCTAGTGGTAACGCAGGAGATGGGAGGTGTTTCGGCTTACCGCCAGGTACATTCCTCGTTGGCCCATCGCAATGTTGATATGCCATGCATCACCTCCCCAAGCCCCAAGAATCGTGAACAGCAACGCCGATTTGAGGACGATGGGATCCGCCGATAGTTCGACATTCTTCTCAATCACGTCAAAAAGTGAGATACGGCAGGTTTCTGTCAGCCCTGCAGCAAGATTCCGCGCTTCGGTCTTCGGGATTGAACTTGCTCCTTGCGCCATCATAAGGAGGAAAAGCAATGTGGATGTGTCGTTGTCGAGCATCAACTCGTTGGGATCCAGTGTAACACCGTGGAAGAGCGTGTAATATGGAGATAGGCTTCGAACAGAGCTGCCGAGAAGATTCTCCATGACGTTAGAAGGTGGTAGAGTGAAAAAAGACACTCCTCCCACCATTTTGGAGTTGCCAGACCCATTGAATCCACTCTGGTGAGTTCTCAGTGCCTTTTGAAGGAAGCTTTGGGCGATTGCGATGATCTTATCTCGAGTGGTGGTGAATAGCGGGATGATGGCGATGGGAGTTTGCTCCAGATTGTGCTCTGCCGTTGGGCACAACAAGTCGTTCATTGAGTTCCAAGAATCCTCGAGCTTCGAAGAATCTTGGAAATTTTGGAGGTGAACCAAAGCCGTACGTGGGCATGCGCCAGAGAAGATTGGTAGATTGCACCGCGCCAGTGGCCATGCCTCATCGGCAGCAATAACAATCTCAAGCTCCGGTATATTTCCACTATCATGCCAGGTCATAGAAAGGCTCGGCTCTTGAATACGAGGCTCGAGACTACCTTTCCAAGAACTGATGCCATTCAGGTGGCTGTGGGAAGTTGCGGTTGATAGGGAAGGAGAGGTCAAAGACATGGAATGTATGTGGGACCTATCTCCATTCATTGGAGGGAAAGGCAGGTAAGGAATTACAGGCTGATGAGAGAATTCCATCCCACTATCCATGGAGTAATTGCCCCACATTTGATGGATCTCCTCGAAGTCCACAATGTGAAGATCAACGCCGACACTTCCCTTCGAACGCAGAAAACCATCAACACCTTCACGGCCAGTTTCACTGCTGGGGATTGTATCGATCGACTCGCTCGAGTAACGCAAATCATGCAGAGGATACTCCAACATCTTTTGAGAAGTTTCCCAAGTCATAATATCTTGGTTGGTCTGATCTTGCAAAAACTGATCTTCATCGCATATGTGGATTTCGGCAATGACCTCCGCTTCTTGGGGCTGACTTGTTTCCTTTATATTTTGGTATTCCACTGTTGCCTTTTCAGTTGGGCTTGTGTTTCTCACTGTCATAACTTTCGCAGATCTGCGGGCGAATCGAGCATCGCAGGGAAGGTTCTTGTCGACACATCGTGAGCATGGCACTTTCTTGTCACAGGCAGCTTTCGCACTTGCACATTTGGTACATGCAATCGGGGTCCGCTGAGGCTTAACACGTTCTCCGTCTGACCGATTGGTAGAATCGTGGACTTCATGGTACGTCGAATGATGTTTTTGAAGAAGATCCCTGACAGATTATTTATTTAGTTTCTATCTTTCTGAGAAGCTCTGGGAATGTGTTACATACTTCCTTGCAAATGATAATTGACAAGAATCACATCTGTATGGCTTCACATTGGTATCTACAGCAAGCTGGTTAGTGCCGGAAGAAAAGGCATCGACCCGAGGTACTCACGAGTTGGAAGATGTCTTTCCAGATGCTCCTTTCTTTTGAAATTTTGTCCGCAGTATGCACAGAAAACCATGTCGACAAGAATGTTTGGGGTGAATTTGGAATGTCGAACTTTAGTGAGTTGCTCCCTTTCATAGTCCCCAAAAAGACCTGTCACAGATCCTAAGGAGACCAATAGATAGTTAAGCGAGTATCAATGGGAAGCTCTACAATCGGGAAAGAGGTGATGACTTCGACGCAGGATTGTAGAAGCGTCAGTGGCTGAGAGCCTTGAAGCTTTGGGCCCAAAGTCCAGAATTTCCTTGCAAACGTCAGCTTAACCAAGATCACACGAATGGCCTGCCTTGTTCGTGTAATTTTCCTGGATCCTTTACCACACACAGTACGAGTATGTCCTCTTCGAGCCGCAGTATCCCTTGCCACGCATAATTTAGGAGAATATACCCTTAGTGCATTTGAGGTGCGATGCGGACTCCGGGAACATGCCTCTTCCGGTTGGAATGCACATTCACCAACCCTGGTAAGAATCCCGTGAGCGTACTCGAGTAAGCTTCGAGCTGACTATGGATCCATTGTTTGGTTGACAGGTAATCTTGGAGTCAGTCCTGTGGGGCTCAGATACAACACGAGTGTAAGCAATACGTCGACCCCGTTCTAACCCAACAAAGTATTCTACTAGTCACGTAGGCGGTGTAAAAGCAGTATGTTGGATTTCATTTTCTAAATTTGAATTTACATACTAAAGTAGATCTTTAAATTCTTAGAAAACTTGAAACTTGAGCTTTGGTTTATGAAGTGTTACTTCATTATTGACTTTTCTTATAAATTAATAACTTAAGTATATTTATTAATATGATATTCAAAAAAGAATTTTGATTTCTTTGAAATTGTACTCCGGCAGAACTTAGAAGTCAGGTGCAGTAATTACCACAACGGGTTAGGAGCTGGGGTGGGAGGGGCGGCGTATTGCTCACTAACACGAGGTGTGTTGGCACAGGCCCATATGCACGTTTCGGCGATTAAAAACAAGCACCGCTGTCCCCAGGTGGATTTGTGAAGAACCGACAGCAGGGGAAATGCTAGCTCGACTACAGCTGCTGTTTCGTTCTAGAAGCCAGCAGGAGTTATTGACAGAGGAGAATTTCGTTGGATCTCCGAGCACATCCTTACCTTAGGAGATTGGAACATCCATTGGACGGTTGGACCATCCTTGTGAAAGCTGGGGATCCTCACCTAGTCCTGGTGGTGGACTAAGGTATTACCTCTGTACGAAACAGTAGTGCGAGGTACTCGACAAACCCGATTGTGAATCTTGTGCCAGAATTGCCGTACTCCAGACGAATCGGAGGACGAACCGCAGGACTTGGGATGATACACGTTAGTGAGGCTACCAGGAACATAATAATTCGCTTACCAAATTTACACTTCTGACCGGCTGGCCAGAGCGCACATTTAGTGCCGTAGGGGTTCGGACGCTACAGATGTAGCGAGGCGAGGATCCCAAGTGCTCACTGCTCTGTACTACCGGTGCTACCTACCTACTGCGGAGTTTGCTAAATGCTCACTCGCACAACAGCTAGTGTAGGTGCAGAATCCTGACCCGCGTGTCGTTATGGCCTCCAACATCTAATCCGAGCATTATTTAGCGCCCCCTTCGGCATCAGCAGCTGCTTCAGGCTCACTCGTATTCTCAACACTGTACATGCTTCCCATCGATACGTAGCAGCGTTGCAAGATCTGCGAAGATGAGGTCCTGAATATGACGTTGGAGGCGGCTTTCAGCTCTGAAGAAGGCTCTGCCAACAATCCCCTCCAGGCTCATTGCAACTCTGATCGCGTAAAATGCCATATGATATCTCCTTTTCAGTGTGAGCCATGCTCTTGTCTATTATCGCAAGTCCAATCAACCAAGACCTTATCTATTCCGTGCACCGCATGTAAGCCACAACCTGCAGCCCTCCCTTCTCCATCATTAACATCATTCCAACTGGGGAAAATGGCTTATAGACATATCGCTAACGGCCAATAATAGATCGTCGCAAGCCGAGAGTTCAAGCACGCTAGAGTGTTCTTGGCTTGTCACGATAACTCTCCGCATGCAACTGCCTCGCTGCAGCATGGGTATGGTAATCAAAGGATCGGCAGCAAGGGCATCGAAAGCAGCCTTACACGGTTACACCAGGGTTCTCATCCTCCTGTGTTTCGAACCCTTACATTCAACTTGTATGGACCAACATCTTACTCATGTGTATTGAGAATCTTGGCTCCAACCCCGGAGACTGCTACCACCCTCAGAGTTTCGGCAGTGTTATCAGTAGCGGACTGGTTGTCTTCTTGGTCTTCCTAGAGAACGATCCGATGCCGTATCCTTTTCTTTTCAAGCCTGCAATTGGTGATGTGTTATGAGAGGCAGCAGCCTTCGAACCGCCCACCCCTTGGCGCCGAGTAGATATCAAATTCTGAGGACCGACTGAAGGAGGAAGAGCTGGCCAGGATAACAGCATCCGTACACAAAGGCTCAAGGAGGGTGCCAGCGCCCAGCATTGCCAATTTTCTGCAAAGTTTGCGAATGCGATCGTAACTGGGTGTAATCCATCTGCAGTATCGTCAGCTCTGCAGAAGTAAATACAGTATTGGAACGACTGGAAGAGAGCTTCTGCAGAGTATCGGGCCTACGAGGCCGGATCCTTTCCCATCAGCCAGTTTCACGGACATAGTGCGTCGAAAATGGACGACATTTTCCGTAGCTCATGGTAGTCGCTTTTTGACCGTTCGCCTCGATTCCAACAAAGACGTTGTAGCACAATGCTGTTCAAAATTGGCTGTGTCAGCTTTGTGAATTGTGGGTTTCTTTGTATGACTATGGCAACCTGCATTTGCTCAATTCGTGACCCTGCGCAAGAAGTCTATGACAAGTTGACTCTGTCGCCTTGGAGCACGGAGTACCTTGTCACTACCTTTGTATTTCCCTTGAGACCCGAGCAGTCTGGTCCCCGCTGTGCTTATAGCTCTGGGAAGACCCGAGCGCCCAAGTTCGTATCCAGCAGATTACAGAAAAGAGGCTCAAAATAGCGTGGAATCGAAGCGGAAGTGGTGTGATTGGATATCACTGACTCCTCCTTGAGGATTGGACGACACCATATGACTACCCCCTTGCCTGTAAAGGATGTACCTCCGGGCGAGACCGTGACACCATTTATGATTCAACGCCTTCGCGGCACAGTGCCACGCTTCATCTGATCTATTGAATTCAAAGTTTCTGACTGACAAAAATAGTTTGAGATGAATCATGCAATTAAGTTTTTGAACTTCGAACTGTCTTGATACAACTTTCTCCCTGCTCATGCGCTTTTGTACTACGAAGCACCATGTGGCTGCGTCGCTATCTGATACTCGGTACAAGTAAGTGCTGAGACAGGTGAGCAACGAACGAGATCATTATTTTCATTGGCGTGGGTGAGTGTCCCACTGGACATGAAATAGGACTTTCCCAACCACTGCCTGATTTGAAAAAATACAACATTGGATATTACTGAGTACGTGATTGCATCTGTCTTTCTCGTCATAATCTTCCTTCATTCTGGAGACTTGCGGTGTTCCCATGTCTACGGGATACCTGATGTGCTTCCATCCATATGTCTTTTCAGTTGCAAACGCGCATCCCGGACACATCTTGATCCTCCCTGCACCATCGGGAGCCATCTAACATGAGTCGCACTCGAAGCCACTTAACCCAGCAAGAGCATCAGCAGCACAGATTCGCTCCAAATACGGGATTGCGACTCCGCAAGAAACGCAGCCCTTATGGATTCATGCTCTCATATCACAGCATTCTTGAGGTTCCTTAACTGTGCGGATACCCATACCCAATTTGGTCAGCATCCCTACAGCGCATGCTGGGCGACAGATTGGACATGAGAGGGCTGAAGTATTGATAGTGCATTGCAACGAAAGTACCATCGCAGCATACTATGATGGAGATCTCGGGATGAGTTGCTCAACGCTTCAAATGTTTGAACAAAGGGTTTCCATTCGCTAGAAACTTTTAAAACTTTTGAGTCCTGTAAGCTGCGCAGGATGGTAATCATGCATGCTCTATTTCTCAAATTGCCATTGAACCTCTTGCGATGAGCTGGAGGGCTTCGAAACTAGGTTCGAGCTTGGTGGGAAGAAGGACGATACCAACCGATGACTCTCATACAGAAGAGGCAATCCATTGAAGGCATCAGTGATCATGCTTCGCTGTGATAGCCACAGCTGTTGCTGATGTAGCCTGCCAAGATGCTATGAAGTTAAGTGGTCCAATGATGATACGAATTCGGGCAGGAGTAATTCACGTGACCGTACCCTAACGTCATGTGACTGAACAACTCTTCGTTAAAGAGTCAAATTGGAGGCAAAAAGAAATCTGTGGATTTCAATCAGCTGGCAGAATCGGATCGACTCCTTGAGAGCTTCATAAGATAATAAGACGGTGTTGTACATACCCGTGATACTTATATCTTTAACAAAATTCGCCAAGCCATCCCGTCATTCCGCGAGGCTGAGTCTGCAGGCTGTCCTCATCAACGTGTCCAGATATCAAATTACTTTTACTATTAAATAACGAGTATCTTGTCTTCGAGCTCAATTGAATACTCATTCACTCTTTCCACTGAAATTAAGGCACAGTTGTCTTTGGTAAAAATGAGTAGACGTCATATCGTGGTCTTCTCCGGTGGCAGTGCAGCGAATAGCCTTGTTGATGTATTTGGCAAGGTCACAGAAGATAAAGCGTGTTCTTTAAGCTAGTACGTCTGATTCATATATCTAGATGAAGTTTATTGTTGAGTGGAGGGGTTAAGAAAGTTTGACGCCAGTGCTGATAGATTCTTTGCAGTATCATTCCCATTAGTGATAATGGCGGATCATCGAGCGAGCTCATTCGTGTATTTGGAGGACCTGGAATTGGAGATGTAAGAAGTGAGTTGAACGCTCTCGAAAATTGACTTAAAATTGATCAGATTGTATGAGTACTGAAGTGTCAGACTGCCATGCTTCTCAAAGCCCTTCGCCATCTCTTCTCCCCTTTCCACAACACTTTTCACTAACACTACAAGGTCGACTCGTCCGCCTGATCCCTTCAGACAGCACTCCTGAAAAGACCGCCATAAAGGCCTTCTTCAACCATCGACTCTCAACCTCCTCCCCTATCGACGCCCGCGAAGAATGGCTCTCCATAGTTGAAGGTCGCTCGCCTCTCTGGTCTTCCATCTCCCCCTCTAAGCGCGAACTAATCCGCTCCTTCCTCAACACCATCAGCCTTGAGATCGTGAAGAGAGCTCGTCCATCCTCGGTATTCAACTTCCAGTCCGCTAGCGTTGGGAACCTCTTTCTTACCGGCGCCAGACTGTTCACGGGGAGTTTTGAAAGCGCTATCTATTTACTTGGCAGTATTACGGGGGTTCCCGAGCATGTCCACGTTATTCCAGCCATCAACTCGAATTTCAGCCATCACATATCAGCAGGATTAGAAAACGGAACAATCATTACTGGACAAAATGCCATTTCACATCCATTACCGACTAATTCCTCAACTCCATTAGCAAATCCCACAGTCCTAACATCACCCTCAACGACCACCCTAGAAAGCGTCCCTGAATCACCACTCACCCTGAACCGACGCATAAGCAGAGAACTCTCGGAGCACGATCGCGTCGAAGATGCAAACCTCCCGGGCTCGCTCCCGATGTTGCGGAAACAGTACATCACATTCCATAAAACCGACATAGAAGACTTACCTTCTAGGATTGAGAGAATCTGGTATATCAACCCTTATGGACAGGAGATTAGACCAGCGCCAAATCAGGCAGTCCTAGGTGCGCTTGGGGAAGCCAGTGCGGTTGTGTATAGTATTGGGAGTTTGTATACAAGTGTGGTTCCGTCTCTGATATTGAGGGGTGTGGGGTCTGCCGTAGGGGATCCGAGTGTGAGGTTTAAGATTCTGATCCTCAATGGCTCTTTGGACCGTGAAACCAAAGCATTCAATTTCGCTTTTGGAGCGAAGGACTTCGTGAAAGCCATTGCGGATGCCTGTTTCCATAGCTCTGGCTCGGGGTTGAAGACAGGGATAGACAAGGAGAATGGAGGGGGATGTAAGATGGAAGAGTGGAGGAATTATGTTACACATGTTGTGCATTTGAATGGCGAGGGGACGCCAAGAGTTGAGAGGGAGGAGTTAGCGAAAGTGGGAGTGGAGTGTGTGAGGATTTATGGGAGGAAAAATGAGGATGGCGAGGGTATGTTGTATGATAGCAACGCGTTGTGTGGTGCTTTGGAGGCGGTCTTGGGTGGTCCTAGGAGAGGCGAAAAGAAGGGTGATGGAATAAGTAGAAGGAATACTTTAGATTTCACGGGTTAGCAAGTGGCTTTAATTGGAAAGGAGAATAGAAAGACTTAATGGCAATTGAACATTTTGGAAAGAATGGGCGAGGAGCAACTCGGGAGGCCTCTTCGGCTTCATGGTTGTGTTGAACGAGGTGTGTGACTGCAATATCCACATCAAAGTACTGATGGATTGATGCATATTCTACATCATGCCACCAGAGTCGCCTTCAGGTATATATTGAGCTTCAGTGTCAAAGCATAGAGGTTGGTAGAATTCCTTCTCCGTGCACCATTGCCCTCTCCATATAATGTCCGCCCTTGTGCTTCCCAAAAATCTTATTGCCACACATGGGTATCATTTCCCACTCCTTGAACGCTTTGAACGCTCATACAGAAAGCAAGTCATGAATATGTCCATGCTAGTTCATGCTACGCCAGTCCAGAAAGATCCCAGGCAAATTCCAGTATCATAATGGATCAAGAGTCTCATTGACTCCTAACCGCTTGCTTTCCCTTTTTGTTGGCAGTCATGAGCTTCATTGCCACCACAAAAATACCATTTTTCGGTTGTTTCTTTTGATCACCCTTTCCCTTTTCAATTCCAGCCGTACTAATGACCGTTCTGCAGACCGGACAGTTTTTCTTCCCATTCCCAGCATAAAGTGATTGGTGAAGACATTCAGAACAGAAGAGATGGCCTGTATCATGGTTAGCAAGTCGCACCCAGCAACGAAAACATGACATACCACAATGGGTGACAGTTAGGTCAGTAGGCCTCTCCATACAAATGATGCACTCGAACTCTGCCAGCTTAACTGGTCTGTTCGCATCATCCTGTTGTTGCTGCTTAATGGCCTCTGCCTGCTGTTTGGCTTTGAAATCCGCATATTGTTCATCGTCTTCAATCTCGACCAGGTCGACAATACTAACATCCTCAACTTTGTGCTTGGTGGCAGGAGTGCTTCGGGAGGTTTTGGGTGTGGCTGAAGTGCGAGGTCGAACCGATCTGCTTTCTACAGTAGCCTCTGCCTTTCGTTTCTTGACCGGAGTGCTTCTAGTCTGCGGAGCCATGTTATCGTCGGGCTGAGGTGAGGATTCTGTCAAATCGACGACGCTTGACGTTTGCGTGGTATTCTGTGATCGGGGGTTTGGTTGTGGTCTGGGCGAGTCTTGCCAGTCGAAATCTTGCTCGATGAAGTCTTCAAAGGGATCTGGAGATTCAGAGACTTGGTATCTCAAGAAGCTTCTGGAGGTACGTTGACGAGCCTGCTGGTTTGAAGGTGGTGGCGGTTGCTGTTCTTGGTCGCGTGAGCCCGAGGGTTCGGGAAGGTATTGATGGGGGGATTGAAGACGAGGTAAAGAGTCGTAATACTGGTCACCGTCGTTAAAATTGAATGGATCGTAGACTGCGTCAGGATTTATGGGTGCGAGAGTCAAGTCATAACCGCCGCCTGTATGCGATGAGGCACTCCAAGGTGATTGTGAGGCATTCGAGTTTTGGTCCTGCGGCGAATAAGAGGGATAGTTGGAAGACATATTGGAGCTTCGGTAGTAATGCGGCAAAAACGTGAAGCGATAGTGAATATTCTGTTTTTCAGGCTCCACTTCAATTATAATTCAGACGAAAGAAAAGAATATTAAAGAGAGTGGTGTATTGTCGTCCATAGGCACACAAAAAGCACCACATGCCCAATGACGGCAAATTGGCTGAAAGAAGCGGGATCCGCTTATCGATTAGAGTAGGGGTGATCCTTTGCACGCCGTAAAGACTACCACGACACTTCTACAACTCTACAACCATCAGAGCTGTTCGGAAAATGTCCAACCACGATATGATGGTCTAGGAAACCCCTTTGGACTATGCTTCAGACATTACGCGCTGGTCGTTCGAGCAAGCGTGGCGCAAGCTTTGTTTGGCTTGCAAAACATCGGGCGCATAGATGTCAGGAGTCATCTCTCACTGGCACACGATGGAGAGGATACGCCACTGAAGCAGATGTAGTTGATCAAGATACTTCCAAACTTTCCGGAACGCTACCGAGTAAGGGCCGTCTTCATAAATACCAAGAGCTAGATGCTGACGACGCGCAGAATCCTCAAAGGCGCGGTTCAATGAAATAGGCGTCCAACAGCTTAGTAGCCATGTCTACTCTCAGCTCTTCTCCGAAAATCCCTCTCCTCCTCCTCAAGAACTCATTGATCTATCCAAGGATCATCTACGGCGGCATGAGTTGCTAGGAAAGAACACAGACAATACCCCCCCCATCTCCTTTGACCTTCCGAAGCTCCAAGGCACGACTCTCGACGAACATTTCTACAAACTCGGTCTCGATGCTGCGGAGCCATATCTCACGAATGCGACGCAGTTTACAAGGGCCAATGCTCCTCCCAAGCCACGAAAATGGCTACGCAGAAGCGGATGGACGAAATACTATCCAGATGGCCGGACAGAAGCAGTGGATGCGCCACAAGAGGAAATGCTATGTTTTGATACCGAAGTCATGTGGAAAGAGAGTTCATTCGCAGTAATGGCATGCGCAGTCAGTCCTACAAACTGGTATGCCTGGTTGTCGCCTTGGCTGCTGGGGGAATCAGAGCGCGATAGACATCTCATCCCTCTGGGAGATCCCACTCAGCCTAGAATCATTGTGGGACACAACATTGGTTACGATCGTGCCAGAATAGCCGAGGAATACGATATCAATCAGTCGAAGAACAATTTTCTGGATACCATGTCGTTACATGTGGCTGTGAATGGCATGTGCTCGAGGCAGAGACCGACCTGGATGAAGCATAGAAAGAATCGAGAGCTGAGAGACAAGATCGCAGGCGAGACAGACAATGTGGAGTTAGCAAACCTGCTAGGAAACAAGGCCCTCACTGAGGAAGAAGAGGAGCTTTGGGTTGGGAGAAGTTCTGTCAATTCTCTACGTGATGTTGCAAAGTTTCACCTGGACATCTCGATCGATAAGGCGCAGAGGGATCAGTTCGGAGAGCTGGACCGAGCAGGCGTGCGAGAGAAACTTGACGAACTTCTGGATTACTGCGCAGCCGATGTGGCTGTCACCCACCGAGTCTACAAGATCGTGTTCCCAAATTTCCTCGAAGTTTGCCCACATCCGGTCAGTTTTGCAGCGCTTCGACATCTCTCGTCCGTGATCCTACCCGTTGATAGGTCGTGGGAATCGTATCTCGCGAACGCGGAAGCAACATATCAGAAGCTGTCTGACGCGGTCCAAGAAAGACTGTTAGGGCTTACCGAAAAGGCTTTGGAAATTAAGGGAGATGACGAAAAATGGAGCAACGACCCATGGCTCCGACAACTCGATTGGTCTGGCCAAGAAATCAAAATGGTGAAAGGCAAGAAGAAGAACGATCCTCCAAGACCCGCAGCGAGACAGAAAATGCCAGGAATGCCTCAATGGTACAAGGATCTATTTATCAAGAAAGATGGTCCAATTGGAATATCTGTTCGGACTCGAATCGCACCACTGCTATTACGTTTGGCATGGGATGGAAATCCTCTTGTTTGGTCCGACACATATGGATGGACGTTTCGAGTTGCGGTTTCAGATGCGCACACATACACTCAGAAACAAATGCAAGAATGCACTGCTTTCGATGAGAGGGACATCACACTACGAGATGACAGGGATAGTGTCTACTTCAAGATACCTCATAAAGATGGTCCCACTGCTCGCTGTGCCAATCCAATGGCAAAAAGCTACCTTCCATATTTCGAGAAGGGCATACTTTCCTCTGAATACGAGTACGCGAAAGAGGCCCTAGATATGAACGCATCTTGTTCGTACTGGATTAGTGCGAGAGATCGAATCATGTCGCAGATGGTCATTTACGAGAGCGATGGCGCAAGAGGGCCTGACCAAGTTGTTGGAGAGTCTGAAATTGGCTACATCCTACCACAGATCATTCCAATGGGAACGGTTACCCGCCGAGCAGTCGAAAACACATGGCTCACTGCAAGCAACGCAAAAAAGAATCGTGTCGGTTCCGAGTTGAAGTCAATGGTTAAAGCTCCACCTGGGTACAGTTTTGTAGGCGCCGATGTTGACTCCGAGGAGCTGTGGATTGCCAGTCTAGTCGGCGACGCACAATTCAAACTTCATGGTGGCAATGCGGTGGGATTTATGACATTAGAAGGCACCAAAGCCTCGGGCACTGATCTCCATTCTCGAACAGCTTCTATTCTTGGAATCACCCGAAATGATGCCAAAGTATTCAATTATGGTCGAATTTATGGCGCCGGGCTGAAATTCGCATCTACTCTCCTCCGACAATTCAACCCTTCCCTCTCTGAAGCTGAAACGACCAAAGTAGCTTCAAACCTATACAAAGCTACCAAAGGCATGAAAACCAACCGCAAGACACTTCACAAAAGTGCATTTTGGCGGGGCGGGACGGAAAGCTTTGTATTCAACAAACTTGAAGAATTCGCCGAGCAAGAACGTCCCCGGACACCCGTTCTTGGCGCTGGTATCACCGAAGCCCTCATGAGTCGCTTCATAAACAAAGGCGGATTTATGACTTCACGAATCAACTGGGCCATCCAGTCTTCCGGCGTCGATTATTTACACCTCCTCATAATTTCAATGGATTATCTAATCCGACGCTTCAACATCGACGCGCGACTTGCAATCACCGTCCATGATGAAATCAGATACCTGGTAAAAGAAGAAGACAAATACCGCGCCGCAATGGCTCTCCAAGTCTCCAACGTCTGGACACGAGCTATGTTCTCCCAGCAGATGGGGATCAATGATTTACCGCAAGCTTGTGCGTATTTTTCTGCTGTGGACATAGATCATGTGTTAAGGAAGGAGGTTGACATGGACTGTATCACGCCTTCTCATGCCCAGGCTATTCCTCATGGCGAATCACTTGACATCACGTCCCTTCTAGCGAAACCACAGTCCTTCTTAGACCCATCAATCACACCTACGAATCCCTTGAACCTCTCAACCATCAAATACACCCCACGTACCCCAGTCATGGAATCCCTCCAAAAGACATACGATTTCCATTTCTTGCAAGCGCAAATCACAGGCGACGACAAGGAATTGAGGGATATCATCAAAGAGCAGCGAAGATTGACGGAGGGTGAAACAACGCCAAAGACGAGAAAGGTTCGCCCGAAGAATAACTTCCATTATCAGGCAAACGCCGAATTGATGGAGGAACCACTAATTGTTTCGGATGTGCTGGGAAAAGGGTTTAGAAACGGATTTCCGGATGCGAAGGCTAAGAGCTGGGGGTGGGACAGGCAGGCTACTTCAAGGCCAAGGCCGGGCCAGAGATGGTGAACGAGATAAGATATCTATTGTAGATGTAGTTCTTACGTGGAGGAGCGAACTATGGGACGACGGCTGGTACGGACGTTTCTTTGTACGATTTGTGTAGCATGCTGTATTGAGAAGGGCACGGTTCCGTGTTCAGGTCAGGGAGAACGCATCGGCCCCGGTGTTGTTGGGTATGCCCTTTTAGCTTTGTACGATTGTACATCCTGGTTATATAGCACGCATGTAAGGTCTCACGCAGCTTGACTCAAATAAGTTAATGTTTATACAAATACTTCAATCCGTCCGAGTTTCGGAATCAACGTGACTATCGGTGAGTTGGGAGCACCCACCACGCATAAGAATCCTTTCAATTGGATTCACTTGAGAATTAGGGCTCTTGTTATGTCTCCCAAGATCAGATCAGGACGCTGAGAGGCTACTCTCATGACCCCGAGCAAACTGCTATTTGACACCTTGCTGTACAGCTGGACAGCATTACGTTCATACGTAAATGAGTCCCTCCTGGTGCTCTTGTCCAGAATACGATGTGTTGTAGGTTTCCTTCTTTGGCCATACGACACCATGAGATGTGACAAGAGGGCTGCGGAACGAGGGTCAATATCGGCAATCCTGGGATTGCTGATATTGAAATCTGGTTAGGCAGATGGTAGAAGCCGTCACGTGCTCAGAGGCAGCAAGGTAAGGTAGACTGAAGAGATCAACCTTCCTCTACTACAATGTAATTGCAATAAATGAGTTGACCTACCAAGCGAGCAACACCTACTTACTCAAAGAACCTCATGAGAGTCGTATATATAAAGTTGTAAGCAATTTAATTTTATTGTGCTTGATTTCATGATGAGGAGGGTACTCCGTAGGTGTGTGCCTAAAAGCAGCGAGTTCCCACTAAACAGTGGCTTTACTGTAATATCGGAGAAAATCCCCCCTTTCGTCAGTGAGCAACCCCACCTTTTCACCTACTCCGTTCCTACAGCTTACGCCTCTTAATACTCCACGTTTTTCTCCACCCATTCCGTAACGTCGCACCGGACAGCCCGTTCTTGTGCTTCATAAACTCACTCTTTTCTAGTCTGCTTGTGATTCTAATGATTCTCATTACCGTTGGGAGTTTGGTGTTTGTTACTTGAAGGCCGTCATCGCTGAGAATCCATTCCATCACCGACTCTGGAAAGATCGGTGAACAGGGGGAACGCCGCCTTCGAAGCTGCTGTCATAAAAGGGGCAGGGCTTCGACGATGGAGCAATTCAAGATCATGGATCCCACTGCTGGGCTGTATCTTCACAGCCAATTCAAGGCTCACGAAGCCAGCGCTGGTCATTTTCTTCATCAAGAATTCCATGAAAACTCTTTCCAATTTTCTCGTATCTGGGTAACCCCGCCTCACTTTTTACAGCATCCCGTCCATCATTTGGCTATCTGCATATTCTAACCGATCACAGGACTCGGTTCACGCTCGCTTTGAGCCATGCTTTCTTCCAGTCATTGCAGCGGTCCCGGCAATAACATCACTATGCATTCTGTTTTTTATCGCATTGAGGCTTCTGCCCCGCAGCTGGGTGTCACCGAATTGGTCGAGAAAATTCATTCAAGAACCTAAGAAACAGGAGGAGGAAGAGTTTGGTACCAGCAGGAAACACCGACCGAGCTTGTTAACGAATGTGTTACTGATCTTCTCAACTGTTGGCTTCGCACTGCAACTACTCACGGTATTTTATCCAACATTTCGAGCTGAGAGGATATTTCCTGCTGCTTCCTGGGCATTTGCCTGTCTTATAACTGCCACATATCGCCCAACTAGCACTCCGGCATCTCTCCTTATTTTACACAGCAGTATCTTGGTCTCACAGTTTACAATTTACCTTGAAAATATCTCAGTACTAAGAGCCGAGCATTTACCTGTAGTCTTTGTGCTCCTGTCTTCGATCGGGGCCATCATCACCATTTTCTTGATGCCCATGAGAGATCCTAGTCTACCATCCAAAGATATCAGTGCAGCTTTCACGAAGCCAAAATCCGAGCTTCGGACGCCAGAGGATAACGTGACCTTATGGCAATGGATGACTGTGTCATGGATGTCTCCGCTCATCTCCTTGGGCAATGAGAGACAATTAAATGATGACGACGTATGGTTTCTAGGATACGAGTTCCAACACAGAAAGCTACACGATCGCTTCAGGGAGCTACAAGGGTCTGTTCTTGCGCGCTTGTTGGAAGCCAATGGGCTTGATCTTGTCATCATCTCTATTCTGGCGATTATTGAGCAGTTTGCAAGTAAGTTCATCTTTGTATTTGCACGAGGCTCTCTTGTTCACATTTTAGACTTCTCTGCGCCAGTATTCTTGCAGAAGATTCTTCAATCAATGGAAAATCCTGATGCACCCCGACGAGCCGCCTTGACCTATGCAGCTCTGTCGCTTGTCGTCCGTCTCATTGCTAGTCAATCAGCTGTATTTACTTTATGGTTTGGGAGACGGGCATATGAAAGATCACGTGGTGAAATGATCACGATGCTCTACGAGAAGACATTGGCTCGGAAAGTAGTCAGTGTGAGCAGTGACGCACGAGCAGACGAAAACTCGAAAACGAACGGCAATGGGGCCACGAAGAAAGTCGATGTGTCATCTTGGACCAAGATAGCCGACTTTGTCAGGAAGCTTTTCGGCTCGAGCAAAGCAAAGTCCTCCGACAATTCCAAAGAGCTGGCATCGATGGGGAAGATAATGAATCTCATGCGGTGAGTTCGCAGCTTCAACCGCGGTCGCGCCAACTGATAATCTACAGGTTTGATGCATACGAGGTGTCACAAAGGTAATTGTTCCAATTCTCAAACCCCTGACGGAGCCTAACTCGGTCTAGATTTTGGGAGTTTTCACTGCTCATCACCATTCCACTAGGCCTGATCCTATCTGTTGTTTTGATATGGAGATTGATTGGCTGGCCATGTTTGATTGGGGTCGTGACTGTATTCTTCGCGCAAGCTGTAAATGCTCTCATTGCGCGAGTGCTTTTGAGCTGGGAGAAAGAGCGCAGAGTCGCAACGGACGTGAAACTCCACAAGATCTCCCAACTAGTCGAAGCAATTCGACACCTGCGATACTATGGCTGGCAAGATGTCTGGCTGAGTCGGATCATGGAATCCAGACAGCATGAGTTGAATCTGAGAGTTATCACCAGCATCTGGAAGATTTTGATCAGTTTCACAAATACATTCGCCAGCGGCATGTTTCCAGTTGCAGCTTTTTACGCCTATACTGTTTGGGCGGGACAGCCTTTACGAGTCGACATTGCATTTCCAGCTTTGCAACTATTCAGTATGCTCGAAACCAGTCTTCGAGATCTGCCAAATCTGATCACAGTCCTGCTGAATGCAAAGGTTGCGGTTGAGCGATTGGAAGAATTTATGCAAGAGCCAGATAAGGAAGAAGGAGAGGAACAGAGCCAAAGCTCGGATGTTCGGCTTGAGATGACTGAGGCTTCCTTTGCTTGGCCTGGTGCTCAAGAGCCTGTCTTACGTAGCATTACTCTTTCATTCCCGCAAGGTCTCACAGTCATTTGCGGAGAGGTAGGAGCAGGGAAAACAGCTTTACTTCAAGCGTTGCTGGGCGAACTTGATCAAAAGGGTGGCGAGTATCATCGTTCAAACGAAATGGTCGGCTACTGCTCCCAAACTGCTTGGCTTCAAAGCATGAGCATCAGAGAGAACATCCTTTTCTCTTCTCCATATGATGAGACACGGTACAGGCAAGTTCTAGATGCTTGTGCTTTAGTACCAGACATGTCGAATTTCAAGCATAGAGACCTGTCAATGATTGGGGAAAATGGTATTGGGCTGTCAGGCGGACAGAGAGCTCGAGTTGCTTTGGCAAGAGCTGTTTACTCCAACTCGAGAATACTGTTTCTCGATGATCCTCTGTCGGCATTGGATCATCAGACAGCAGACGCAATCGTTCGTAGATGTTTGTCCGGTCCATTGATGAAGGACCGCACCACGATCCTAGTCACACATCGAACAGAGTTATGTATCAACGTTGCGCAGCAGGTCGTGCAAATCACCAATGGACGGGCTCAAGTCCTTGATCCGGACGTTATATCGTCCAATGGATTGCAACGAGTCACCTCATCAGATCAAGCCGCCGAAGAAGAAGAAAGAAAGGCAGCTCAACAACAACTGGCTGCCATTCCCGAGAAGTTCATGGAAGACGAACATCGGGCGCATGGAGGCGTCATGGCTTCCGTGTATTGGGTGTATATCAAGGCTGGAAAGCTGAAATGGTGGTTCGTTTTGGTCGTTGTTCTCACTTTGTACCGACTTATCGAAGTGGGGGAGACTTGGTTCCTGAAGCAATGGGGCGAAGCATACGATTCCCCTGAGGAGCACGTCCATTCAAATCCTTTCGATAGGCTCCCTCCACCCGAATTGGATATCCGACCGTGGCTTATTGGCTTCTTCCTTATTGCCGCCGCTCAATCCATCGCTTTCTTGGTGTCGCAGGGCTTCATGCTTGTGATTGTTTACAAAGCAGGGAAAGAGCTATTCGAAAGAGTCGTCACAAAAGTAACGCATGCAACGTTTCGCTTCTACGATGTCACGCCTGTTGGCCGTTTGATGAATCGATTGACATCTGACATCAATACCGTGGACGGGAACATCAGCAATCAGTTCCAAAACGTCGCCATGTTGTCGATTGCTTGGATTTCCTCTGTAGTCGTCATTGGCTCTGTCACACCACTCTTCCTGGTCTTTGCGATTGCTCTCACTCTTGCTTTCATCGTCATATTCCTCCACTTCCTACCAACCTCGCAAAGCCTCCGCCGCCTGGAAATGGTCTCCTTGAGCCCCCTGCTTTCCAATTTTGGTGCTCTCGTGGATGGACTGACGACTGTCCGTGCCTTCTGCGCTCAGTACCGATTCCAAGACCGAGTCATCTCAGTGACGGACAATTTCCAGAAGATGGATCACTTTTACTGGAGTCTCCAGGCATGGCTCATGTACCGATTCGATAATCTTTCAGCATGTTCGACATTCGTTTTGACAACTTTAGCACTTTACACCGGAGTGTCACCTGGTCTGACTGCTTTCGTCTTAACGGCAGCATCCAAGTTTGTCATATCGACACACTCTCTGTGTAAGCAATACGGACAGCTACAAATGGATTTTGTCTCTGTGGAGCGAGTGGTTGAACTTCTTCACCTAGAACAGGAACCACCAGGAGCCGTTCAACCACCAGCTTGGTGGCCTTCATTAGGCGGCGATATTGTATTCGAAAACGTTACGATTGAATACGCGCCCCACCTCGACCCCGCAATCTCCAACGTCTCCTTCAAGATCAGGGGCGGCTCGACTACTGCGCTGATCGGACGTACTGGCTCTGGCAAAAGCACCCTAGCTCTCTCACTACTCGCCACTACGCTGCCAGTCTCGGGTCGTATTCTAATTGACGGTATAGATATCTCGACAGTCGATACTCAAGCCCTCCGCAAGCGCGTCACCTTCCTAGCTCAGGAACCCGTGCTCTTCCCCGGCAGCATGCGACAGAACCTCGATCCGCTCGACGAGTTCTCGGATCTCGAATGCTCCACGGTCCTCGACAAGATCGCACAGCGCCACAGATGGACTCTGGACATGCACATTGACACCGGGGGCAAGAACCTGTCGCAAGGCCAACGTCAGCTTGTGGGGCTAGCGAGAGCTCTATTGAGGAGGAGCCCGATTGTGATTATGGATGAGGCGACGGCGAGCATCGACATGGAGACCGCGATGCGGATACAGGAGATTTTGAGAGAGGAGATGAGGGAGTCGACTGTGATCACGATTGCACATCGGGTGGAGGCGGTCAAGAACGCGGACTTTGCGGTTGTGCTTGGGAAGGGGAAGTTGCTCGAACAGGGAGAGCCGGGGAACATGATGAGTCATATGGAATGAAGAAATGTGGAAAATTCGTGAGAGGTAGACTATGGACGATGTGGCCCTGTAAATTCGGTTTGAAGTTAGATAAGTTTTATAAATCGTTCGTAGCCAATCTGAAGCAATTGCTCAAATACACATTCCTCGTATCAGCACAGGTCGAGAACAGCTCTTCCACTGATCGTTCCGGTCTCCATCCCTCGGCAAATCTACAAACAGAATATCATAGTATCAAATTGACAAGCCAGAAATTGTGTACGAAATGAGGCAGGAATTCATTCGCTGAACTCAAACGGAGATGAGCCTGGTTTTATCCCAAGCTACTAGTGCCATTGCCGTACCGTGTTTTATCAGGGATTGCTTCTGCCTCACTTCCTCTCCGTGAAGACCAAGTTCAACGGCGCCATTTCAAAGGTGAACACATCCCTCGTCTTCGTCAAAAGATTCGTCCCATCCTCCCCCGGCGCAAAGCCGATTTCAAACTGGGTGACAGTTCTCGCGACCACGGTTCGGATCTCCATGAGAGCGAGCTGTTTCCCGACACAGGCGTACGGACCCGCTGAGAAGGGCGAGAAGGCCTTTTTGTTGCGGACCAGTGCTGGCTGATCGAGCCAGCGTTCCGGGATGAACTCGTTGGCTTGTTGGAAACAGGATTCCACTGGAGATGTACGTTAGCATTGTACGTGCGGAGGGGAGGAGAGAACTTTTGAGACTTACGTCTACCCATGGAGTGGGAAGGCGATGAAATGTTGACGCCTCCTGGAATGAAGGTTCCCTGAACGGTAATGCCTTCGGGAGGTGTGAGTCTGGGGACACCACTCGGGACAGGGGGGTGCAGGCGCAGGGCTTCATCGATCGCTGCATTGAGATACTTGGCGCCCTGGATATCGCGGACTTCGCTTTCTGACCCTGGACGGTAATCCAGCTCTTTGAGTTCTTGGCGGATTTTGGTGACAACGTGTGGCGACCTGGCAAAGTGGTACATTAAGTGGGTCAGAGCTGCTGATGTGGTGTCACTTCCTGCAACAATGATGAGTCGTGCATCGCCGAAGAGCGTTCTCGGATCTTTATTGATTGGGTCGGTGCTATTCTTTTCGGCATCGAGCAACCAAGTCAGGATATCTGGTTCCTCAGGCTCTTTCTGTAAGTATGTATATTAGTAAAGTCACTTCAATGCGAACTGTTCCATTGCATACCTGCTTTCGAGATGTCACCCGAGCCTCGGCCAAGTCGATGAATCCTTTCAGACCACCCGCGAGACCCGGAATACTGAGCACGACAGGAAAAATCCATGGAATGGGCGTAAAGATGCCAATAGGCTCAAGTCCTTTTGCCAATATCTCAAGTGCGTCATGCTGTGAAACGTCAGGCTGTGTTTTCTTCTGCAACAGTTGTACGACTTGCCTTTTTCCCGCTTTTCAGCATGTTAAATGATTCTCCGAATGCGAGGTCTCCCATGACATCAAAAGAGTAGTAACTCAGCCATAAAGAAGCATCCAGGGGTTTGCCCGAAAATGCCCTCATTTGTTGCATGAGTTCTTCCGCGTGTTTGACCACACGACTTTCGTAGTTGCGCAACGCTGGATGAGAACTTTAGTGCCCAGACCTAGTTTTCCGGGACGAAACTTACACTTTGCACTGAATGCACGATCCCATACCTTTCGTCTTTTCTCATGAGTAGGCAGATCGCTAATAGTGTGTAACGTAGGGAACGGCATTCCCGCTGCCTCATACCACCCGGCCTTTGTGCACTTCGATCCTACGCCAGAAATCGCTTCCAGTCCTTCAGGGGTGAAAATCGTCAATTCGTTTGGTCCAACTCTGTAAAGGCCGCAATCAACAAGACTATTCACGCCAAGAGAAACTGAACATCAAGCTCTCACCTCACGATATCGCCATATTTTTGTCTTAGCTGCTCAGCCTGCTCAAAATTCCTTGAATGCTCAACAAGACTCGCAACGTGTACCAGCTTGCTCAACCGATAACTGAAAGGGCCCGGAAATCTCCGGAGAGGATGAAAGAATACACGGTAGGTGAGGATGCTTGTGACGAGAGCCGTGAAATAGGAGAGCGTTGCAACTGCAGTGGTTTTCGCGACATCGATGTATGAAGCATTATCGGCGAGACGAACGAGAGTCACGAAGAGAATCGCTGGGGCGATCAGGAATACCGCGAGATATCTCGCACTTTGCATATGGTGTTCGCCGCGAATGAAGTATCCAAGATGGGACAATACACCCACGACGGCTGCGACGAGAGAGGTTTTGAGAAGGCTGGTAACATCGACGTGAACCCCCATGATGTAACTTTCGGACAATGCTCTTGTCACCAAACTGTATGCAATGACGAGAATAATCAAAAGACGTAGAGCTGGTCTGGCAAAAGGTTTAATAGAAGAGGAAAGTCTGGCTTACCCCGCCCCTCGCAGAGCTTGTCCAATTTAGGTCCTCTGAGTAAGACTGAGAGGATCACTTGGTACTTACTATCTTATCCGACGGCAGCATTTAATAATGCGACCACTTGGTTGGGTACAAAAGTTTAAGATCAATCTTTTCATAGACTTCCAGGTTGAACTACCGAACTAGGATTACCATTACCGTGGCTAGTTTCGCGCAGCGTTACATTTTCTGACCCGAAAATCTGGAAATAGAGCAACAAGCCAAGGTAGCAGAATGAAAGGATCCCAAATACTTGAGTGCGTGCAAGGTACGAAAGTATTTGATAGTCTCAACTTGAGAGGAAAATATCATTTCGGGATCGGAGGGTTTCTGAGTAAGACGGGAGTGGGTTTGGAATCAACCTTGGCGACAACGCTTAAAGAAGATGGTGCAATCAGCAACTTTCCAGCATCTGATCGATTTTCTGGTTTATGAGGCGAAAGGACTTCGGTCGAGATGGAATCGAGGCATAATAAGAGGCTCTGTAGCCCGCGCTTCTGAGAATGCAAGGCGCCAATGCTCCACTGAGAACGCAAACCACTCCGTCGGGCCATCAGTTCCTCCCAAAGATATGCCTTCTCAATATACGAAGTCTTTGACCTTCTATGAAATGCTCACCTTCCTAGTAGAGAATGCCAGTAATGATGATGCATATTCATTTATTATACGGATCGTTGTAACAAGCTGCGCCTCACTTGTGCAGCACAATGGCCGTTAGATGTTAGTGTAGCCTGTCCTTGTTGACGAAAGGTCTCATGAGGAAAAAGAGTCCATACGGAACTTGCTTTGTTCATCAATAGAGTGCTTGGACAATGATGATGATGTTTGATTGAAAATCAGGTTTGCGCCACAATTTTACATCCACGCCGCCTTGTCCACCAAGTGCTCGTGTGCTAGAGCAGAGGTATGCGCCTTCAAGTATGAGGAGAAGATGATGTATTCGGAGGAAATGATCCAAGGTATGTTTCCCTCCGGCATCTTTGTTGCGTGCCTGATAGAATGCGAGCTGATTCACGATAACAGGACATCCCAAACATTGAAAGCAATAAGAGCACCTCGTGTTCGAGGAGCGTGAGTATTGGGATAGTGGCACTATCGCTATATCGAATGAACTTTGAAGGAGGTGAAGTTGAAGGTGAGGCTGAGGGCGGTGATGCTGCTGCACATCAAGAAGCTCTTCTCTCTGGTGGTAGGGATACTCGCATGCGCTCTGTCGCTGGGTGCTCCTCTCAACGTTCTCCATGCTCCACCAGTGAGTGCTGTGCAAGTAATGTGCCAGTGAGATCTCAGGTTTCCATCCTCGGTCTGGGACGGTAAATCCTCTTCGAAAGCTGGAAAGTGTCCCGACTGTTTTAAGTAAGAACAACAAGCCGTGTGCGAACTCCTGCCTCCATCCAACTTGTACGTGAAGATTCCGGTATCGTTGGTCTCTGCTTCTCCTGGACTCTCGTCTCTTTCCCTTGCCCTCCTTGGCATCATCGCCCACCTGCCTGAAGGAGCGGCACAGCGGCACAGCGGCGGGGCGAACTGGGGGAAGAGATTTTCTCCTCCTAGCGCCATCTGATAAGATAATATTGGACAATGGATCAGATTAGATCCACATCGTGGCCCAGTAATCAGATTAGATCATCTGATAAGTGGGATGATTGAACCGGCGCAGCAGAAGCTCCCGGGAAACTCCTTTAGCCATTCCCAAATCGCTTTATGAGAATCGAAACGGGGTGGTGAGACCGAGAAAGCTTGTTGGTGGGTGGTACAGAGGTAGCTTGGCATCCGATAGCTTCGTCATATCCGCCCTATCTACGGTGTATATTATCTACGGTGTATATGTGTGCTCTCTATTGCGCCAGCGCAAGGAGAACCAGGAACAACAAACTTATCTGGATGCGACCTCTCTTGGATACACGAGCATTGTATCTAACCTGGTACTTTCCGGTATTTCCTGTTATTCTCAGCCTCATCATGTCCCAAGAGTCGATTTACCAGGGCATGGCTTGCTCGGGGTACGCGATTGGGGTCGACCGTCATCCATGGCGTGCATGCCACATGCCACCTTGTGCGGATTCGGTTCCTTACACTACGCTAGGTAACTGGCTGGCTCTTCGCTTTCTGAGTTTCTCCCAGCTTTTCCTTCTCCGCCCATCCCTCCCATCGGATGATTGGGTCGTTAACACGATGAACATGCGCAGATTGACTCTTTTCTACCGCTACTGGGTACCCTAGAACTTAGTCGCCCTCCACTTTACATCGTACCGTGGTACTGTACATATATCTGCCTTCGATCCTCCTGCAGATCATGTTTCTGCTTGCTTCTTCATCCACCATCGCTCCCTCCGGCACTGCTGCAGCATCGACAGAATGAAGAACATCTTCGGTTCCACAACCACCCAGCCTGTGGGCGCCTTCGAGTTCGAGCCTGAGATCACGGAAATCAACGATGCCGAGAACCCTCACCTCGATGAGAAGCCGCAACAAGATGCTCAAGCTGGTATCCAGAAGGTAGAGGCCGTGACTCTCCTCTGGACCAAGAAGCAATTGCTCGTTGCCTACTTCTTGTAAGTTGCCCAGCTCGGAATGGCAGCGCATGTACAGCACTCACTAAGCCCAACCCAGCGTTTTCCTGGTGTTTTTCGTCATATCCATGGAGCAACAAATCCAGAACAACCTTGTATTCTACGTCTATGCCAAATTCCAACTTTCGCCCATCGTTGGAACCGCCGGAATCGTTGCCCAAATCTGCGTGGGCGTTTTCAAACTACCGTTAGCGAAGTATATAGATCTTGTCGGCCGTGCCGAGGGGTTTCTGTTTATGACTATGGTGTCCACGATGGGTAGCTTGGACCAATAACATTCCACACCCTTGGCATGTTCACTAATTCAGTGCAAAGGTCTCATCATGATGGCCGCCTGTAAGAACGCAGAGACTTACGCAGCTGCCTATGTAAGTTGGCCCAAGGTCCTGCTCAATTAAGCTCAATTAAGCTCTGTCTTTAATCCCTCACTCAAGGTCTTCTATTGGGTCGGTTTCGATGGCATGTCCTACGTGCTTCAGGTTTTCGTTGCCGACACTTCCAGCCTCAAGAATCGAGCTTTCGTCACCGCTATCACTACTGCACCTTATATTGCTACTACTTTCATCGGTCCACCTGCAGCCCAGTCTTTCATCGAGACTAGCGGGTGGAGATGGGGATATGGGTGCTTCTGCATTATCACACCTGTGATCGCCCTCCCAATCGCATATATCATCTGGAGCAACCAGCGCAAAGCCCTTCAATCTGGTTTCATTGTGAAAGCGCAAAGCGGAAGGACGGTACTCCAGAGCATTGAATATTATTTCTGGGAGTTTGATGGTACGTGTGAAATCCTACGTACATGATGCGTGGCTGACAAAATACAGTCATGGGTCTGCTGCTCATCGTCGCCGGAATCTCACTAATCTTGTTGCCATTCTCTCTTGCGGCTTATCAAACGAAAGGTTGGGCATCTGGAATGATCATTGCCATGCTCGTGCTTGGCGGTGTGTGCCTTATCGCTTTTCCCATATACGAAAAGTTCTTCTCCAAGAAGTGCTTTCTCCCATTTCAGCTCATGTCCGATCGAACAATTCTGGGAGCCTGTCTTTTGGCGGGCTTCCTCGATATCAGTTTCTAGTAAGTTGGCGATCCTGTCTCTGCCCAACACGAATATCACTTCAACAAGATACGAGGCTGACATCTCAAAGCATGTGGGACACGTATTTCTACTACTACCTCGAAGTAGTCCACGGCCTGAATATCAGGGACACGGGCTACGTGACCAATATCTTCAGTATCGGGTCCTGTTTCTGGTCCCTCGTTGTTGGTCTTGCCATTCGCAAATCCGGATACTTCAAGTGGATCGCATTCTTTTCTCTCTTCCTCGAGATGCTCGGCGTCGGACTCATGATCCACTTCCGTCAACCAGGCCAGAATATCGGGTACGTGGTGATGTGCCAGATCTTCATTGCGTTCGGAGGAGGAGCCATGGTCTTGTGCGAAGAGCTGGCTGTCATGTCCGCCGTGTCCCACGCCAACATCGCTGGGATTCTCGCTTTCCTGTCGCTGTTCTCGAGCGTCGGATCCGCGGTCGGCTATGCTGTGTCCGGCGTCATCTACGCGAACACATTTCCGCAAGCTCTGACCAAAGCCCTACCAGGAAACTCAACGCTCGTCGAGGAGCTCTATGCTAGCACGGCCACGCAGCTCCTGTATGCTTTTGGAACTCCCGAGAGGACAGCTTGTCTGGAGGCTTGGGGTCACACGCAGAGACTTCTGTGCATTGCCGGGCTCGCGTGGTTGATTCCTGGAATCGCTTTCATTGCGGTGTGGAGAAATTACAAGGTTACCGAAATGACTCAAGTGAAGGGGAGAGTCATTTGATGGATTGGTGTAATATCTAGGAATTTGTATGCTTTTTCTGGAATATGGAAAGTAATTAGACGAGAAGAGGAATACTGGGAGTCAAGGTAGTCAAGGGAGTCCGGTGGGAGGGGCCTCAAGTATATCAGGTCGTAGACCCGTTGGAACATGACTGTGCATCTATAATTTCACACATTAGGATTCTTCACGTCTGCGCGGCAGGCTTACTTGTGCTGTTTCTGCTTGCTTTAGTCTGACGACCACTCAATCGAGCCTTGCAAATGCAGTGATGTACTACAGGACTTGTGGAACATTGTCTATCATTATTCGTGACTTTTTGTACCCAATTTGACTCCTCTAGATCCATGCCCGCGCGGTCATAATGAGGACATTCACTGAATCATTCAAATATCCTCTCACGCGCTGATACTCGCCCTCCTCTCAAACACCTGCTCACCCCCTTCTACTCGACTACTCCCCAGAAGAGCACTCTCCTCATCAACAGCCACATCTTTAGCCGGGCTCTTCGCCACCGGTCCCGTCTTCTGCAAAGCCACCCATAACGTACTCGCAATGACAATCCCACCACCAAACAAGCTCCAGGCGCCCGGCAAGACGCCCCAAATAGCCCAGTCAAACAACAGCGCGAAGACGATCTGGCTGTACAGCATGCTGGTCGCCTTGCTACTCTTGTCCAGCTGCAGGCCCGCCGTCAGCAGGAACTGCAGAACGAATCCCAGCACGCCCAGGAAGACGAGGAGCCCCCACTCCCTGGCGCCGTGAGGCATCGAGAAGCCAATCCCGGGGATGGCGAGGAGCGCCAACGCCGAGCCCGCGGTCCCGAGCATGGCGAAGTAGTTCACCGACAGGAGAGCATGTGCTCTGCCGCCGATGATGCGGATGGTAGTGTAGGCGCCGGAGGCGCCGAAGATGCCCGCGATGGAGACGGCGATTGCGACGAGGCGCTGGGCGGGCGTCACGTCGTCGACGGCGCCTGCTTGGTTGGTGTCGATGTTGTCGTCGACGGAGCCGAAGATGCTCGATGGGTGCGCGATGAATATCACGCCTACCAGGGCGACCAGGCCCGCGAGGAGCTCCTTGCGAGTGAAGGAGGTGCCGAGGAGGACGGAGCAGGCGAAGGCCGTCACGATGGGGACGAGGAAGCGGAAGACTGTTGCTTCGGCCAAGGGGAGGTAATGTACGGAGTCTATCAGACTGTAAGTCTCACATTTCACATACGGTAACGTGCTGGCTACGTACAGTATAAGCAGAACAGCCCTCCGAAGCCGAAGAGCGCTCGCAAGATCAGCAAGCCTCTGACGCTTGGAGCTCCAAGAGGGAAGTCGGGAACGTTTGTCCACCACATATAAATGGTGCTCAAGATAAACGTTATACCCATGCGGGCAAATATAACCTGGCTGGCATTAGCGCAAAGTCGGGTTGTGTTCCCATCCTCTTCTCAGAGTACGTACCTGAAACGGATGCATGCCATGGCCACCTTGTTGCAGGAACCGCACGATAGCATCCATCGACGAGCCGGCTATTTCTGACAGCAGGATCAGGAACATGCCTTTATTGTTCTGCCATACTGCCTTCCATGCGTTCGGCGACTCCGCGATCCCGGCCGTGGAGAAGTCCTCTTCTTCGTCATGTCGTTGAACCCGTCCGTCTTGGGCCGACATTCTGAGGCTGAGATAAGAGGACACGCAGTAGAATGAGCTCAGGGAAAGTACTATATTGGTGGCGGGTGTTTCTGTTCAGACCTTCCAAAAGGCAAAAACATGACCAAAAGTGGAGGGCGGGTCGAGATAGCAAGGTTTGACTTTTCCCGCTGAATTCACCCCCGTTAAAGTCGTGGTGCAGCTAGTCCGGTATCTAGCTTCGCCTAAGACTCTCGAAGAGCCTAGTAGAGTCACCTATGGAGATCTCTTGATGCGCTTTAAAACTAATAATACTGTGATCAAGCCCTTCGTTGTTGATGCTGGCTGGAGCTGCTGCAGCTGCTTGTGCTACAAAATCTACAGTCTTGTCTCGTTCTGCTGGCCCGATTGTCGAGCTTGGTCACGTGCCTTACTTGAAGCTATGTTACAAAAGCTCCGATTAGTACGGAGATAAACTGAGCTCATGATTAATCCAGAAAGATCGCAAAAGAATTTTCAATCCCGGGCAGAAGGATAGTATCACTTCTGGAACGTTTTGCCTTCTAAATGAACAGAAACTATAGCCGTCTATATCAGAAAGCTTGTTCTGGCCGAAATATGATTTTAATTTGGCCTCGTAGGAGGAAGTTGAGCCGCCGACCGACTCAGAAGATGACCTTCAGCCTTGGACCCACCGCCATGATTCTGGCGACCGCAAGGGGTATCATTCCGCAGACATAACTCATTCCCACGAACACAATCAGGCCCCAGTAAGCACCACCACTTCTCTTGATTATCTCTCCAGCTGTTGGGATACCAATCAACAATCCGATGGAAACAACTGTATTGCATGTGGCATAGTACTTCCCATACTCCTCCGTCCGACACAGCTGGCCAATACAGACCGGAACCAGATTGATTCCGGAGCCACTTGCAAAACCGAACAAAATAGCGAAGGTCAAAATGCCAGGCTTGGTATTTCCCACAGGGAGCCATATACCGAGGACAGAAATTGCCATCAAACTTGTGATGAAGATCATGGTGTTAAAGCGTCCAAGCTTGTCCGAGAAAAAGCCTGGAATGATGCGGCCGAAGATGGAACTGGCATTGATTGCAATAAGTAGCTGCGAGCCGAAAGCATCATTGAACCCCATGTACGTTGCGTAAGAGCTCATATATGTCAAAGGGATGAAAAGTGCGCATTCGATCATGAAAACAGCTGCAACAGCCACAGCGTAGGTTGGCTTCCGGAGGATCGTGAGATCCAGCTTCACGCTTGCATTGAGCATGGGCGGGAGTCGTTTCCGGACCAACAAGCATGATATGGAGCAGAGGAAAGCCAATATAAAGCCCAAAGCTCTTGTGGCAACTGCCCATCCTGCCCGTGGAATAAGGGCTTGGAGTACGATGGGATAAATGATCCCACCGACTGCCCCACCGAGTGCAGCAAGACCTGTAGCAAAGCCGCGACGGACGTTAAACCAATGTCCAATCACCGTGAAACAAGGCGCGAAGAGAAGTGATGTGCTGATGCCGTTCAGAACGCCAAATACCAGCATGAAGTGCAAGTAAGTCTGACAGGAGCCTGCCAGGAACATCGCGGTTGACACGCCGGCACCACCAGCAGCAATCAGCCATCGCGCATTATACTTGTCGAATAGAGGACCGACTATGAGACCACAAGCATAGCTTAAGAAAGCATATATGCCAAAGATCCATCCAACATCGCCATCGCTGTAGTTATGAAGCTGGTTTTGCGAAATGTGTTTCTGAAAGACACCCATCGTGTTCATCGTTCCAACACCTCCACAGAGCCCGCAGAAAGCTCCAAAGACCACAGTCCATGCAGCGAAACCCCCTTCTGGGTAGTATATGAGCTCAGCTTGATTTAATAGAACTCCGTTACCCTCGGGAAGAGCACGTTCAGTGTCGATGCATCCAAGAGGTACATCTGGAGGAGCGTGGGGCGCGAAGGGACTATTTACAGGATCCGTAAGAGTAGTCTCGATATCCTCGATGTTTCTCCCACCGGAAGTTCTCATGTTGAAGTCCCCAAGGGTCATATTTTCCTTAGGAAAACAGAGTCAGCTAAAAGCATCGATGATTGAGCCTGGTGGCATACTTTGTGCGATACATTCATTATATATCAACGTTGCTGATAAACCATGAGCCCCACTTCTGGCCCAAATACATGCACGCTTTTCGCGGTGGGACGCCAACTCTCTTGGCCGATTGATCCCGGGCACTGATGATCTCAATCGTGAGTTATTTGGAGAAATCAGATGTCATACTGGTCACTCCGAGATTCAGGTTTACGCCATTTCACGGAGACCGAATGGTTGGGCGTCTAATTGGTCAATTTGAGATCAACTTTCTTCGTTGGTTGCAAAATCTTAACTCCGAACCTCCAGTTGGTGGCTCATTCTCAACGCCTTTCTGTGATACAGCCAGCCGCCGCTTCTCAAAAGCCAATGATATACCTCTGCATATCTCGATACCTTTCAATCTTCTGCTTAAACACGTGTGAATGAACAGAATTCCAGCCTCGCGTCGGCCAAGTTGGATTAGTCCGAAGGAAGGCCTCCGTTATGGCGGGAAAATCTCGGTATTCAAGAGGTCGGTCGAGGTACATCAAGGCCATTTCCACCAGTTCAAACAGGTCTTCCGTATGTTCGTGCAACCATCTAGTCTGAGCCGCGGGAGCTCTTCTTCTTCCTCCACGGCGTCCACGAGGATTGTTCCGGTCTGGGCGACGGTACTGGGTTCCGGCGCGCTCATCTTCCGGGAGATCGAAAAGATACTCTAAAGCATCTGCGATGGGCGGTTGGAGAGGGGGAGGAGCAACTTGGGGGTTTCCTGTCGCGGCAGGCAATTGACCTGCAAAGACCTTAGAAACGTTAGTAAAGAGCTCAAGTATTTCCATGGCTATAGCCGCTTACCAGCTGATTGGCACCGGAAAGAAGACCGGCACCTTGTTGCACTACATTTGGCGTGTTCATCTTGTTCTGCTGGTGTGAATGTGAGGTAGGTGATGGTGACGAGAGCCAAGCGAAGGGGTTGATGTGACGAGAATACCAGAAACCAAGAGGGGTGGGTTTGTTAATTGTGAGGTAGATGAAGTTAACAAAGTGAACCGAAGGGGTTGATGTGAATAGACGAGAATACCAGAAACCAAGAGGTGTGGGTTTGTTGATTGTGAGGTGGATGATGTTGACGAGAGCCAAGCGAAGGGGTTGATGTGACGAGAATACTAGAAACCAAGAGGGGTGGGTTTGTTAATTGTGAGGTAGATGAAGTTAACAAAGTGAACCGAAGGGGTTGATGTGAATAGACGAGAATACCAGAACCCAGGGGTTTGGGTTTGTTAAATGTGAGGTGGATAATAGTGACAAAGCGAAGCAAAGGGGTTTATGTGAATTAGACGACAATACCAGAACCCAGGGGTTTGGGTTTGTTTAATGTGAGGTAGATGAAGTTGACAAAGGGAAGCGAGGAGGTTGATGTGAATAGACGAGAATGCCAAAAACCAGGGGGTTTGGGTTTGTTAAATGTGAGGTAGATGAAGTTAATAAAGGGAAGCGAAGGGGTTGATGTAAATAGATGAGAATACTAGAAACCATGGGGTTTGAGTTTGTTAAATGTGTAATAGATAATATTTAAAAAAGACAAGTGAAGGGGTTGAATATTGTCAACCTTTTGTCCAAGCGTGGCATTACCACAGCTCAAGGCTGAGTTGATAGTTGACAGCTGGGCTTCAATATCAATTTGAGTGGCCTTTTGCTTCTTTTGGAGGTTTCTACATTCTTACGATTGTCACTAACATTGGGCTTTTTCAATCGGGAAGTACAAAGCAAGGTAGTTGTTGATGCTGTAGCTGGAAAAGAAGTCGAAAGATGTTGACCGAGAAGAGCTAATGGACAGAGCACTAGAGAGAGCTCGCAGCCACGAGGGCGAAGCAGATGCTGAGAAATCCCGAGACAGCGGCACCAAGACCGGACCTTGTTTCATTTGTCCGCTGGAAGGATTCGGAGCCATTGGTACGTGACATTGAGCTACTTTGCAGCAAGGAAGTAATTACTGACTCCCTTGCTACCTCTAGCATTACTCCTACCTGCGGCCTTGTTCTGATTTCAAATAAGAAACAAGATACAAATGATCCAGTTCTCTATGAACGGATGGGACTTGCAACAGGATCTATTTTCGACCCTACCCATAATAGCTTTGTTGTGCAAATACTGTTTAGCTTGCCCCAGACCTCAGAGAGTCAAATACGACGAGACAAGACCACAATACAACAAATGCGTTAGATCTGGGAGGCACTGTAATGAGTCCCAGAAGGCCTCGTTTTATCTTCGAGATTTAGAACGTTTAGGCAAGTGCGAGACGTACTTTACTCTTTGGATATGTTTGCTTTCATATGAATTAGGCGAGAATACTAGAAACTAGTGGGTTTAGGTTTATTAAGTATAAGGTAAACATAAGTCTTTTGAATATTAGGTAAACATGGGATTATTAAATATAAGGTAAATATGGGTTTAATAAATGTGAGGTAAATAATATTAACAAAGTAAAGTAAAGGGGTTGATGTGAATTAGACGAGAATACTAGAAACCAGGGGGTTTGGGTTTATTGAATATAAGGTAGACATGGGTCTTCTGAATGTGAGGTAGACAATGTTGATGAAATCCATGGCTGAGGTCCCGTTTGCTAGACGCCCAACTATAGGCGCTTCGTACTACCTCTACCAAATATAAATCAGTTCATTTCAGGGAGTCTTGAATCACCAGAAAAGCAGAAGTGTCACGATTCTACTACTTCCTCTACATCTCAGAGTTTAACAAGAAGAACAATTCACCACCATCCAACTTGCTGCCACTCAAGGTTGGACTGTCATTACAATATCTTTCTCAGACGCCAAGCTCGCTATTGCCAAGGATCTCTGTGCTACCCTTTAGCTATTGTATTAATCATACAAATACTTCACATTGGAAAGGGATGTCTTGCACCAACTGTTTACTGCATATTCAAGTTCTCGTAAACAAGTGAGATACACTTTACGGATCAATGATTCGTGTCAATTTTCTCAGGAATCGTGCCGTCTTACATGTTGCATTCAGGCTCAATTGTAATAGATTGAATCGCCTTTTAAAAATTCTAAATGCTGAGGTATTGACGGCTGAAGAAGAAGAAGCAGATATCTCGAACCCCCACAGTGGCAATATCTCTGGTGACGAAGAAAGGGAGGAACAAGAAGACGGCGCCTCTGATGAAGCTGAGCAGCCAATTGCAGCCGAGGAAGGAGCGAATTCATGTTCGGGAGAGCTTGAATGCACAAACCCATCATATGCCTTCGCCCATCCTTCGGGTAGTGGTGTACCATGACCTTTGAAGACGATCTCTGCAGCGAGCACCGAATACGTTGTAATGATCACATCCGATTCCGCAAGACGATTGGAGGTGTCCGTCATTACGATTCACGGCAGGAGCTGCCGCAGGGAGATGAGCCACAGCTCCACGAAGATGAAGAGAATCTTGCTTAAATTACCACTGGTCATGGTTTGGTCGTTTTGTAACGGCATCAAAGATAACCCAGGTATGAGCTGAATCCCATATGATTGATGAAAAGATCTTGTGTTTATCAGCCGACGGTCACGGAAGGTTCCCAGAGACTTGGTGACAAGTGACTGACATCATGGTTCCAGTCTACACACTCCGGTAGACCAATGCACGCAAAGCTTGTTTTGTTTCCATCCTGGCTGTGCCTGGTCAGCAATTGTAAGAAGAAGTTAGTACTCAGTGGACTATTGCCAACAGTTGGTAAGTGTCGGACATGATTCCTCTTCCCTATTTACTAGAAAAAAAAGATATTGTAGATTTCAAGAATTAAGGATACCACTTTGAAAGTGAAAGCCCTATTACACACATAATGTGTCAGGTATTTCACACCTGAAGGTGATCCAACCAGTATGTTTGGTCAGAACATAAGAGGTAACAGTACACCTGAGCATGTTTCTTTCCACTTTGAATTCTAACCTGTGGCAACACCAATCCATTAACCATATGGATCCTTGCATCCCAAAGGGTGAAGATGGTGGGGTATTCTGCGCAGGACATGAAAAGTGTCATTTTGACAATGAGTGAGTGGAAATCGGATTTTTCTTGCTAGTGTACATTTGGTCTTGGACTTAGTAAGACATTGTGGTAAGAAATGATTCTGGTGGTATGGCAAAAGAATTCAAGTGAGGGAAAACCAAGCAGAGTCAAGAGAAAGAAACAGGCAAAGGGGAAAGGAATGCTACTCTGTAAATTGCCCTTCCGGCCATGCTTGACCTGTGGAGTGTGTTAAAGAAATAAGCGAAGAGCAGAGTAGTGAGTATAGGTGCTTCTCGCCCCTTTTCATTACCCCCTGGTATTGCATACAGCATCGAAGTACTGATATCCGGAAGAAATCCATGAATAGGTACAGGTTACAGCATCTCATAAATCTAATGATCAGGCGCGATTTTTTACAATTGCAGATTGTTCATTAGAATTGTACTTGGAAAGAATATCTGAAATGATGCTTAAGGAGGAGGAAAGATAGAGTCAGGAATTAAAGGTCGTTCATAAGATACCGTCTAACTCAAGTTACCTAGACATGTAGTCGGCACGTGATGCGCTCACTTCCTCGAATAGGTGCATACTTCTCCCTCTGGGTTCCAAGACCCTTCGCTTTGAGTTCAAAAAATGGGCTCGCAAGATCGGATAAGAAGCATTACTTAATGTCATGACCCTAGATATCAGGTAGGCTGTGTCGGTATAGGCTCTGGACCGTGTGGCGCCGCAGTGACTGTAGAGTACTGTACACAAGTTGTGGAATATAAAGCTTAGTGGGAGCCCAAGCTTCCACATACGACCATAGACTGTGGAGAATTGGGCATCCCGTCCGCTCTGCCATACACAAGCCACAGATCGGCAGATTAGTAGTTGGGTGGGTGACCACCAGCGAATACCTGCTGTTGTATGTTTTAATTTTTGCTTGTTATTCGCTCTTCTATGAAAAAGGTGCTTAGCGCTGTGCAAGATGTTTGTTTCTCCTACTTTCTACGTTTGCTCTCTTTCTCCTTTCTCCTTTTTTTTCTTTGGGCCTAACGAACTCTTCTAGATTTTGCGGTTTCAGTCAAATCCTGAGTGTCATATCTATCCCCATGTATAACTGATCTTTGAAGTTCTTCAAGGCCCTTCTAGTTGCCTCCACTCTTGGTTTCCTGTGTAAAGAGAATAACGTTTATCAATAATGACTACTTACTACATACAAAATACATTCCTTCTTGAGCTGTCTTCTTTTGCATAAGTCTGTGCAGAAATTAGTGTGGCCGACTAAAAAAGAGAGTAAACCAAATGGGCTTCTTACGTGCTTATTCTTCGCTCGAAAATATTGTCTGGTGCTCCAACTCGCTGTTTCGCTAAATTTCAGGGGTAAGTTAGGAGGCTCGCCTTTTGGGCCACTCCGTCAATCCGACACCTCCGTTTGGATCATTTGGATATATTAAAGTTAGTAAAATACAACTGTATTTTTGCGTTGAATCTCAGCGTAGCGTTTATTTGCCAAATTAGAAGCCTAGATGTAATTTCAGTAATCACATGTGTAAAGAATCATCTCACAGTCGCTGCTTCTTTTTCGTCTCTCTGCCATCTCTTCTCCTTCAGCTTTGACCCAGATCCGTAAAATAGTATACATTTCTTTTTGCTAACAGATTCAAGGAGCCCTGGGTCCGGATCCGACACATTTATCATCCAATGCAGGAATCAAGGATTCATGCCGGATTGCGATGCATGTACTGGCTTACGATCGCAGGTTTCATTCATTCGCCAATCATCTGTGTGACAAGGTTTGGAAATGGTATATTTATTTCCTTCGTACTGATAACGTGAGGAATTTGAGATCTATAATTCTGCTGTGCCTAAGATTTTTGGAATCATGTTTGTGCTTCGATTTCCGGTTTCTGGAGTAGCTCGCTGCTGGTTCGTTGATGTACCTCCATACCGTGATTAAAACCCCAGCTACTCGAAAGAAGCACGCCCGTTCACCAAGACTTTTCTTGCAATCGGGCAATCTTTTCTGTTTGTTTGCGGGCGCCTGCTTGTAAACGAGTTCCTTCCAATAATTCGGCTGCCTGTGCCTCAAAGTCTTGAGCTGCAGGCGCGGCTACAACAGGCTGCCAAAAATGGATACGAACACTTGCGCAACGCAAACAGATTGAACGGGGCATTCAAAGACGCAAAATGTTTACCGCCGTCTTTCCGGGAGGCGCAAATAAGATTACAACTCTCTTGGCATCTACTAAGAAAGGATACGAGGACTGATTACTCATCACGTGATGGTCTTGCCACAGCTACACGATTTCTAGACTACTAAATAAGGGCATGGGACAGTCAGGCTGCCTGATTATTGAGCAAAGTCAGCCTCACTTGACCAGAGATCTTTGGAATCAAAAAGCGGAAGCAATACGAGCTTCATCGTCTTCGTGATCGAGGTAACGTGAGCGGATGAATTGGTGTCACACGGCGGGCTGCTGCCGGTCTGTACTTCTCGGGGACCTTTGCGGACAATTCCAGTGGAAAACAACAATGTCAGCCTTCGTGTTTGAGAGAAAAAGATAGAAAGGAAACTCTCGTGTTTAACAGCTTGGCGTTATCAGCTTCGGTTGCCATTCTTGTGTGTTTCTAGCTTGTGGCAAGTTTGCTTCCAGCTCTTGTCCTATGTATCTGTATAAAGCCCTGTAAACTTCTAATTGCTTTTCATTCCTCAACCGGTCTCATTTTAATTTCCATTCTATAAACTTCAACATTTCTTTCTCAAATCCACAAACAAAATCCAAAATGCAGTTCTTCACCATCACCGCCCTTGCCACACTCCTCGCCGCAGCCGCTCAAGCGGCACCAAGAGCTCAACCTCGCCAATTCCAAGCCCAGATCACCTTTGAAGGCGCTGCTGGGGCCGAGTTCAGCATGTCTGTCCCTACCGATGGCTCTGTCTTCCCAATCTGTATGTCCACTCCAATCATTTATCCTACCTTCAAATTGCTTGCTAATATCATGTCCCAGCGGACCCGTTGAGCATCTCCCATATCGAGTCTCTCGGCGGAGCAACTTGCTCCTTCGTTGGAATTGATGGCAGTCACACTGTGGTTGTGGGTGCTCAATCTGTTGATGTTGGACCACCTCAAACTCAAGTCTCTGGTTCTTGCTTGGCTTTCTGATTGAGTCAGGAATGTTGCTGCGAAGGGGCTGTATGAGATAGTCAGTTACGTTTTAATTGAATGCGCACTTTTCAAACCTTTTCAGATATTGGGATACGGTGAAGTTCTCGAGTAGATTGGAATGTCAACGCTTTTGAGTTCGTGTTTAAAGTACGGCAAAACCAACGCTTTTGTGTCGTTTATTTACATTGTTCTTCCAATCCCTCAAAGCATAAGCCAATGACACAGTGTCCTATCACCCAAGCAATTGAGCGTGGACTGGACTTGTGCATTCCCAGCTCTCTAATTGCCAATACAAAAACGTTCAACTTTTTCGGCAGGAAGTGGATTGAGGTGTTTGAACAATTTCAGTACTTAGACCTTCAGTACCTATTACTCGTCTCCAGATTGCCCACGTACTTTTGCCCAGTTGGGATACTGCCCCGCTAGTTGGAGTTTTCATTGAAGCGCACCCAGTCATTGAATCAACCCCATTCCAACTTGGACGATTGACTGCCAATTTAGCCTCTTGTCAGGACGTTAATGACTTATAATTTGACTGGCTCATGATGCAGTCCCCCAGCTCGCATACAGGCTAGCGATCTGGGGTACGTGCACACTTGCGCACTCTTCTCACTCACCTTCGATCATGGGTATGTGGGCTCCACCTGTGAAAGGGAAAAGGGATTGGGATGCGGAGCGTGTATTTTTGCTGGCATGCTCGCTCGCATTCAGGCTGAACAGCGTAGTCTAGCCGAGTCCTTCCCCATCCTTCCCCAGTCTTTCCATCCAAGCCCGACCTCCACCCAATGCACCTTTTATATTGCGCAACTGCAGGTGCGCGATGCACATGGCTGTTTGTGGGGAACATGCAGAAGTTTTGATTCTTTAGCGGAGCCTACTATGGCAGTGTGAAGATGAGATGTCGCTAGATCAAACATGAGATTGGATAATTTTGATTCATAAACAGATGAAGACATGGAGAGATCATAAAATCCGTATGGGGAAGTATAACGGCCAGATCCTCCCGGTTCGCGGCTCCCTGAGCCGTGAAGGCTGCATTAGATTGTCATCTGATCTGCAACAAGTTATTATGATGTACGGAAATGACCTTTCCTGACGCCGGAAAAACTGGAATGGCATGTCGGGAATCTGGAACTCTTGTACTTCATACGTTGCAATTTCTCTAATTGGCACCTACTCCATTTATCTGCCCAAAACCAACCCAACCAGTTTAACTCCATCCATGTTTCCCACTGTCCCGGCTCTTCGGACGAAAAGACATTTTCGGATCGGTCAAACGCCTACGTATCTCATGTGAGATCAGATTCTTATATTTACTGCATGAAGACGGACCCTTCTTCCCTTCCTTCTATGTGGAGCTGATGTTGTATGCGGGTAATAAAGTGTGTTGTAGGTGCTTGTATTTTGGTGTATATCAAGGCTTAGAAGGTTGGACCCCGCATCCTGCCAGAGAATTCAATGTGGGCGTACGACCCAACACGGGAGTCAAATTATTGGTGGCGGAATTCGTCGTCTCGCCATCAAAGTTCGTTGGTGGGGTAGTGTAGCGTAGCTTCATGCGTGACTGATGAGGCTTGCTGATGGTGAGCTTGACTCAAAGAAAGCCTGATTCAGCAAGAACCCTATTATTGCAAAATCTTAGCACGGTTCCCTACGTCCGGATCTGGCATTAAGATGAAAGCTTGCATGGATTTTCTGCTTTTGGGCAAGACTATGCCCTTCAAATAGCTTATCATATAGCAAGCATGCCGTAAGTGGCGGGAACATCTTTCAGTCTAACATACCTCACAATCTTCTCGTCTTCTCGTTCACGTGGCTCTACCGCCAAACTCTTCTCGTACATCTCATGCACATCCCCGGCTGCTTGCATATTGCTCAAAATATACTCCTGCAGTTCTGGGACTGGCTGCAAGGGGTAGGGCACATTTTGGTACTGTTGGATATCACGAATGACCTCAGCCGTCTTGGCGCGTTTAGCGAAGTTAATCAGCGCCGACTTCTTGATGATGGATGGGATTCCATCTTCGATGAATGTCAAGTCCGTAAGATAGACGCCTAAATATGTAAGATAACGAGGCTTGCAGCACGAGAAATGATACATACCAAAAAACGGAATGCAAGGCGGGTTTGCTAAATGCAAACTCTCTCTATATTCACCAAAGTTTTTGGTGCTACCCATCAGTCGACGCATCGATTCCAGAACCGCCAACGTCTTTGCAGGAACCTGATCCCAAGTTCGTTTCAGACGGTGGATCGGGGCCGTGCCGAGAGCCGAGATGATAGATGTAAGGGTCGAATAGTTGTTGAGTGAGCGACATTTCTACCGCCGGATCAGTTATAAATATTTCGTGTAGGGTGAATGACTTACATCAGCCACGAGCACAAAGTGCTTGATTACAACAACTCGCTTTTTGACGTCAAGTTGGGTCAATATCATCTCCGCCACCCAATTTGTCAGTTGGTTGGAATGAAGAATAAGAGCCTTGACGTTAGGCGCTGGTTCGGGGTCATTTTCGCCAACCTTCTTTTGCCAGGTCTTGTTCAGACACTCAGTAGGCCTTATTTTGCCGTAAAGTTTCGATTCCACAATGGTGAGTTGACGCGCAAACTCTGTGACATCAATGTCCAAGAATTTGAGCTTCTTCATATTCTTAGGCATAATGGGTTGAGGTGTAGATTGACTGAGCGTCAACACAAGTCGCTTGGCAGTAGTGTCTTGTCCACGTAGCCTTTGCTCCAACACGGTCATCAATGGCCCAGACCCTGGTGTCTCGGTCGTCTTAACCGTATCTCTGGCAAAGGTATAGACATCGCGGATGAGAGCTTTCGTCTCATCGCTCTGGTCTTCCATCCAGAAGTTATCAAACCAACTCTTCAAAATATTGACCACCCTAAAGCGAATAGGCTTTTGCTTGCGATCTCTCCAGATATCATAGTCGCTTGTAGCCATGCCCTCTGGTGGTTGTATTTGGAACCGTTGCACAAGAAACTCGAACAACTCGCGAGCAGAGGTGAAGGATCGGTACGTCAATAAGAAAGTGTTGTTGAAGCTAGAATCTAGCTTATCATGACGAGTCAATTGCTCAACAAGTGCTAGTAGAGTTCCACCTTTCAAAACGGGAGGTGAAACCTTAATATCGTAAGAAATGTCGTCTTCGTGATCAAGCTTCAAGCAATCTGGGGTTTCTTCCTGTTGGTTATTGCGTGGTTCTTCTCCGAAGAATTTCCTCACTTTCGAGTCCTTTCGGTAATTTGCAGCTGGATCTCCTTCAGAATATGATTGCGATTGGCCCAGAGTTGCAAGCCCAGGTCTGTTTAGGATAGGGTTGGTTCGGGATTCTGTTCGCTGATGCGGGCGATCAAATGGTACACTTTCCGTTTTCCTTGGATCTCGCAAGCGGCTATCCCCTCTCGGTGGTATCGTTTGACTTTCTTGCTGCTGAGTCATTTGAACTTGTTCAGCTAGAAGTTGCAGCGAGAAACCTATGTGAGAAGAGTTTGTCTCGAGTGCTTTCGCGCATTGGCGGACGTAGTTCAACCGACCCTCAAGTGATTCTCCACGGACTTCAGCCCATTCGTCTCCCAAAGGCCCTGCGACTGCTTGGCATCCCAATATCAGGTCTGAAATGTTGTCATACAAGCTCTGCTTGTAGGCTGAAAAATCTACTAGCTGGGGCGTTTGGAAGCTATTGCCTAAGGGGGCGAGATTGATCGACTCCACCGCCGCTACCCATGGCTTGAACATTTCCAAAACTTTCTTCGCTGCTGAGCAAACGTTGTTTCCAATCAGTTCGTGTCTGTACGGGGTAACAATCTTTTCTGTGATGACCAGATGCTCCTCCAGTTTCCGTATGCTTGAAATCAGCATTCGCTTCAAGTCATCCAGTCTCTCCATCAGGTTGGCATCAAGCATTGTAGATGGCTCAACAAGTCCTTCGTCCTCATCGAGAAAGTTCGAAGTCATGGGATCTCGAGATCCAAGCCCGTTGTCTTGCCAGCTGCCGCCAGTATTGCTCCCAATGACGAATCCGGGTAAGAGCCTTGGAATTTCCTCTCCGCGTTGTGATCTTGCAACTTCGACGTAGCTAAACACACCCAATAGAACACCATCTGCTTCTTGTAAACATTTCTGATACGATTCGGCATTTGGCCAGTCCGCTGCAGCAATGTGGGAAGAAATAACAAGCTTTGAGAATTTGGACATCATATCTCTAAAATGCGGATACAATGCCTTGTTCGTAGATATGATAGATGGTTGGCCGGAATGGTTATCCGTTGTTCCTGATCCAGCCGCAAGTAGTAGTCGAAGATGATCAGAGATGTCTTCGGCCCGGCGCACATATTCCGAGCGATCGTTATTGTTGATAGCCTCTCTGTACCTATCAACTGCTTGCTTCATGTTTGCCACGAGCCTGTTCCAAGTCAATGGAGCAGCAGACCCATCATCAAAGAAGGACCGAGAAAGTGTGGCCGCGTGTGGTGGACCAAGTGCGGGGTTTGTGAAGGAGGTGGTGGACGGCCCCATGACTGGCATGGAGGTTACCATGGAGAGGTTTGGGTTCGTGAAAGGATCGCCGCGTGATCGCGTGATGGGAGACATTCCGTTGATCGAATCCATAGACGTCGCTGGGGAGACTCCCTCGGAGAGGCGAGACTGCCTCTTTCGTTGCTAGAATTGGGGTTACTATTAACCGAGAACACAAGAAATGCGATGACTTACGAATGGGTTCGTAGATTGCATCATAAGAGATTCTCCCTCGAGTTCCGACGCAGAATTTGCATCCGAATCGTCGTCTTCATCTTGCAAAAAACCTCGTGCCATCATTTCAGGCGGAGGTCTTGTCTTGTCTGGAATATTGACATTCATCCGATTTCTTGGCCCATTCTCAGTCGCAGATGATGGTGATTCGAGAGGTAACTCCATGCTACTTTCGCCTGTCTCTGTATTGAAATAGAACAGCCTTCCATCCGGTGTAGCTTGTGGTATCCAAAAATCGGCTCTTGTCCTCTCACTAGTTCCCTCCATTGGAAGTTGGGTGGTATCGTCTCGTTCAGACTCATCTTCCTCCTCGTATTGAGATTCGTATTCCTCCTCCTCATCGTCCTCATCAACATCTCCTTCTAGATCGTCTCTAAGGCCATTCTGTTTTGCTTCCAACACCTCTTCAGGACTAGCAATCACCTGGCAATAATTGCTTGGAAACCAGCCCCTGACGTTGTTAATAACACCATCCCACCACCCACTCTCTAACTGCGTAATGACCTGTATAACATCGCCTTCGTGAAAACTCAAGCTCGTTCGGTCATCAGCTTCGTAGTCGTAAAGCGCACGCACGTACATCACCGGCTGCGGCGCGTTACCCAACAGACCGTTCATCAGAGGCGGCGTTCTGCGCGTCACCGCAGCTCTCGGCTTCTGATATGTACCGTTCTGGGAGGGCGAGGTGAACTGCTGTCGACTGTCAGATCGGATCGGAGAAGACGTTTGTAGCGGAGTCTCTTCGGGGTATTGCACAACGCTCTCAGCGATCTGAGCCTTCGAATAGTATTGCTGGGTATTGTTCTCGTCAGGAAATATGCCGTTGGTACGGAGTGTCATAAGCATCGTGAGGATGAGTGTCGATTCTTCCAATCAATTCATTTTCGTGCCTTTCCTTTTTTCCGCTGGGCGGAGGCGCACGGTGTAAACTTGGTGGTGAAATTGGTCGTGGATGAGATTGTGTCTATAACAGAGTCGTCTGGAGGGGCAGGATGGAAGAAGTCTCTTCTACTTAGGGAATTGTTGGATCTTGCGACGTGAGTGGCCGGCTGCGACAAATATCGGCGGGTATGCAACACGAGAAGGTCCAATTCGCTGGTTGGATGTTGCGAATGTCCAGTGCCGGGCTGTTGATCGATAGCTCAGTAGAGTAACCAACACTCAGAAAGGCCGCAAAAGTCGAGAAAAGAATCCACGATATCGCAGAACAGTCGGCAGGGAATCTGGTGCCGGGCTTTTGTTTTATCGTCGGTCAGTTGGGGGTAAGGTGAACAGACGTTGGAGGGAGGGGTGCTCGACCGTCTTGAGCGTCGGTGACAACGACCCGCGATTGGGTGAGAAAGAAGACTCGAGTGGGCCAAGTAGACAGTGTGTTTACCACGGCGACGAACAATTCGGTACAGGCTTGAGCGAATGAATGAATGAAGCCAGCGAAGAGAGTGATGATGGTATTGTATTGGTGGTGGTGGAAGTGGTGGTGGAGTAAAAAAAGGGGATGTATTTCTTCGACAGTGCAGGCGGAAAGCTAGATTGGCGCTGGATCTTTGTCGGGCCAAAGAGATTGGACTAGCGTTTTTTACTTTACCTACCTACCTACCTTACTGATATGCACCTCAAAGAACGCCCCGCATACTCTCGAGTTCACCGAGGTGTATCCAAATGTTCCTGTCGTTCTTCTCTGCTCGTACATGGATATTCGTCTAAGCTCACGTTTTCACCAAGACTTTCGTCTATCACTTTACAATGCCGTCAGCTATGTGCAACCTCACCACAGCTGAAGTCTCGCCAACGATGTAACAGGCTGAAGCTGAACACCTGGAGGGAGGTCAAGGCACTTTCAACCACTCGTTGCTTAATGCCTCAATGATTGATCTACATGGACCTCAAAGCTCAAATGTCTTGAAGCTTAAGTGGTCAATCACAGCCCTCTACGGATCTCCGATCAGGGTAGTATTGCCGCTAAATAGCCAGTGAGAGGGTCAAAGGGCAGTTGCAGTCGGAACCCCAGAATCCTAGAATCATTTGAGTCGTAGTCGACGTATAAGAATCAATCCAAACGATCCAAATCATTTGAAGCGCTTGGGATCCTTCCTGAGAATCGATATGTTGCAGCAAATCCGAGCTGTTCAACTCGTTCAGTGCTTGGGATACTTCCCAGAAGCCAACATCCAATCTAATGACGATCCAGAAGCTTCTTCGAACCAGCGATGCGTTCAATCAATCGCACAGAGAACACTGTCGCAGCTGGTAGGGAGGGGCGTTGGTGGCATTTCTTAGCACAGCACTTACGCCGTACCTCTCGATCGTTCATTTAATCAAGATGATCGAATCGAGATGTGACGACGTTTTCGATATCAGCCACATCGCATGGCGGCTGCAGCTTCCTCCCCTCGCATGCACTGCAAAGCCGGGGATGTTCCCCATCAAGCATCTCTTTCGGTGGCCGTCATCTTTGATGATATAGTATTATAGGATGGATGAGAGGAGGCCGTATCTGCGGCCACTCGGTTCCAAGAATGTTCGACAGCTGCCACAAGAGCTGGACTGGGCTCTCACGGGTTGAACCCCTCTTGGAGCGGGGCAGGGAACAGCTTGGAAGTTCAAAGCTGATGCATATGCAGCCTTCGTGGCTATATGGACCTGCCCTGACCACATGAACTCCACCCCGAGGGCCAATGTCTATTTGCTGGCTGGACTTCTTCAGTGCATATGTATGTACCTGCTCATGTACACATATCTGGATGCGTCTGATGCGGGCATGGGGATTTTTTCACCTCACAGAATGAAGCTGGAAGAATGGAAATACTGCTCCGCGAATCCCAAGCTTGTAAGTCCCACTCCAACTTGCCGCCATGCTTCCCGAATTCTCCAAGTGACTGTGCCTAAGCAATGTTTGGTAGAATGCAAGAGCATACTCGAGTACCTAGGTAGGTGAGGTATCCCTTCCCTTCTGTTCTCACGTGATGTCTTCTCCGCATTTCGTCGTACCTTAGATAATAGCTTATAAGATTAAAGACCTGAATCAAATCTCAGACAGACTCAAGCAAGGTATCCTAGAAACTTCACTCTACACTGTCTCTCAATCTAATCACTCAAAGAACCTATCATACTACTCTGACAACGCCAAGCAGAGTCAACGCGTCCTCAGAACCCCTCCTCTCCCTCCCCGTCCCAAATACAAGCAGCCGAGCAAGCAACTACATGGCCCATCCCGAATGTGCCCCCTTCTCGCAGACTGCCACTTCGGACCGAGAGCGTCGAACTCACTGACTGCAAAGTGCAAAGCTTTTCCGGGCCCACCCTCTCCATCCCACAACATGACAAGCGACCGTTTGGGATGTATAAGAACGCACGATGTCGTCGCCACTTTCTCTCTGCCATGAAGCCGTAAAGCTTTTGATTGCCTGAATTGCGCGGTATTGCATATATCTCTCGTCTCCCACCCCTCTGTGCTTGCTCTGAGGATTCTATTCGCCATATTTACCGAATCTAGCTAGCAAATCCGCGAGGATGAGATTCATACCGCTGTCTAACATGGCTTCGGATAACGGCAGGAGGAGCCCGAGTTCATTCTCGTTTGTGTTTCGCGTGGGATGCGGTACATCCCACGCTCTCCTCTTGCCTTCTCTTCCACCGTCTGTATTATTGTGCTTCGTTATCAGGGGTAACGTATCTTTCACGAAACCCACTCGGTTGAGAACAGACGATAAGATAGGGAAGGATGTGTAACGTAATGCTCCTTCGACCCATCGATCTGAATAACCCAGAGTTCTGAGGATTGCATAAGGCGAAAATAATCAAATACACGGTGCGCACTCTTCTTGGACGGGCAGAGATAGACCGTGGGGTCAAGAGAGCTTCCTCTTTCGTCCTCTACAGCTCGATAAGCTTTCGCTATCTAAGTGCCTCCAATGCTCCATACTTTATCAGATTGGAACCATGGTACTGGAACAGGAAGCTGGGAATAAAACGTGTTTGATACAACTCCCTAATCTGAATCCGACTTTGAATCTCGAGAATAGTCTGTCGGGGTCGGAAAGTCGGACTTTGAGTGCGATACTATTTCAGGGGAAAGTCATTAGTGAGGTAAGTAAGTAGGTAACTTAGGTAAGGTACGACGCTGTACAACAGTCTTTGCATGCATGCCTTTCTTTTCTTTGGCATACACAGCGTTGATTTGGGTTTTGCTTTTCGCTCTCCTTCCCGTTCGCATTTGGAGCTTTGCATCTATCGTATTTGCAAGCAGCCCAACCAAAGAGAGTCGAGTAGCTCAGTGAAAGTTCATCCCATTTTCCAACTCGCAACATCCAACACCAACACATACCAAAAGTAATGCCTCACATCCTGAGCATCTTCCCCTTTGAACCCACAAAAAAAGCAATTCTCGTCCGTATTCCACAAATCCCGCCCAACCTCCAGTCCCGGACCCAACGGACGGACACTTCCTAGTCTCCCATGCACCGCAAGGGAGCGTATGGCCAACCTCCGTCACCACGAATCCAAAGCCTGCTTTATCGATTCTGGGCCCACCATCAATTCCCCATCTAGGCCTCGACAACACTGCAATCTCACGATAGTGGGATTGGTGGCATCCGCGGAAGGCGGAAGATGGAGCCAGAAACAGTTTCCTGGATCCCGGTGCCTGGGGCGGTGGGTGAAGTGGAATGATTGGCTTGCGAGCGTTCCGGAAAACGAGGCGAGCTTGAACCCTGTTCGAAAAGTTGTGGTGCCGGTGGGAGGTTTTGAGGTCTCATCTTTTTACGAAGATTGACTAGGTGTATCCTCCCCGTCTTCATAAGCGAGTCGGGAGCGACGAACAGGAGCGAATGAGCAGCAGATGATCGTTTCCGATGTTTCGGAACCGTTGAGATTTGGGAATTGGGAGACGGCAGACGGGGAGTTTTCTTGAACTTGAAAGAGGGGAGAGAACGTGGGCTGAACTCGAGCTGCAGCTTAAAGGGGAAGGGTCAGGATGTGGTTTGGAATCCCGATGGAACGCCAGGAAGGAAGCTTGATGCTTCTATGAGGGGCAAGAAAGGTTCTGCACAAAGAAAAGAAGAGCTTCCTCCCTCACCTCTACTGAGGCCCATTGACATTTTGGATATGCCGAGTAAGTCTCTTGCTGCAAGATTTGAGGAGTTGCTGTGATAGAAATAATCTATCATCTCAACCCCTGAACGAAGCTAGTTTTGTACGATCGTGAGTCTCGCACCGGACGTGTCGATACTTGATATGATATCACTTACAAATTATGATTCATAGCCATAGCGGGACAGCAAATCGTTTGGAGAGAGGCCCGTCGCGTTCCGAGCCCCTCAATGCCTCATATTAATCATCAAATGCAGCTGCCCTGCCGAGTCAGCTCGAGTTTTGCTTGGATTGACTGAAACTACTGGGATAGCCAATCTAACGTCCGGGGAAAGGTTTATTAGCGTCCAGACCCACACGCCAATAAGTCGTCCCACTGATGGTGGAGAATGTTTCGTACCTTGCTTTAGCTGCACTGATCCTCAAGACGATGGATCTGTTGCTGAAATGGGGGGCTCTAGACTGACGATTGGCAGCATGCGATGTAATGATAGGCTTCGGTTGTGGTAGAACAAAAGAGGAATTCAAACGAGAGTACCTTCGATTGGATATATAGAGATATTTTCTTTCGTCGCGTCTCAGACTGTCAGCCTGCAACCAACCAACGGAACCTCGCCGAATGTGCAAAATAGCGCAAAAGTTCCTTGTTTGGATTTTCAAAGCAGCGAGGACTCAAGGTGGGCGGATGAACTGCTGTAGGAACAGAGCATAAACGGAGCCAATGCATGTATTCTGAGCGGTGTGGTGGACGGCGTTGACCAAACCATGGAATTGCTTCAGTATTTTTCATTTCTAGCACGGTTTCTCTTCCCAGAACAAGGTGTCGTGACCGCTATTCTGCGTTGTCAACTTCGTCCCCGCTCTTCACATGATGCGGTTGTAAGGATGCGGCGCTGATGTGAGGCCTCGGCGGCGACATGCTCCCGCTGATTTACGCGGGAGAGGGGTAACCAAGGACCAAGACTCAAACCAAGTACGGCCACATTGTACTTCTGCTCTGGGACCAAACCCGAAGTCGACAACTTGACCGCGAAAAAGTAATGCTTTCAGATCTATCGCTCGTTTCTTTTGAATGTGATTTCGCCGTCACCCTAGGGAGCTGGCTTAACCCTGTGCCAGCGACGTTCAGGATCCAGACGATTCTGTTGATCGCCTCCTTCCCAGGTGTGTCCAGTGAGGTATTCCTGGTGCGAACAGATATTCTTAGGCATCCAGGTACCACGCACCCCTCCTTTGCCCCCCTATCCCACGCTGTTGGAAGGTTGGCCAACTACTTGGCCACAGAGGCTGCAACTTGCGAGCAGTGTGGTCACTGTGGTGGGATGCCGTGGGGTTCAGAGAGATGTTGACCAGTCGTACACGCAGCTTACCAGAGTCGCTGCGTGCTGACCTGGTGCTATGCGCTGGCACACAGCCTCGCTTTGTATTCAGGGCCTCCGCCCTCACGAAGAGACCGCTATTTCCAGACAGCGGACATGCAGCGCTACAGCAGTCAGCAGGAGTAAATATATCTTCAAATATATCTTCACACTCACTCACTCCACCAACGTGAGAGTCGAGCGTCGCGTACCCTCGTACCCTCTATCATGCCGTTTTAAGACACAAGGTAATCCGTCGATCTGTGCATAGGAGAAGGAAATGACCCCTCCATCAATCGAGACAATTCCAATTTGCGAGTCGACCCATCCACTTGGAAGAGGCAAGTTGAGCATGAAGTGATTAGGCCCATCACAGCGGCCTGGTGAAGGGCTCAAGCCAGAATACAGCCCGTACAGTAGTGTCATCAACGGAAGAGCCGGTAGGACAATCAACTCTGATTCTCTGGGTTCAGCACCCACTACGCAGCTCTGTACCCTAAATAAAAACAATCTCTCTCGGACATGCACTGGATGCTGCTTTAACACCAATTTGTGAAGCCCCGCCCTCTCCTTTTTTCCATTCCAGAAGGGAGGGGTGCTTGGGTGGATTTGGGCGCTTTTCGAGCCACACCACACTAAACTTCTTTGACTCCCTTACGAAATGCCCACCACCGCCCATCCTTCTTCCTCATCCCTTCCCTTCCCTCATTCTCTCGTTTCCCCTCTCTTTTTTTCCCTTCATCAACCCCTCTTCCATCAACACCACCGTCACCATCGCGAAGCCTGCGACGAGCGAAAACATCCCTTCAGCAACGGTTATCATCACTGGCGACGTTCCTTCCCGCCACCGAAAGCGCCAATCTTCCCGACGGATCGCGCTGCGACTTGTTCTGTGCCCCGGCAAGAACCGTCCTCGCGACACAGGCATCTGCCACCATCTATACCACCACCCACACATCGATGACAAGAGAACGAAAACAAATGAACAATATATCAAAGAGCAATCAAGCCACACTTTAAACCTTACGCCCACGCTCGCGAGCCAGACGATCTCAACTATCGATCTGTGAAGGACAAGCACCGCCTCCCTTCTGTCAACATCCATCGCCATGCCTGCCAGCATGTCCGTCCTGCCACCTGCGGCATCGAGCACTCGAAAGTCGTCGGTCGCTGCGCCAGAGAAGAAGTACAAATGCCAGTTCTGCAATAGGGCTTTCAGCAGGAGTGAACATCGGAGTCGACATGAGAGATCACGTAAGTTTCGGTGTTCCTTTCCCCCTCTTTTCGCTCGGGTCGCGTGCAAACGACTCCGCGCAACATTAGCATCCCTATCTATCAACATTATGCTAACACTTCACTGCAGATACGAAGGAGCGCCCTTTCAAGTGCATGAAGTGTAGAAGTACCTTCGTGCGACGCGATTTATTGCTTCGACATGACCGAACTGTGCACGCAAAAGACGGAGGCATCCCGTTACATAGTGACGTGAAGCGACGAGCGGGGCCAAAGTCGAGCATGGTCGGGCCTTCTAAGTCTGCCATCTCTCTCGATGCTGCTTCGCTTGAGCAACTTGCTGGCGACGATGGAATGCTTGATATCGAAACCGCTGCGATGCTGATGACTGATCTTCACCACCAAGCCACGGCTGCCAACCGCTCTGCTGGCGTAGGACCGTATGAGAATAGACCTGGAATGGCTTTCTCTCATGGTACTGCGCTATTGGAGCCATCCGTTACATTCCCATCAGGGGCTGTGTCGCTTCCACCGGTTCAGTGGGATGCATTCATGCCGCAATCTGTGACGGAGCCAAAGTCCCACTCGATCACCTCCAACGCATCTGGATCTCAGGAGTCGCAAACCTCATTCACCAGTGCTAGCACTCTGCAACCCCATCCAAATCAGTTGCCACCCATGAAATCGTCGTCGTCTGGCTACAACGGACTCGTACCTGCCCTTGAATCAATGATCAACTCGCTGCCACCTTCAGGAGCAGCAACTCCAAGTCAACAATCGCCGTTGCGACCTGACCTTGGTGCACCCTCGCCATCTCAGAACTCGCCGAAGCCTCCACAGGTATTAAGTGATGAAGATCGCAATGTGATTCTGGATAACCTCCGTAACACCGACCAAGAGCGTGCTATTCCTGAAAGCTTCCGTCTTCCTGGCCTAGCATCATTGAACAGGTACCTGTCCACGTACTTCACCTTGTTCCACCACCACCTGCCGTTCTTGCACCCAGTGTCTTTCAACCCTACCGAAGCTTCATCGCCGCTTCTATTGGCGGTACTGTCTATTGGTGCATTGTATGCTTTTGACGAAGAAAATGCCTACATGCTTCACATTGGCTCGAAGGTGCTCGTCAATCAATTTTTGCAGAATAAGGAGAATTTTAGCTCTCGCAAATGCCCTCTATGGACCATGCAGGGCTCTCTACTGAATATGATCTTCGCAAGCTGGAGTGGCGATCCCAAGGGCCTGGAATGGGCCTGCTCCATCAAGAGTCTTCTTGCAAACATGGTTGCTGGAAACCGCTATGAGCTCAAGCTTCGAACTGAAGCGCGTCAAGGCGGGCTCCCTACTCGTTCTGAGTGGGTCGAGGATGAAGGTTGCCGACGTACTTACTATGCTGTTTACATCTTCTTCGGTCTGTTGACATTGACTTATAATCACACGCCCGCGATCAGCTTCAATGAATTCGAGGACCTTCAATTGCCCTCAACTGAGGCGATGTGGAATCTCAACGTCACTGACGAGGCAGTCTGGAAACCAAAATTGCAGACCTGCCAGGCCCCTTCATTCATGGAAGCTCACGACAACCTATTCCAGGGCGAAACGTTACGCTACAGTGCTTTCGCAACTCGTGTCATGATCAACGCACTCTTCCTAGAAGTCTGGTATCACAAGCGCAGCCCAGAAGCATTACAAGACGTGGTTACAGAATACAAGCTTCGCCTGGCTTTGGAGACATGGGAGAAATCTCTTGATCTATGTGAACCTGAGGCTGTTGCTGTTCCGCTCAGCGCGCCTCACAAAGGTCATCCCTTAATCTTCAATGCTAAGGCTATGTTCCGCAATGCACGTGCTCGCCTGGAAGTCGACCTGAAGTCAATTCAAGAAGCTCTGAGATATCACGACTCTTTCGAGGTCGCAGCCGCCATGTCAAACGCTCGGGACAAGGTCAAGCGGTCCAGCGAAATGATCAAGGTCATACATGAGTGTTTCAACTGCATTGAGACTGCGGCACTGCAGGGGATCCGCTGGGTAGCGCGGACTTCTGCCACCAATTGGAGCATCGAACACCCACTCTGTGGTTTGGATCTTATGGTCATTCTCAGCTTGTGGCTTTATCGCCTGGAACATGACGAAGAGCCCGCAACTGAAGAAGAAGCCGCCATGTACAATAAAATCAGGAATCTCTTTGACGATGATTCCATTGATTATGACGATACCAAACTCAGTTCCACGGTAGCTCGTCTCTGGGGAAGCATGCTTGACGAAGTCGTTGTTTGGGGGTAAGTCACATTATATACCTTCTGCAAGACGCATCGCTAATATGAACTAGGATCACACGTCTCATGGGAGATTCCTTCCGCCTCCACTCTCAAGCTCTTGTTGGCTATGTTGACGACGTAGACGCGTCCGACGTATCAACTCCTTCGATGATCTCTCAAGGTGCCGACGACAACGAAGACAGCATTTACTGAACCATCTCTCAACTCTACTCGACGATACTCACGATTTCCTTAATCACTCTCCTTAAATAGATCTCTCATCTCGTTTCATAGCCCACTGAATCGGGCACACCATCTCCTTTGTCTATGCATGGAGCGAGTTCTGCATTTCCTATCTATTGTCGAATAAAGGCTTTCCTTCAGAGGTCATGGGCAACAATATGGTGCCAGTCAGGTCTGGCGGGTTGGGCATTAAATCAGTCTCATCTTTTTCCTCTACTCAATATCGACATTCGACATCTCGACATATACCACCATAATCTTAAGTTCGCATACGCACACACATCATCTTTGGCTGGCCCACATCCTGTTGTTTCTGCCCTGTCCTTATTGGCGTATTACCTATTTAATATTGTGTTGCTCTATTCTCGACTCATACTGATACCTTGTTCGATATACAATTGCTTTCTTGCTCATTTTTCCTGTTGAGTGCTTGATTGTTTCGTTTGCGTTTTATATGCATGGTGGGAAGTGGAGGGAGGGTTAGAGCTACTGGAAAGACAATGGATGTCTAGCTGGGCTGTGTAAAGATATTTAGTATTGATGAATCAATTAACTCGTTATGCGCAACTATTTTCGTCCTTGACGTCTGCATGATGTGATACTTCATGAACATACCTCAATGAACCATGACAATTGACCAAACAAAGGGTCTTCAGGAAACTTGGGCATTCTGCAGATATACCTGTAAGCTGTAAGCCCCACCATTTCGGGCAGCAACAATTCTAAAAGTTTCATTGTATTCCACATCATATAAGGAACCTACTACGTTCTTTGGGCTAGGAATGCGACAATCTGGATTTCTGATTCTAATCCTTATATGGTCAAAACCGTGTGAGACGTTCCTCTTGCGTTCTAGTAAAAATTCTCGAGCAGGGGTGAGCTATCTGAATGGTCGACTGTGGTAGCTCACATATGGGGTTGTAAATCTCGCATTTGTTAAAGTCTTGCTTAAGGGGGATAAATATGATGTGGTGTGGTCTTCTGTTTTTGATCCGCGGCTGTGGTGATTATATCTCCTTTTTATATGATACGTCCCATATCTCAACGATTTCTACCAAATCAGCTCAATTCTGTGAAGAGGGCGGGCCTTATTTGGGCGACCTTGGCTGCGCTGACTTGTCTCTCTAATTGACTGCTAGGCGTGGAATAAATCGGTCAATCCATTTGCCGAGTAAGAGAGCAAGTATGGCTTTTGAAAAGCGTTGGTGGATTCATGCTGTCAATTTTCGGTTATTGAGGTCGGATTTGTGGTCATTGATATGTTCTAATGCTTGTTTGCACCATGTCACGAACTTTTTTGATCACAGTGAGCTCACGAAAGATATTGGTGGTCTACAGTGTGCTTGGTCTCAGTTGATCCGACTCATGGACCGCACAAGAAACCTCATCGTTCCAAGAATGTGCAACTTCCCCGCCTAGTGTGGGTGCGTCGACGACCAAAGGCTTGACATTATTCCATCTAGGGTCAATTCTGAGCCTGCTCTGAACAGCTCATCCTCATCCTCTTCTCTACCACTTTTACATTGTGTGAAAGTAATTGTTGGTGAGCATACTGTCGCGTTCCTTCCCCCCTTTTGCCGAAAAGTGTCGCTTCCGCATTTGGTTGCCAAGACTAACGAGCTACGCAATGTGCTCAAGTTTCTCTACCAAACAAAGTGTACATTAACAACCTCCGCATTCGATCTCGACCTTCTCTCTTCTCTTTCTCCTTGTTGTTAGCGCCTATATCCAGATTCCTCAAGACCACTGTGCTCAGTCGGCCTCAGTACCCGCCCCGTTCGCGAGAACGGAACCTGCATCCGTTCCTGGCTTGATTTATTCTATGGCAGTGGGCGCTATACGTGGTACTGTCGGCTCTTCGATCATGCCCCTAATCACAGTGCTGATTTTGAGCCTCTTGGGCCTGGTGACGGCGAATTGTCAGTGCGGATATCAATTGACGATCAACAACTCCTCGACCCCGAGCATCTTTACGGATTTGATCGAGACAGACTTTCTCCATCTGACCAACATCTCCAAGGATACTGACTGGCGACGTCAGGAGTTTCCTGTCACTGCTGCTGCTGGTCGCGGTCCGTATGGAATGAACTTCACCATTCAGAATGTCATCTCTAATCCCATTCTCAACGCAACTAATTGGACTGGACCTGGCGAATTCGGCGGAGACCCTGGTTTGCAGCTTATTGTTGACAGTGGGATCCCTGAAAATGGCTATGTTCAGGTTGCTGAGATGGATTCTGCGCGTGAGGACATGCTTTGGGGTACTTATCGAACTGCCATGAAGCTTTCTTTGGTTCCTGGCACTTGTAGCGCCTTCTTCTGGGTACGTTTCAGTCGTGACCTCGAAACACTTGTACCACTTCATTTTGACTAATAGTTGTGAAAGTACTACAACGACAGCCAGGAAATCGATATGGAATTCCTTTCGTCTCAATTTATCCCGGAGAACAACACCTACCCCGTCAATCTGGTCCTTCAATCCGAACAGTCTGTGCGCGCTGGATATAATGCAGCTGCTACCGGTAATTACGTCGTCGCTAACCTTCCTTTCGATCCCACCGATGGATTTCATGAGTATCGCATCGATTTCGTCCCTGGAAATGTCCTCTACTACGCTGATGGATACTTGCTCGCGAAAATGAATACCACAGCGGTTCCAACGTCTCCCGGTCATATGATTCTCACGCAATGGAGTAACGGCAACCCTCTCTGGTCATTTGGTCCACCGACTTCAGAAGCTACCATCACAGTCTCTTATGTCAAGGCATACTTCAACTCGTCCGACACGGTTCGCCAGAAAGATTGGGCTTTGAGGTGTACGGACTCGTCCGCTCCAGGAGCCATATGTATGATTCCTGATCAACTCGGCCCTCCTGATCCTAGTACCAACGTCTCAAGTGGCAATTCATCGGCATCTACGTACTTCTTCAGCAACGAGAAAAACATGACTGTGAACCAGACAATTTATCACAAGAACGGTATCACTGGTATCAATGAACTAAACGCATATTCAAGCTCACTGTTGACTCTGATGTTGCTATCAAGCTTGGTTGCAATTCTGCTCTGAGTAAGAACCAAACACTGGGCTTGTTTGTTGTATGACGGCTTTTGCTTCTCTATATGCACGCCCACTTCGGTAAGATGTGATGGTAAAAAATGATCAGTGAGTGACGATGGTATCGATGGGACTGGTAGCATGATGGGAAGTGAAATGCTTGGCGAAGGTGAATTGACCAGCTTCTTTTGGCAGATTGATAATTGGTTTCGCTTTCAAATCGCTTTCAGAAATTCCTGTAACCTTTTCAAAGATTGTACTAGAAAAGGCTTCTACCCTAATTACACAATTCTGAAACCTTCCATTCTTTCATCACTTTTCAAGGCACGGTCTCTTCGATCCACTCGCAATCACAGGTTCATATAGTGAGTTACCGCCCTCAATCGTTTCACTTTTTCCGCATCAAACAGAACCAACCATCACTCTGAACAATTTCTACACCACTTGGTTTTGCATTCTTGTTAAAGGCCGCATTGCATATTTGGATACAGTTTCTTCTTCGCCGACTTACTCCGAAGCAGCTACCGACTCTTGATCAGTTGCGATTCTGTATACCGTCTCTCGTTGCAAAATCCAAGGTTGAATTTCGATCCTCAGTCTTCGGCAATCCACGATTCCACACATAATCTGTCACCATGTGTGATAGCTCCCATCCAGCTGTTACAATGCCACCGTTTCCTTCGTCGATTTCTGCACCTCAGCTCACTCACTCCGCACCTCTCCCTCAACGACTATTCCCTCCGCTGGCAGGTCCGATACATATAGGATTCACGTCTTACCCTTCATCTCCAACCCATTCCCTCATTTTGCCACCACAGCGGTTCGAGCAACCCCAAGCCACCGAATTTCTAGTCGTAAAGCCACAAATCGACTTCAAAGATCCCACGTCACCAATCGATGAAGGACTCGGATTCACCATCGACGAGCGTCGCTCTGCTGTGATCGACCTCATCCTTGCGCCGCTCACCTGCCCGAAGAGTACTATTCACATCGTCGTCGATGGAGATGGTAAATCTCAGAAATTCCCGGTTCATTGCGACCTCCTCTGCTTCTATTCACCTTACTTCCGACGCATCCTCTCCAATGATAAATCCCTCAAAACGAAGATTCTAACGAAGAATTACAGACGAGAATGGCGCTGGGAAGACAAAGAGAGCGTTGTTGAGATCATGGAGTCGCGTTGTTGGGCGGACTCTAAAGAAGCAATGGATGTCGATGTTGTGATCAAGCTACCCACTGTTGTTCGCGTGGTTGAATCTGACGCCAGAGAAGATAACCTCGACCAGGAGATGAAGTTTTCGGATGCTGTTCGTGAGCTCAAGCTTGATACTGAGAGTCTAGGAGATGTCACGCGCCCCGTTTTCGCCGCTTTCATCAACTGGCTCTACCACGGCTATCCTGGCCTCGATTTATACCAACCCCTTGACAGCCATCCCTCTTTCGACGCCGCGACTCTCATCCAGCTCTGGGTCTTTGCCGGTCGAATCGGAGTCCCAGAGTGCCAAAATCATTGCATCGAGGGTATCGAATGGTGGAGAATGACATCCAACATCATCCAAACCTCCATGCTTGCCTGGACGTACGAGAACACTGAGGAATACGACAACGGAGGTTGTGGCTTGCGAGCTCTGCTCATTGATCAGTGCGCTTGGAAGCTGGATGGAAACTGGCTACTGAGTGAGAGAGAGGACGTCAAGAACGAGGAGCAGTTTCCACGTCAGGCGTTGGTTGATTTGGTTAGTCGTATGCGGGTGGTTTTGAATGAGGGTGTGAGACCACCATTCTTGCACTCGGAGTTGCGAAAGGAGGCTTATTGGATTCCTGTTGAGGAGAAGAAAGTTGTCGAGATGTTAGAGAAGTGAGCGGAGTTAGAGATATGGAAGGGTATGGTTCGTTGAACCTTAGAAGCTTGCATGGACGGATTTTGAGACGTTGGCTGGTGAAGATACCCTTGTTCTTCTGAATAATAGTCAGCAAAGCAATCGTTAATGAAAGACGGGCTTTTAGTGTTTGAGAAGTACGCAAAACCGGATGTCTGATGAGACAGAGGACCCGCCGCGGAACTCGTAGCAAGTGCTGAACCCAATCAAGCTGTGTAGTGAATGGTCGTGAACTAAATTAACCTCGAAATCAGCCTTTTAGACGGTCCAACCATGAAGTTGACAGTATTTCGCGGGACAGGCTCTGATTTGCAGCTCAACGGAGATAGAACCGGAGGTAATGCTCTTGAGCCGTAGCCTGAGGCTCTCCGAGGGGAAATTTGTCTTTGGATAGGCACTGTCATTCTGATATTTGGGAAGTCCTTTATTCATTTTAGCTTGATGAAAGTTAATGAAGAAGCAAACACCATCATGAAGCTTTAATGTAACTCATGCTCAGCATACAAACCTTGAGGTGACAGTGTGGTCACGAGGGAGAACTACAAAGCCAGAATTTCACGACCATACGGAACGAGTTGGATGAGCTACGACTCAAATTCGTCCTAAATAACTCATTTCCGCTTCTTAGCCAACCTCTTCTCAGCCCTTACATCCTTCTTCAACCTCGAATCCACAATCTTGTATTTTCCTTTCACCCCTCTTGGTCGTCCGGCAATACCTCTATTCCCACCGCGTGCAACCACAACCTTGACCTGCTGTTTCGGCTTCTTCTTCGCCGCCTTGCTCATCAATTTCGTGATACTACTCGCCTTCTCCTTCTCCGTCATGCCATCCTCGTCCGCCAACATTGCAGACTTCTTTCTTAGCTTCTCGAGTCGTTGTGCAGCGTGGAACTTCTTGCGGTCTTTTGCTTCGCGAACTTTCTTGATGGGTCGAGCGTTCAAAGCGCGCAATTTCTCTTTGATAGCTGCGGCTCCGGCGGCACTGATGGGTCGGTGGGGTTTGTCGTGACGGCCTTCATCATCGAGGAACCACTCGGGCAAACCGTCGCGGTCTTTGAAGGCGTATTTGTTGAAGCCTTCGTCTACTAGGTCATAAGATGTCTTTTCGCCTGAGGCGATTTGCTGGGCTAATGTCATGGCTTCGGCTGTGATGATATCGATGTCTGCTTTTGTTTAGAATTCGAACCAAGAATACGCAAGTTAGCCACTGACCTGGCCTGCCATCCTTTCGTGGCTCTTCGTCTTCCCATTGCGCTTCTTCACCGCTTCGCTTGACAACTTCAAAACCATCCTCGCTGTCTTCTGACATGGCATCGGCAGCTTCTGGAAGGTCGGACTCGTCATCTTCAGCGATATCTCTTTGGAGTATAGAGTCGAGTTGGTCGAGATCCGCTGCAACATCCTTCTCTGCCGCTTCCATTTCCTCGTCCGATTCCTCTTCTGCGATACCACCAATGTCTTTGAAAATATCTTGATCGAAGAATTGTGCTGCTCGGTTCGAAAGACCACCGTTCTTCTTCTCACTGCGCTCTAAATCTGTTAACAGCGGTCGTTTCGACGTTGTCTCGTCATCTGAGGAATCATCACTACTATCCTCCTCTAACTTGTCACCATCATCGCTCTCATGTCCATCTGCTGAAAACCCCTCCCAATCACCATCTTCATGTTCCTTTCTAGCTTTTTTTGCACGGAACTTCGCGTCTAGATCTGATTTTCGTTCCTGGTATTGGTCATACATTGCGTCGAGATCTCTGTCAAGTCTATCTTCCTCCGGATCACTCTCTTCATCCGACTCTGGTCTTCCTAGTTCACTCTCACGATCTTTTCGAAGATCTGCTTCCGTCAAAATAGCCATTTTGCCCTTCGCAATCTTGTCCACGGCCCCGGATTTATCGATCGTCTTGAGGCCGAACATCGAGCCCTCTCCATTGGGACCTGCTTGCTCGAGACCGATTTCCGTTGGCGCGGTCATGTGAAGCTGCATCCGTATTATTTCTCTTTGCTTCTTCTCGTTTTCTCTTCGTCGTTCACGCTTCTTTCGTGAAGTCTCCTTCTCGCTCAAAGCTTGGAACTCTTCCTGGATCTTCAGTTCTTCGTCCATTGGCTCCACTTCTGCAACTTCTTCCTCTGCTGCGTCTTTGGCAATTTTTTTCGTAGCAAAGCCAAACTTCTCTCGAACTTTCAACCGCCACCTCAGGAGATTTCGAAACTCTTTCCTTCCCAGAACTCTCAAATCAGCACAACAATCGCGGATCTCTTGAGTCGTCTCCGGTAGCTTGTCCAACGCAGCCAATGCAACATCGCCATTAGGCGGCTGCTCGAAGCTCAACTTGTTCAGACTACCCAAAATTGCAATTGGATCTGTTGTCTGTATGAACTCGCTTGCAGGGACCTCTTTGAACTGGGTATAATTTCCTTCCTCGTACCCATCTCTCTTGCGCTTCTTAACTTCAGGATTGAAAACTTTTGCCTCGTTGTTAGGGGTAGGATCTGAGAGCTCTGCAAAAACAGATCGTGGATCTAAGAACTTCGGATCGATTCTTTTTGGCGCTTTGAAGCCCTGGCAGACGACGAATATTTCTGCAGAAACATTTCTCGAGGAGGGAGGTTTTGTAGCTTCGACTTTCGTGAAGAGCTGATTGAACACCCATAGTAAACTGTTATAATCCTTCGATCTGAAGACCTTCGTAACGAATGTGCCACCTTCGACCAGAAACTCCGTAGCTAATTTCATTGCCTGCAGAGCCAGTTCTGCTTGATTGAAAGAATCCTGAACCCAAGCCGTACCGACATTGGGAGCACCATCGTGGAGAACAGTGTCTGCTTTCCAGGTCTTAAAGTGTTGGCGGATCGTTGCCCGGCATTTGTCAGTCGTAATATCGCTTTGGAAGGTGATGACTCGTGGAATGGCTTTTATGGGTGATAGATCAACTCCGACGATGAGGCTGCTTGCTGGCATGGATTCCGCTGCGACTTGGCACCATGACTAAACGTTTGTCAATTGAAAATGCTTCAAGAAGAGCAGAGCGACATACTCCAGGTGCAGCGCATAAATCCAACAAGACTTTGCTCTTCTCCAGAAACCCATACTTCTTGTTCAACTGAATCAGCTTGAAAGCGGCTCTGGCACGATATCCCTTCTCCTTTGCCAATTTGTACCACTTATCCAGACGACCCTTTCCATGCTTCTTCTGGATACCCATAGCGGCGATTTCGGGATAATCGTGGTCCCAGAGGAAAGTTCTTCTCTTTCTGCAGCAAATCTCAGCGGTCGTGATTTTTTCGAAAGCCCATGCCCAGTAGAGCCTAGCGCAGCTGTTATCTTAGCGTCTTGGCGCATTATCCCGGCGCGTGAGACGCGGTATTCGTGTTTAAGTGGTGAGTGCAACTTCATAGGACTTCCCATTGTACGTTATTTCCAGCTCCTCCAGCATCCGACGTCGATATGTCATGATCTTGGGCACAGATATTTACTGGAAATCAATATGTCTGAATTCGCGTCCACAGAGAAAAAGGAACCGCAATCGTCCCAGGAGCTGCCTCTATCAAACCCGCCATCCTCGTCTCCGCAAGCTCCACCGCCAGATTATGGACAGAGTGGAAGAAAAGAACGGCGCCAGCCGTCAATTACTCCCAAAAAGTTCAGCAGATTTTTCACCCCTCGATCACTACTACCGAAAGGCCCTGCAAGACAGATATTAAATGACATCACATCACCGTCCAACAATCGTCGAGGGGTTCTGTCGAGTCCTATCCAATTCAATGGCAGAGTCGATAGGGATGACAACCCTTCAACGTTCCCCAGGGGTCTCAAGAGGAGGAAGCTTCTACATACACCAGAAGAGATTTCAGAGCATATACTTGCAGGATCGAAAGCACAGGAAGAATACGAGAGGTTGCAGGATGAAAATGTAGACGATGATCTGCAGAACCTTCAGTCGTCACCGTGCGAACGGGCTGCAAATCTGGACAGAGTAGAAGAGGAAGAAGAGGTAGAGGGCATGGAATTGGAATCGGAAATGGAAGAGAAATACTCAAGGCCTCTGCAGAGAATCATACCGATAGACCATCGTGGACATGGTGGGAGTTTATTGCAATCTATGTCAGGGCTTCCAACCAGATCTCGACGGCAGCATCACGCCTATCCTGTCAATGGTAATGCTCTCCACAAACTTAGAAGAAACCCGATCTGACACGGTTGCAGACTGGCAAGATGAAACAGCTTCCTTTTACAGCAGACCAGAAGATGTACATATGTCCACCGGCCTGCTAGACCCTCACCGTGTAATTCCGTTCTGTGCGGTAGGATGTAATAGTAAGTGATCACCACAATCGTGTTCGGTAGATTGGTTAACAGCTTCCAGCCAATTCTCTTGTAGCTATAGCAGACGAAGAAGGTCGGGTTCGCTTGCTCGAGTCTGCGGAGAATGAGCGTGAATCTTTCTCACAAGTATACCTTGGTTTTCGAGTACATACTAACGCTATCATCGACATGGTGTTCTCGAAGGATGACACCCTTCTTGCCACAGCATCTGGAGACCAGAGTGCGAGGGTGGTAGATATGAAAACTCAAACTACAATCGCCGTTCTCGATAACCATTCGGCTTCTTTGAAACAAGTTCGTTTTCAACCCGGAAGTGGTAGCGACAGTGTCCTCGCGACGTCTGCTAGGGACGGTACTGTTCAGATATGGGACTTACGGTGCAAGGGAAACACTGGTCCGAAGCAAAGTTGGAACGCTGCTCTACGAGACCTTCCAGTCACACGATCAGGCACACCTCCTACTTACGGTCGTCCGATATACAGCATCTTTGACGCTCATCGGCAGGTGGATCGGAACGCTCTCAATCCGTTACCCGCCCATGCTCCCGTAAGTGATATGCCCGGGCGTGGAGAAGTAGCTGGACGATTCGGTGATGTTTCCGTTACTGCCATCTCATTCTTGCCTGAAGGTAACGAGCATTTACTGCTCACGGCGTCCGAAGCTGACACATCCGTCATGCTCTGGGATATGCGTTGCCTACACTCCAAGGCCAAGCGCAAGACCCAGGTAGCCATCTCCAAGACTCGACAGCCCGACAGTCACAATCAGTGGCGCCATTTCGGTGTGAATTCCATCAATCTGAGTGGCGATGGAAGTAGACTCTATGCTCTCTCCAAGGACAATACGGTCTATGCATATTCAACATCCCATCTGATCCTCGGTCACGCACCAGAACTGTCCCTCGACAACCCCGGCCGTCGTCTCCCGCCCCAGGAAACGAGAGAGGGACTAGGTCCTATGTACGGCTTCCGCCACCCAAAACTCCACGCGACGTCCTTCTACGTCAAGTCCGCACTCCGGCCGGCGAGGAACGGAAGGTCGGAAATGCTCGCCGTGGGAAGCAGCGACGGCTGCGCGATCCTCTTCCCGACCGACGAACGCTACCTCCCCCAGCACCAGGACGACGACGAGCAGAATGCATACATGCCCTCGTCGGCGCCCCTCTCGTCGAGACGACCCGCGCTACGAAGGACAGCGGGCTCCTTCGGGATCGGCTCGCGCGTGGAAGAGACGATGCCGATCTCCACCCACGGCACGCCCCTGATCAGAGGGCACGACCGGGAGGTCGGCTCCCTCGCCTGGACAGCCGACGGGGAGCTCGTCACCGTGGGCGACGATTTCTTCGTCCGCTGCTGGCGCGAGAGCGGAGATGCCAGGGACTTGCGGACGGGTGGCGAGGGCGAGGGGAGGCGGTGGGGTTGTGGATGGGCGGATGTAAGCGAGGCGTACGATGAGGATGATGGTTGAAGACTGTCGGTCCTTCACGCCGGAATGATATCTTTGCGTTTGGATGGGTACTGTAGATAGGATAGATACCCACCTAAACCAAACCAAACCAAATGATAAAAGTGGGTACGGTACCGCTCTGAAGTGTCCAAGCTAAGTTCGATCCCGACAGTGCAAATCGTCGAGCTCGAGGGGTTTTTCGCGGATCTGCACGGGCAGAGACAGTCAGTCGAGTCTTGTAACGCAGACCAACTCCCTACCGTAGCGGAACGTTGCGTGCGACTGAGGACAGTCAGTGATGTCTGACGTCGAGGGTGTTCTAGAGCGAGTTCGGGTGTGGGGGATATAGGGATATGGGGATCATGGAGATCAACAACGGGAAGCGTCGCGCGTACATCGTCATGAAACAGGATTTATATACTTATAGATAGATAAAAACAGAGGTCCAAAGACACGACGTAGAAGAGTGATGAAGAGAGATTCAAGAGGGAGGCTCATCCTGTCTCTTAATGTGTTTGCGGTTTTTTATCATGTCATCTGTTCATTCAATTCATTCGTGAATACATCCATCAACACCATACCCATGCCAACACCACCCAAATGCCACCGAATCTACGAGGGAATGGCCTACATCCTATGCCAGGTATACATACGAGCTGCCTTCGCGCTCGATGTATTCCTTCTCGATTAATTCTAGCGCCACGTCAGTGAGAGATCCCAAAGGGCGGGGCAAAGGCTGAATGGAGTGTTGGGATCGGAGGATATGGAAATGGGGACTCACTCTCAATGTTCGCCTTGATCTCGGACAACTCCACCGTCCCCCTCTTCCGCGTCTGCTCGATGACCTCGGCCACGAGACTGGCGTGCGTCATCGTCTTGCGGCTCTTCATGATCCGCACGATGGCCGCCTGCGTCTCGTACTGTCGATCCTGCAGGACCCGCTCGTGCGTCTCCTTGTTCTCCTCCTTGGTCTCCTTCAGCTGGATCTGGTTGATCTTGATCCGGTACTTTGGATCCGTGAATCCCAGGTTGATTGTGAAGGTGTCGGTGGGGTTGACCTCTCGTCCTTTGGGGTGCTTGGTGAGGACGCGGAATTTGGCGCAGGCGAGAGATTGAAGGGTCCGTTGGAGCTCGGCGTCGATGAGACCTGTTGCTGCTTTGATGTCGGTGTAAGATAGATTACCGCCGTCGCCGATGTCGTTGAATAGGACGAGAAGAATGGCTTGGAAGCCTGAGACTACAAGTTCTTTTGCGCCTTTATTGAATGTGGCTCTGACAACGGCGTGAGCAAGGGCGTGCTTCCATGATAGCCTTCGCCCCGAGTGTTTGTGCTTGTAATGCATGTCGTATTTTTCAATATGTTTGCTGACTTCGGGAGGAAGCTTCACTTCCACGTCTGGATACGTCGGCCAAGCGGCCGAGGATAAGACGCTGACCTGGAGGTCCAGGGTCGTTTTGCTCGTGTTGCTGAGGGATTGCTTGTATGCAATCATCTCGTCCCTGGCCAGTTCTTGATCCTTGAACATCTGCTCGAGATTATGCGTGAAGCTGAATCCACATTCGGCTTTCAACTTTGCAAGCATGTTTCGTTCGGCATCTTGACTCGCACTGCGAGCCATGAGAAGTCGGCGAGCAAGGTCTTTCTTATAGAAGGCTTCGAAGACATCCTTTCCCTCGATGAAACGGAATAATTCGAGGCCTTGCTCCAGTTGGCGATCTAGTTCAGCATCTTCATCACCAGTGCTGGCTTGCCCTTGCTTCTCGGCTGCATCTCTATCCTTCGCATCAAACGCCAGGGAGCGCGGAACGGCCTTCAAGCCACCACGGAGAAGCATGTCGATGTACTTTGCAATCATCTCTCCCACCTTTGAGTTGCCGTTGCCCCACGCTTGGGTAGTCTTGCGGTCATTGATGAAATTGCTAAATGCTTCTCGAAGAGTATAGGTAAAGGCCTCATCTTTGTCGAACGAATCCCGGATAATAAGATCTAACGCTCGTTTCAACTCTAACAGTCGGACAACCATCTCATCACCCTTGCTTGTGTCGCCCACAATTGAAGCTCCCACAATCTTGATATGAGATTCCCACGGTGTTTTGAGTTTCTCTTGGATTTTTGAAAGGGTCAGCAGACCATAGAGCGCCCTCAGTGATCCCGTTGCGTTTGTGTCGATGAGTTTCGAGATGCCCTTTTCGCTGAGGAGGATTCCGGTACATTCCTTGACCAACACTTCGTGTGCCATATCCAACAGCATTCGTTTTGTAGTGCTGTCAAAATTGTATGTATCGCAGCGCAGAGCCTCTCGTCCCAGAAGCTGGTCACATGCCATTATATGATCCTTGATCTCGGAATTGCTTCGATCGTCTACGAACTTCTTGAAGTACTCCCCGGAAAGTTTAAGAAATAGCGGCTCGAAGGATTTTCCGTATATGCCAAAGATATGCATCATCGCGACCGAGTCTCTCAGCAAGGTAGCATCGAACAAGGTCTCTTGGTTGTTTCGGTCATATTCGACAAGGTCGGCCATGCCTAACACCACCCGACCTCCCAGGGATCGCCCATCAGCTCCTTTCCCCTTGCTGAAGATCGCGTTGCGAAATTGGCTGATACTAAGGTCCTCCAGTTTTATCGCATCTTTCGTGACCAGGAGGTATGATCGATCGAGGTAGCTGAAGATGGAGCGTATGAGGGTCTAGACGTATGTTAGCGCGTGCTTCAACAGAGAAAGATGCTCGAGTAGCTCTCACAGACTGCGCCGTCCACACTTTCCAGTACCGCAGCACAGCCCTCAAAGCATGCACGTTTGTACCAGCTCCCTCCCTCTCCACGTTTGGCAAGACTTCCTTCTCCAAGTGCGCTTTACATCTCTCCCTCAAGTGCCCAAAAATCTGCTCCTCTCTATGATTCCGACACAACTCCTCAACCTGCCTACTCAACCTATCCAGCATGGGCGGAACCTCCCCTTCAAACACCGCCGACAGCGCATTGTCAATCTTCTTCCACACCGTATCATAGTACCCGTCCATGTCCTTCCTGTCCTCCTTCCGCTGGTTCTTGATGACGAGCTTCTTCGCCCCAGCATGGGGCTGGAAGTTCGAGGGTCCTCGCGTGAGGTCCACGAACCCGGGCCGGGTCACGAGCCCCATTGTCTTGCTCATGTTTCCTGGCCGTGGGATGTTTGCGGAGGAGTGGGAGGTCTTCAGTCGTTTCGGAGGCGTGCTCTCGTGTGCCGTGGGACCGTTCGTCAAGGAGGATGGGGTTTGTCGGGATGCTTTGGAAGCGGGAGATTTGTGCTGCTGCTCGGAGAGCTTTCTTTTGGAGGCAGTCTTGGATGAGGTAGAAATACTGGTGTTAGACGGGTCCGGTGGAGGGTTCATCGACCTGAGTGCGTCCTCGAGTGGACATGAATGCGTTGGGTTGTGTTTGAGGTTTCGTCGTTGGGGATCGAGGAACCAAGATGGTCTTGAAACACTCAAAAGTAGATTCAATCGTGATGCCGACCTTTACCACACGTCAACATCCGCCAATTGCGGTGGAAATGCCAGGCGAGGGGAACGGTGAAGTCGTTAATATTGAGTGACGCGAACACCACTTACGGTCATCAGAGCGGCGATTACTGAAAGTCCGATATCACATGACTTGAACCTTTCAACGACTATTCTGAATTTTCTTATCTTCCTAGTCTTATAAAATATATTATTATTCTTGTAAAAATCCAAGATATGTTATAATATATAATACTATCTAAAAACTTATATTCAATTATTTAAAGAAAGAAGGGCTGGGAAACTCAAAAACCATTTATTTTAGAGTCGAGCTATTTCGACTTCCTTCCCCGCTATTTCAACTTTTCGAGGCGTCCACCTAGAAGACGCACGTGCCTGTAAATACTTTGCCTAGAGAATACTTTCTCTCTTAAAAGTTCAAAACACAGCGGGTTAGGGTCCGTTCCGGGGGTTGGTGGGCTCTCACCGCCCCCAGCCTCCCGCATAGGGATATATCTATCGTGTTTTTCTTTCTTACTTATATTTGTACGTATTTAAAAAAAAAATTTAAAAGCTAGTTGTTGTGGTTTTGATGTTCCCGTACGGGCGCAGACTTGATATGTCTACGCTGGCAGGTAGAATTAGCAAGGTCGAAATACAGGTTCATAGGGATAAGTCATGTCTACAGTAGTTATTCCATTAAGATCGACGTACAGGGTCACTCATTAAGTGGATTTTCATGCCATTTTAGCTACGCCAGCGAGCTAGAGGACCTCAAAACATCTTTTACTCCGTAAGCTAGCCCCTGTAGAACTGGCTTTGGTAAACAGCAAGAGATTAGTAGGGTTACCTTGTACTATGAACTGGACATGACTTATCCCTCAAAACCTGTAGCCGGGAGGCAAGTTGAAATAGCCAGACCCTTATTTAAGTGATATTGTACTTTTTGCTGTATTGCACTTCTGATAACAAGAAAACAGAAAGATAATGAAATAGGTTAATTGAGCAAAAGAAGCCACGGAATTTAGATCACGAAAGAATATGTTGGGTTATGAACTTTTTTTCATTTCGCTCATTAAAATTATCATCGTATTTATGCCTATGTGCGGCAGTTCGTCTGTATGCCATTCCGGCAAAAGGTATAAAGCAAGCAAATTATGACCCCAAAACTCCGTCATGCTCATCAACCCATATGTTCAGCAGAGCCTGCAAATGTCTTACATGATAGACAAGTCAAAGGTAGGTGAATCGGGAGTAGCCTCGATGATGGCAGGTCTGGGAAATGTTAGTCAGACTCTTGGGATTGGGATGAGATAACTTACCCAGCAAGGATGGAAGCATCGGTCAAGTTTCCAGAATTGTCTGAAGTCAAGAAGACGTAGCTCTGTCCAGAGACACCAACTGGGACAACAGCCGAAACCGAATCGCCCGATACCGTGACTGGAACGGGGAGGATATCGAGACCGCTGACGAAAGTAGCATAGGCAGTACCAGAAGGCATCATCTTGGGCGTTAACATGATAGTGACATTCTCAGCAGTAGGCTCGCCAGTTACGAGAGTGAGGGATGGATAGGCCATAACCGGGAGAGCCATGTTGGTGGATGGGCAAGACACGATGAAACCCGATGCGATGGTGTAGACTGCGTTCAGGCCCATTGGGGTTCCGACGAGGTTGGCCATTGGAATCTCCCCAACGGCTCCTCGAGTAGCGGATTGATGAAGAGCCTCCGTGACGAGGATAGCTCCGGCAGCTGTGAGATATGCCTTGCTGGTGATATCAGCTGCAGCTCCGAGGTATGCTGAAACTCCGACGCCTTCGATGACGGATGCGAGAGCAACGAATTCCTTGGGCGTGGTCATGGGGAAGCTGTAGGTGCAAGCCTCGACGGGCATGGCGCCAGCTGCGGTCAAGCCAGCCTCAAGATAGAGAACGTGTCCTTCCTCGTCATGTGCGATGTACTTGAGTTCATCGTAGAACATGGGGGTAAAGTTTGCAGCGACGAATTCCTCCTGGCTCCACATGGAAAGAGCTTTCTTGTAGAAAGCATTCTCGAGATGCTCGAGAGTCAATGCGTACTGGAGAATGACGGGATCAATGTCGGCTGCTTGTCTCTTGGTCATGGCTGGCAAGGCCAAGGCTGAGACGCTGCTGGCCAAGGCCAGAGCGGCGGTGATAGAGAAACGCATGACGGGGTGGTCTGTTGGATGGGCTTTGGGGGTGGAAGATGAGAGAGGTTTGAATGACAAGAGTGGTGATTGTCTTGTGGGTGGTGATGGAGGGAAGGTGTTTCTTAGGAACGAAGAACCTTTACCTTAAGTACTGACGGAACACAGGTAAAGGAAGGCGTTCATGATGCATTGTGGATACCCCGCCGAGGGTGGAGGGGTATAGCTTGGGAGCAGCTTCGCCCACTTGGGAAGGGGCGCAGAGGACATGCATTGGGCAGGGAGGGTGACCGTTTACTCGGAAGTCGGGAATCCGTGGGCTCAATGATAATCGATAATCGATAATCGATAATGATGATGATTGAAGCCACTTGAGAGCAGGAGATATTTGCCACGATACGAATTGGGACCAATCTGGGTGCAGCGACAGCCACTTGGGGCGGGAACGATCAGACTGTTTCCGATATACCTTGATAAGTGCCCAGGTGGGCAAGGACGATGGGTGAAGATGATGTCCGTCGGTTGTGCTCTGTTCCGCGTCTAGCGCAAGGTGAGGGAAGATCCCGTGCAAGCCACTCTGCTGTCCAGGTCGCATCCAGCCTGGGCTCAAGCCCATTGTGCTCGATTGAGCCATGACTGGGGGCCACTAGACCGAAAGTGGCGTGGACCCGTGGATGCGGTGAATCCGGGGTTCTGAGGACAAGGTGGATGAGGATGAGGATGAGGATGAGGATGAGGATGATGATGCATTGATCGACATGATGGCTGATAGAGTTTACAACATCAGAAGGACCCGCGAGAGAGGACAGACAGGATGCCAAGAGTTCCGCCGCGGGATGGGCTTTGTATGATTTGGAGATGTCGCATTAAAGCACGCGCATGTAGCTCTCAAGGTGGATTGTTGACTGTTGACATATTCGCACTGAACAGGCAGCGTCATCAAAACATCAAAATGATGTACACAGCTTTCGTTAGCTGATCCGCCCATCCCGAGTTGTCAAGAAGAGGACTGCCCACTTTGGTGAGGGGTGAAGTGAGAGGGCAATATGCCAATGACTAGGTAGGTACCTCGAATAAGGCTCTTTCAACGCCCATCAACGGATCTCCTCCCTCCCGAAGAAACGGAAAATCCCTCTCCCTGTCTGTCCCCTGGAACCCAATCAGCCACCCTCGCTAAACACCCCCAGCTCGGATGAAAAGTTAAGCTTATGTGCGGGAGCCAATAGGAAGCTGTTTCGTACCCGCCACCTTGTCATCGTTTGTTGGTAACTTGCAAGGTAGGATACCTATCGAGAGACCTCGGCCTGGACACTGAACAGTGAACTAACTGCCCATGTATTCGTGAGAGGGAACGGTGGGTAGTGGACTTGACTGGCTGTTGAGCTAGCGAGATGCCAAGGACTTGGAAAGAATCGAGACCATGTCGGTACTGCGGATTTGACTTGGCCAGGAAGGCATTCATCACTGCATCAGGATGTTGTTTGGTAGAATCGAATCGCACAGTGATCTATCTGTCATGGTCTATCTACGGTGTAGAGGGATGTCGCAATAGAGGGTTTCATCACTCCTAAGCTGAGATGAGAGGCGTCATTTGGTCGGATTCTAAAACAGTTAGTTCTCCAATCCTCGGTGTTCTTGTGACTCAACGCTTGAGTAAAGTGATACTCTACGTTTAACACAACTCAACTCAACCAGATAAGTTTCTGGTTTCATACCACCTCCTACTTCCTCACCTTATATCACACTCTACAATTGAACAGATGCCAGGAAGACTTTCGTTTCCTTCCCTATTCCATTCTCGCTCGTTTCTTTCTTGGATCTGTTTGCCGCGGAGCTATGATTGCGGATCTTGTAGCTTCTCTTGGTTTGCGATGAGACAATCACCACCGAATACACAGTATGCTTTCACATGGGGACTCTGGGAATCACCTGCACATAGCTTCACAGTTCGGAAGAAGTAGTCGCCACTAGCTCTCCATCATTCGATTCGATCACTTTGGCATACTCGTGGATACTAGGCCGATTCGGGGCGTTAGATGATGTCTATGAAGCGTTGTGTCTTGCCATGTTCGACGTTGCGGATTTCAGCATAGTCTTCGTCTTGTGCATGACAATTAGCGTCCAGGAAGAGATTTCCTATCTGCTCCAAGTCGAAGGATGCAGACCCGGGGAGTTCTTGGAATAAGAACCATCCCACTCTCTGATATTGACCTCTTGCTAGGCCTGTGGCTCTAATTACCAAGCCTTCGGCAATATAGAACTCACCGGGGTGGAGGGTAGTCGGAAGGATGTGGAAGGGAGAATTGTCTAGAATAGGATTGGATGGATCCGAAGTACAGTCGAGTATCGTGCCGAACGTTTCATATTGCGACCACGGGGGAAATATTTCTCCGAGCGTATCTCCGTCGTGTACGTCGCTAGAAACATATTTATATGTTGTCCGCAAAAGGTGCTCACATCTAAGGCGTAGCGTTGCCCTTAGTACTTGGCTGAATGAGTTGTTGAGAGTTGCGTTCTGAGCCTGCAGTCCCTGCACTTTGACGCACAAGTGGCCAGTGTATAGAGGTGGTTTCCCTGGATAGGAAAAATTTATCCCGCCATTAAGTGAAGCCCAAGACCAGCTAGGCGCTCTGTAAATTCCTACAGCTCCGTCTTTATTCCACGGCCTCCAGCAAAGTTGGTATTCCATATTTTGTCGCCACATTCCCGCAATGTACTCCTCGCCCGTCCCATTACTGATAAGCTGAGCAATTCCTGATATGGCTACGAGTTTGTCCGTTTCAACAGTGAGATCGCAGCATGAGTACCAAGCCACGATCTTTTCCCACATTGCTATAGAAATAGGCTTCGTTACTGGATCTTTGGCGGTGAATGGAGGCAGGATGCCTTCTGGAAAGGTTTCGCACGCGTGTGTCTCGTTACATTTCCAGAAGACCTCTGTCCGTGTGAAAAACAATTTCCGCTGCGGAAGTAGCTGTTCCTGGACTACCCAGCCTCGACGAGCCAGTGGCATATCTGTCATTCCTCCTGCGAAGCGATATGGGACGCAGTCGAACAAAACTTCAGAACCAGAGAACTCCACTGTGATATGGCTGCGCCACGAGCTCGGTCGATCATAAAAGCATCCTTGGCTGCCGTCGAATGCGCCAGAAGCCATGATATTGATTCCAGAACCGCCGTAGATGCTGCACATCAAACTTGCCTGGTTGGTCAAATCATCTTTATCGTCTTGAATGATGCACAATGAATCAACCCAGAGATATTGAAATTCGAGATAACGTGCAATATCAACGGCATGTCGAAATGTTTTTGAGAGAGCCTGGGCTGGGATCTGCTTGAAGAAGGCATCCATATTAGCTTTGCACAACGTCAAGTACTCAAGCTGTCCCCAGCAGTGACTCAAAGTTGCGTAGCTTTGTCCTCTAGATTCACTGCCGAGACATAATCGTATTTGGCCGTGGTGTATGTCAAGCAGCCGCAACGGGACTACAACTATTGTTGTTGATTTACAAGACTGATGAGATGTCGAACATTTTTCCAGCCACTTCTTTGCAAGCGGTAACGCATCTTCGGTACTCTTTGAGAGAATTTGCGTGTCATAGAGGCTACGTCCTGTGCAGGCGATTAGTTCCACGAAGCGCTTGTTCAACTATAAATAGTGCCAACTGACCCATGGTGGAAGGAGTGCATAGATGAACCTCATACAACGCATTTTCAATGGAGATCTGTTTTCCAGAAACCGAGGGGGTGAAATCTGTGATTTCAGTACTGAGCGGGAATGTGAGCGACAGCTTCCAGACGTGGCTATCAACTGTTCTCGAGAGGACATTGCCGATCACATCGACTTCAACATAGCTGACCATGTATTTCGATTCCTCTTCCATGAGATCCATGTAAAGAAGAGTGTTGCTTTTCTTACCCCTCAAGAATTGGGTACAAAGCACACATCCATTCTCTGATGATGCCCGGACTCTCAGTACGTCTGTATGATGTGGGAACATCATAGGCAGGAATTCTGTCATACTGGATAGCTCAAGGTCCAATTGTTGGAATAAATGCTGACACATCGGGCATAACTCTGAATTCCTTGGCCCTAGAGCTTTGGCTGGATGGTCATCATTCATGACAGCCTGGCGTATGTCCTGTACGCGACGGAATTGTGGCGGCTCGTTTGAGATCTTCAATTGCGTTGTCATTTTATCCTGAGTACATGAAATATCAGCTCAAGGTTACATTCGTTTAGAGTCTTGCCTTTCGTTGTGTTTTGGGCTCAGCCTGAGAGAAGGGTGTCGTCTAGAGCAACATTTGCTAGAATGTTTATTTTACTGATGCCTTAGGCAGAACATCCTATGTAGCTGATATTAGGGCGGTATTATTGTGGAGGGATAGAACAGGTGTGCATTCGAGTGCGCGGTAGGTAGAATCACTAGTCGTACAGCTATAGGGGGAAAATGTATGTAGGAAAGAAGGTGTCGTTGTAGTGTATGGAGACGCAGCTCTGTCGGCCCGGAAAAACTATCCATCCGAAATATCACGGGCAGCCAGTTGTACCCCACCACACTATGCGCCACGATTTTCATGTCTTCTCATCAATCAGAAGCTTTTAGGAGATATTCTTGGAGCAGAATACCCAAAATCATTAGAGGGGACAGAGGAGAGCATTCGGGATGAGAGCAAGGCGGACAGCTTCGCCTGAACTGCAGCACCCTCACAGATGGATGGTATATTCGTAAGATATCTGGGTGTTGCGAGTTCGGCGGAGCAGGGCCCGTTCTGGAGTTTGGTCCGAACGAGCAGGTTGAGGTAGTCATGGATTCGGAAGGAAGCGGGCCACAAACAACGAAGCCCCTTCGTGCCGGTTTGTCGATACAGCTCTTACACGAGATGAAGTTCTCAGCCTAGTCAGCCCTCGGACAGTATTCATCACAACATATGAAATGATACTGAAACATTCCAATGACCAAAAGCTTCAAGGTATATTCGATGGGGCAAGGTCCTTAAGAGACTCGTGCAGTATATTGGACAGCCAGTAGAGAGTTCAGCCGAATATCTGCCATATTCTCTCTGCCCTGACGATGTACTTGACGCTGTCGGTGTCGGTGTCGATGTCACTGTCGATATCGTTGTCGATATCGCTGTCGATGTCGCTGTCGCTATGAAACCAGCTGTCGATGATTTCAAAGTCCCATATTATCATTTTCGAATTCCAATTCCAGATTCAGAGCTCTGAGGAAGAAAGCGACCATAGCTCTGTAGACACGTGCAGAAGCAGCGTCAACGCGAAAGTTCACTGCGTGATTTACAAACCCAACATTTGCAGTATGCGTCTTAGCCATTTCCGTATCCACAACCGTTCGCCCAAACCGCGTGGGTAAACCCAGCTAAAGATCCTCATTGGACAGAGGGTAGGAAGCGCATGCAGGTAACTCACCCGACCAACCATTCGACAGCATCGTGAAGCCAAATACTTGAATTGTTACATATTGAAAACCTACGAGCTAGCTCGAAACGGTAGATATCCTTCTCTGCCACAAAACCTGCAGACGCCCCTCACAAGCCGAATCATACACGAAGAAGTCGAACATGGCCCTCTTGATATTCCGCCACGGCAGCCAACCGATGGCAGCGCACACGTCGTACAGCGAGGATATCCGAGCCGAGAACTCCTCCCGATCGAGCTCGTCTCCCAGAAGCAGGTACCGGAAGAAACCGACAATGCTCAGACCCCACTCGACGTTCTCGTTTATCGCGACTGTCTTGAATCTTGCGAGGAACGAATCTGTTGGCACGCCGTTGTTCTGGAAATGCACCGATACCAAAGCAGCATAGATCAGGGCTAGGATCTCGAGGGACTGTTGGATATGTCGGCGGCGACTGCGTTCGCCTCTTTGTTCGGGGAGCAAAATCGATCGATACAAATCCGTGTCGATTCTTGTGATGAATTTTGAGCTCTCAGAGCGCTGGGCGATATCGCTATCTTCTCTTCGGAGGAGCGTGGTCAAGGTCAGGAGTCCCTTGAATGTGTCGGCAAGAGTTCGGTAGAGGTCATATCCTATTGGGAGACCTTGGAGGATATTCTCTGGTACTCCAAATGGACTAGAATATAGAAGCTCAGAGCCAGGTGTCCCGAAGACAAATCGACGTTGAGAGACAAGGTTACACGAACCCGAATAATCAAACCTATTAGGACGGGTAAGTGGCGTTCATTTGTAAGCCGCGAGCAGATCAGACGTACCACGATATTACAGCGAAAAGTTGTGGATTACTTTTCTGGAATGGCTCTAGACCTCCCCGAAGATTCAGCATCGCCTCCAAGCCTCTCATGTGGGTATTGAACGCCTCAGGAGTTCCGAAAAGCAGCTGTTTCACTAGTCAATCGTTTGTGCTTCCCTGATTGTGGGGTAGGAACAAATGTACCTCGCTGCCCGTCAGTAACGCCACTGCTGCAATGCTCGCGTCGCTTGTGTCCGAGCCGTCCTGTAACAGCTTCTTGTTGACCATTCCCAGTGCAACGCCCTTGTGCATGATTGCCTCGGGTGAGTCTTCCTGCCCGTGCAGCGCTGCAATATCATATGCAGCTGTTCCGAGGACAACATGAAATGCCGAGGGATCGGAGAGAGAGACATGGAAGCTAAGCTCTTTGACGGGCTGGAAATCCGCCCGATTATCTTGTCTGAAGGACACCGGTGCAACACCTGAGAGAACTTCGCAGACAATGCTCATTAGTCACAAACAGGAGGAACCACATCTTAGTTGGACTTACAATGGTCAAGAAGTGCATGCGTCGCGGAACCCAATTGCACCGGCAATATAGAGAAAGGGTCGGTCCGTCCTGAACCAAAGGTCGGCTGGAGGACTAGCTCTCTCTCCAGGGCAGCAGCTAGATCGCCGTCGGCGCCTTCTCCGATTGATTCATAGGGCTGAAATAGAGTTGCATCTGGCGGGGTAATGGGGCTCGTTCGGATAGATTCCAAATCCTCGCCAACGTCGTCCTGTGGTGGACTTGAGCTTGATTGACTCGAACTATCGCGGCGTTCTTTATCATCTTCCTCTTTCTCCCTTTTCGCCCGCGCAGCCTTCTCTCTCCTGAAGCCTCTCGTCACATGAGCTCGAGCTCGCTTTCTCGCACTGCCATCTCCATGCGGTATCCATTCGAAGCTCTGAGCCACCGTCACCGCGGCCGTTGCACTAGCCTCCGACTCTGACAAGAATTAGTGGTATGATCTCTTCATGTTCATGATGTTGCGTATTTCATTAAAGACCGCTCTGGGGAATTGGCTTACCTGGAGCACTGCTCTCTTCCATCGAGTACATCCATCAAGAAAGCTTGACTTGGCATCTGGGGCATTATTTGCCCAAATAGGTTGCTAATGAACTGTTGTTGATGGCCATATCCCACCCTATCCACCCTACCACTTTGCCGCCGCTACCCCTTTCGCCCTAACTAGACGACCCTATCACACTGCTATGTGGAGCGGGGCTTGGCTTGAGGACATCTGAACGACTGGACCACCAGGACGCAGAGGCTGGCTTTGTCAGCGTGCATTGGCCCAGCGCTATGCCCAAAAAGGTCATCAAAGCGCAGTACCTTTGCGCTCCCCCTTTATCGTCGCATGGATCCCAGATGGACTATGCGAGGTTTGCAAAGTGCAGAAAGTCCTTTATAAATGCGTCACGTTGCTGCTAAGCTGCTTCCAGTCTCTCATCAAAGCATTCAAGTACAGTGATGACCTATGATGGTGTTTTAGCTCCTTACGAGTATCTTCGGCAGGTCGGAGGCTCGTGTTGCTATACAGCCGTAGTTCTCCAACACGGTATTAACACGGCATTAACATCCTTTGATAACCTAATCCGGTATTCGCTCGACCTTGTATCTACTTCTCCCTTATACTGCTACCAGCCTTCAATCCATCAACTTCCCAATACTGCCTCTCATGGCAGATTGTTGTCAAGCGACGTTAAGATGTCCTTGGAAAGACGATTCAATGTATTATAAAAACTCAAGCTCGCCCCTCGTGGCGCTGCATGTGAGGAGCAAGCAACGAAAGACAAATCTAAACCTCCAAGACACTGTATCAATCCAGCATTAACTGACAAGATATTGAAAACGATTGCACCTATGGAATCCAAACGCTCGTCTCCTTCCATCCCCCCTGTACAAGATACTCCATCTACCGTGATGCCCCAATCACTGGCAACGATGAACCATCTAATGGACAGCATCGAGCCCATCATCCCAGTCCCCCTCCCGCAAGAAGACACCAACCTCTTCAACTACGAATGGGACATCTTCGAGCAATCCCTCGATTGGGCGCACCAGGACTCTCTAGACTGGGTCTCCGAGTCCATCCTCTCCACCAGCCCATCCTCGCCCGCAGACAGTTCCCCGTCACGAAACCCCGCCTCGTATTCACAATCACAATCACATTCACAGACACACTCACCGCATTCCAAATCACAATCACATGACGCCTCGACATCACCGACATCGAACCCCAAGCTCCCACTCCCCGCCCAGCCCGCTTCTAAGCAGTCCAAGCCCCACCGGCGTCAGCAGAGCCCCGAGTCTGTCGCGCGCCGTCGCAGCCAGAACCGCGAGGCGCAGCGGGCGTTCAGGACGCGGAGGCAGGAGCACGTCGGGCTGATGCAGGTCGAGCTGCAGACGATGGCGGGGAAGTATGAGATGCTGAGGGAGAAGTACGAGAATCTGAGTAAGCTCTACATGGATCTCCTGAAGCAGAGGGACGGTGGTGCCGGACACGGGGGTCATGTCCCTGGGGGTGAGGGGCCCGAGGACCCGTTTTTGGCTAATTGGGGGCGAGAGATTGATGCGGGAGGGATTCGGAGTGCGGCGGATATGCTGGCTCAGGAGTTTGATGCTGGCGAGTTGCTTTTTGGCAAGGATATGAGGTCGGTGGGTGTGAATGGCAGGGGCGAGGCTTGAGCTATGTGATGGAAACCGAAATGGCGCTCTGGATAGAGTGGAGAAAGTGACATCCTTCGGCGTTTAGATAGGTAAGAGAAAGATGTTCTTGCTGCTACAAAGCATTTGCTATGGATGGTATGCGTGAGGTCTAGGATATCGTGTAATGATGTACCCAAATTAATCGTCCACTTGGTCCTTTCATGGAATGGTCTAGCGTGAGTCGAATTGAAAGGCAGAAAAGACTTGGTGAGAAAAGTGGTTAATTGGACAAGGGCTTGAGACGAGTTGGTTTTCTTATTCAAAGCTGCCTAACTTCTGCGTCAGTTCGGCGGCTCAATCAGATCTTTCAAGATAGCTTTTGTGTCGTGAACGCCTTAGCTTGGAGCCATCACACCCGGATGCCCAGCTGTCCATGTTGTCCCAATGCTGCTTTTATGATACATATCCAACTGACCCGTCTATGTAAATGCCTTCAATCGAGATCGCTTAGGGTTGCTTTCCTCCTCGGACTGCATGATGTTAGTCACATATCCTTGATAGACGCTTTAGACTTGCTGTTTCTCGCCCTGAGGAACCAAATAGAATGAGAACATACCTCCAAAAACCTAGTCACTGTCATGAGTAACATGTATGCCTCGGCCAGCTCGTCCACGTTAGACGTATTGCTATTTTCTCCGACAAGACCGGCTGACTTCTTTAGTACTTCCACGATTGATAGTCGATTTTCCTTCAAGAAATTTCGACCTTGTTCGAGCGTGTGTTCATTTTGTGATCCACGGCTTAAGACTGATGCACAAATGACTCTCATAATCGAGGACAGCAAGTCCCAGTGCTTTTTGACTGCGTCAAGATCGTCGATCTCTGGATCGTACATTGATTCAGCGACTGAAGAACAGAAGAGTTGGGTGGGGAGGGGGTTGACTTACCAACACCTAAATCAGTATCCGTTGCGAACAGCCCTGAAATCTGTATGGCATTGAACAGCCCGGCATTGAGTACTGCTGTAGCACCATAACGAGTCTGCGAAATGTTACGAAGCAGCAGGAGCCTCGTGTGACAGTATGACAACTGCAGAGGAACATCTGTCGAGAGTCAGATCACAACCCCGTAATGACACCTTTACAGGTCGCTCACCTTGTCGTGCTGTTTCGCGAAGATCTGTGGGCATGTTTTTGATTGAATCAACAAGGATGGCAATAAAGTTTAGCCGCGCAAGAGCGTCGACGGCATCGTTGACGTTCTCACGCTTCGCCATTTCAACCAGTGCACTTAAAAGGAGGAGTGCAGATATTCTGCACAGCGGTTCACCAGCATAGGCATCGTCACAGACAATATCGACAAATCGGTCACCGGCTGCTCGAATGGTCTGCATACTGGGCCGCTGATGAACTCCTGCAATACCAGTGATATCTGACATGCCTGTCAAAAATCGATATGAGATGCTGTAAAAGCACTCCTTGAGTGCCGGGTTTGCGCCAACAGAAGTTATGGCTTGAAGTGAGACCTGGAAAAGGACATGTAGTCTTTCGCTAACCAAATCGCCCATATCGCCCTGCTTGAAGGAGTCCGAATCGAAATCAAGGGTGAAAATAAGGCATTTCGCAAGCTTGGCAAGCTCCGTCGCCTCCTCAACGTTCGAAAGGTTGTTCTCCAACCATGGCAGAATAGTCTGCAGTGTTCTCAGGACAAAGGCAGTCTTGTCTGGACCATCAAAATCACCTGTTTGAATCATCAAAACCAGGACTTGAGTCCACGATTGGAGCAGTCTTAGCCTTGATTCCCAGATGAGTTTAACCTGGTTATCTACGCTGTGGAACTCAATCAGATCCATGATTTGTTTGTTGACATCTGCTTCTTCTTGAGCAGTTGGAGGAAGAGGCCTTGATCTGAAAAATTCGGATCGTCGCAAGAGAAGCAGGTCTTTGACCTTGCCCAAATTGTATATAGGCACAGATTCATCGGAAACATCTTGGCAAACGTCGAGATCAATGTCGTTGAATGCAGGAATGAAGACTTGGGGCTTCTCGGGGCTGCCATATTCAATGTCCATGAAGTCAAATAAGTCAAAAATCGAGGCATGGTCAAATGATCCATCATCTGCGGTCGTTGTACCAAGTAAAGCAGCGAAAAGGCGTTGCTTCAAAGAAGGCATGCGTATGCTTGATACTTGTCGTAATTCTGCAGATACATACTGCAGTGTAATTGAACGTTGGGTCAAAAATTCGCACAGACATGAAGCCGCGTCAGATGGCAGAAATTGGGCATCGACTAGTTCCAGACCTATCGAAACACTCGAGTCAGCATTGCTCATACCGTTCCACTCAACGAAACGCTCTTATGTCGCCATTTTAAGGGGCTTCTTCAGAATGAAAGACTAGCGAGGAAGTTCAAAACATGTATTGAGAAATTGAAGCCATACCATCGAACCGTGTGTCTGCCATTATGAGTTGCTGCTTTGCGAACAGCAGGAATATTGCTTGATTCGTCCGCATTTCATTCATAACAATCTTCGAAGATAATGGTGATTGCCAAAGAAGTTTGAGTATCTGCAAGCATTTGAGCTTGAAAGAGACTAGCCAGGAAGAAGCAGCATTGTCTTCTCCTTCGTACCCCTCAAGCGCCAGCCCCAGGATAGTATGAAACAAAGAGATCCCTTGGTTGAAATGGCTCGCGGGACCAATGTCCAAGGTAGCCTTGCCGCACTGAAACCCGAGGATAAGATGGGCGATGCTAGGCTGATCAAGCGAAGATTGGATACAAGCGATAAGAAAGTCTAGTATGTGTATCTTAATGACATGTTCCGGAGACTCTGGCCCCTGATTGATATCGATGCTCGACTCCATCACATGGAGCAGCGTCATGGAGATTGTCCCTGCATCATTTTGAAGAGCAGCAATGGCTTTGTTGGCTGCGGCACCTCGCCCTAATGTACTGGGACCTGACACTAACTTGGGAGAGGCGGATATCTTCTCGAGAAGCCTCAATGATGCAACAACTAGTTCCGGATGCCCTGATCCACAGTACAGGCCGAGATCTGGGATGATAGAAAGATGATTGAGTATACCATCTTCAAAGGTAGAAAACGATGCATTAGACACAGGAGCGCGTCTGCTAGTGGACTGCTGTTTGATGAGAGGTCGTATGATGTCCAAATATGTCGGCTGCAAATCCATTATCAACGAGACCGTGTCAACGCCTTTCAGAAGGCAGATAATAAGTGGCGAATCCGGATTGGATCTAGCTACCTCTGCGTCGTTTTGTTGAATAGAAGCGAACAAGGAACCCATGACCTTCTCACTATACATCCATTCCATCACTCTCGAGAAAGGATGGAGCATGACATAGGTTTGTAGGTTGGACGTTTCGATTGCTGCATCAACCACAACATTTGACCGATTGGCAAACACGACAAGATCCTCGTTGAAGCTTTCTAGGCATACCGTGATGAACTGCAAACAAGATAGCCTCAAGAGTCTCGCTTGTATGACATCGTTTAGCTCTGTTGTTTGAGAACCAAATATTTGTCCAACAACGAAGTCAACATAGGGTTCGATACCTGGCATACGGCTACTAGCCCCGAGGTTTTCTGGAAATGGTAGCCCATCGCGGAGACCAGATTCCTCATCATAAGGCAAGACCAAAGCATGGAGGAATTGTACGAATGAATTGGGTTCCTCAAAGCCGGTGCCGAGGTCTCTCAGAATGCGAGCAGCGGAGGAAACGAAGTCTGTGGACGCTGGTTTTGGCATTGTAGAGCCCGGGGAAAAGCCTCCCGACACCCAGACGTCTAGAGCGGTCCACAAGTATTCGCTAGTCTCTTTCGTCTTGTGACTAAGTAAAGATTTCAAAGTCGCAAACGCGCATGCTTTTAGTCGAGGCTGAATGGAACTGCTGGTAAGTTGGAAGAGGAGGTCTGTCAGATGGAATGAAGGATGCTGTGTGAGGAATTGTCGCGCAGGTTGGCTCTGTTCGCACAACTGGGTAATCAAACGTAAATAGCATTCCAGCATCAAGAAAGACTCAGGTTCCATCTCCACATGATCGATGCTTGGTTTACCTGGGCCATTTGTTTGAGATGCAGATGGACGGTCCCGAATCTTGGAGCAGAAAAAGTTAAGCTCTTTGAATATTTGGTTCCAGGTCAGAGAGTGCGTTCTTCTTGCTCTGCCCGAAGAGGGAGTAGCTTCATCCAGAAGGAATTCATGGGCAAAAGTCGCGCATTGCTGATCTTCCGACAGTGCCTTGAGCATTTCACAGAAAGAACTGACAAGAGGTGTTGATGCTCTTCTTGAAGCCCAGTGCAAGAATCCTAAGAGTGCACCATCTGGGGCATCCCAAAAAGCTTCTCGAGCTGCCGTTGGTCGGCCTTCGAAGGAAAATGATATTGTGACTATAAATCGTTCTAGGTCAAGCTCGTGATCGTGGGTATTGCTAAGTTGCCGCTGTTCATCTTCGTCAAGTCTTAATCTTCTCAAGACTTCGTGCATATGCTGGATAAATGCTTCAATGAAAGATTGCACTTGTTCCTCAAGGGCATCGTGGAAGAATTCGGCGAAACGGATCGAGTCCTGTGGCAAGAAAGGGGCTTTTCGCTGCAACCACTGACGAAGACCATGACGAGCGGGATCATGCCAATCTGCTGATTTGACATCTGCCGAAAGAGACAATATGAAGTCGAAAGCGCCATCTTTCAGAGCTTCAGAGAACTGCCGAGTCCGTTGCTTGTTTTCTAAGGATGAAATCAGTGACAAATGAACGCAATCGAAAGACATAAACCGACCTTCTTCCTGCTGAGTCTGTAGAATTCCTTCAGGGCGGTGCTCACTGAGCCAGCCACTGAAATCCGCTAACCACCATGCTCGAATCGCTGCATGAACATAGGTTAACGTCCACGGCCTCTGTTCGGATTGACTCAATATTCTGTCGTTCAAAGCCCTGGCATCGGAAAGCCGTCTTCCTGGGCTAAGGAAGTGAGAGATATAGCCAGTGAGAGTTGGAATGTAGTGAACTATTCATAAAGAATTAGCCTGTCATTGCAGAATGATAAGTAAATTTTGCGAAATGTTCGCATAACGCTTGTCAACAGAATGCTTACGAAGTAAATGATCGTATTTGTCGGCCGTCCTCAACCTTTCAAGTACTAGCTCAAAGTCCGATGCACTGGAGTAGTCCATCTTCGTCAAATATAGGACAATGATGCTTAAAGTTTCATGCTGTCCCACTAGACTGACCCGCTGGTATTCGGTGGTTTCATCGAGCTCTGGTTGCAGTTCTTTCCCTATGACACTCGCGCCACTCAATTTGTCCATCAATTTCTGAAGGCACGCCTTGATATCTAACATGCTGGCAAAGCATCGTGCAACGTATTTCGTTGAGATGTTCGAGGGATCTTGAGCTTGCACAACCTCCGCAACGACACCCCTGAATCCTTCAACGAGCCCTTGTTCGTCGGAGACTTCGATATCATCTGCAAATTGAAGTATGAGGCGTAGGCAATCTAATAAGACTATCCGTCGCTGATGGAATCGAAGTATCGAGCATATATTGAGGGATCTGCCAGAGGTTTCGGAGTCGATCTGAGCTTCGAGGCAGATCCGTGCCGCATCCAATTCGTCGATATCTAAGTCGTCCGCTACTTGCAAAGCTGTCTGCTGGAATTGCTGATTGACAGAGTAGCTTTCCTCGAGCTCCAACTTGCCTGTAGATTCAGTTAGCAGTGAACAAACAAGGTTGACGATCAAGGGTACGAGATGCGAACAAAGCGTACCTGTTTCTAGTTTCCGCCGGCTCTCGCCACTGCGCGGCTTCCTGTCCAGCAGACCTTGAAAATCCTTTATATGCGCTGTGAGCTGATGTTCCAGTCTCTCAATATTCAGTAGACGCGATTCCGACAAGGCCAGGAGATCGGCATGCAGCTCGTGGAGGGTCTCTAGACTGGTTGGTTCTATCATGATTGCTGAGGCGCTACCGGAGAGGCAGCAGAACGGAAATCAATCGAACATGCAGAACGATATAGGTGTGTCAGACATTCAAAGGATTTGGTGGTTGATTGAATTCATTGTTGCGCGCGTTAGAAAAAGTTTGGCGAGGCGGATGTTGACGCGAAGTGGCAGCCTCGTCTTGACCCTTCGAGCTTCCATACAGCATCATCCTCCGCGACACCCCGTAAATCTCAACTGATGGACCCTAGGCCACAATCCCAAGCTACTGATTTCTTCACAGGTCGAGGCGCAATCGGATCTTGTAGAGCACAAAAGGTGCTACAAAGCTCAACTCGCTCAAGCACGAGGCATACCGCAGCCTACCACACGTCTCATGGTCTGCAAATGGCCTAGGAAGATAATCATTGAGTTATAGTGAATTGGCAAGTTGGTCTCGACCCGTGTGACTCTCCGAATGCCGTAGACGCACTCGAATCGTCGATACTCCATTCTGAGCGCCCCAGCAGCTCTTGAAAAACGGCTCAGCGATGCACGACAGCCTCTCCTCAAGCAAATCGCGGATATCCTCAAAATGGCTCGTGGGAATGTCGATACAGCGAGAAATCTCACTCTCAGCAATGCGATTGAGGATATCAAAGGTTCGACTATAAGGCAGCGCGATGAGGGGTTAAGAAGTAGGTAGAAAGCTCCACCAATGTCATCAACAAGTGGTTGGTTCTGATTATATGTATAGGTCTCAGAGAACTGTTTGCAAAGGCAGAGAATATGTATGCGCCTTCCCTCTCTTGATGTCATGCTCTGACGAAGAGTACAGAAACGTCCTTACAGACAGTGCATACCATTCAATCTTCGAAGAGCTCTTCCGAGTCGTCCTCTCCGAGAAACACTCCGTCTCTTCTGCGAAAAAGACCACGAAAGTTTCCGCCATCTCACGGCTGCGGGCATGTGCCGATGCAGTACGCATTGTTGCTCAATCTGGAGCCCCAAAGTTGAAAGCGAAGTCTGTGGAGTCGGTGGTCGACCACATTATTCAAACACTTCCTAACGCAGATGGCGAATACTGTGAACATATTGCCCAACATTACCTCAAAACTCTCTGTATTGTCTTCGAACGTGGAGCCAACGTCGAATATTTGAAACAAAAGACTTGGAATGACACAGTAGAGTTTTGTTTACAGGGTCTCAACCAATATCTTGGTGACAATGAAGCCGATCCGTCTGATTTGGCTCGCAGTCTTTCTGGTCACGGAACAAATCGTTTCTCTGGATCGTTGGCGAACTCCAGTGTTAACGGCCGGAGTCAAAGCCAAAGTGGTCCTGTGTCGAGGCAAAACGCTGAAGATTTATTGCAAGCTTTATCGTGTCTCGTGACTGCCTCCAACGCTCCCCTTTCTCAGAGGTGCGATGAGATTGCAGACACCATTATATCCATTCTGAGCGCACACGGCTCTACTGTAAGCCGGCTACAGAAGATAGCCTTTTCTATTTTGAACGCAATTCTCTCTGTTACTCGGGAAGACCGACTTTCTCTCTCAAAGGCTATTGCCCAGGAAGCAGTTCCAGTAATTTGTCGATTTTGGCAGGGGAAGTCTGTCGCTAAAGACGAGATGCTGAGCTCGGTAAGAGATGAGATGCTAATTTTCTTGTTCTTGACGCATCTACATCTAGAGCGAAGTATTCTGGAGGAGATCAATGGCGTTGCTTCGAACCTAAGTGATCTCTTAGAAGTTATGAGAGCAGAATATGCTCGACGGTCAGAGCGAGATCAGCTTCAATTGGAGGATATCGACATATCAGATATTGGCTCAGTGGGGGCGGACGCAACGCCCTTTCGAATGCACGATTTCCGACTTCGACTTCACAATATCCGAGCGGAGCGCAACTGGGCAAACTTACAAGTCATCGGAATTTTGGAACGACTTGTAAGAATAGGTGATCAACAAAAAGACCATTCGAAAGAGATGATGGATGGCGATACAGACAAACATCCTCGAAAGCGCCGAAGAACTGATCACACTTGGGACCGTCTCATTACTCCCCTAAAGTCTGATGATGACAATGCGCGCCTAGCCGGACTACAATTAATACCATTCGTACTACAACAATCGCACCTTTCGGCCGCGACACTGGGCGACCTCCTCGATCAACTCAGCGTGTGTGCATCGGATAAGAGCGGGAATGTTGCTTCTTGGGCACTGCTGGCAATTGCAAGGTAAGGATCCAGATAAATGGCCTTCGATAATGTCAGCTGAATAATAGTATAGCTGTACCAATCAACCGGCAGCTAAAGAAGGCGTAATGGTAGACTCGCTACAACTATGGCACATCGGTGCTCGAGCTTTGACATATTCCGCCACTTGTCGAGCTGCATCATCTCAACTTCATGCGATGCTTGCAAGAGGAGTCGTGCAATACCATGATGTTGGCGAGGATGTAGAAGCAATAATCACTGCTGCTGATACCAGTGGCCCAGTGCTTCTTTGTGACTCAAGCATTTTTTTAATGATGCATCTTCTGAATGTGCGAGTCACGGAAGTCCCTGGAGCGAGTCTCGTGGCTTGCTCCCACGCCACTCGCTGGCTGCTGTCACGCTGGAATCCAGGTATTTGGCCACATGAGTGCAAGTTGTGAGCATTGCTGATGTGCTTTAGCCGAAAGGACCTTCGCTGTTCAATCCGCGGTCCATGTCGCGCCTGTATATCTTGTGGATCTTCTTAGGACGAGCTTAGGATTGCCCAGACTAGCAGTGTCTATGCCAACAACAACGATAAGCGGTCTGGTTGCACAAGCATGGGAATTGCATGTATTGACTCAAGATGTTGTACGGTATCTTCTCCTACTTGATGAACATCTACCGTCAACGAAATCATCGGACTGTGCATCATGCCCTGCCCATCCCACAGGGAATAACGATTTCCGAGTTCAAGACACTGGACATTTCCAGTCAATTCGAAAACTCATTTTAGAGCTCACTTTCCCTAAACTAAGCGACCTCCTTCAAATTTGGCAGAAGCATAACGAGGATCGCTCATCGCCGGTCTCGGCAGACGCTCTTCGACGTACCATTGATGCCTGCATTACCTTGTTACTGTTGATGCCACACTATGAAGATGCCGGATCGCCACAACTGAATAGATTCCAGACAGACCTCCACAGTCTTATCCTTGAGATGTTGAGATCCCTTAATGAGTCGGAAAATCGAGATTTCAAAGGCTCCCAGACACTATTCGAGACAGTTCTTCAGTCTGTTCAGCCTTACCTGCCTCCCTGCGGATCCAGCACAATCGCCCAGTTACTTGACAAGACACCTGACTTGCAACGATTTTTCGTTCAAGTTGCGGAGGTATTTGATCGGCGCAGATCAGGTCTTACGCCTTTAGCTGTAGAGGATGGCGGAGATTTGATGGACATGGATGATGATTTTGGCACCCAGCAGAGTCATGGGAGAGCGGAGGGACAGAAACTTGCTATGCCTCGCCATGATCTCCCTCTTCAAAGTAGTTCGGAGTCTTTCTACACAATCGCCACCTGCCGCCTGATGTTGCTGGCTGCCATGGGCGATATTTCAGACATTGCAGGGCTTGTCCCGGTTTCGTTCATAGACGGACTGCTCTCCATGGAGAATGAGGAGCTTCTGTCTTGTCGTGGCCTGCTGATGGAACTCCTCCAATCAGATCTTACAATAGACGAAGGAGATGCTGCCCGGCTCGTTCGCCACCTCGGAGAACAAATTCTTGGGTCCGACGAGTATGGCCGGAGCGAAATAGCTCTGGGTCTTCTCTTAGATGTTCTCGTTGGACTGGGCCCTCTCTGGGTTGCAGCGGCGCATGGGAGTGCACTGGCTGACGATGCCTCCCAGTTGTATGCATGGTTTATTACAAAAGCTCTTCCCAAAGACATTGCTTCACCTGCAGTCTTGAAAGGCATTGCGAGATTGCTCATTCTTCTTATGCGAATTGATGACGAGCCTGGGATTGTTCCTTCCCTGCCGTCACCGCGAACCAGTCTCTTCGAAATCCTTTCCAAAGCAAACTCTTCGGCTCAGTTTTACATAGGAAAACAGCTTCCAGAGATATTCGAACTTTACACTTTAGCAAAGCACGATGAGGTGTTGGTAGACTTGCTTGAAAATCTCCCATCAGACCCCGAGCGCTTAGAAGGTATGGCATTAAGATTGTTCGTGCTGGCAAAGCTAGCTTCGACTTGGCCGACTTTACTGCGCCGGTGCATCTATCATATCTTCGAAACCCCAGGCAAGATATCCGATTGTATTGAATACGCCGCTCGATGCTTGAGCAATGTATCTTCGGAGTTGAAACTCGATAGTCCACGAGAGCTGTTTCAATTATTTTCGCCACAGCTCCTCTTCACTTGGTTAGAGTTCGAGCCTCTTACAGAAATTCCATTTCAAATTTTTGGATATACTAGTCTCAAGGACCTGATTGCGGATTCCCAGGAAGAAGCTGCAGCATTGATGGTCATGCGAGGCCAAAATGACGCAGTGAGCACGTTGTCAGGCATTGCTAACATGAGCGAGGCTGAGCTCCTCCGCCATAGTTTCACGAAGGTGTTAGGATACTCAGTTGCTGGCGACATAGCTTCCAACCCCACCATGAACATTGGCCCTAATGAGAGCCATACGAAGAAATGCCTGGGCGAGGACGTCTACTTTGAGTCTGTCAACTTGCACTTTACGGACATTATTTCTCTTCTGTTCAATTCGCTAGATCATGGAGACGCTGAAAGATACCTCAAGAAGCAAAAGGAATATGTGCCAGCGGCCCAAATAATGGCGGAAATCAAGTCCATAAGCTCGTCTAAAGTAACTTTGCCCCCGAACCAACAGCCGATCTTCAGAGTGAAGAACTTAATTGCTGCGATCCACCGTCTGTGCTCTAGAACCCCTTACGAGCCTACGACCTTATTCACTCCTCCATTGATCGTTTCCATCGCTAGGAAGCTTCTTAGCACCGTCCACCCCGCGCTTGGCTCCCTTCATGCCTGCTCAATTCTGAGAAAGCTACGGATTCTGATCTCCCTTTCGGGTGCAGCAGCAACGGACGGCTATCCTCTAGAGATGCTTCTTCACTCAATCAGACCGTTTATCACTGACGCAGAGTGTGCTGACGATGCAATTGGCATCGTACAATATTTGATTGATCGAGGCTCAGAATACCTCCACAAAGCACCATCTTTTGTGGCAGGCCTTACTCTATCGATATTTGGTTCTTTAAGAGCTTTTCTCAACACACCCCCGGCCAGTACCACCCAAGAGAGCCAGTACAGAGAAACAATGTCCAGAGCTCAAAAGTTTCATGCTTGGGTGGGGAACTTCATTAAAAAGTACAATCCCTCTTCAGTAGAAGCGGAACTGAAGTCCAACTTCCGTGCACTGGTTCAATCCGGCTTCAAAATTGGTTCGGTTGGTAATGCTGAGATTAATACAGCAGAGAGTGACTTACTCTTCCGCCTGTTAGAAGATGAAAAAGCTGGAGGATTTCTTCTTAGCCGCCCCTCCAGAGAGCTTGCGTTCAAAATGCTTTGCTCTGACTTCCAGGTCCCAGCTTCGTTTCGGGTAGACATCTTAGGGAGCGATAATCTCGCCGTTGAGAACGCCACGGTGGTGTGGAAATCCTGCAGAGGCGAGTCCACAAGCAAGGAGTATTTGTCCTGGGCGGCCAGGGTTCTTGGAAGAGCGTTTGCTGCATCTGGCCATGTTAGTGAAGCCCTTCTGCAGGAATCTACGCTGTCACAAATCGAGGAACTTGGAGTGGCGTTAAACGATCCAGCAGCCTCGCAAGCCTGCATCTTGGGAATAGTGCAAAGTCTTACTTTAGGACATGATCGATCCACTGCTGGACTGGCCGAAATTGCCTTACGACTCATCGTCACTCATGCCGACGAGGATCTAGAGCGTGTCTGCAATAAGATTCTCCCACAAACACTCAACGTTGCCTCAAGATGGTTACCATATCTTACCCCCCCGTCTGACACCCCAAATATCATGGGAGTGTCGGGGACGGCCAAGGATTCATTTACAGCAGACGCAATCTTGCGACCATGTTGGCCTCGCGATGTGGCTACATTTCTGGCATGTTCTATGCCTGATAATCCTTTGCTTATAGCATTAGTGCCACTACTCCGTGAAGTTCCCTCGTTTGCGGGGCGAGTCTTCGCCTTTGTCCTTCATATCGTCCTATCGACCCCATCCAAATGCCAGCTTTCCATCAAGAAAAAGATCTCGCATGCATTTACAATCTGGTTTGACGAAGCAAAGGCTGCCGGCAAAGACAACCTGAAGATGGTCATCAACTCAATCCTTTATCTTCGAACGCAAGTGTTTCCTACCGAAAAATCTGTGGCTGATCGGTCACAATGGCTCGAGATCGATTATCTCAAAGCAGCGATAGCTGCAAAGAATTGCGGCATGTTTAAGACATCACTTCTATTTACCGAGCACTTTTATGCCGACTCGGCACCTGTCAAATCGTCACGGCGCTCCTCTGCAATTGGACACGATCACCCAGAGTTTCCTACCGAAATTCTTCTCACCATCTTCGAGAACATCGACGACCCCGACCTCTACTATGGCGTGCAACAAAATGCAAGCTTCGGCACCATTCAGGCGCGGCTGGATTATGAAAGAGACGGGTTGAAGAGCCTAGCGTTCCGAGGTGCTCAGTATGACAGTCATGTGAGAAGACGCGCCCCCCAGTCAACCCAGGATGTGCATTCGCTGGTCAGCGCACTAAACGTTCTCGGTCAGAGTGGACTATCCCATTCGTTACTCCAAGCTCAAGCGACGGTTGGGATGAGTGCTGCATCACTCGAGTCAATGTTTCAGACGGCTCGTAAGCTTGAGCAGTGGGATATTCCGGTTCCTACCTCCCGCCCTAGCAACGCCGTCACTCTGTACAAAGCATTTCAGGCAGTAAACAACGCTCCAGACTATTCCACAATGCTACGAGCGATCGACGAAGGGCTTGATTGCACCATGGCCAGCCTAGTCAGAGAAGACCTTGGTGCTAGCGCTCTTCATGGTTCTCTCCAGACCTTGGCCGCATTAGTAGAGATGGATGAGGTACTCAGCTCGAAGGGGTCTTTAGACCTTGAGGAGATACTAGCTAGATTCAGAGGCCGGCAGGAATGGATGAAAATTGGAAAGTGAGTTTTTCGCGAAGACGTGGCTTCTATTGCCGCTAACCTGGTTCAGATTTGAGGACGTCAACCAGGTCTTGTCCTGCAGAGGAACAACATTTAGCACTCTCGGGCAACAAGCTCGATTACACAAGACCATCAACGTCGGAGCCCGTGACACCAGATTCGTAGAGGTTGAGAATGCTTTGCTATCTTCTGAGCTTACTCGAGCACACGTTGCCCTGCAAGAGTCTTTGTCTGCGGCCACCTCCCTTATTGATCTTATTCCCTTTTGCAACGATCTTGGGTTGAAAGTTGACATTGCTATCCATTTGGAAGCTTCGAACGCTCTTTGGGACCAAGGAGAGTTTGCCTCTTCCATCCGAATGCTTCAGAGTCTAGAGCGAGAGAAGCCAGCACCTGGCACAAAACAGGACATCGTAATCGGCCGCTCAAAGCTCCTATCACAGATTGGTTCTCGAGTTTCTGATGCCCGAATGGAGAAGCCGGACAGGATTCTCGAAAACTATTTGAAGCCGGCGCTTCACGAACTGAAAGGCAAAAGCCAAGGGGTAGAAGCTGGCCAAGTCTACCATCAGTTTGCTGTCTTTTGCGATCAGCAGCTTCAAGATGCAGATGGTCTCGAGGAACTCGAACGCCTGAAGAGAATGAAAAAGACCAAGGAAGATGACATCAGAGACCTCACTAAGCTCTATAGCTCACCATCTACCCGCACCAAGCGTGTACAAGATGAACTCATAAAATCGAAGAGTTGGCTCAAGCTTGATAAAGAAGAACTCCAGCGTCAGGTGACAAACAGAGACGAATTCTTGCGCCAAAGCCTGGAGAATTACCTTCTAGCTTTGAGTGCCTCCGATGAGCATGATAACAACGCTCTCCGCTTCACGTCATTGTGGTTGGAGCACTCAGACACGCGACTTGCCAATGAAGCAGTTTCTAAGCACCTAGCTCGCGTCGCGAGCCGCAAGTTTGCTCCGTTAATTAATCAGCTCACATCTCGGCTTCAAGATACAAGTGGAGGCTTTCAACAACTTCTTTTCGCGTTAGTGCTGCGAATAGCTAGTGACCACCCATTTCACGCGATATATCAGATCTACGCGTCCGCCAATACTCCTGCGAACGTAAAGGATGAAACGGCTACGCTGAGACATAACGCTGCAGTGAAATTGACGAAAGAACTGGCAGTTCATCAGAAGTCGGCGTCAATATGGAATTCGATAAACTTGACGAACAGATATTACTGCCAGCTTGCCAACGAGAAAGACGACCAGAAATATAAAGCTGGGCGTAAGGTGTCTTTGAAAGAGTCTCCAGCCGCTTCGAAGTTGAGCAACACAATCGCTAAGCACCCGATTCCTTCTCCGACTATGCAGATCAAACTTGCAGCAGATATGGACTATTCCAATGTTCCGGTGATGATAAGGTTTGAACCGACAATTAGCATCGCATCGGGCGTGAGTGCCCCGAAGATAATGACCACGATCGCGAACAACGGGGAGAGATTTAAGCAGTTGGTGGGTTGACACCCAGGCCCTTGATTTCAATTTAGCTTACGTTCTGCAGGTCAAAGGAGGCAATGATGACTTACGACAAGACGCAATCATGGAGCAAGTCTTTGAGCAAGTCAGTGAGCTACTTCGAGCGAACAGATCGACGCGCCAGCGAAATCTGAGCATCAGAACCTATAAAGTCATGCCACTGACCTCAACTGCTGGTATCATCGAATTCGTTCCTAATACCATTCCCCTACACGAATATCTCATGCCAGCTCACGAGCGATATTATCCGAAGGACTTAAAAGGAAACCAATGTCGAAAGGTAATAAATGATGCGCAGAAAGAGTCTCATAAAGTCCGAGTTGAGAAGTACCGGAGCGTCACAGAGAGATTCCACCCCGCCCTGAGATACTTCTTCACCGAGAAATTCCTGGATCCTGACGAGTGGTTTACCAAGAGACTAGCATACACCAGAAGCACGGCTGCCATTTCGATATTGGGCCATGTACTTGGTCTAGGTGACAGACATGGGCATAACATTCTTCTGGATACAGAGAACGGAGAAGTTATCCACATAGATCTAGGAATTGCTTTCGAGTGGGGTCGGGTGCTGCCCGTACCCGAGCTCGTCCCTTTCCGCCTGACTCGTGACATTGTCGACGGCATGGGGATCACAAAGACTGAAGGAGCGTTCCGTCGTTGCTGTGAATTTACCCTGGAAACGTTACGAAAGGAAGTCTACAGCATCATGACCATTCTCGACGTCCTGCGCTACGATCCGCTGTACAGCTGGTCGGTATCTCCTGTGCGTTTGGCGAAATTGCAAGAAGGACAGACCGCAGCTCTGGAGGATACTGGTACAGTGAAAGAGGTTCGCAATGAGCCGGATGAGGCCCACAGAGCTTTGACGGTCATCAGCAAGAAATTGCAGAAAACACTGAGTGTCACAGCCACTGTAAACGATCTTATCAATCAAGCTACTGACGAGAATAATTTAGCCGTACTATACTCTGGTAAGTCCTTTCGACATAAGTCCCCAGGCAACATTACTGACTTCGACAGGCTGGGCTGCATATGCGTAATACTTCTCTGCATTGTTTTGGAGTCGGAAAGCGGTGGGTTTTTGGCGTGTAAATACTTCTCCTGCACAGATCTAAGTTCATTGCTTTGCATGTTGGAAAGGTTCCGGTAGATTAATGTGTGCAGAGGTGAACCTAATCATGAGACAAAGCCGAATTCAGCTATTGTACATTTTCAAGGTTCTGGCTCTAAGCTTGCGGATAATTCCCTCTTTCTCGGCGTTACAATAACTTGCAGATATCAAAGAGCCGGAACTTCTCGGACGCCTCCCACTTCCTGTCTTTCGTTCTCTGCTTCCAACCTCTGCAGAATATTCTCTGCGACCTCCTCACCCGCAAAGTCCCTCTCCCCTGCCGTCGGATTCTTCGCCACCCTCTCAATATCTACCTTCAATTCCATCTGCCACTCCTTTGGCATCTCTGCCACCAAATAGGTTAAACAATTTTTGGCCCACTCCTGGTCATCACCTCTCAAGACTTTCCGTATAGGCTCGATCAACTCTTTGGGATAACGAATCAGGAGATCTCGGACTGGGATGAATATCGGCCAATTCTCGTCTTCGAGCCATTCCAAGAGTCTCGAGAAGAGAGGCGCTAATTCAGAGATGGATAGGGTCGCCAGATGCGTGACGGCGGCGTGGTCGAATTTGTGGCTTGGGAGAAGAGATATCTGCGCTGGCATTATGGGCGGTGATGGATAAATCATTCCAACAATCTGATATCATAAGAATTAGCTGCATAGAAGAAAGATGTCTTGTGTAGAATAATTGGTCAGACCGAGAGAATATAGCGGAGTCACGTGGCGAACCAAGCTCGAAGAAATTTAGTGAATATCGTATCAAAGAGTTGAACGTAGGAGCTATCATAATGTGGAAGACAATCAATTATATGAGCTTTCCTGACGTGTTCAAACTATTCTTTCGGTATAAGAAAAGCATACCAATCACAGACCTCGCAATCAGCCCTTACGTGAGCTAGTACAGCTGCGTTGGCATGAGGCTAGCGGTCTTCACAGTCTGACAATGCCATCTTTCTGTTTAGAGACCCTAACACCATCGACCTAGTTGAGCGCGGGATTGCGGACTTACTTCTAGCAATCTGAAAGTGCAAATGCGGGAATTGGCCGGAAGCACTAACAGGTTAGTGTTCCCTCCCTTGTGCGGTCGACGAACTACAAAGTTAACACGACCGTGTCAACAGCAACATTTCTCGAGGCGACTTTTATCCGTGCATGCTCTCGAATGGAATAGATCCGAAACGGCCAAGTTCTATAGCAAGGGCGAAGCCAAGGTGAACGGATTGTCCCACGTTAAAAATACATGAAATTGCGCTTTAACTCATATCCAGGTCGAAGACTTTGGCGTGAAACATACGCAGCTTTGGAAATCGCAGCCACTGGTTTCGGAATCCGTGCTTTCATTCATTGATCCCAAAACCATGCGCCATGAATAGCGCCGCTATATTTCAAGATGCCAGTGCCATGATCTCATAATTTCAGGCTACTTTTGGAATGCCATCACAGCATAGCGGAAAGTACCATTCGCAAACCCCCTTCTCATTGCTCGAAAGGCTTGGAAAAATGCTAATCCATCTCGACCCTGGGTCGCCGCGAAAGCCCATAATGCTGGTGATTGTATCAAACTCCATGAGATGTCCCTGACGTGGTCAGCCAAAGTGCATCGCCGAGAATTGAATTGAAGCTCACCATGTCTTAGAAACCTTCTCGCTGATATCAAACGGTTCCGCGAAGACACGCAGACCAGTCAAGTCTGCAAAATTCAAATAATCGGATTGATCGCAGAGAGGCGGAAGCAGCATTCCATCTAGTTCCAGTCAACAAATATAGCAATAACGCACACAGAAAACAGACCTTCAATCGGCTTTATGTCAGCATCCATCTGCTTCTCCGTTAACCCTTCGGCCTTGAACCAATCCGCGACTACAAGCTTGCCGCCAGGGTTCAACAGCAACGCCGAATTCTGAAAGAAAAGCTCCTTGTTTGGCAAATGGCTCATCGCTTCCGAAATCCAAACACAATCGAAAGCCGCTTTGCTCGGTTCTGTCGTAAAAAAGTCACCCATTTTCTCAGCGTCCAATTCTAAGAACTGTACCGATCCATCGCCTAGCTTCACCATGGATTCGTTTTTATCGACTACCGTCGCACCAATCGCTTCTGAGCTCAGCCTCCGTGCGGTTTCGACCTGCTTTCCGCTGATGGTCACACCGGTGACAGCACACCCGTGCTCCTTCGCGAGATACCGCGATGTTCCACCAATTCCACATCCCACATCCAGGACTGTGCTCCCAATTGGTAAATTGGATCGCTCTAAAAGAAGCTCGATCAACTGAAGTTGCGCTTTCTCTTTGGTGTCTGTTGGCTCGAGGAAGTATCCATGGTGGATATGCTCGCCCCTGTTGTTGTTCAACACATGATAGACTGATAGTGGGGGAGGCGGGGATTAAAAGCCGGTATTACCAGAGAGAATAATAGTAATCAGAACATATTTCATAGTGATGTCTGATACGATCTTTCAGTGCGTTGTAGGAGATGAAGGGCTCAGGAGCAGGCGTTTCGTATTGACTGCTAATGTCATGCTCTTCCGACGTCGCATCATTCTGAGGTTCGAGAGCTGATGCGTGGGTGGTCATTATCGTCGTGAGTCGTGATCTACCAGCTACAACTACGTGCAGGCTTGCAGCAGTTGAGAGAGAACGCGGGATAAATATACGGAGGCGAGGGAATTACGTAGGAGAGAATCGGTGAGGCCAAGCTCGCCAAGTCTCACACAACATGGGCATGAGGATTCATTGCAAGACATTGTTAGCCCGCTAAACTGAATGCAAGATAGTCTTCGCCGGATAAATACCGTATCCTTGCAGAGCTAATTGTACAAAAGTTGAGGGATGAATGCTGATGGTACGTCTCTCGAAGGAATGATGAAGACTTCCAAAACAAAGGTCGGTAGTCTTTTTATTGAGTGATTTGAGTTTCGATATTAACAATGCCGCTCCACTGGAGCCGCTTAGTTCTTCAGCAATAATCCAACGAATCAGTAGTGCATTCAGCCTGATTTGCTATGAGCTGTCTTAGGGACCGTTTCGTGGTTGTAGAAGCTTTTAACATATGAAGAGAGAGAGCTTCTTCATCACTTTACTAATAATAAAAATGCGTCACCAAAAAACACCGTCCCTGCACTTTGAATGATCAGCCGGCACATGTCATGTGACCTTGAGCTAAAATCAGAGACTGAAGGGACTGGCCCTTAAGGATGGGCTAGAGGACCTGTATCATCGTACTGAAGGTCAGATGATATATTAGGTAAGCTCCAAATAGAAGCCAAAGTGACGGTCACCTGACATGTACTGGTTAAATCAAAAAGAAACGGTTTAATTCTGAAAGCAAGGAAATTTCTGATATAACAGGTACATCCCACGGTTAGTGAGATCCTAATGCCTTAACGCCATGCCGACACACTTGGTGAAATAAGATTGAGTATTGCCAGATACGGACTTTCAATCAATCACAAAAGCTTAACCCCATCCCATTGTTTTTTGGTGTACTCCTGCAATATAGTCTGTGCGCACATCGAGAAATTCGTGAATCGTTCTAAATTAGAAGGCTTGACCCTGGGTGGGGTATTCGCCTGGCGCGTAAGGTTTTTGCCGTTGGGTTTGTTGCGGGTAAGTTTGTTGAACGTAGGCCTCAATCTTGTTCTCAGGCGCCCGCTCTCTCCACATGTTTCGGGTGATAAACCCAACAATGACTAAGACTGTGACCACGACCGCCGATGGAATGACGTCGAGGAATATTCTCCACCCTAATGAGTTTGCGAATGATTGGCTTTTGAGGACGAAGGAGAGGATACCATAGATGAGTCGCATTCCGATAAAAGGAAGGGAGATGAGGACACCTTTGAGGAGCTGGTTTTATATTAGTCACTGACTGCTTACGAAAACATGGACTAAGACTCACAGCTGTGCCATTTGCATAGAACATGGGGTCAGTCCTCGGGTGGCCCTTCAAAGACCATAATGCCCAAGCACATAATGTTAGCCAGCAAATGAAAACGACAAGTAGGCCGAACTTGATGACATGCGATGTATTGGGTGCCTCCTTCTTGTCCTCGACCTTAACAATGCCAATGATCATTACAATCAAGCCCAAGCTGACGAGGATGTGCATACTGATGACCAGAAACCATTCGAGCTTCTTTCGGAGATCTTTATTGCGCGCTCGTCGACTATGAATGTGTTAGCTACGGAGCCGGAAATAGAATGGCTTTGGATTGGACATACGCCTCATGCATGATCCCGAGAGCTGCGAGGAGTAGTGGTGAGAGTCCGACGGAATTGATGATAACAACGCCGGTGGACTTCGTGGTGTTATTAGCGATGGCTTTCAGTTCGACGATAGCACCGATCACAGTGATCAAGCAGAGAAGCTGTAGATAAAACCACCCTAGAATACCATGGCGACCATGTCTCCATAGTATAAACAGCGTTGGTAAGCCTAGAGCCCCGAAAATGATGAGCGTGATAACATAGAGCGTGTGAGTACCGTTAGCCATTTTGCTAGAAGTTGAGCAGAGGGTGAGGGATGCTCAATTGGTGATTTTTATGAGAAGAAAGCAAGACTGATAGATGCCCTGTGCTATTTCAATGAGGGCTTGAGAATGAAGAGAACGAACGAAGATGCGGTGGTTCTCAGTGTTGAGCTGATTTGGTAGATGTCTCTTGTCAGAAATGCCAAGATGACCAATTCTTATACAATCGTACCAGAAATCTTGAAACACTTATGACGATTGAATGGGTAGAGTCATGGAGTCTACGGGCGTAGATCTACGTTAAATCTTTGAAACCTAGTACTTGAGGAAGAGGAGTGGTTGTTGAACGCGAAAGAGCGGGGAAACGAGATGACGGTAGGATGGGAGGTTATTAAGAACGATCGGTGGATGCAAGCCCCGACATCTGAAGCGAAGCTTTTGAGTAAAGCATTCTCCATGCAGTTGGACTTCTCACCAAAAATTTGAGGTCTCTGCTCGGCCAGTGGTCGCTGAGGAAATGATTCGAACAAACTGTCCAATCAATATGGGATTACCTGGTTTCGTAGATGGCATTGCTGATTTCACAGCCTTGATCAGAAAAGATTGAGTACACGATTTCAGGACTTGTCAGAGAGGGATCTGAGGCTCAAGCCAACTTAAAAAACCGTCAGACCCAGGTTGGAGCCACGTCCGATGTACCGAGAATTTAGTCAGAGATGGAGATGGCGCTACGTCCAAGAGTGGCTTGGTAGAAATCTATTTCTGGAGGTGTAGTCAAACCCACCAATCGGCCTTTAAGCGAGACTTCTCTTCACTCCATAGTCAGATATCTAAAACCCCTGGTCAGACCAAAAAGTATTTCCATACAGAGCTACACATAAACCTTAATTGAGGAGGCTCAATGTATGCTGGCTTCTCATTTGTCGCGTCATATCGGCCGTAATGGAAACACTTAGGAAGAAATTCCTCATTCCTCCAGCACACTCACTCCAGCGCAAAGACCACCAGATCACGAGGGATAATGCTTCTTTTGGACGTTTACTGCGATCCCAAGGTCACTTTTGGCCTACAAGGCAGTCCCCCAAATCGGCCGTATAGGAGTGCTTGACACTTTCCCGAGGCTTCGGTGACTAGCCCGCAATCCTAGAATCCGGCACCAAGAATCCCATCCTTATGTTCAAGCTTTGACGGAGTCATGGCTGATATATTATATCAGACAGAGGACCTGATGACATTCATCTAGCAGGGAGCAACAAACATCTCATACAATATAGATCAAGTTTGTTCCTTTGGGCATCAACTTCCATTCATTTTTGCGTCGCTTATTTCCTTCGTCTTTGACATTTACATCCACTTCAACGTTCTTGTTCTTGTTATTAGACAACTACAGAAATCATGCCTCACGCAGTCACTCCTGATATGTACTACACTCTCCCCACCATCGTCTGCCTTCATGGTCATGGAACCTCCGCCGCCATCTTCGAGGCTCAGACTCGCAATATTCGGCAAAGTCTTCGAGCGCAATATAAATTTGTCTTCATCGACGCTCCACATGAGTCTGAAGCTGGACCAGGGGTTTATCCAGTATTCGAAGACTCCGGTCCCTTCTACAGCTGGTTCTCCGACAACTCACCAGACTCTACCACATCCTCGAAAGCAACTGAGCTCTCCGGTCTGAGTCGATACGTCGAGCACGCCCTCGCTGAAAAGAACGTCAAGACATCCGAGATTGCGGCCGTGATGGGCTTCTCCCAAGGCACTATCGTTGCCTCACTCCTACTGCTCCAAGCTCAATGGCGCGATGCCAGATGGGCCAACCTTCGCTTCGGCATCCTCTTATCAGGTGCCTGCCGAGATGATTTCATCACCGCCTTCACTGGGCAGAAATTAAAACTCCCAACAATTCACGTCCATGGCCTAGAGGATCCGTTCCTGAAAAGCAGCAGGAAACTGCAGGAGGTTTATCATCCCAATTGGGCAAATGTGCTGGAGTTCGACGGCGGTCATCACATTCCGCGCAGACCTTCGGATTTGGGGAGACTTACGTCACACATCAAGGAGATGAACAAGAGATCGAAAATGCAGACGGTCTGTTGAGACTAAGGCGGAGTTGAAGGATTGTAAATATTTGACGCTGTCACGTGATTAAAGCGCATGGGATTGGGGCGAATTGTGGGCAGAGAAAATAGAGGGCAGGACCGCTCTGCTTGGGCGGAGTTCTGGGAGTTTGGTTCGTCTTTACGGTAGGAGACAGCTTTTAGGTTGTTGCTCGATCTCATTGGATATCGAAGCACCCTCGCTGTGGATTTGGGTCTTTATTTTGTTCGTATGACTGGTACACGGAAACTATCATGTTTAAGCTGTGTCTATTGAAGCGTGAACTCGATACAAGATTAAGACTTGGTGATCAATCGAACGCTGTCAAAGAGATAAGACGTTTCATCTTGGCGACATCAAAAACATCCATTTTTTTCGACGACATGTGTCCTATCACCTACAAAAGCAAGTGTGAATTTTTCAAGCGGTGGCCTTGATACTCTAGTGAAAGTTTGGGCCAGGCTTCAAGTCTACACTTCGTCTTATCTCCATTACAGAGTTGAATTCCCAGCGACAGCACTTTGCAATCATTCTACAACACGGAGCCGCGAAAGTAGCATTCTCCATACTCTCCCTGCATTCCCCTTCTCGCCCCGTCACTCATCCTATCTCCTATACCCGATCCTTCTCCCAATCCTTCCGAGCCCGAAGGGGCAATTCTAGGAATAAAAATCTGGATGTCAATCAGAAACTTCGGATAATGCTCAATTAGTTCCTCGACTTTGAAGTAGACGTCTTCGACTGGCTCTCTCCATCCCAATTGTACGTCTCCAGGGTATATAGGATGAGCTTGGATGTGTGAGACCTACGCCATAGAACCGTTGCTGACATAGCGTGGCAATGAAAATGGGAAGAGGGGACATCGGATCGGAGACGAGAGATGGTGTGTATCGTGAGTGTCGTGATATTCTAGGCACGTGACATCGGCTGACGGGAATCTATCGGACTTCTTTGGGATGGGGTGCTCTGTCATCTTGACTCCATTGCCCTCCTCGCCCCCTCCCATCTCCTTACTCGTTGTCTACCTCAATCGAGAGGATAGGAGCCGAAGTCGGCAAGAAGCTCCTAAAGCCCTCCTCAAGTCCAGGATAGTCCCCAAGCAATTCGCGAATTTGCACTTGGATATCAATTGCCGTTACTGGCACCCCAATTGAAGTCTGATCCATGCAACTTATGAGGATGACGAGGAATTGACGGTAGACGGCAGGCGGAACGCGTTCCTTAGGGTAAGTTAGAAGGTTGTTGGCTCTTGGAAGGCCGAAGGGAAAGATGTATATCACACCTTAACTTCATCGAAGTATACTTCATCCCAATACTTGATTAACACGGGGCTGTTTCGATGTTTTTTCCGAGGCATGGAAGTTTGCCCTTTCCGGACTCTTTAATACAAGGATCTGAAAGAATGTGCCGAGTAGGCGGAAGTGGTGAGATTCAAGAAAGACTGAAGACCCCCTCGCGTAGCGATGCTAGTGTCTTCAGAGTTCAAAGTTGGGATGGAATTCAACGGTAATGGATGTGGATGGGGATATCTGCTTCTTCCAATCCCAAAAGAAATATTTGCTCAACACAAAAAATAAGAGTGTTGAAGAAAGAATAAACACAGGCCTAGATCGCACTTGCAAAAGGTATTCCACAGCAATCTGAGGGTCTCTCCTTCCACCGTTCCCAAAAAAAGCAATACTCCGGTCAACGTTTCGATGAAACACTATTTCCCTCTCTACCGTGTTACAACTACCATCAAATTCTGTTCATAAATTGCTAACCTCAAGCCCCCCGTCCCCTAACGGACGTTATGCTGTTGGCTGCTGCACGAACTTTGCACGTATACAATCAATTGGATGCAATGGAGGAGATTGATTGTATCGTACTTTTCCATCCGCACCACGAATTGTCACAGCTATTGACCCGTATGAGTACAGCATAGCAAAGTGCTTGCGGTAATCGGCCCATAGATCTCCGAAGTGGTATGTCAAGGCATCGACACGGAACGAGAGTGTTTGTTGGTGCTATCAAGCCCGGGCATTCTTTTGTGTGATCCCTTGGTCTAAAGCATTGATCTCGCAGTTGCTGTCCTCATCCACAGACTATTGCTGTTTACGATCGATACGATTCAAGTCATCACGAAGTTATTCCAGTGAAGTCTGTCATCCATGCGACAAATATGACCCTTGTGTGTTTTTAAGTTGTAGGGGTCTTACCATCCCTCAGCCCTATGATATGCTAGCAAGGGCCAAAAAGCTGCTGACCTCAGGTTGCGTCTGATTCAATCTCACCGCATCCACTGAATCTGCAATGTTAATCCTGTGCTCGCTCTCTCAGCGAATGCTTAAGACCACATTGCTCTCAAAATAGATTTAAGGCTTCTGAGCCTTCAGCCTCACTTATCATTAAGATAAGTTGTCACAACCAATTAATATCAAGCCAGGGAAGGTGAAGCGAAGCCCCTCTATGTTGGCGGGGAAACCAAAATCTGTGGTCTTTTTCTATTTTTGTACAGAAGACCCTCATCTGACACGCACGCGACCATCTTAATTTCAGCCCCACCTTAAGACGAACCAAAGTAACAATTCGGTAACCGGATCACACTTGATCTGAGGCTCTCTCATCTTGCATGGCGGAGTATCTCTCTCCCATAAGCGATCGTATAGAATGCTGTCGAGGTAGATCCTCTAGTACAATTCTGGTAAGCACTCGCGAGACCCCTTGTGGCACGAAATGTTTCATTGTGGTCTGACAGCATCGCGGGGAACGGAATTCGAAGGGATGCCGATGGGAATATCTGACTTGATTCCACAGACTGCGGTGACACAAGAGGGCCGTGTGAATGAAAACTTTTTGGCTGAGCATGGAGGGGCTCAGGCAGTTTCAGCCCTATGCACTGATGGATTAGTAGTTTATTACTACTTCAATGCCGCCAAGAATTGTCGTTTCTCTCTCACGATATCACGGGTTTCACTTAGCTTTTACAAACTTTCATTGCTTGTTCGCAGCGATTTCGATCTTTCATTCGTTTTCAAGTATGCCAGCATTGTCCATTGAGTCCCTTATTAGAGGAAACGTTTATCACGAAGACACGACAGACCATACAACGCGAAGGAGGCCCTCCCACAGTAGCCACGATCGCTATTCCAATACAAATGGAGGCAGGGAGATTCCACACGCAAGATCAAGTTCATACGGAGACAGCAAACGAGAGAGAGAGAGAGAATGGGTTCAAAATAATAATTCGACCGAGTCGAAAGTCAACATCGCCGCTCCGGACTCCCCACCACCGGCCTACTCCGAAACCACACAAGCTACACACCATACACAACGACCAGCAGCAATCTCAAGATCACCGCGAGCTCCAAATGTGCAGCCTACAAAGACATTACCACCACTTCAATTCCCTGTTATAATACCGCAAAATCCGCGTGATGGTGGCTTTTGTAGAGCATATGCATCGCTACTTGAAGAGTGCCAAGTCTCCAAAACAGCTTTCTTCTATTTTTTGGATGACTTCGACCGTTCTGCTCAAGCTTCACCATACTTCTCAGCTGTAAACATCGCCAGCATTGGATCACTGAGCAGACCGCATAGCACTGCGATGATCGTTACACTTGCAAAGAAGAGGTACGCATCACAGTCATTCCTCCTATTTAGGTGCAAGATATCAAGCTAACAGATTATGGACACAGAATGAATACATTCGTTGATCGCGTAAATGAAGAATACTTCAAACCTCGGGGCCTCTTTTGCCTCATTGTAACCTGGCGTCCTGACATCAACAAAACACATGAAACAGTCAACATCGAAGACCCGATCTTGAGCTCCTCTACACGCTCCCTACCTATGCCCAAGACAGCACGATTGGACTTTCCTCTCGGTGATCCGACGGAAAATATGGAAATGAATGGTGATTTTCCAATGTCCAACAATATATATGGCCAAGATCCTATATCACCGGCTTATGGAAGGGGTGCTGGCATCCCAAGACTGGCTGTTGCGGACTCATATGGCTACCAGAACCCCTACGGATATGGTACCATGGGCATGAATCAGGGATATGGAATGGGTATGTATAATCAAGGCTACGGAATGGGTATGGGCGGCCGAGCTAGCTTTGGTGGTATGGGAATGGGAACGGGTCGCATGGGCGGTATGGGAGGCGGTGCGCTGGGCCTAATTACTGGACTGATCGAAGACACAATGTCGAGCAAGGCCCAAACGCCTGGTTACCAAGGAGGGCCAAGTAGCTACGATCCAGCTTACATGGCACGAGGGTCGGCAAGTAATGGCTCCAGAGCCAAGGTGTTCAAAAAGGCAAGAAGTCCGATCGAATATGCAGAGATGATTGAATAACTAACGGCGAGATAGGATGCTATATACTTAATGGTAGTCAACTTGCCATCTGACGATGAAATGGCTCGTTTTGGAGCTTTCTTTTAGGGTTGGAGGAAGTGGTCTTGTTATCTCTAAGCGATTATGGTCTAGATTCCAAGAAAAACGTTCTATCAGTCACCCACATGCGAACATCATCCATACTTTGACATGGTACTGTGAAATGACATCTGCACGTCTCGCTTGATCTCGCGACGGCATTCCATGTATTTCTTGGCGTGGGGTAAATCCGAAAAGTTCAGCACCTTGAAGGTTGGTATGGGTGAGGGCTCTGACATGATCTGCTGTAAATGCGATGTTACTCTATCTAATTGACAATGTGTAGCTCGCTTGCACTCTCCAAACCAAGTGAACATACAAGGGAGTTTAGGTGACTGACATGCATTAAGCGAGTATGTAAACACGCCGTTCAGGCGCAGATAAGCTGGAAAAACCGAGTCTTCTTTTGAGCACATCAAACAACAAAGGTCGCCGCTCAACAACTTGGGCTCTCACTCACCTTCTGCTTCTACCCGTCTCGAGATGCTGTAAGGCCCCAAATGACTTCGAAAGTCCACAACCCAAGCAGAAAACACCTCAGGTATCGTCTCGCTAAAAGCGGCTCCTGCAGGAGGAGGGCTTCGCTAAAGTTTATTTTGGGAATCCCTGGAAACACGCCAGAAGTATCAGCCAATTGTGTCAGATCTGGGCTGGAACCAACCAAAACACGCCAACCGTCTGACCGCGCAGCACCGAACAACACCACGCAGCGTCCCTCATCTCTATTTCTACGAAGCAGTTCGTCAGATTTACTCTATCAACCCGAAATATCGACCACTGAGCCCACGTTAGGTCTGGCCTGAGGTGTCGTATGATGAGGTAGTCCTCCATGTATATATGCTGATGGCACTCTGTACGGCCGAGCTGGCCATCCATTTTAGTCGTGGCAGCAGTAGGAAGACCGAACACTATTCTCCTGAGCAAGCCAATCGATGTCATTCTACAACGCCATCAGCTCCTTTGCATCTCAATTCCAACTTCCTCTGCTCGATTTCATAGTGTTGGACTTTTTGGTTTTAGATCTCATTGTTCTCGATTTCCTCAATATATGAGCCTTTTCTAAGCCGCTCAACATGGCCTCTCATACGCTGACCCTCATCTCCATCTCCGCCATCCTCCTTCTCACCTATACCATCATCCAACAACTCCTCCGTCGCCGAGCTGCCGCCCAATTCGCTCGCTCCCATGGCTGCCAACCGGCGCCCGCTTATCCACAACCTGAGCGTCTGATAGGGCTCGCGCTGATCAAAGAATCCAAAGCTCGATCGGCAAAGCGCGAAGTCCTCGAGCTCTTCCGCGAACGCTGCGACCGCATGGGCCCAACATGGACAATGGGAATGCTGGGCGGACATTTCGTCTTCAGTATCGATCCCGAAAACATCCAAGCTGTGCTTGCAAAGAACTTCAAGGACTGGGGTCTGGGACAACGAGAACATACCTGGGGACCCCTACTGGGCAAAGGGATCTTCACGACTGATGGCGCGCAGTGGGAACACAGTCGTGCTATCGTGCGACCCAATTTCGTGAAGAGTCAGATTGTGAGCTTGGGAATGTTTGAGCGCCATATTCAGGAATTGATTCAGAAGATTCCGAAGGATGGGAGTACCGTTGATTTGCAGACTCTGTTCTTCAACATGACGCTCGACTCTTCCACTGAATTCCTGTTTGGCGAATCGATCGAGTCCCAGCTTACGTTCGAAGGCTCTGATGCGGAGAAGTTCTCTGAGGCGTTTGATTTTGCGCAGCATCAGATGCCTGGCCGCAATCGGATGGGAAATCTCGTACGCTTCATTCCCGACCGCAAGTTTGACGAGGCGTGTAAGATTGTTCAGGATTGGGGAGATCGATACGTCGCCAAAGCCTTGAAGAATCTTGCTGCCGAGAAAGCAGAGAAAGACGATGACACGAAGGAGCGGTACACTTTCATGAGAGAAATGGCCAGCCAAACACCAGATCCAATTCAGCTCCGTAACGAAGTTCTGAACATCCTCCTTGCCGGCCGCGATACTACTGCTGGTCTTCTATCGAATCTTTTCCACGCTCTTGCACGGAACCCTCGTGTCTGGCAGAAGCTAAAGGCGGAGATTGACACACTCGAGGGACGTATCCCTGATTATGATTGTCTGCGAAACATGCATTACTTAAAATGGGTCTTAAACGAGTGTAAGCCTTTCCATCCCCTCTCCATCATCATACTCTAACACATCCTTAAAGCTCTTCGCCTCTACCCACCCGTTCCTACAAACGCCCGTATATCAAACAAAGACACCGTACTTCCCCGTGGCGGTGGCTCAAGCGGTCAAATGCCAGTCTTCGTCCCCAAAGACACCATCTTCCTGTATTCCGTCTACAGTATGCACCGCCGTACCGACATCTACGGTGCCGACGCCCTGGAATTCAAACCTGAGCGTTGGTCCCCTGATGCGCCTGGTGGACCACTGAGACCACATTGGGGTTTCTTGCCGTTCAATGGCGGGCCTAGGATCTGTGTCGGACAGCAATATGCGCTTACTGAGGCAAGCTATACTATTGTTAGACTACTACAGACCTTTGGGGAGTTGGAGAATCGCGATCCGAAAGGCTGGGTTGAGGGGTATGGCTTGACACTCTGTAGTGGAGATGGGACGAAGGTTGCGTTGAAGTTGAGATGAGAGGCTTATGTTTCTAGGCGTTTGGAGAGCATGGCGTTGGATTGGTGTTCAAATAGTATAAAACTCAACTTCATGACCCCGTTTTCGAACTACATGATCCAAGCGAGAAGTGGATAAAGTTGACATTTCCATGCAATTGTATCCCCTCGCTTTCCGCCATGACTGACCTCACTGACCTCGTTGATCGACATCTCACACTGACGTCTCACACTGACGCATCATATGGTCAGCATCGAGAACATCACGAAATGATTTTGCTAATGCTATACCACAGTTGCCACAAATGCTGCCGAAGGTATTATGGAGCCTGTGAAGTTCTATGCAGCCAAAAATTCACCCATTAATCACACCTCACGCAGTGGAGGCTACTATCGATCTCCTAATTAGATTCTAGATGGTCTATATGTCCGCAAATCCTGTGAAGACCTCAAGGCATTCTTCGCAACCACTCCCCATAACTACATTATTTCCCAGCCATTCATGGCCCGTCGCCAGGCACTGTGAGCAAAGTTCGCAGTTCTGCCTGATACTCCGGGGATCTCGTCCCAGTAGTGGCATATCTGAGACGCCGCAGTATGCAGATAAAAATCTGGAGCAACTTCTCATTACTTCTGAATATGATGAGGAATACTCCCCGAATCTAGGGCGGTTGCGAGTCGATCTGTGCCGAAAGACCAAGGCTCTGCGTGGTACTGATAGAGGTACTACTTGGATGCCGCCTACGACGCATGAGCGAAATCCTGGATGCCATTGCTTCTTCGGGGCCGAGAGGTATGTGAAGCAACCTCCGTTCTGCCACACACGTAGAAATCCAGCAACGAATAATGTAATCCCACCGATGCATTCGTGTTGGGCATACTTTTGAAGGACGTAGTTGTGAAAAGCTCAATGAAAAGGTCTAGATTTCGCAGTAGCTTCACTACCGAGACTATTACCGAGTTTGATGCTTCTCTATTACTGTAAACTTCAATGTCAGTGGTTACGAATCGAGGATTCTTTCGCACACTGCTTTACGGGCGAAGGAATCTGATGGAGCTCCTTGAACTTGGGACTCGGCCTCGGGATGTGCACAGATGCCGAAAGGATCTCACGGTCCATTCAACTCCTTTTTAGAATGGAGATATTCAATCGTGGAGCTCCATGAACTCGGGACTCGGCCTTGGGACGTGGACAGGTGCCGAGAAGATCTCGCAGCCCAGTCAACCCATTTTTAGACTTTAGAGATTCGAGATTAAAGAAAGTATCGTTTGCTGAGCAAAGGTCAAGAGATGGCTTTCCTCCTTTGAAGGTTGGCAAGGTATAGCCTTGCTCCTTGGGAGGCTTGTTTCTGGAAAACAGATACTCAAGCGGTGAGTTCGAATTGGAAGTTATTGAACACGTCATTGTTCCAACGAACGGTGCATATGTATGAAAAAGCTATACGAATCACGATGGATGTGTCTATTTCGGAAGCATGCTCCTCTTATGCGGCTGAAATCCATCGAGATCGGTAAACGCTTGTCACCTCGCCGAGAGTCAGATGCCAAGGGAAGGATGATGAGTGGTCAAAAAATGCATCATCATTCATCTGGCTGACTTGTCCCGGCAATTGAGATTTCTCTTCCCCTCCTTCTGGAATACCGAGGAGATAGTAGATGGTGAGGATGTCTCAAATTGAATGCCCCTGAATACCCCGCCGGGTAAAGATACCGTCCGTACCGGACATTCAGAAACCCACTTTCCAGACCAGATGATAAGATGCAAGATATCAAACTCGAATCAACCAGAATGCGGACGACCCCACAGAGAACTTCCGCACTCGAAAAAGTCTTTCCTTTTTGAATACAACGTCGAGCTAGTTCAATTCTACTCCTGACTATTTCAACTCTATAAATCCTGCTTACTCATGTGACTCTTCTCTAAAATTTGGAAAGATAATTAAATACACCCACAGGGACTGATTAGGACAGGTAAATTTACTTAGATCCGAACCTGAGTCTACACAGAACATTATTTGAGGCAAATGATGTATACGCAAGCGCAAGTGCAAGCACGCCCCAGCTTTGGATCCATCAGGCAGCCTTAACACTTGCCTGTCAGATTCCTCTCAATCCGTCTCCCACTGAATCTAAACGGGAGCCTCGTCAGACCCGAGACATCCTTCTATTAAGCGATAGGCTAAGCATCAACTCCCAACAACATTTGGAGCAGCACTCTACTTTTCAAAAAAGTACACCTGATAATCGGGATGGTACAAATACGATGCGGCCACCCGATCGTCGGGTGTATCCAAAGCCTTTAAATTTCCACTGACTATCACCAAAGGTCACATTTCACATCAAACTTCCCCACTGGTACACCCATCGATTTGCCGATCTGTTCTCCTCATGCCGCACTCCATAGCTCCTACTTCCTCATCTCTTGATTACTGGCCTCCTTGGCCGCTGTTCAATGCTCAAAAAGCAGAGAACAGGCCAGAAAATGTCAATATCAAGCAGGAGATTATTCAAAGATACGGGGAAGAAGGAATCCGTCGAAGTTGGCTGCAGACATGCGCTACTCTCGAGCAAGTAACGGCGGAAATTGAGGCCAAAAAGACAGCCATGATCCCTGCTCTGACACTCGATGAGCTGTTGAACGCGAGCGAGGAGAAAAAACAAGCACTAAGGAGCCTGGGATGTTTTGTGGTACGCGGAGTCGTTCCCAGAAACGAAGCGACGCAATGGTACTGGGACTTGAAGGGTTACGTAAATGAGAATAGAGATCACATCACTGGTTCGTACTCCAACCTCTCGTTAGACAATGGAGCTGATTCCTACAGGTTTTCCCGAACCTTCCCCGTACATGTTCAATGTGTATCACAGCCCAGCTCAACAAGCGGGACGTTCTCACCCCAATTCACTTGCAGTACAACGTGCTCTACTGCAGCTCTGGCACGACGATGACGACTTGTCTAAGTCTTTTGCGGAACCACTTTCCTATGCAGATGCCTTCCGAATACGTGCCCCGAAGTCTGACGGGGTGTTCACCCTGCCTCCTCACATCGACGGCGGCTCTCTTTCGCGATGGGCAGACAAGACCTATTCGTCCACGTATTCTGCTATTTTCTCTGGAAATCCAGAAAAGCACGACCCGTACGACCTGACTGTTCGCAAAAATGCAAGGTCTGCGCTATTCCCTGGTACGGCATCCTCTGTGCTACGCGCTTTCCAGGGATGGACTGCCCTGACCGAATGCGGACCGAAGGAAGGATCGCTACTTTTATACCCAAATCTTCATGTCGCATCAGCATACATGCTATTGCGACCATTTTTCGATCCTCCAGAGAATGATGAAGAACTTCTTGATGCGGAGAAATGGACATTCAATGCCCAGAGTGAGTGGTTTCCTGGTACTTTTACCGCGAAGCCCCAGATGCTGTCCCCAAATTGCCACCCTCATTTGAAGCTTGAGAAATGCATGATTGATATTCCGAGAATGTTCCCTGGGGATACTGTCTGGTGGCACGCTGATGTAAGTCTGTCTTTCCTAAAACCAAACCTTTCTCATCAATTATGTAGATGATCCACGCTGTTGAGCAGAAACATGAAGGCGAGTACGATAGTTCCGTTATGTATATTGCCGCGACGCCCTCGACTTCGGGAAACATCAGCTATATCAAAGAGCAGCTTCGCAGTTTTGAGAATGGCCTTCCTCCCTCGGACTTCATGCAAGGTACGAACGAGACTGTTTTCAAGGGTTACTTAGGCGAAGCGGGCATCATGAACGGAGAAGCTGGAAGAAGGGCCGCTGGATTTGGGTTGTAAACTAGACAAACTTGAGATGGTTGGATATGGCGTTGTTCGGCAATAGGTAGGATGGATTCAGAGAGACCGTATACCAAAATTGTAAGTCCTTTATTAGCAAGCTGCGGGAAGTCCTGTTTGATGAACAATAACCAAACTTTTCGATCATTAAACCTGGTGTAATTGATAGTGGAGAGATAAACTCTTGAGCTTTTGAGTCCAAACGCACCATGTAGCTCCAGTGATCAGAACCTACACTGTACCAAGGCTCAATTCCTTGCAAAGATATTGCTAGGCACGAGGAGGTATAGAGAAGAACTGACGACGACGATAAGTTGATCAGAGATGACGCCGAACACTCTTTGCATCTTTCCATCAAGTCTAGCACTTGCGACAGAACGTTTGACACTGGGAAAGACTTGAAATGAAATGCCCGCCACGATATGTCTGAAGAATGCTCAAGATGGTGGCACACACTAGTTCCTGATCACCACCAGGATACCAACGAACTTGATTAAACCAACAGCCAGGCCTTGGGTGCCTAACCTACCGAGGTTGACTTGAAAAAGGATCCTTTGCAGATTCAAACAATACCCAAGAACATTAAGTACGGTAGGTTCACGCGAAAACCTCGGTCTTGACAGAATCAGACTTTCCAATTCCGGACCGCAGATCAGATGGCATGGTGTTTCCAGGCAACATGAACTTCCTCCTGCTCTTCCCCAATATGTATTGGTATTCCGAGTCATCGGCGTCGCTCCAAACGAACGCCAAATGGCCACCTTAACACAGCGCCTCTTTGAGAGCCACCCACCTTGATCGATGCTTCAATCAGGCCTGCATGCTTTCCTTGGCTGTTATCCGCCCTTGTCCGCGCTCGCAGACGTCAACCAGGCAGATCTACTCATTCTTCATATTGCCTTGACTGTCGTTCAGCCATTCCTTTCAATTCGTACAACTTCGTTCTCGAGCCGGATGCAAAGGTTGTGCCGGTTTGGAAGAGTCGTCTTCTTCGTAATTTGCGTGAGGGTTGATACCAAGGTGGGAGGAGGCTTTGATTCTCAAAGATTCTGGCGATTCGAGGTTGGGTCGAGCTATGAAATTTAATGCAACGCTTATGCAGATCATTGCGTCACGTGCCGTTTTCATAAATACTGAATAACATGTTACATCACAACAATATCGACAACGCTACATTAAATGTCGACACTCAAGGTAGTCTCCCTATAATAAAGGCTTCTGACTCTTTTGCTCAGTTCTGGGGTCTTCTTGTCGCCAATGGGCGCTGTAGACCTTTTTTCTATTTTTTTATATAAGATCTTGTGGCACAAGAAAGACCCAAAATCAAAAAAAATCATGTACTAAGAGGAGTTCGCCTTGATGAGCAGAATATTTAGATAGTCTTTATCTGTGTTGTGGCATTTTTGAAATCAAAACACAGTAGGCTATTCGAACTATGCTCTCATATAAAAACGCTATTGACACACATATCGCAGTTTGCACGAAGTCCGGTGACAAAACCTACTTTCTTCTCTCATGCATCGATTTTAGAATTGTAAAAAGTAGAAAGAAAGAAAGAAAGAAAGAAAGAAAGAAAGAAAGAAAGAAAGAAAGAAAGAAAGAAAGAAAGAAATATATCAAGGAAGAGAATGCCAATTCAATGAAGTGTTCCTGAACACTTCAGATTCTATCGTTTTTGGCACGAGAATCATGCTTAAACCGAGACGCGATAAATCAGGTATGTGGACTTTGTCAAGACTCAGAATAGAATTTTGATTTGATTTCAACTTTTGAATGCATGCTACACCTTGATGCTACACCTTGAACATTTGATGTACTCCAAACCGTAGGTAACTCCAAACCTATTCTGAGGTTTTCCAAACTCCTCGGTATACCCTAACAATTTAAACAAACCCAGATTCCAGAAACTTTCCTCGTTAACGAAGATTCTAATGTGCGCTACCCCAACTCCATCCATTCAAACCATGACCACGAAGAGAAATGTGGAAAAGAAGCTTAAGCATTCATCAAATCAATAAGCTTATCACATGCAACCACCCGCCCAATAGTCTTAGACAACCCAGCTTCGATGACCTTGGCTTTCTCACTCATGACAGCGGACTCATCGCTATCGACGACCTTCACCAACGCTAAGCCAAGCTCCTCCGCCTCGACTCTGGGTGCTGCTTTACGCGAGCCCCAGACGCCGACGCCGAGGAACTCGACGCGGGTTGCGAAATCGTAGGTGTCGATCCAGACGGGGAGGACGATTTGTGGGACGCCGGCGCTGTTGAGTATTAGTGACTGAGCAGAACTTCAACAGATATGAAGAGAGAAGGCGAGCATACCTAATAGCTTCATGGTAAGAGTTCGAACCTCCATGATGAATCATACAGATGATATTCTTGGAACGTAAGATGGCGATGGGTTGAGCAGGAAGCCATTCCTCAATCCTTACGCGTCCGTCAGCCAATTCTTTGGCGATGATCTGGAAACCACCGTCTTTGGCATAGAGACGCTCCTTGGTCCCGCCTTGGGTCTTGAGTTTCCAGAGGATTTGAATGTCTGGTCGTCGCTCGAGAAGTACGCGAAGGCCAGTTGCAAATTCAGTCGCAAATTCCTCGTCGAACAAGATGTGTGACCCGAGGTTCACAAGGATGGTTGGACGGAGGGAAAGCCAGGATGCGAGCTCAGGGTGGGATTCAGCGATAGGGAGGGTGGGGAGGAGAATTGGTCCGGCGCCTGTGACGTGCGGTGGAACGAAGAAGGGGAGGTCGATGGCGGGAGTGGACATGCAGACGATGGGAGCATCTCCATGGCCACCGAAGAGAGACGGTATTTCGCCTTTGATGCCGCAGGAGTGACGATAGTCTGTGATTTCCTTGAGGAGCGGATTTGTAGCACGGGAATACAAGGCGCGGAAGGTGCAGTAGATGTTGGCAAAGATGTGTGGCCAGCTCATGGGGTAGGAGAAGCCAGTGCAGATCTGGGGGAATTTCCAGAGGGAGCCACCTTTGGGTTGGTCGCGGATAACATGGTCTTTGAAGGTGTTTGGGCTCAGGAGGCCGAATTTCTGGTCGATTTCGTTGCAGGCGTCTGTGGCTTGGCTCAAGAGAGGGTCAACAGCACAGAATGTTGGCTTGACTTCATTGATGATCTCGATGATGCTGCTGTAACCAATCATATATTCGGTGCCGTTCCATGAGCCGAGTGTTGCTGGAACGACATTGTAATAAGCAAAGACAGCCCCAGATATTCCTGGTGGGTGCATCTCAATGAACTCGTTCTTTCGAGCAGCAGCCTCCTTCATCGATTTTCCTGCAATCGTGTGAAAGGTGATTTTGCTAGGTGTGGAGAAGCCAGAGATTTTTGACACATCATTATTGAGCTCGAGAACGGCATTCTCGAGTGCAGGGAATGAGGCGATATGTACATCATACTCGGGTCGCAGGAGAAACTCATACGCGACTGCGAGAGCCACGGTCGATTGACCAAGCTCACAGTTGGTGATGAAAAGAATGCTTTGTTTTGCCATTGTTGTTGACAGAAAATACAAATTTTTGAATTTCAAGCTGCTTGTTGAGCTTGTTGAAAGGTTTTTGTAATCAAAGAGGCTTGTTGGGTGGATCTGATAACCAGGAGCTTGAGATCTGATTTAAGAGATGGAATTCTGTCTATTTTGAGATTAAGGTTTTCCTTGAATAGAAACTTGTGTAGGTTTTATCGAGCAAAGCCTCGCAACCGTCACCAGTGTATTGTACTGATTTTGATGATTGGATGGAGGATGGCTGAGGAGGCTGTCTTGCGTCAGATGGGGAAGAAGAGCCGTTTTTTGTGGATGTGTCAGATTTGTCAGACTTTACCAAATCAAAAGAGAAACAATCATGGTGAATCGGACGAGAGTATTATCTCCCAAGACCAGGGTATTAATTATTATTTTCAAACAAAGAGTCTCCTCAGCCTTGTGAGTTGAGGTCTGACCCCTGAGGCTGGAGTCGTGGTTTGTGGCAGGCGTAAGAATCCTCCATGTCATCTAGCCAAAGCAAAGCCCTCATCACACTCAAATCTATGCAGTCAGAACTTAGTAGAGGGAGGGAGCTGGAAGAGCAAGTAATTTTGATGTTGTGGAGGCTCAGAACAGGAATTCAACGACTGGAGAAGCTTTCTGCCCATGTCCTTGGTGAAACCGTCTCCGCGTTTGAGGGATCGTGGATTCGCTAGTAGGTATTGCTATTTTTAGTTAGTAGATTTTCGGAAATAAGGTACCTCCGGCCTCCGAAAGTGAACTGCCATGACGCTTGAGTAAAGCGAGACGCGGTGAGTCTTCAATGGCCGAGTTTGGTAGGCACGCGGACTTCGCCGGTGGGAATACGGTGCCCTGCTTGTAAGTAAGCCGCATGAGAGGCCCACGAAACGCAACACGAGCTCCGACACGACGACGACAACAACAGAAACACACAGTAATCAGCACTACCACTACCACCACCACGATGGCTCGGCCGCGTACACACTGCTCACCAGCATCTTCATGCTGTACCATCGAAGTTTCGATGTTTGGAATCAATAAGTCTCCGTTACACAACGTCTCCGCCCATGCGCGTTGCGTTTTCATCATTGTAGACATATCGTGCTTTCCGGCCAGCTCCGGCGGAAGAGAGGCTGAATAAACGTACTCAGCAAGTGCTGACAAGGTGATGAAGGTCGCCGATACGATAAGCGAAAACCTCCTCGTTATGTACTTCGTTGTTGACACATGGATTCTGCATGGACGAGGAGGACAATCCTCACGTGCCCGAGATGGACTTCTGAATCCACCTCCCTCAGGCTTATAGGAAGTGGATCACAGAATCCGGGCTGTCAGATACTCATGTGTGCTTCGAACAATGTATCTTTCTACTACTTGGGACGAAGTGGGACTCGCGTTACTCGGTCCCCTTTACGGGCGTACTACTCTCCTGCTAAATCACGTGCCAAGGGCATGTAGCCCAACCTGATGACCTTGAAGATTCCCGTGATATCGACGTGTATGATATCGGCCGTATGCGCGCGCAGCGTGTATTCGCTTCCACTTTGCTGGTCCTTTGTCGGTAGACTACCACAGCGGCCGGGTCTGGTATCCAACCCGACTGGCTTATCTTGGTGACTCCTCCGGATTCCCAGATCACCTACACGCCGTAAACGCCTCCTTCGCGGAGCCGTTAGGACCGATCACTGACGACGGATCTTCCTGATGCTCCTGGTGTTTGGACAGATGACGCTCCGGTACACTTCGTCCGTACTGCGAGGCACGAGATGAAGAATTGTTTGTCTGAGCTTCGCTCCAAGGTCTCTTTATGTCATATCTCCTGGCTTTGTTGATATATAGAAGACGTTTCATCTGTTCCTTGGATTTCCCTTGGCTCATCATACAAAGTACATTTACTCTCATCTCCCCGACCAAGATTTCATCGGTCTTGGCATTATCCTTCATTCAAATAGCACTTATCACAGCTATGTCGTCTTTAGCACGATCAAGATCACACAGTGGCTCATCCATCCCGAAACTGCAAGATGATAACAGATCATTAACTCGAAGTGTCTCGACAAGAGTTCCGAAATTGAAAGTGCCTGAGCCAGTCATGTCAAAGAGAGACATTCACAGCTCTGGCTCCCAATTACCACCTTACCCAACTTCAAATAAATCAGAGACCATATTGGTAGGCGATCTACACGATGTGGAGATGCCAGATGGACCTCCTCAAGGCCCTCCTCAAGGCCCTCCGCAAGGCCCCCGGGTCAAATTCCCGCTGGTGGCCCCGCACCACCTACATACGACACTACTGTCAAAATTCTCGGAGGTTGGCAACTTGGAATAGTAGTTGCGGTGTAAGTTCACTTGAAGATTTGCCATGTCATTGCTAACAATGTTACTTAATAGACTAGCTTTTGGACTGTTCCTGGCAACCTTAGAAAGTACGATCATTGTATGTCTTCCCCTGATCTTTTCCATAGTCCACATCTAATTGAGCCAGTCAACCTCTCTGGTCACGATAGCATCTGAGCTCGGCGGATACAACAAAGCAAGTTGGGTTGTTGTCACATATCTCCTAACATATACGTGTAAGCGAGGCAAATTTTCATCGTCCGAGAACATACTGACATCTCAACAGCATTTCTCGTGGTCTGGACAAGGTTTAGCGACATATTTGGTAGAAAGATACTACTGATGGCAACAACTTTAGTGTTCATGGGATCTTCGATCGCGTGTGCTCTTGCACATGACATGAACCTACTGTCAGTCACTCGGTCTACATGATTATCCACTTGCTGACAATCTTGAAGTATCGGATTTCGAGCAATCCAAGGTATCGGTGGCTCTGGACTTTATGCTCTCTCATATGCATCTGTCTTGGATGTTGTACCATTCAGACTAATGGGCCCAGTTTCCGGAGCATTAAGTCTTGCTAGCGCTTGCTCAAGTGTCCTCGGGCCAGTTCTCGGAGGTCTCATCACATCACACACAACATGGCGTGTCAGTACTGCTCTCCCATTCCCTAATTCATATACTGATAAAGCATAGTGGGTCTTCTGGATAAACGTACCCTGCGGTGCATTCATCGTAATATTTGTCTTCTTCATTTTCCCTAGCACCACGGGCAAGTGGACCGCATCTAACCTTCGTCAAATCGACGTCCTAGGAGTATTCTTGTCCCTCGGTGCCGCCATTACGCTGATCGTGCCCCTTGAAGAAGGTGGCCAGACTTACGCGTGGACAAGTATCGTGATCATTTTCCTCCTCGTTGTCTCTGTCATGTTCTGGACTGCATTCGCCGTCTGGGAGACTTGGCTGACCGGACGTGGGAACAAGACCCGACTATTGCCTATCTTCCCCATGAGGATGTTGGGCTCTCGTGTTATTGCCTCAACATTTGCGTAAGTCATCAATCGTTTGATTTAGTGGACCTTTTATTGATGATTTGCATAGCACTGGTTTCCTAGCAGGGTTTCCATTCATGGTCGTCGTCGTCAATCTTCCCCAACGCTTCCAGATCGTCAATGGCATGTCTCCATCTTCAGCAGGTATTCATATGCTTCCCATGCTCTCTCTAGTGGCCGTCGGAGCCTTCGTCACAGGTATGATAACTGCCAAAATAAACGTTGCGTGGTACTTGCTCGTCGGCTCCTCAGTCCTAACTACCATCGGGATCGGTATGTTGTCGACGTTACCTCACACTAATGAATTACCTTCCATCATGTATTTCTATCAAATCATCCTCGGCTTCGGCTTTGGCATGACTCTAACCTCCCTCATGGTTGTTGTTCGAAGTGAAGTGGAGTTTCAAGACAATGGTACGTCACCAACTTTTTCAATCACATCAATTCAAATATCTAATTATACACAGCTGTGGCAACAGGAGCGATCACACAAGTCCGAACCCTAGGCGGTGTCATCGGCTTAGCAATTGTGCAAGCCGTTATGATCCACGAGGTAAACACCGCTCTCGCTGCGGTCCTCCCACCAGTCGCTTTAAAAGCCGTTCTCATATCAACCGAGAATATTGCGCTCTTGGACCCCTTAGCCATGGAGGCAACACGTAAAGTATTTGGTGCAGCTATCAACCTCGAATTCAGGGTCATCACAGGGTTTGCAGCAGCAGCATTCGGTGCTGCTTTGTTCAGTTTCAAGAAAAATAAGGTGGACATGGTAGCTCTCGAAGCTCAACGTGTAGCCAGACAGAACGGATTACCCGTCCCAGAAAACCCTGCGGCTACCGCGGCTGTTGGTGGTGCCGAAAATAGCCACGGAGAGGAAGGTGGGGCTCAGCGGTGTTGTTCGGTTGATGGGAGAGGTCAACAGAGCTGGGACGCAGAGAGCTGTCAGACATGGGAAGGGAAAGAAAAGGCATGGGAAGCGGAGACGGAACATGATTTCTACAAGAGCAAGTGGGATGAAGGCTCGCAGTCGGAATTGTGGAGCTTGACGAATCATCCGATACCCCAAGGTCAACTCTTTCAGCCGGAGGAACTGAGCTGTCCTAGGTGTGGCTACTCCTTGGTAGATAAGATCCGATAAGATGCCATACTCGAAGGGAGCATGAGATGGTCACTTATATCTTTTGGGACGTTTATCATTTGTTAATATTTACTTGGAGTTCACGTTTTGTACCTAGATATCACGGCAGGAGTTGAGCATTTTTCGCTTGCGATTTCTCATTTAGAAATCAAATCTAAAAAAATAATCAAGTCCGGTCTTAAATGATCGTGATCTATTATTATCATCTCAAACGAAGTCGACAGTCAGATGAAAACCGCAGAAAGAAAACATCCAGCAAGACATTGGAGCCTTTGGAAAATAATGGAAGGACGCCCTGAGCCGTCTTTCAGATTGTGGTCTATTATTATCATTGTCAAACGAAGTCAAACAAATTCCGCAGGATTGTTACTCCTGAGGGAGATCATATCTTCATACAGCCTCTCGGCCACCTTTAGTCAAAAGAACGTCCAGCATCATCAAGTCCCACCCTTATGGCACGTCCCGCGAAGCACACCCAACAGGAAGGTCGCACTTGCGACCGAGAAAGCCTTGTCCTACCAGCCACTCACCACTGCGAAACCAGCTGAGTGCGAACACGTAAAGTTAGCTTTGTCTGGGAGATTGGCATTTTACGTTCCCCAGCAGGGGAGTTGAACGCGAGCCATGGATCGACTAGTCTGAATACTTCACCCGCAACGATTCGCTGGCTCGCAACTATGCTGCTAACATACGACAAGCTTTTCCCCAAGACGGCACTCGCGTTTACGACGGCGAAGACTGCACTAGTCGGCAATGTTTCTATTTCGGTCGATATACTACCCGCAACAAATCAAGGTTAATATGATCATCATTTGGAGCCCACGCCTCTACCCTTCCTTCGATCTTAGTGTGACAGACGTCATACGGACGAAACTCTAAATGAATCTCTGCAAGCTGAGAGCCGGATTAAGGGTTCCTCAGTAACAAGCCTTCGATGATTGGACTAAGTCATCTGTCATATTCTGGATCAGAATGTGCACCACGGTTACAATTTCAGGCAGGCACGGTCGGGTAAGCATAGCGGGGAGGTGATCAATCCTACGAGAATACCGAAGGTATTTTGGTATGCGCACAGCCATCCAGGTAGGTCTGCCACACGGAGGTACGATCTGCCCGTTAGGGTCTGCCTCCGGACCGCCTCCGGCCTGCGATGGAATCAAATCAAGTGGTTATATTTGTTTACGGGGTCATCCAATGCCTATTCATCCTTTTCCCCAAAAAGAAGCAAGTCAGCACTCTGTTTCTGCATCGCAAGGTTTGCCCAGCTGTCGCAATCAACCTGGCCTGCTGGGTATGATTCAGCAACCTGGCCTGCTGGGTGTCCTTTGCTGGGTATGTTTCCGGCTGTATACACATCTCGCAATATATACCCGAAGTTTACGCAGTGCAGAACCCAAGCCTTCCAGGGATTCAGGGAACCCCCAGATTCGGCCGATTAGGCCAGCCAGTGGCAGATCGCCCTTATACTGCCCTCTTTAGGGGATGATGCAGGGCTGCAGTGGTGCGTCCAGGGCCCCTGTGCTAGCTCTCTACCGCTGCGCCACCGCGTAGCCCAGGATACCTTTTACAGGGCTCTGCGGCGCTCTGATGCGCTAAGCCTTTACAAGCAATATTCGCATCCCTACGTTAGTTACTATCTTTACAATTCCGATTTACGTAGCGCGAGTGGACCGCTTCATCCCATCCCATCGCTTGTCCATCTGCCCCTCCGCTCCGATCTTTCCTTACCAATACCCCAATACCAACCACAGTTAACAAGTGCCCATTATCCAAAGCTTGGATTCCAAAATTATCCCCACGGTCCATTCCCACTCCAAATTAAGGTCTTGGTCGTTGTGTTTCAAAAAGTCATCCTACAGTTATCCCTGCTTACCGCCCACTCCCTCCCTCGTCCCGTGGCAGATGCCTATTTTGGAACGCTTCCATCTCCTCGATTAAGCTACCGTATCTCTGGCGCACCACCCTCTGTTGTCCTTTCGAACCAGGACCCATGCTGATGGTAATGGCGGGGTTAACACTTGAGACTATCGCGGCTCTGACCCTCTAATCCTCTGGTCATCTTCTCGATTTCACGTGAGGAAGCTAGCCATTCCTTCCCAGGCGAAAGGCGAAGCATTACTAGATCAGCCTCGCGGAGATTGTCTTACTGTCACTTGGCTTAAAGATCTCCAGCTCCCAATATTATCCAGAGATCGGACACCACAATCGATAGCTTCTTCTTCAAACCACCAATAAAGGTAGTCGATATTAGTCGATTTCAAATATGGTTGTGTTTGTGTCGAGCAAGTCTTCGGACAAGACTTTCAGCAACACCAGCGATGATGATAAAGAGGAGAGGCACTTCTCCGATGACGACGAGAACTGGACGAAACTGCAAGATATCGCATCACGCAGAAGGATACAGAATAGAATATCTCAACGAAAGCGAAGTACGTCGTCCTCTCCCACTTTGTGACGAAAACACCATGCGATTATTCAAAGATTCCGTTCTACGTAGAGAAGTCGAAACTAACCTTGACGTTCCTACAGGGAGGCGTCTAAGAGAGAATTCCATGAGCCAGAGCAATGGCTCCACGGCTTCGTCCTCACCTCGTTCTCGATCCAACAGCACTCCAAAACCACGGCCAGATATCGTACGGAGTAAAACCGACGGTTTCCCAGAACGGCCACACATTCAACTACAGTCCAGAGCACGTTCGATCTCCCAGATCTCAGACTTCTCACTGGATGGGGACAACACTCCCACTCAAAGGACTACGATGCCACTTCTACCGAGCGCCTCAGAAGCACAGAATTCTCAGCAGCCACCCCTCTCAGCAAACTGGGACCAGCAGTTCTTCGACTCAGCTTTCATGTCCGAGATCTCCGGCTTCGAAGGTGGAGCAGTCGACTTCCTCTATAACGCAGGGACTGTAGGCATGTTTGCAAACCCAGCATATCCGTCATCGGATTACTCTCCAGCAATGAGCTATACGAGCGAAAGCTCCATTGACGGAATGGACAACATCCACATTGATCCCAAGCTCACCAACGATTATGATGATCTATTCAATACCAACATTCCTTTCAACGGCGGAAATGAATTGTGCATGACGCCGCCGCCGCAATTTGACTTCAGTATGTGCCTCTACCTCTCATGATAGTTGAGATTCGAACGCATGCTAACATCTACCAGCGGCATCTCCGCTGCCATCAAAATCTTACACTTTCCCAACGGTCGCCAGGAATGGCTACCCGACACCTCCCTCCTCGCTCCATTCGCATAACAACTCTCTCCAATCAACGCCCGAATCACTCCCTTCCTCAACGTTCACCGACACCTCCGGCAACACGGCTCTCCACCTCGCCGCAGAGAAGGGACATATGGGGATCGTGCAGCTTCTGCTAGACACAGGGATTGACATCAATGCCGCGAACAAAGACTCACAGACCTGCCTACACATCGCCGTAAGCCAAGATCATGTCACCATGGCGGGTCTGTTGATGGAGAAGGGCGCTCTAGCCGACGCCAAAAATGGGTTGGGACAGAACGCCCTACATATCGCTGTCGAGAAAGGCAACACCGCGCTTGTGGCCTTGGTGCTCGATTATGCTACCGATGTTGATGCCCGAGATTGTCTTGGACAGACGGCTTTCCATCGTGCGGTTGCTATGGGATGGGAAGAGATAGTCCGTCTCATGCTACTGCGTGGAGTCAATTCACAAGCCAAGGTCGGGAACTCGGCGAATGCCGGACAGCAAATGGCGGGACAGCAGATGATGGGATAAGCTTGTAGAACATGTTTTAGACTGGTTTAGATTCTTTCATTCGTTATTCTAACTTAGCGTTTTGCATTGGGAACTGGAGTAACATTTGGAATGATTGTTAAGTGGCTACTTGACTTGGACTTGGGGGAATAGTTTTGTCTTGGATTCGTAGATATACCCGCGTTCTTGTGGCCTGACAGGTCTTGTACATAGTCTTGTGTACTCAAATCAACATTCGTTTGAACATACCCGCTTCTTCTGAGCAGCTTGTGATATGTCTTGGCACTGTGGATCTCGAGGAGGTCGAGATCTCTGCTCCTTAATTCCACTTCCCTTTCGAGAGGAAGACCAGCTCGCAGGCCTTTCCTTGCACTCCAATCTCCAGTCAAATTGGCCAACCAATGCACCGTGTTCTCCAAAATAATCTCACCTCACACGTGTACGTCACAGTGGTACGCAGCCATTAGACGATAGCCTCTGGACTGGAACTTCCCACCAACCCACAACCAGCTAAAGCCTACGAACGACGCCTTATCAATCACAAATCCACAATCTCACCACAATCTCACCACAATTTCACCACACTGCCATACAGTAGTATTCATGAGTAAGATACGTACGATTCTCTTAACTCTCTTGATTGAAATACTGATCTGCGGCTGACTTGAGATCCAGCGTTGGAATAGGGCTGTCTCGTATCCAGATTTACGGAAATTCCGAGGGCCACCTTGATGTTGTCTTAGATAGAAATAGAAAGAAACGATGTGGTCTTTACGCTTTCGAATTCCAAATGTTCTCAATTATTTTGTGGTTCTCTCTTAGGTCCGGATTTGCTGAAGCGCTTGTTCGGTAATCGGTTAAAAGTTTACCAGTTTGGAAAGTAAGAAAAGGAGTCAAGATTTGGCTACGGTCACACTGCTTGTCAGAGACGGTTTGCTCTCGAGGGGTATCATATTTGTGTTGTAGAGCCCAGACTATACACAAAAGACGGAAGTATGTACAAAGAAACACTCTGCTATCGCCTAATCAGAACCTTCAAAAGATTCCTCAAAGTCTCGGAAGTAATCCTCTCTCTGTCTCTCCGCGTCCTCATCCTCCTCCTCCTCAACTTCAACAACCTCTTTGTAAAGTACCACTATCTCATTGAAGACAACCCTCCTTCCGTTCCTTTCCTTCCTGACCTTAAGACCCAGCGCGTCGATATCTCGGCTCAGAAACTTTGACTGCGGTTCCAGAGCTGGAGATGGGATAGGTGAGGGTGGAGGAGACGGTAGACGAAACCCAGTTGCTTCGCGGAGGAGAGAGAAAGTGTATTCAGAACGCTGTTGGAGGACTTGTGCTGGATTACGTTTCTTGAGAAGCGATTTTGTGGGTATGTTTGCTTTAGGGGAGCTGGGATTGGACAGGCATGATGCTTTTGGCGAAGGGACAACGGAGGCTTGGAACGGCCCGTAGAGCCATGTTATATCGCTCTCTTTCAACCTGAATATCAGTCAGTAATTGTTATGAAAGTTGCTTTCGAAGGGAGGCCTCACCAGTGAATAGCTTCGGGATCAAGCCTCTTCAAGGCCCCATTATCCCTCCACCAGACCCGCCAAAGTGCATTCTCTAACCTCTTGCTGGCTCTGATTCCCTCGCCGTGGGCGTGCACATGTTTATAACTCGCCCACAAATCATCCGTTTTCCATTCATGTGCTAGATAATCAACGCAATGCGCCGGTTGCGATGAGCAGTTGAGCGAGATATCATCTTCCGCGAATATAAAAGGCGGGGTAGTTGGCGGGGTCGTCGCACACGAAACATTGCTCCAGCTCTCGCAAAGACCATCATCGCAATCAATCTCGTCGCCCTCCAAGCTTGGGCTGGAGGATCTCGAAGACGCATTACTATCCTCATCCTCCTCCTCCTCATCCTCATCCCCCGACGTCGCGCATTCGGAGGAGGAATAGGAATCCTCGAACTCCCCCGCCAGAAGTTCCAAGTCCTCCCGACACTGGGGCTCGCATCTCCCGATGCTCTTCTGGAATGCGGAATCGTGGTATGTGGGGAACAAAATTAATCCCTCGTTCTCATCTTCGTATTCTTGATTCTCGATCACAGCCCAGTCTGCGTGTGAGTTGATCCGCGCTTGCGTCTCTTTGTGTGCTGGTGATGTCGGCACCTTGAAAACAGGCCTAAAGACTGAGTTCGAGACGGGAAAAGTCGGCGAATTTGTGAAGAGAGGGGTTGATTGAGAAGTGGGCGAGGTGATAGAGCTTGGGAGAGTGTATGAATCTGGTGAGAATGGGAAGGGAGAGGTTTGGGAAGGGTTGCTCTCGGACCTCCAGGTAGGGTTGGTGTGTATGGACGGCATGTTGAAATTGGAGAGTAATTGGTGTGGCTTGCGAGGTTTATGGCATTTGCAAAGACTTTCAACAGACAAAGAGGAGATTTAACACTTCATTATATTATTCTTTGGTACAGATAGTGAATCTTGAAGGCATCGTAGGCTCTCGGCCGAAGAGTCGCGGTCACGCGTCAGATGGTAAGATTTCATACTGGAGGATTGGAACTTCCCCAGAATCTGGGCAGCGTGAAACGAACGAAGCACGTGGGATCGATCATCAAGACCAATTCTATATGTATGAATGACAGAGGGGAATCCCATCCCATCCCATCCATTCCACTGGAATCCAAGTTGTGGGAGATCATCCCACTCTATTTCCCTGCTTTGACCCAAACCTTAAGGTCGGTATAGAAAGGACCATGAAGAACCGTCTACCCCTCGTCTTCTTGACGTCACTTCAGCCACAGACATCGACAATCCAGTATCGCCAGTATCGCCAGTACCAACCTTATATCTATTTCGACCCGCGATTATGGTCAATAGCTATCAGTACACACTTGACAATCAATGCTCTTCCCAGGTACCGCATATATCGACGAATGAATTGCGCTTCCAACACTCCATGACAACCCTACTCAGGGAAGCGTATGGAGTCGTGGACCACTCAAATCCAAGTGATCCACCGCCGTTTACCAAGGCTGGCAATCAGATAACGACGGCGACCATCCAGCGATGGTCTGTGCCGCACGCTATGTTTATGTATACTGTACGATACCTTACTGATACCTTACTAACGTACCGCCTTGTAACCACCCCGCGATGATCAGTGATCATCATCATCAGATAACCCTAAGTATTGGGACTTTCGGACGAAATAGCAGGATCACCCGCGAAGCTGTCAGCACCCAACTGCTGTTGTTGCTGGCATCTAAAAGCGGAACACTCTCGATGCTTGTTTTCATATCCCCAGCCGGCTGTTGGCCGTTGAGAACTTTGAAATGGCTCCTTACGGCAACTAGGGTCTGTTTAGGATCGCGTCAGACCTAAGCCTTGCACATCTTGACCCAAAACAAGGCGACGCTACTGGGCGTAGTCAGACTATTCCCACCGACAGCCCCATAGTGTTGCCGAATAGCTTCAGGGTGCATTTGTTTTGTGATCAACAGTACATGTGCTCGAGTGAGCGTTTTCTCGAGGTTTCCCTGAAGTAGTGAAACCTGCATTGAGCTTGCAGATCTTATGATGGTTGATTAGGAAGCTTAAAGTACCTGTACTTTAACTTAAACCCGGCGCGTGGTGCACAACCTGGAAGAGGGTAAAGAAACGTCCTCATCAGTGTCGCGGTCCCTGATCTCGTCGAGCTAGGTCTCTACAGTAGTATCGCTTTCATACGGAGTACCTCCGTAAGGCTTATGATTTGGAATAATAATGGGCAGGACGCAGTGGACTCAGTACCGCCGTAGAAGCCTATCAGGGATGTCAGAGCTCACGGACGTCCCGTAACCTGGCTGGTGCGGCGTTGGGTCCTTGGACAGAGCCAGCATCGAAATAGCAGGTGGGGTCCATTGCTTCACGACAGCCTAGAGCTGAGTGGCTACGCATTGCCTGGCTTGTGGATACTTGACATACTGTACCGTAGCATAATAGCACGGACAACAACGATAACAGTACATGTACTTCCGTACAGAGTGCAGTACGTACCCATAGCTATCGGCTACGCCGTGACCTTGCATCTATGCCCTGCCTAGTGCACCAAGTAGCTACGTAAGTACCTGGTTGTACTCTGTATCCTTCAAGTCACCCCCTGCTTTTCCCCCCTGGCTGTGGATGAGCGAATACCCTGGTCCACATCAAATACCCAGTGGCTGGACCGTGCCGCGCCCATACCGTGCTAGCTTTCTTTTCCTGTCGCTCACGGCCGACTCTTTCGACCCTGTGTTGAACTTTAATTACTCCCAAGTTTTGAGTCGTGAACAGTACTATGCTTGCTTCTGCAGGATTCCGCATTGCTGCATCGTGGAGGGATTGGGAACCCAGTTCATGCAAAATAACAGAGATATCGGCTATGAAGGGAATGAGAAGCACCTATGCCACCAGGGTTCAGTTGACGTAATTTCTCTCACGCATCGCTGGGCCTGACTCAGGCATGCACCTTGTGGGGTTATGGGAAGGTCTCATGCCGGGCTTAATGTATAGCCCTCGTTCTCTTTCCTTTCTTGGTAGGAGTAGCGATGTGCAGAAGTGCAGAAGATGATTGACGGGCTGCGGTTAATGGGCTTAAAGTTGCCTGCAGACTGCACATATCCGATGTTGCACTCGGCTGAAAATAACTCGAGACGCATGCGTGCGGCGGGGCAGGCCACGGTTTTTACATAAAAGTCGCATCCCGATCACTTCCAAATTTGAAGTTTGTTTGGGCTACTCACTTTAGCGTTTCGATGGCTGATTGATTGGTCCTCGAGGAGATGAATGACCTGTCTAAGTTTGAACATGTGTTGTTGATAAACGATGTGATTGCATACCCTACCGCAGATCCGGTTTGTCTTGCTATACGAGTGAGACATCGGGTATTGAGTTTGCGGTGATTACCGGCAATTAATATGTATGTTCTAGGATGCTGCTCTCGTGAGATTATGGAGATTTTGGAGTCGACAAGGGTGGGGGTTTTCACGTGCTCGGCCCCTTCACGTCCTGATCTCTTCATTGACACAATCATGAAGATAACAGGATGCTGGAAGTGAAATGCAGATTGCACCATCTATATCATGTATGCCAATGCAACCCCCATTCCAAGCCAATTTCGTTGCTCCAAGAAACCCATGAATCAATCGAAGAATGGTTCCCGCCCGCTGAACACTCACTCAATCAACATATCAGGAACCAGAGCGCCGAATACCTTTCCATCCATCAGAACAAGCTCTTTTAAAAAGCCCTAGCACACAACGCCTAGTAGCGTTTCATCCGCCAATGCTCCGAAACCAATAACGCCATACCCCGCCAGCCGCACACGGCACACCGCACAAGTTCGTTTGGCCAAGTTCCCGATCCCGAAATCGCCAACAAGCTTTAGCCAAGTTGCCCAGGACAATGAGTGCAAGGCCAAGTAATTTACGATCAGAACACCAAGCTTGAGCCAAGGTGCCCAGACAACAAGTGCAAAGCCCGGAGCATCTAATTCACGATCGGAACAACAAGCTTTTGCCCACTAACTTCATGACGACGAAGCATTCCCACGCCTTCAAGAAGCGCAGGGAAACCACCCTGCAGCACCTTCGTAGGGTGAGGACGTAGCTTCCCCGCCAAGAAATGCTTCTCCATCGAGACGTAAAACGGGTGAGAGTACTCCAACAATTCCGGCCGAGCTTCCGATAAGAATGGCTCAGGCCATAAGCATGGTCGCCCAGTGAAGGCGAACGCGATTATCCAGTCTGCTTTGACGACTTTACGGGTGCAGCCTGCAGGGTGGAAGGGGTCCAAAGCTGTGTATTTCCCGCCAGCGCGACCTATGGACGCGAAGCAGATTTTCATGGACGTCTCATCGGTGATGCAATCGACTGTGTAGGCGAGTGTGTTCTTGGTGTACTTCTTGATGTCGGCAGCGCAGGTTTCGGAATGGTAGTCCCAGCATTCTTCGGCGCCGTAGGATCTGACGAGGTCGAAGTTCTTGGCGGAGCAGACTGCGAGGGGTTGGAGGCCGCAGCTGTGAGCAAAGCATTAGTATTTGCACTGTGATTCTTGTGGGTCTAGAAGTCTAGAAGGAGTTCTTACATTTTGAGAATTTGGATTGTCATCGTTCCAACAGCGCTAGATGCACCATACACGAGGACTGGAAATGCCTTCTCGGCTGGCTTGTCGACCAAGCTCCATGGGATACCGAAGGACTGGAACAAGACCATTGCAGCAGAGTTGAGCGCAGTGCCCATGGTGCAAGCATCCGCATAGGACATGTTCTCCGGGATCTTGAAGGTCAAGTCTCCAGCCAACGCAGCATATTCGACAAAGGCACCCCCAGAAATCCGTGTCTTGTCCATACCACAAGCTGACCCGCAGAGTCGGTCGCCGATACTGACTTCTCGTTTGACTTTAGATCCAATCTTGACGACGGTCCCAGCGCAGTCGAAACCAAACGACACACCGGGAGTGACCATTTCTCCGCTCAGTTTGGTGTCGACCGGGTTTAGTGCCACGGCGTGGGTCTTGACGAGGATCATATCATCTTCGCACTCAATGACGGGGAGGTCTTGGACGATACAAAAATCGTGATCTTCGCTGCCAATGACGGCCGTCTGGGTCTTGGGAATGAATGGAGTTGCGGACGGCATCTTCGGTTTTGGAGGGTTCAAAAAGAAATGAGTAGGCAAAATACCAAAATGGTTTAAGAGTAAAATTGAACAGAGTGCTTCCGCCAAATATTATTTTCTCGTTATTTGTAAGTCAGCTCTGCTGTAGGTGTTCGAAGGGTTGAATTTGTCTCAATGTCAGCAATGTGAGATTTTTTGAAGACAGATATATTGGGCGAGAGCAGAGTTAAATCCAACTTCACGTAATTGTTATGTGCTTGTAGGCTATCTGACCATGTGTGTAATTTGTCAGATACCTGAGCTACATGCCAAGACTACAACTCCATGCCAATACTGGAATAAGGTGCGACTGCCAAGGGAAGATCCCATGCGGCGTGAGCAGCATTTGTCCAACTGGGTCGCTCAAGATTCAAACATAGGACATGTTGCGAATTTGTAGAGCTAGATATTAAGAGGAAGAGTCGAAAAGGGGGCGGAGCGGAGCGCAATGTAGTGCGGAATATACCGTTGCTTGAAGCCAGTCGGAGAAATCTCCTCAGGTGTGAACCAAGCCCATCAGCCAAAATTAGATGCGGCTTGGTGCCCTCATTCACTGCCCTGTCTTCCCCATGATGCACCGGGGGCTGTCACTGGCCAGATAGGCGAGTAATTGACGAGAACTAGCGTGCTGCGGTAACACCCCTTACTTACCCAGAATGGAGACTCTGACCAGATGTCAGATTCTATTCTTCGACCACTATTCACCAACCACCTGAGAAACTATGCAAACGAGCCGCATCTCCCCACCAGAGCTACCTTTACGGTCATACACAACCCTGGGCACATCTTATTTTCAGTACTCTGGCAGCTCAGCCTCGGAGTCTCTGACCTTCACTGCTTCGAACACACATTGAGCTACCCGAATCCTTCGACGATTAACCTTTCCTCTGCGGGTCCATCTCTATTGCAGTCGAGTCACGAGTATTACTACTTGCCTGATGAGAACTATTTTTGGAATCATGACTGCCATCAGACCTATCAGGTTGACGATCACTCAACGAGGCTCTTTATTGTCTGAGGCTTCAATGAGTGATCATGAACATCAGCCAAGGAATAAGTATATACCACTCCGCCCTTTGAAGGAGCTATTCTCTCCAGTACCAAACCTCTTCAACTTTCAACAAATCTTTCAACAGACCAATCACATTCGTGTCGGTGTTCTTCACAACATCCCTCACTCAATCATCCCAATCAACCTTCACAATCTCGACCCCTCAGTAGCTTCAATCATTCCCATTTATATCTCGTACAAAGTTGTAGAAGATATTGGAATCACTCAGCTTCTCTCGCATAGCAACTCATCAACTGTTCTTGCAGAAAGCTTCAAGAAAAGTCCCCCTGTCATATCATTCATTTGATAATCCGCCCCAAATCTAACAAACAGTCTCCCAAGTCTAAAGACTTTTATACAACCAAAACTATCATTCTGCAATCCGGCCAATCAGTCAAAGTTTGCAACACCAACTCTACGAAACAATCATTTCTCGACATTGGAATTAGCTTTTCTGTGTTGAAATCACAAACTTCCTCAACCCTCCCACCTCTGTGATCGGATTCGTTTAGAAATTTACGTTTATCAATCACCAAACCAAAAACCATCAAAGATCAATCAAGATGAGCCAATACGTCAACGAGCCAATTGCTGTTGTTGGCAGTGCTTGTCGATTCCCTGGAGGAGCATCATCCCCATCGAAACTTTGGGAACTCCTTGAGAAGCCTCGCGATGTGTTGCGACCAATCGATCGCTTCAAGGCTGAAAACCATTACCACGCCGATGGTCACCACCACGGTACATCCAATGTTACTGCTGCTTATCTTCTCGATGAGGACACTCGCGCCTTCGACCCTCAATTCTTCAGCATCCAAGCTGGTGAAGCAGAATCCATTGATCCCCAACAGCGCGTTTTGCTCGAAACCGTCTACGAGGGTATCGAATCTGCTGGCATGACCATTGAGGGTCTGCAGAACTCTTCGACTTCAGTCTATGTTGGCGTTATGTGCAACGACTACAGCGGAATTGCTTACCACGATGGGGAAGCCGTTCCCAAGTACGCCGCGACTGGTACTGCTCTCAGTATTATGTCGAATCGAATCTCTTATTTCTTCAACTGGAACGGACCTTGTATGACTATTGATACCGCCTGCTCTTCGTCTCTCGTCGCTGTTCACCAAGCAGTCCAAGTCTTGCGAAGCGGCGAGTCTCGCGTCGCAGTTGCTGCTGGCACGAACCTGATTTTGGGTCCCAGTGAGTAGTTCTGCAATACAAGTTGCTCTTCATTTACTGATTGGAATCTAGAAATGTTCGTTGCTGAAAGTAACCTCAATATGTTGTCCGCGGACAGTCGATCTCGCATGTGGGATGCCGGAGCCAACGGCTACGCGCGTGGCGAAGGTGTTGCATCCGTAATCCTGAAAACCCTCAGCCAAGCAATTGCGGATGGGGACAACATCGAATGCATCATTCGTGAGACTGGTGTTAACCAGGACGGCCGAACACCCGGTATCACTATGCCCAGTTCGACTGCACAAGCTGCCCTGATCCGATCGACCTATGCCAAGGCCGGTTTGGATCTGAGCAAGAAATCCGACCGATGCCAATATTTCGAGGCACACGGCACCGGAACCAAGGCTGGTGATCCTCAAGAAGCTGGAGCCATTTACAAGGCATTCTTTGCTGAGACTGGCTGCACTGACCCCGACGACATCCTCCATGTGGGTTCCATCAAGACTGTCATCGGCCACACTGAGGGTACAGCTGGAATTGCTGGTCTTCTGAAGGCTTCGTTGGCCATTCAAAACAAGACCATCCCACCCAACCTACTCTTCACCACCCTAAACCCTGACCTTGAGGAATTTTACGATCATCTCAAGATTCCAACGGAAACCATCGCTTGGCCTGAGCTTCCCGAGGGGACCCCCCGCCGTGTCAGTGTCAACAGTTTCGGTTTTGGTGGAACTAACGCGCACGCCATCGTCGAAGGCTACGAGCCTACCGAACAAGTCGCCGCAGTCTCATCTGACCCTGTGGCCATTCCCTTCACATTCTCCGCCCCCAACGAGAAGGCTCTTACCACCCAGCTCAATTCTTACCTCGCTTATCTTACGGAGAACAAAGACATCGATTTGAACGCGGTCGCATGGACTTTGGCTAAGCGATCAGCATTCAACTACCGAGTTGCATTCTCTGCCATTACTGGTGACAAGCTTGCCGAGAAGATCGAGGCAAAGCTTGAGGCCAAGAAATCTGGCAACACTCCAGTAGGCACTCGCCCGATCAAGGATGCGCAAGCGATCCTCGGTATCTTCACCGGTCAAGGTGCTCAATGGGCTGCAATGGGACGTGAATTGATTCTTTCTTCCTCTGTTGTTGAGGGAATCATTGACGATCTTGAGCAATCCCTTGCAGAGCTTCCAGCTACCGAGCGTCCTTCCTGGTCGTTGAAGGAAGAAATGCTTAAGCAGGGCAAGGACTCTCGTCTCTCTGAGGGTCTCATGTCTCAACCTCTCTGCACTGCTGTGCAAGTTGTGCTGGTCAACCTTCTTCGCACTGCCGGTATCACCTTCGAATCGGTTGTTGGCCACTCTTCTGGAGAAATCGGAGCTGCATATGCTGCTGGTTATATCAGTGCTCGCGATGCCATTCGCATCGCTTACTTCCGAGGATACTATGCGAAGCTCGCGAAGGGACCAAATGGCGAGAACGGGTCTATGCTTGCGGCCGGAACTTCTTTAGAAGACGCCAATGAACTCTGCTCTCTCGAGTCGCTTGAAGGCAGAATCCAAGTCGCTGCCAGTAACTCATCTTCCAGCGTCACACTCTCCGGTGACGAGGATGCAATTGAGGAGGCCTTGGAAATCTTGAAGGATGAGCAGAAGTTTGCCAGACAACTCAAAGTCGACACTGCTTATCACTCCCACCACATGAAGCCTTGCTCTGAGGCCTACACTCAATCTTTGAAGGATTGTAAGATTCAGATCTTGAAACCTACCGAAGGTTGCACCTGGTTCTCTTCTGTCTTTGGTGGCAAAGTTCCCGATGCTGCTGATGAGCTCGACAGTGTTTACTGGATGAAAAACATGCTTCAGCCTGTCTTGTTTTCCCAAGCTCTTACTGCAGCTCTTGCGAACAACGATGCTCCTGCTATGGCCATGGAGGTTGGTCCACACCCAGCTCTGAAAGGCCCCGCATCTGCGACCATCGAAGAAGTTCTCGGCCACAACGTTCCATACGTTGGAACTCTCAGCCGCAACACAAATGACGTTGAGGCGTTCGCTGATTCTTTGGGCTTCTTGTGGACCTGCTTTGGCCCGTCTACTCCTAAATTCGCTGCTTTCGACCAATATTTCAGCAATGATGCTGTTGCGCAAAAGGCACTTCTTAAGGATATCCCAAGATATACCTGGGATCACGACCGTGTTTACTTCTACGAGTCACGCACGTCCAGAGTACAACGCATGCGAAAGGATCCTACCCACGAACTCCTCGGAGTCCGTATGGATGACGAAGTCGAAGGCGAATACAGATGGCGCAACTACCTCAAGCCAGCTGAGATCTCCTGGCTTTCTGGACACAGCATCCAGGGACAGACTCTCTTCCCAGCTGCTGGCTTTGCAGTCATGGCAATTGAAGCCTCCAAGGTTCTTGCAAACGCTGACGAGGTTGAGCTGATCGAACTACACAACTTCAGCTGCCATCGCGCCCTGGCTTTCCCCGACGAAGCTGCTGGAGTTGAAACCCTTTTCACCCTAGCCAGCGTTCAAAGAGGCGATGGTATTATCACCGCCAATTTCATGTGTGATGCTTCCTTGAACCGAGACAATAACCTTGCATCCATGTCTAACGGGCAGCTGGTTCTTCGTCTTGGGAAGCCATCGGAGACTACTCTCCCGGACAGAACTCCATCTGCATTTGAGCTGAAGGAAGTTGACGTTGATGATTTCTACGCCAGCTTGGCTCACATTGGATACAACTTCAATGGTCTTTTCAAAGGTGTTTCATCAATGTCACGAGCAACAGACATGTGCTCCGGCACTCTCTATGTCCCCGACGACGAGAACGAGGACTGCCCATACATCATCCACCCTGCTGCGCTCGACACTGGTTTCCACGCCTTATTCGGAGCAATTGGTGCTCCAGGAGACGGACGTCTTTGGACTTTGCATGTCCCCACGATCACAGAGAGAATAAAGATCAACCCCCACGCTTTCAAAGCTGGTGCTGCACTCGGAATTGAGCTTCCTTTCGACACCGGTCTCGCCAAGTCCCCTGCCGGATTCCGCGGTTTCACTGGTGACGTTACAATCTACGACGAAAGTGGAAAGCACTGCCTTGTCTCTGTCGAGAGGCTTAGTGTTTCTCCTCTTGGTCAACCCACGAAGGCCGATGATCGTCCAATCTTTGGCGAGACCTCTTGGATGGAGGCTGAGCCAAACTGTGCGATCGGATTCGAAGAATGGGTTGAGACAGATGTCCAGAAGCGCCTAGGTGCTATCATCGACCGTGCTTGCTTTTTCTACCTCAAGCAAGCGTACCAGGCCCTCACCCCAGCCGAACGCGAAGCATGTGACTTCCATCCCAAGGCTGTCTTGAACTGGGCTGAGCACTTGATCGATCTTGTTTCCCGTGGAGCTCATCCTCACCTGAAGAAGGAGTTCATGAACGACACCGATGAGATCATGCGACCAAAGATGTTGGAAATGTGCAAGGACTACCCAGATATGGAAAAGCTGATGTTCAACGGCGACCGTCTGCTCCCATTTGTCCGAGGCGAGCTCAGCTTGTTGGAAGAATTCCGAAGCCACGACTTACTCGACTGGCTATACAAGGGCTCAGAAGGTACTCCCGAGTACAACACTTATACTGGATACCTCGTCAAGCAACTGGCCCACCGCTTCCCTTACATGAACATCTTGGAGATTGGAGCTGGTACTGGATCTGCTACCGAGGCAGTTCTTGGCGAGATCGGCCACAGCTACTCTTCCTACACATTCACCGACATTTCAGCTGGTTTCTTTCCCGATGCAGCAAATCTGTTCAAAGACCACGTTGAGACAAACGGCATGAGCTTCAAAGTCCTTGATGTTGAGAAGGACCCGAAGACCCAAGGATTTGAGGAAGGCAAATACGATCTTATCGTTGCTGCCAACGTTCTCCATGCCACTAAATTCCTCGATCAGACAATCGAAAACTCCCGCAAGCTTTTGAGACCTGGTGGATACCTTGTCCTCATGGAAATCACTGATGTCGACTGGCTTCGAACTGGTTTCATGCTCTCGGGTATGCATGGATGGTGGGCTGGAGCCGAAGATGGTCGCCCATACACTCCTATCGTCACCCAAGAGCGATGGGATGGTGTCTTCCGCCGCAACGGATTCTCTGGCATTGACACCGCCACACCACCTTCTAAGTCTTTCATGGCTCCTTTCTCAGTCATGGTCACTCAAGCTGTTGACACTCAAATGGAAATCATCCGCAAGCCCCTTGAGGCTACGCCTTCCAAGCCGATTGTCGAGAACCTGGTCATCATTGGTGGGCAAGAAGCAGAGACCTGTGACCTTGCTGAAGAGATTGAGGACCTTGTCAAGCCGTTTGCTGGAAACATTTCCCAGATCGACACTCTTGAAGAATTGGATGTCGAGAGTTTCAGTGCCGCCACCTCAGTTCTTTGCTTGACCGAACTCGACAAACCAGTCTTCAAGTCTCTTACGGAGGAGCGACACAAGATTCTCCAAACTATGATGGACCAAGGAAGAAACATCCTTTGGGTTGTCAAAGGTGCGCAGGGAGAAAATCCATACTCTCGAATGATCTTCGGAATTGCTCGTTGCTTGGTTGGCGAGCGTCGTGACGGTCTCACCATGCAAATCATTGACGTTGCTCAAGATGATGAGCCTGAAGCCTCTAAAATTGCCGAAGCTCTCATTCGCATGCACGTGGTAGATTCATGGAAGAAACTCGACAAGCCGTACGACCCACTCTGGACTTTGGAGCGCGAAATGCATGTCTCCAGCGGAGTTGTACACATTCCCCGCTACCAACCAGCAAAGGTCCTCGAGACTAGATACAATGCCAGTAGACGCCAGATCAAGACTCTTGAGCCTCTAAGCACCGCTACGGTCGAAATCACTTCCGATGGATCTTCATACGACATTGAGGAGTATCTTCCAGCTGTTTCGGATTTCGAAGCTGCTGAGGATGCTAGCCTGACCACGATCCGATTGAAGCGATCCGTGCTGACCGCTGTCAAAGTCAAGTCAGCTGGATGTCTTTTCCTTGCAATTGGCGAGGATACCAAGACCCACAAGAAGGTCCTTGCATTATCTGAGAACCAACGATCTCTCATCTCTGTGCCAAAGACTTGGGCAGTTGCATGCGACGTTTCGGAGGAACTTGAGGCCAGCCTCTTGCAAGCCGCTGCTGACGAGCTCCTTGCTGATTCCATCTTGAGCAAGGCTAATGGTAGCTACTTCATCCATGAGCCAAGTAACTCTCTTGCTCATGTATTGACCCGTAAGGCTGCTGAAAAGAAGGCGTCTGTTTCATTCACCACCGCCAACTCTCAAAACGCTTCCTTCCGTCTCATCCACAAAGGCACTTCGCAAACTGCTCTTGCTTCCTACATTCCCAAGGGAGTCACTTCCTATATCAACCTCGCCACTTCAGTTGATTACGATAGCACCGGAGCACGCATTGCGCGTCAGCTCCCTACGAACTGCAAGTCCAAGACTGCCAGCGCATTCTTCAGCACCAAGGGCTTCAGCACCGACAAATCAAAAGATCTTTCTAAGATTCTTGACAACCTCGTCGCTCAGTTTACAGCGACCGACGCCACTGCAGCTCCCACAAGCATCGCTTTGAAGGACGTCTCAGAATGCCGCACCAGCAACGAGTGCCTTCGCACTATCAACTGGGCTGCCGACGCATCGGTTCCGATCAACAATGTTGTTGCAGAGCACAAGGTCACTCTTCGCGATGACAAGACCTACTGGCTCATCGGTGCAACTGGTGAGCTGGGTCTCTCCATCGTGAAATGGATGGTCGACCGCGGTGCCAAGTACATCGTCCTTACCTCCCGAAACCCCAAGGTTGATCAAGGATGGTTGGACGCCATCACTGCTCGCGGCGCAGTTGTCAAGATCTGGGCCAACGACATCTGCAGTCGATCCTCGATGAGAAAGACCTACAAGAAGATCTGTGACACGCTTCCCCCGATTGCTGGTGTCGCCAACGCAGCCATGGTCCTCACCGATGGCTTGTACTCAAGCATCTCTTACGACGACTTCCAAAAGACCCTCAAGCCAAAGGTTGAAGGTACAACATACCTCGATGAGCTGTTCCCCAAGAACACTCTTGACTTCTTCATCATCTTTTCCTCGCTCACATATGTCACCGGAAACGTTGGCCAAACTCCATATGCCGCAGCCAATGCTTTCATGGTCAGTCTGGCAGAGGGACGAAGAAAGCGTGGCCTCGCAGCATCTGTAATGTCTCTTGCTGGTATCTTCGGTGTTGGATACATCGCACGAACAGACAGCAGCATCCACGACAAGCTCGGCGCCATGGGCTATGCTCACATCTCAGAATGGGACTACCAACAATTCTTTGCCGAGGCAGTGATTGCTGGCCACCCAAGCTCTGGTCGCAACTTTGAGATCAACAATGGTGTCAAGGGTTTCGATCCTGAGCGAGATTCCGACCTTCCTTTCTGGCTCAACATTCCTCGATTTGCCAAGTTCAAGGTTGTCAAGGCCAACTTGTCTGCTGAGAAGTCTGATAAGAAGACTGTCAATGTTCGAGCTCTTTTGAAGGAGCAAACAACTGAGGATGGCGTTCGTCAGACACTGCTTGGTGAGTATCATTTCACATTGCACAGTATATATTCTAACAGAAATCAGATGGATTCCTTTCCACGCTCTACCACAAGCTCAACATGCTTCCGGAGGACAATGGCATCACTCCCGAATCATCTCTTGTAGAACTCGGAATTGACTCGCTCGTCGCTGTCGATATCAGATCTTGGTTCCATAGCGAGCTTGAGCTCGACATGCCAGTTCTCAAGATCTTGGGTGGTGCAAGTGTCTCCGCTATGGTCGATGATTGCTTCACTCGTCTTCCACGGGACATGGTCCCGAAGTTGACGGAAGGAAAGACAGAGGAGAAGGTTGAAGAAAAGAAGGAAGAGACAGCCAAGGCCGAGACAAGTGATCAGTCGGAGGGAGCCTCCTCGGAGTCATCGTCTGTGGTCATGGTGTCGTCGCAAGACTTACTCCAAGGTACCACAACTCCTCCAACTTCCCAAGGTTCTCTTGCTGAGGAAAAGGTTGATCTCGATCCCGTCAACTCCATGCCTACTTTTGAAAAGACTGAAAGGATGGGTTATGGTTCGTCTCAGTTCTGGTTCCTGTCTCAATATCTTGAGGACCGAGCACCCTTCAACGTGCAGTTCACCTGCTCCTTCAAGGGCACTGTGAACGTCGGCCGAATGGAGCGTGCCATCGAGGCCCTTGGGCAACGACATGAATCTTTCAGAACTGCTTTCTACGCCAACCCGGACCGACTGAATGAACCAACACAAGGAGTTATGTCAAACTCGAACCTGCACCTCGAATTCAAGAAGATCAAAAGCATTGAAGAAGTCGAAGAGAATGCTCAAGAGTTCCGAGACTATATCTTTGATCTTGAGCGCGGGGAAGTCATCCGAGCGCTACTCATGTCGCTCAACCCAAAGACGCACTTCATGGTCTTTGGCTTCCACCACATCGCCATCGATGGATCAGGGTTCAACCTCTTCCTTGCGGAGCTTAATGCTCTATACACTGAGCAAACGCTCCCACCTGTCAAAATGCAATTCTCGGACTTCGCTAAGAAGCAGCGAGAAGAAGTCGAAAATGGATCAATGGCAAAGGAGCTCGAATTCTGGAAGCAAAAGTTCGCCACCATTCCAGCTCCGCTCCCACTCTTCCCAATGGCTAAGGTTAATTCGCGCCAAATCATGACCAGCTACGAGCAGGAAGAATCCGAGGAGATTGCCTTCGATGAAAAGACGATGACTCAAATCAAGGAACTCTGCCGACAAACTGGAGCAACGAAGTTCCATTTCTTCCTTGCTTGCTTGAAGATTTTCCTTTTCCGGTACTTGGATGTCGATGATCTCTGCATTGGATTGGCAGATGCTAATCGAGGAGATACCGACACTGATCTCACAATGGGATATCTCCTTAACTTACTTCCTCTTCGATTCCAGAGAGACAGCAAGCAAAACTTCGCCGCCGCAGTCAAAGAAGCCCGCGAAACCTCTCACGCCGCCTTGAGCAATTCCAGAATCCCGTTCGACATTCTTCTCGACAATCTCGATATTCCTCGTTCTGCTACCAGTACTCCTCTCTTCCAGGTCTTTATGGACTACCGCCAAGTCAGCGCCACAATGCCACTCCTCGGAGCCGCATCTTTCGGGAAGCAGCTTCCAGGCCGAGTCGGCTATGATCTGATGCTGGACATCACTGATATCTCTGGACATGAACTCAGAGTCAACTTCAAGACACAGAAGAAACTTTATTCCGAAAGCAGCGCAAACATTCTATTGAAGAGCTTTTTGCAGCTTGTCAAATCAATTGCTTCCAACGCCAAGATCGAACTGGACACAGTCCCTATCTACAACGCTCCTGATGTGAAAAAGGCTATCGAGCTGGGTCGCGGTAAGTGAGAGTAATGCTTTGCGATACATCTTTGCTAATTCTGCGATAGGTCCGACGATTCCCCTCGTCTGGCCAGTTACCATGTCTCACCGCATTGAAGAGATGACTCTCGCCAACGCCGACAGTATCGCACTCAAAGACGGTGTTGGAAACTGTTACACCTACGCTACTATGGCGAAACGAGTCGATGCCATTGCCTCAGCTCTCATTGCTGGAGGTGCAAACACTGGCTCCCTCGTCGCTGTTTTCCAAGAACCTACCGCCGACTGGATCATCTCACTTCAAGCCATCTGGAAAATCGGAGGAGTCTATGTTCCTCTTGAGCTCCGCAACGGCCTCACCCGACTTGCAATGATTGTCGCCGATGCTAAACCTGATGCCGTACTATGCCACGCACAGACTGTTGCAGACGTCTCAGAGTTGAACCCCGGATCTGCAAGCATTATCGACGTGTCCAAAGTTACCGACATCAAAGATACTATCCCCACTAGGGCAACCGCTCAGTCTCCCGCCATGGTCCTCTATTCCAGCGGAACAACCGGAACGCCAAAGGGCATAGTCATTCCTCATTATGCTCTTCGCAACTTTATCGAAGTCTCCGGCGAAAGATATGGCATTGGCAAAGAAAACATCCTGCAACAAACTGCCTATAGCTTTGATCTCGCTATTTCCGAGGTCCTCTTTGGTCTTGGCAATGGAGGAAGTCTCTATGTTGCATCAGTCACGCAGCGAATGGATCCTGTTGAAATTACCAACATTATCGCCAATGAGAAGATCAGCTTTACAGTCGCTACCCCGTCAGAGTACTCGGCCTGGATTCGATTCGGGGCAGAGACTCTTGCGGGTTCCAACTGGAAGATCGCTAAGACTATCGGAGAAGCTCTTACCCAGGAGCTTGCTCTTAAGTTCAGATCTTTGAATAAATCCGACTTGCGACTCATCAACTTCTATGGTCCGGCTGAGATTACAATCGCTTGCCACGTTGGCGTAATCGACTACAACACCGACGAGCCAATCACGATTGGATACACTCTGCCCAATTACCAATCCTACATCATGGACAGGAATCTTGAGCCTGTGCCGATTGGTGTCAGCGGCGAGATCGTCATCGGTGGTGCTGGGGTCACAATGGGATACCTCAACAACGAAAAGCTTACCAACAGGCAATTCGTTCCCAACACTTATGCTCCAACAGCAGAGTGGCCAAACTTGTACCGAACTGGCGATCAAGGCCGCCAACTCCCTGACGGATCCGTTGTCTACGAGGGACGAATCGCAGGTGATTCCCAGATCAAGCTTCGTGGAATCAGAATCGAATTGAAGGATATCGAATCCACCATCGTCAAAGTCTCCGAAGGCACCATATACAAGGCTGTTGCCTCCATTCGCGGCGACAAAGATTCCGAGTTCATTGTCGCCCATGCTGAATTTGCCGGATCTTTCCCTGAGGACCAGAAGGACCAGTATTTGTCCGGACTTTTGGCTCGTCTGCCTCTTCCCAAGTACATGTGCCCAGCCATGATCATCTCTTTAGAGGCAATCCCACTCAACAACCACGCAAAAGTCGACAGACGAGCTGTCAATGCCATCCCTCTTCCACTTGCTCATTCTGGCGATGACTCCAACGATGTCCTCAGCCAGACAGAGCTCGAGTTGAAGGCTATCTGGGAGAAGGTAATCTCGAATGACCTTGCAGACACAGTTTCGATTGGCGCAAATACCGATTTCTTCCGTATTGGTGGCAACTCCCTCTTGCTTGTCAGAGTACAGGCTAAGATCCGAGAGTTCTTCGATGCTGCAGTTGCCATTACCACCATGTTCGAGGCCACCACACTTCGAGCAATGTCAGCAAAGATAGACGCTGCAACGTCTGCAGCCGATGTCATCGACTGGGAGAAAGAGACCACTCTCGAAGAAGCCCTCTTCAAGATCAAGTCTACTCCTAGCAAGGCGCCTGCAACTGGATTGAATGTGCTCATTACTGGCTCCACTGGTTACCTCGGACGTTATCTCCTCAAACAATTGGTGAGTGACGAACGAGTTGCTCGGATTCACGCGCTCCCAGTCCGTAAAGACAACCCGAAGAACTTCCCTCGTGATGTTCTGAAGCAGTCTGACAAGATCACCCCTTACTACGGGAATCTCGCACTCCCAATGCTCGGCCTCCCGGAGTCAACATGGACCGAGCTTGGCAATACAGTCGACGTGATCATCCACAGTGGTTGCGATCGAGCAATGTCCGACTACTACCAAGTTCTACGAGCAGGTAATTTCGGTTCCACCAAAGAACTCACCAAGCTCGCACTCGGTCGGCACATCCCCATCCACTACATCTCCGGCAATGGTGTCCTTGACCTCGAAGGCGCACCCAAAACTGGTTCCGTTGCTGCAGCCAAACTACCAACCAACGGATCCAACGGTTACATTGCCTCGAAGTGGGTCAGCGAAGTATATCTCGAGAAAGCTGCCTCGAAGTTCGGCCTTCCAGTACACATTCACCGAGTCGTGTCCGCACCAGAAGAGAACCAGAAGCCCACGCCCGCGGTGCTGAAGAACTTCTCCGACATCGCGATAGCCATGAACGCGATGCCAGACCGCAGCCGCTGGAACGGCTCAATGGATGTCATCTTCGCCCCTTCACTGGCGCAGACAATCTGCGACGCAGCTGTCGACAGCGAAGCTGATGTCTCCGCTTTCGTGCACTATCCTGCCGAGGCTAGACTGAACATGGAGGAGATTGAGGAGTATCTCGATGATCGGGATAACAGGAGAGCCACGATGAATATCATGCCTACACACCTGTGGGCTGGAGAGGCGAAGCTGGTGGGGTTGGAGTACCATCTCGCAAGTCAGAATATGACGATCGGTGGGAAAGACGGCTTCGCATTGAAGAGATAGATTGTAGATAGTTTTTCCTTTGTCATTTGGGTTGGCGTTTAAAACCGGTTGAGCTTCTTGTGGCATATTCTGGCAATTGGTATATATTGCATTTGGTCGTGCGAAATTAGCGGGTTGGGATAGATTTGTTTGTATGCGCTTTAGCGTTTCCTTGGAAATGAACATACTTCGAAATAACTGCATCTACTTCATGAACTTCACGTGAAATGTGATATGTGACATTTTTGGGATGAATTCTAGGAAAGTGCTCTGAGACTTGAGCCCTGGAGGGTGCGGATTCGGGTGGCTGTAAGCGCTGTATGCTCGAGAAGTCATTACGAAGTAAGGCTCATGACTTTCCGCGTGGTCATGCCAGGCGCCTCCTAACGGACGCTGTGTTCATAGAAAATTATCTATCTATGAGAAGGATCAATCTAATGCAGTCTGGTGTGAGTAAAGGCTATGCTTCTGATGTATCGTCGGGTCATGAAATGTCCTTGGGGGAGGACATATCAACATGTTCTCCCGAAAGGACAAGTGAAAGCCACAGTGGCTGGAGAGGCTTGGCAAAAGCTTGTTTTGTTAGAGCTGGGTGCGAAAACGTCGGATGACGCGAGATAGTATTTTTGATCCTTGGCATCGATGCGACAGTAAAAAACTGAATTTTAATCCATTTGTCCCTTTATTTTTGGATACCCAGGAGAGCAGCGAAATAAGAGAAGCATTGCGATCGTATTCCAGTCGAAGAAGGAGGAAATTCAACGGGCTGCGCCTTTGAAACCGTTCAGCTCACCTCTGCACAACCCAGAACCCCGAGGATTCCCCAACATACGGCACCTCAATTTGCACGATATTGGCACTCAAGCAGCGGACAGACATTACCAGAGCATAGAGGATACCACCGAAGATCTTCAGCCTCATTTGCTATCGTCAACCCGCTCAAGCCCGCCATATATTTTGAAAGGAGTCGAAATCTCCAAAGAACTAAGGCTGGAGCAGGGAAGCGTCCGCATTTGAGTGCCGTCTAGTAGCACCATGGCACATCCTCATGGCAACACCCCAACCTCTCGAATGTCGTCACCAACTGAGCATGTACACTCGGTGCAGTTCGACCTAGAAAAGGACAGGGACCGCTTCTCCACGGGCGGACGTCGTCCTTCGATTCAATCTGATCCCGATGGTTTGCGAGTAAGTTGAAGGCCAAACTCGTGTTTCTCCTGAGAGGCAGGTACTAACACGTATTTCAGCCCGGATACCCCTCTCCCATCCTCACTCGCCGTCGGACGCGAAGCGGAACCGCAAACTCCAGAATCTCGATGAAGACCGTCGATGCATCACCACTGCGGCCCAATTGGCACCCAGGCCAGGAGCCAGGTCTCGATCCTTCAAAACCCAATGGAGGGCGACCGCAGCCTCCCATTCACGAGGAGTGCCAGATAACTGTTGTGGACTTCGGCGAAGGCGAGGATGATCTCATGATGCACGACTTTGATAACGCTGGACTGATAAAATTTATCCAGCAAAAACAGGAGGATTGGATCAAGTGTCGGTGGATTAATGTCAATGGATTGAGTTGGGATGTTATGCAAGCTTTGGGGAAACACAAAAAGCTACACAGGCTTGCGATTGAAGATATGACCAATACGAATAATCGGACAAAGGCTGATTGGTGAGCTGACCCACGCCCAGGCTGGTAGACTACCCCTTCTTCAAGCTAATATGGGATCCAGGTATACCGATCACACGTATATGGTCTTGACTTTACAAAAGCTAGTCCATCTGCATTCTGACAAAGACAGCGACTCAGAGTCCGATGACGACACTAGTATGTCAAACCCAGAGTCTCCTCAGCTCTAAACTTTCAACCCGGACTTGAACAAGCAAATTACTTACAAACGAACAGGTGTGCGAGGTCCAAGAAAGAAGCGCGGACGTTTCTCAAAAGCGTTCCACAAGGCGTTTTCAGGTCATAAAGCCACGGGAAGGTACGACGAGAAAGAGAGGAAAGAGAACAAGGAAGGGGATGTGGAAGTTCCTACCAACGGTTTCGTTACAGGTCACACGGGTGAGTTCACGCCCATGGAATAACTCCTTCGGTTGTCGAGTCCAAATTATATTCACATTTTTTGGAAGAACCAATGGCCACAAAATAGGTCGACCAGCGACCTGTCGTTTCTTCTACTAAAAGTCACTAACTATTCAACCTTGTAGATGGAGTGACAGGTGCAGCGCCTCAGAAACTGCGTACACTCCAACGATATAACTTTGGAGGGAACGCAGAGAGAATGGCATACATGGAGAAGCACTCACCTCTGACGAGAAAGGGTTTGGCCGTTAGTGCTGAGCAGGTCTCTATTTTCATCACAGATGGTATGACGAAATGTCTTTATTTAACAGTGGGCCACTAACACTTTGTAGACAATACAGTCATATCGTTCTTCGAGTCATCGGCGGAAGACATTGAGAAGCCTATTCTTCACCGACTGAGCACGTCGGACACCATTCTCAGAAGATCGTGTGATGCGTCAATGCTTGTACAGGCCATCATGGACGCCTGTATCGATCTTGCTACTCTTGTTTCGGCGGAATATAAAGGGCTCATCGGCGAGCTAGAGCTTGACGTTCTCACAGAGCCAAGCATCAAACACACCACAAGTCTATACATATTGACGAGCGAAATCACAATAATGCGTGGTTTTGTCAGTCCGATCATTAATCTTATCAACGCACTTCGAGATCACAAGAATAACGCTGTGATCACCGGTATTGGGGGACGAGGAGATGGTAAACAAGCATCTACTGGAGTCAAAATAAGCCCTATGGCTCAGACATACCTTGGAGATGTCGAAGATCACATCATCCTTATAACCGATGATTTCGACTCGATGCGACGGTCTTGTGACAACATGATCGATCTCATCTTCAATACAATATCGGCATACCAAAACGAGTCCATGAAGCAACTTACTATCGTCACTATCATCTTCCTACCGCTGTCGTTCTTGACCGGATATTTTGGAATGAATTTCACCAGCTTTCCCAGCACGTATCATAATGAGAGCTACTTCTGGATCATTGCGTTACCGGTGGCATTTGCAGTCATCTTGTTTCTGATGAGAGATATGATAAAATGGAGTTTCGACAGGTTGTTGCAGAGGAGAGGGATTTCGAGAAGTCGGAAGGGTAGATTGCAGAGGGAAGCCCAAGCTCAGTTAAAGAGAACTTAGTTTGCCTGGTGGCCGAAAACTCGATGTCAGACCACTGAACCACCAACAACCCTGTTCGTAGGCGACCTAACTCCTTGGCGGCTTTGCTGTCACTGCATTACACACCGCAATACAATTATAACAATACACCGTATTATTTATGATCCGTTAGGCGGCATCAGAACTCCCCGGCTGAGAATTGCTCGAGCCGTCAGAACCTATCTGTTCTTTCTTCACGCAAAGAAACCAGCACGAGGTCGACATTGCGAGGAATATGCTCGACTACAAATGCTATAGTTTAGCACCCTGTACCGCTGGAACTTTCTGTCGTGTGATTGGCTCGTGTCATTGATGTTCAAAAAAGCTCTATAGCTTGCCCAGATTATTTAGACGCATGATAGAATCGCGAGACCACAAGACGCTGCAACTTCTTGCGAGGATATTTATCATTGAACAGGAAATCGGTGAGGGGGAAAGCAGAGGTGCTATTGTCCAAGCATTAGCATCACTGATCTAGATCTCAAATTCCTCAAACCCTCCATAGCCAGCCATGCCACTATTCTCATTAAACCATCCCTCAACGACGACATTCTCCGTCTGCCTGGCAGCGAATTCCAGTGCCGCAGATTCCGGGCATCCAGAGCTAATGCACTCCACCCTCCTAATAAACTCCTCCACTGGTTCCTGGTTCCCTCTCGCCTGTCTATTCGTTGCATGTCCGACGGTACAAAGGATAGTCCTGTTCACTGCCTCGACAGCATCCTTCGCTTTCCCTCTCAAGTCTGCGCAGAAATCGTACATTCTGGCCACTTCCTCGCTCTTGCCTTCGTTGGAGAGTATCTCCAGGAGTTGCAGGAACGGTCCGGTGAGCTGAAGATCGGACCGTGCTTGGTGGGGTGCCGGGTTGAGCAGCACATTGTGAAGCAACGCCGTCACGGCGGCGAAGAAGTAGTGGATTAAAAGCCAGGCACATGCGTAGTCACCATGAGGTGTAATCCTGATCAAACGCACTGCCTTCCTTGCTTCGAGGATGCAGATACTTTCCGCGTTCGTAACCCGGCCCTGAACGCCTCGCGCGGAGTCGACAGGTAGGTTCGTCGTCGATGGAAAAGGGCGATGGACGGTAATTAGACAGTTGACGTAGTTGAAACGTAGTATTATTAGATGTAGTATTTCGACGCTGATGGGAGGCTCAAGCGTGGTGATGAAATCCTCATTGAAATCAATCGGCACACTCCTCCTCCAACTCGCCAGCATGGTATCCAGCTCCTGGGCCGCAACCAACTGCTGAGCTTCCGATTGTCGGGATGCTTTGACGGAATACAACTTCTTGTATATCTGACCCTGGATAATCGCAAGTCCAATTCGCGCAGTGAAAAAGTTGATTGTATCCAATCCATTTCCCTTCTGCATCACGTAGGGAAGCTCGGTAATCGTGCCGCAGGGTAAATCGACGTCCATATCGTCGTCATCCTGTACGGGAGGCTGGCCGGTTCGAAGACTGATATCTCGATCGAGAAAGTAGGCTATCCAGAAGACGTTCTTCCGTTCCTCGACCTCGGACGGGGAGAGAGTCGGGTCTTGGTTCCTCCTATGCAAATCCATAGTTTGAGCTAGTCTCAATGCCGCGGCGATGAGAACAGAACACAGACGCGGATTCGGTGTGCCTTCGAGCACAATAATCATTCCGAGCAAAGCCTGGATGGCTGGGAGGCTGTTGTTCAGCATGGTGAGTTCGGAGACTACCGCAAGTGCGTTTTGCATATAGCTACAAGCCTGCTCATTCTCCTTCATCGCTTCCAGAGTACGCATGGCACGAAAGCGGTGGGCAATTGCGAGAACAACGTTGATACATGCCCACCAGCCCGGAGTGGCGGGGCCAATGTCTGAATAGTGTGTTTGGAAGTACTGTGTGAAGCGGCATTGGTCGAAGACTGGAAATATTGCGTGAATACCTTTGAAAGCTTCATCGATGAGAACTAGAGCAAAGGATTTAGGAGGTAGCTTTCGGAACACGCGAGAGGAGAAAACATCCCTAACTAGGCTGCCTCTCCAGGCGTTGGAGAATTTGGAGGGCTGGCTACCTGGAGGAGCCAGTTGCGGCTCCCAGATGACGGTTGCGTTTTGATCCGATGTTTTACTGACTTCCCGGAATTGCGTTAGAAATGATGAAGATGCCATGGGAGGATCCGTCATTATTCCTCGTCTACCCAATTCAGGCAGTGGCATGAAGGACATGCAGACTTCTTGCACGGCGTCCGGCTGAGCGCTCAGCTCCACATCCATGGGGTTGGATCCAGAAGAGTTGCTTGGAAGTAGTGCATCTTTGCCGATACTACCTCTGTCTACAGCAAGCTTCAGGAGATTTTCCATCCTGTGGAGCCTTTCTTCAAGCTCCTGGACATTTTTGTAACTACACTGGTCAGCTGATTCAGATACATGCGTGGTCAGACTTACCCGGCAGGCCTCCTCGGTCTTCTTTTCGTTGAAATGGGCGTGAAATGGCAATGCGTTTTGTATTTGATACACTGTAAGCAGATATTCTCGCTTGGCTCGCAGCGGATCTTCTTCTTGCGGCACATGTCGCATGCCTAGACATAGTCACTGATCAGTCAGAACTCTTAATAAAAAGTGTAAACGTACTCTCACAATGGTCCGAAGAGATTTGGAAACATCAGATTGTTTTCTTCTATTGGAATTGACCTCCATTTGAAGGGATGCGATTGGGCGGTACAGTATACAAAATCTACAGCGACAGCAGTTCTATCTTTCCCTATGAAAAGAATGGGGCCAAATTTAAAGAAAGTAATAAGTTGGAAGCCTTGCTTTCCAAATGTAATTTGCCAAACGACAGCTGATGCTCAATTCCTCGTCACGATCATCAGCCTGTGCTGCGCTATATCACGTGAACTTGCTTGAAAAGAGATTGGAAATCAAAATATCAAAATATGCCCTGCTTACGTATACAGATAGGCGCAAAACCCTAGCAATCAACCCCGCAAATGGCTTTCTCCGCCGCGTGCCCCATATCTACCTATCACTGTATCACCTTTTGCTTGCTGGTTCCACACTCACAAGGAAGCTGGAAACAGTGTGTAACCAGCCCCCTTCACGAAAGTCTGTGACCAAGGACCCTGCGAGGTTCCTTCAGCAAGACCAGTGTAGAAATCGCCGTGTGCCGGGCCATCTACAGCAAATTTAGCTGTTCCATCTGCCTTCCTCTCGTCGGCATAGTAGAATCTGAACGAAAGTGAGTGATCTCCACTATTTTTGAGGAGTTTATACAAACTTGTAGCCTTTATCTTGGTAAGCCTTCGAAGCGGATTGAACGATATGTGAAGCTACGGATTTTCCAACTCCTAAATTTAGAAGCGGCGCCATGGTGACGGTATTGAGAATGTTGCCTGTGTAGATAAATGTCCGTGATGCTGTTTCGGGGAGAGCTTCGAATGCAAGGACAGCTTCTTTGGCGGCGATGAAAACGCTACTAGCATTCACCTTGAGATCGCGTTCGAAGTCCTTCAAAGGAAGACTAAGTGGATCTTTGGGGTTGTTTCCGGTATGCGCAGCAGCTAGTCGAAAGTCAATGAAGAAGATATAATATGGAATTGAGATGGTACCATTGAAGACGACGACACTCGGAATGCCGAAACGCGATTTGACCTTAGCAAATGCTTCGACGACAGAATTTGGATCAGAGAAGTCACTTCGGATGTTCAACTGATCTGAAGTGCTGTCCTCTTCTTTGAGACTTCGGGCCGCCAAGGCGATCTTGAATCCTTTTGCTGCGAATGCAAGTCCGACATGATGACCGATATTCCCACCAGCTCCAAGGATGAGTGCGACGGGAGAACTGGCAGGCATGTTGTTGTCGTTATTTGCAATCACTCTGATTCGTATGGGGTCTTGGAGAGTATGGAGAGCTCGTTAACGAAACTGTTGGGACGAAATTTCTGTGAAGCAGCTTTACAGTTTCGCTTACCTGATTTGCTTGTAGTGAGTTCGATCACAGAGATACCATCTATGAAATTTACATACAACTAAAGAGAATGAAACGAGCCTTCAAATAGATGGTTGAGATATGCTGTGGCGACGTGTTGACCAATTGTCAACGGAGCACAGAGCACGGAGGGCAGTGACTTTCCCCTCCTGCTGATTGCTTAAGAAGTGAGAGCTCATATATCGTCTTTCAAGTCATGAATTAGGTAGATGTGGGCAACCCGAAATACGTCCTGCAATTTGCTGAAGCAGCCTTTCTTAAAAATCAGCTGTTGCTTCACCAACTCAAATGCTGCCCCCAGAAGGTGGCTAGGGTGGTCCCGGAGCGGAGCTTTCGGAGACTCCGGGGACTCGCTTCGAAAGCACCTTCTCGTAAGCAGAGAACGTGTTTCGGGTGCTCCAAAGTGTTTGCTGAGGTATTCTCTTCCAATCATCGCTTGACAGCCAGAGCCTTTCTGTAAAGCCATGATCTTTCCATGTCATTGTCATTTATTTGAGAGATTGTAATCTGCGTTGTGTGGAAACATACAGACGCAGTGCTGGAAGTTCCCCAATGAGAACGATTCAAGGACATTGGAAAGCTTGTATGAGCAGGAAAAGAAACAGCGAATATCTTTGTATCAACGCACCAGAAAGGCAGAAACCTATCTTCTACCAATTCGAAAAGAGAACTCTATCAATCCGATATGCTGGTTCCAAGAATTGCAATCATCCATGTGAGCTTTCACAACAATTCCGCATACGAACGAGAAATTGGGCCAACGGTATATAATACTCAACGTATGGACACATCGAGAGGCTTGCGCTGGCAGAGCTTGAAGGATTTAAGAAAGTTCGCGGGACAGCGACTATCCACCGGTAGAACTTCTCCACCAAGTGATCCCTCTCGACTCTATGAGACATCTCGCGGAGATACGCTTCCAAATGGAGTCCTTACCAGACGTATGCACCACCAAAGCCAGGCTATCTGGTCATCATTCCCGGCCAGATGACTAGATACGACGCCTTCTTGTTCGGTATGTCCTCGTCACCAGTGCTACAGCAACCCTCTTCCTAGACTGCCACAGGTATTCCCACTCCTTTCGATTACACGCCTGCGCAATGCAAGACATTATGGGACTTCACAGGCCAGCGGACGAATCTAGGGCAAGTATTGCGGGTTTTTCATCTCGTCTGGGGCACAGGGCGACGGATAAGAATCATCGCGTTTACTTCTATGTCGACCCCGGCACAGCATGATTTTGCCTATCTATCGCTTAGGGGGAAGCTGACCGGCGAGGAGATGTAAGAGGTGGAAGCTTGCTTCGGCGTTGGAACGTTCATTGAAGCGATGGGACAGAGACAGCAAAGTAGGAAGGAACTGGAGATAGCGACGGGTCGGGAGAAAGCTTACGAGTACCAGAGTGCGATTGTGATGGTGAAGTTCGAATAGGAGTGCTAGTGATTTCTCGTGTCCGGGTCATCGCTGACAGAGTAGACAGCGACGAACTGTCTTTCCAAAAGGGGTCGTTAGCGATGTGCTCGACAGAAGTACAAGTGCCGGTGGATCACGTGATCTGCTTCGTTGCGCCTTTCCTCACAATAAATGTCACAGGAGCGTTTGACCGCCTCGGAATCACTGCACTACTCTCTATCACTGCTCTCTATAACGGAAAATCCGAGATGTCAGGTCAAAGGGGCTCCGGGTTCGTAATAAAAACAAAAATTAGACCACATACAACATCCATAACAGTTAAGTCCCGTCCCTCCCTGCCAGCGCAAATGCCCCATTTCAGTCTTTCAAAGGCAACATATTGACCATTGGTCCAAGAGGAACGCGCTGGATCCTCGGCGTATGAGCATAGCCCCTCTTGATCGCATTGAAATCCGTGCTCTTTTTGAACGCTCCTCGGGTAAGGTCACTTGTATCCCAATACAATCCCTCCAGCCACTTCTGAATCGCCGGATAATCCCACCGAATCATCTTCAGATTGCACATGAACAGCGTATGATAACCGGTATCGAATCTCGCGATGGTAGGGAAGAGTCTAATATCGGCGTCTGTCAAGCCATCCCCGAACAAGAACTTCTGACCATTTTTCTGCCTACTCTCCAGTATCCCCTCCACTCTATCCAACGACTTGAACAATTTTAGACAATTCTCCTCATACAGCTCCTGGCTCGTCGTAAAACCAGTTTTGTAAACGCCGTTGTTTATATCATCATATATCCATGTGTTCATCTCATCAATCTCCTTTTCTAGGCTTTTGGGCAGGAAGCCGCCAGTGGGATGGGAGACTTCACGGAGGGGCGTAGGGAGGAGAATGTCGAAGGATGAGTAAAACATTCTGATTATCTCAGATGATTCATTGGATACTATGGTGAGATTCTTTTTATCCCAGAGAACAGGAACGGTGAAGCGAGCGGAGTAGTCGGGTTCCGCTTTAAAGTAGAGCTCGCTGAGGCGCTTAAAACCGTACTGTGTGTAGGTTAGTATGACTGAAGGGTGGGGGTTAGGAAGATTAGGAAATTCAAGGCCAAGCTGCGTACCAGTGGGTCGACGGGGTCTGTTCCATCGCGGCCTGTGAAAGACCTATCTATGTGTAAGTTCTTTGGTTTTGAATTTTGGGACTTTGGGGCTGCGTTGTAAATGGAACGAACCAGCCTTCAGGGAATAGCTCCCAGTCTAAAACAACCATCTGTATCACATCCTCTAGTCCTTTCAGTGTCCGAACGAGGTTTGCTCTCGATGCCCACGGGCAACCGAGATTAATGTACAGAACCTAAGTATATCAGTACATATGCCATTGGTAGTGAAGAAAATCGTAAAGCCATACATAGCGATCTTTCTCGGGCGGGAATTCAGCTCCTGGTTCAGAGGAAATCCAAGATCGAAAAGACGAGACTTGTCTTTTCAATGGGCCCTCGCTGAAGTTATAGCCCACTTGATGGTCTGCCGGCTTTTTAGCCATGGTCAATGCGCAGGTTGGATTGAGGGGAGCGAGGAAAGGGCAGTGTATGAAAGAAGGCGTTGTGAAGAATGCGATTTCAACGTTTTCTCATTAGAATAAGTTCTGATCAACTGCAGACAAGAAGACTCTTTGTAGGAAGGGGCTGCCGCGGGGTCGTCATGATACCCCAGCTCCAGTAGATGGTACAGCTCCGAAAGTAGACTAGTGGGAATGAGCTTACAATCGCTTGATAATGCACCAGAGGCTGGCATTTTGCTTTCAAATGCTATTTGAATCCTGCATACTTTCGTAAAGCGGTCCTCAGCCACTTCACAGTTTCATTGGATCATTATGAGCCCAGCAGTCATTCGGTCTCCGGAGGTTAACAGGTGCCGAGCACCAGGAGCATCCACGTGGATGACTAAAAGTGTGCGGGAAATCCAGTTTCACATCACGTGTCTTTACAACATGCCCCAGAACTACATGGCTACGCAATTTGTAGCGTTATGAAGTGGTACATTTTCGTGGAATAATAGTGGACAAGTAGAATCGTGAGAAAGGGAGTCGAATTGAGGGTCATATGAGTCAAAGGTAGTGAGGGTACGCGTAGGCGCCTCAGCGAGTCAGCTGGAGTAGATTCGGATTGACTTTCGTCCAGCTCCTCTCTCACACCTCCATGCAACCCAATCAGGGACGGGAGTATATTAAGGAAACCATGATAGAGGCCTTAAGTTCCTTGATCAACTCTCAAGTGATAGATGAAGACTTCGGCCATCGTGATCTCATTGCCAACGAGGTACGAGTTGGACGACTGCCTCGACACAGCTTTCTCGTAAGTCTCCGGTACAGAGTCGAGTTTTGATCTCTTCGGCTATAATGGGCTCGTCAGTATCACCGCTCTTTTTCCAACTGCTTGATCAGTACTTCAAATGCTGGGTTCGGGAATATATTACGGCTTGAAGACTTTCTCCAGCGTAATTGCCAAAGCTGCTCTATGGAAGTGGAAAAGTTTCCCAATGACGTGAAGGACCACCAGACCTCTCATTAGCTTCTCATATTATTCTACGTTGCAAAGTATTTAAGATTTCTTCCTGGCGATATTCAATGATTGAAGGGCCCGATTAGCCGGGGTGTATGAAATCAGCCCAACTACCTCTGGTGCCTCTCACGTGTTGAACGATAGTGCTGATCAAACCTCTAACTGAACCATAACAGCCTTCCATGTGTTAATGATTTAGCTGTGCCTCTTGTTTCAACGGGTTCTTGTCCTAAAGTCACTGAAGCGCCTCAGACGTTTTGGTCTACATAATTCTGAGCATCCGCGGTTAGCCTGGTTGCGCAATTTCCAGTAAGCGATGTCATCAACAGATTGTGGTCAAGTTCTTAAAGAGCCGAATTTTATATTAGCTGGATTCCAAGTCCCAAAATAGTGATGAAGTGGGTTAACGTTCCGCCCTCCATATTTGAGAGATAGCACAATATGCAAAGCAGCGGAGAGAAGACTATTACTCACAAGCAATTCAAAGGGACCACGAGTATCCAAAATCCGTTTAGTAAAGTATTCGAAATTTGACTGAGGTAGAGGAGCAAGTGATTGTTAACTGTATATTCAACTTCGACAGGATCGACTCATTGAACACACGATGGGCCAAAGCAAACTTGCGATAGTGACTACTAGTACCGGTCAATGTAGCAGATCTAAGGAAATATAACAGGCAATTAAGAATAGGCAATAGCAATTGTTAGTGTGAATTTCAAAGGTTGGGATATGCCTCTGATTTTGTTCATTCAGAGCCTTAACCACGTCCCAAACTAGCCTGGTAAGCTGCTTCTGTGGCTCAAGTGTAGGAGCCTGTAGGAGCCTGAAGCCCCTTTTTGGCACTTCTTTCTTTCTCGAAAGGCCGGAAATTTCCTCTTAGTATGTGCCGCCATGATTAAGTTCGTGCAGAAGGTGCCATTATGAAAAGGAGCCGGTTTGGAAACCCGAAGCATAGTATCATTAATCATTATAGCCTAACAGTTATAAGTTGTGGCGGTATATATAGGTTATACAAAGAATACAGGCCAAAGGAGGAAAGAAGATCTTTGAACTTGTAGATATTGCTTAGAATTATACTAGTTTCCTATACATTTCTAACCTTAATTGCAGAGTTCTATTCATTTTCAAGGTATCATAGCGATGAATAGCCAGCAGTAACATAGCCCGAAAGCTGAAATTAGTATCATTGCCTACATTAGTAAAATAAACCGCGTAAAGCCCCAGTCTCTTTAACGACATTACTGAAGGTCTGGCTGGCAACCATAACTTGAGTAACTTGACACAACAATTTGACTTTAAATTATATCTGCCAACTGCGCCCCATAATTCAAGTAGTCCAGATTTGTTGGATAGCCTATCGAGCGATCCATGATATTATTAAGAGAGATAGGAGATAAGAGGATCAATATTGTGGTGGCCTTCAAATCCGCTATGACACATCAGGTGTGGCTTCCATTGGTCGATGCCTTCCCGCTTTCTCCTCTCTATGGCCTCTTTGGGTAAAGCTTTCCGAGACCCACGCCTGCATTCGCCGGGAGCCCATCGGGGTTCTTACTCACCCCGCTAAAGTCACCATACCTAGTATTCTGGGCCATAGTGTTGCGAGTCTTGATTCGTACATTCCCATTCTGTTGCCTCAAAGGGTTAGCTGGTACGAAATCTCCTTTCAAAGATGAGGGCTCGTAGGGAATGAAAAATGTCGGATGTCCCTATTTAAAATATACATACACGTGGAATCATACCAAACGCACTTTCATACTGAGCACACATATCACTCTGGACCGAGCTGTAGTATCTGTGGCAAGCAGGTCACTGCCAGATCTTCGTCGTCCTCCAACAAACATGGCATTCCAACTCTTTAAAAATCTTTTCACAACTCAGACACCGGCTGCCATGCTTTCCCAGAAAGCAACCCCTCCTCCGAGGCCAACAATTGTGAGAGTTGATGGCAATGATCCAACGACCACGACGGAACGACTCGTTTCGATTATTGAACGAGACGGAGGCGTCATTGTGGAGAACTTGATTTCGAGGGATCTCGCATTAAAGATCAAAAATGATCTCAAGCCTTATTTTGACATTGACAAAGTTGACCCATCTGGTTTCTTTCCACACACGACGCAGCGAGCCACGGGCCTTTTGGGAAAGTCGGATGCCTGTGTCGAGCTTGCTCTCAACCCCATCTATATCAATGTTGCCAATGCCATGATATCCTCCACACATACGTACTGGGCAGGTCAGAAGCAAGTAACAGTAACTGCGAAGCCTGTCATATCTTCCACAGTCGGGTTCCGAGTAAACCCAGGCGGCAGACAACAAAGATTGCATCGAGATGATTCGTGGGTGACGCCCGCTCCCGAAACAATTCGCACAGTGGCTGACACCATTAAAAGGGATTATCATACAAGAAGCTGTGACATGCCTATGATGCTGGGCTGTGTCACTGCTCTCACCAAAACGACCAAAGAAAATGGAGCAACCATCGTGATTCCCGGTTCCCACCTCTGGGGACCAGAACGTTGTCCGTATGATGAAGAGGCAGTGCCTGTTGAGTTGAATCCTGGAGATGCGCTCATATTTGCTGGAAACACGTATCATGCGGGTGGTGGCAATGTGACGACGTAAGTTGGAGCATGGCAGATGTGCACCCACGAAGCTCACACATAAATAGAGACGAATGTCGAGAGACAGTTGGGATTTTTCTAAGCAAGCCTTTCTATCGCCAAGCCGAGAATCAATATCTTGTTGTGCCTCCGGAGACTGCAAAACGACTCTCGCCCCAAGCCCAAAGACTGTTGGGATATGGAATCTGTCTTCCTTCGCTTGGATTCGTGGATTATCAGGATCCTATGAGAGTACTGTTCGGGGTGGAAGATGAGGAGACGGTAGATATGTAAATCGATACGAGTAATTCAATCCAATACCACGTATTCGTCTCCACTACAAAATCATGAACTCTTGTCCTTGTTTGGAGTAACGTCGAGCAAATTGTAATCCACAACGATCATCAAAACTAGAGTTCGCTCATAAAAACACTTCTGGAAGCCATGAAACTCATAATATAAAGCTCTGAAATCGAATAGATAGTCTTCGTGTATGGGCTCATTGATAATGCTCAGACCAAGACCTATTTCTTTGCGTAGTTGAGCTCCGGAAATTGCCTCTTCACTGCCTCAATTGTATCGTCCGGCTGAGAATTAAAGAGTATCTTAGACTGTGGAGATGCCTCTCGCACGGTATTGACGAGGGACTCGAATAGAGGGGTGAATTGTCTATTCACACGTATACCGACTCCACTGCATCAGGTCAGTCACAGAAGTTTGCATAGAACTAAACACGAAACGCGACTCACACGCAAACTCCAGTCCATTCCTTTTCCTTCAGTACCTTTCGCAATGGATCCAGACTCTCTCCAGGTGCGCATTCAACGAACTGATAGTCCAATCCGGCATCCTTGAACTGCTGTTCATCGCGCGCCAAAGCTTCCTTGACCCACGCAATCGTCGCTTCCACTTTGTCTGCGCCGACCATCGCTTCGTACTGGTTCCATGCTATGCCAATCAGGAGGAAGCTTGGTGCCATATTGTGCAATGGAATATCTAGGACAGAATAGCTAGGACAACGCGCTGGAGCAACAAGTCATTCAACGAGTTTGCTGCTTGTTTTTGAAGTTCGTTGCCTGGATGATGAGCGGCTATCTAAGGTAGAGGGGCACGGACGGTTCCATTGTGGAGTTAAAGCTTATCTGGCACTAATATCTGACAGCTGGTGCAGCAGATGTATCGGATTAGTCACCGGCTAAGGTCTTCTAGCCTCGAAGCCTGATTTTTGAGGCCCAGGAAGTATTTAGAGGACTAGGAGGTAAGACTAAATTCAATATCTCCTCACATTTCTTACGCCCTGACACCTACTCCACAGTCCCGATATTGCAGCCAAGGAAATTGCAAACTAGCTTGCGATCAATCAGTCAGTCAATGGAGGCACAGCAGCGAATTATGATGGGTTGCTGCACAATGATCACGTTAGGAAGAGATAACAGGAAGAAGGGGCGACGGAACGACTGACAATGGTACGGCGTCTTGAGCTGCTATGGAGCTTTGCGGCGCAATTTTTGTTTCTATCACCAAGAGTAGGGTGCAGTTTCGACTCTCGAAAATTCAAACCTGGCTACATTTTTCAGCGTCGACTCCTCAAACCGCGGACAAACTTCCGCATCTTTGGATGAAGGGTACTCACCTCGCTATTCAACTCAATTCCAGTTTGGCTTCTGTCATGGGTACTTTATACACTTTTCACGGAACCGTTGCATTACCATGACGACGATGTCAGTCCTGTCAAATCACGAGGTCCCGATTCTGATTATTGGGGCTGGGACGTGGGATATTTTTACACAATGGTATTTCGGGACTATTAAAGAGTAGACTAACACACCTCTCGGCTCCAAAAGAAGTCTCAAACGCCTCTCCGAATACCAATCGAGCATGTAAAATCAACTACATCTTGAACCATCTCCTCTGGCATCTCATACACTGCAAAATGGCCACCTCGCTCATGTTCTCGCCACCAAACCACTTTCGCCTCCCTCTCAGCCCAAGCCCTCGGAACCATCTCGTTCTCCCATCGCAACGCACTGACGCCCGTAAGGACCTGAACATACTTCATTCCCTTCCACTCCCACTCTCCATCTTCGCTTTCGAGTCGGTTTGCAACATACATATGGAAAGGCCCAATGGGTCCAAGATCGCCGAAATAGTGAAGCAGGGTCCAAGTGATGAGTTCCTCATTTGTCCACTTGTAACCTTTGGGGTTACGTGGGAAGGAGTCCGACCAATCCAGTATTTTATCTGCAATCCATGCAAGTAGACCCATAGGGCTGTCGTGCAGTCCTACTCCGAGGGTCAGGGGCTTGGCCTGCTGGATTTCGACATATGCTGTTCCATGCTTCTTGAACTCTCGAAAGCGACTCAAACTGTTCTCTTCAAACGGGGTATACCCCTTTGCTTCTCGATCTTGAGTCTCTTCAGGCGCAAACGTGGGCTCAGGGTGTACTGGGAAGTAGTTCAAGTGCATTCCTAGAACGTTGTTGGGATGCATACTCGCGAGTGTGGGTGCAATTTGCCCTCCCCAATCTCCGCCTTGCAAGACGTACTCATCGTAGCCAAGCTTCAGCATAAGTTTATGCGCAATCTCGGCATGATGTCTAACCTTGAAACCATTCCCAGTTGGAAGCGTTGATGACAGCCAGCCTGGCAATGCAGGAGCCACGACGTCAAAGCCTTTCTCATTAAATAAAGGTAGTGCTTTAGACACTTCGAGTATGGAGCCAGGCCATCCATGGAGGAATAGTAGCGGTATCGACCTTTGTCCTTTCAGGGAAGCATTTGAAGGCGAGTGAACGAATTGGATGGTGAGATCGCCGAAACCGTCAAGAGGGATCGTGGTTATAAACTGAGGAAGAGAGTTCAATTTATTTTCAGTGTCTTTCCATGAGTAGGTGGTGAGCCAAGTTTTGAGTACGGCCTCTAGGAAGCCAACAGTCACATGTTTAGAGTCTGGAGTCCAATTTGTACCAGAGACGGCTTTGGGGAGCCGAGTTAGAAGGAGTTTTTCATGGAGCTGGACAAGCTCGGAAGAGGGAATTGAGACCTGAGTGTATTGTCAGTGGGTCTGAACTCATGGTATCAATACTGAAACAAACTTTGAAGGGTTTGATGTCCATCTCTGTTTTTAATTTGGTCATTTTGGTCAACTGGTTGAATGTTTAACTTCGTACTGAGAGAACGGCCAAATACCAAGTGATTGTGTGCTAGCCTGCAGAGTAAATTTGATGCGATTGATTTATAGAGTATCCAGAACCCATAGAAGGTTGATTCTTGCTTACATCATGTTCCCCGAAGATATCCAGCTTCTCATCGGCATCCCATATCGATCTCAGCTTCAGCAGGTCTTCTTATGATGCAGTTAATATGACATAAGCTTTCGGACGGTTTTGCTGAAGTAATCATAACATCACGTGATGTTTGTATACCCCCGAACAGAGCAGACTGCGTCATGCAGTCAGGTCGGCTTCGATCCCTGTGTTTCAGTTCACCAGGTTCGCAGCTATACGCCGATGTGAGTATAGTCCTCGAATTTGTTGGAGTGGAATCTGAATTTGATATAGCTACTTTGTCTGGGGCAGAAAGCCGACGGAACAGGTATGATGGCAGCGATGAATGCAACACAGGCTGAGCCCAGCGAGACTACTTTCATAATGGCGAAAGGATTATAGTAGGGGATTGATGTGGCATATAAAATAACTTCAAAATCGGCGTTGATTACCTATTTTCCAATTGAAAGCCCTTTTCGATTTTCAGTGACTGCATAGCGAAGTGTTTAGTTTAGGTTGAAAGGCTATGCTTGAAGGTGGCGCTCGTCCACTCAATGAGACTGGCAGGTAAGGTCTAAGTACAGCGGCTTTAAATACAATCGAAGGTTGTTGCAGCTATAATTCAAAAATCCGAAGTCTTACAGCGGACAATTTTCCCAGACAATCAAGCCAGCTCATCTTATTTAAAGGGTTACCAAGCATCCCAGATACCAAGTAAGAGCACATAGTCTTCTTCCCACCAAGACTACAGGAGATCAATTCAACTCCTCACATCTTCCGACTCTGCTAAACCTCCCAATTAATGATCAGCTGCCCACACACTCCTTTCCAATAGATATCATTATCTTTAAATACGGCGGATGTTATGCTGCAGCCGGGTATATGTCTATCATATACGGCAAACAAAGAGCAGGAGGGCAACATTTCACTTTCAATCAATCAGCACTTTGCCGCAAGTACCCAACTTCAGTCCATACTATCGAAAACCAACTCCGTCTCTAAAAACGACAAGCATGTCCCAACTGACTGAAAAGCATAATGTGGATCTACATGTACTCAATAGAAAGATGGCTGCTTGATTTTGACAGATTCTTGGATTAAGGAACGGAGCCAATACACAGCGGGTGCAATACAGTGGACTCTCAGTGGACTCTCAGTGGAACTGCAGTCAAAATAAATCCTCTGATTGTCCCAACAGCATTCAATTCCCTTCAAAGTGAATCAGACGACGAGGGATTGCGGGTCTTCTTATTGAAGGGAAACCTAATCATACTTTTGCTCGGATTTCTACCCTCATTTCTAGAAGCGTTTGCAATTCAGAGACTGGCGGTCCGGCGGATGAGTAAAGTTTAAGTAGATAAGTAGAGGGTTTTCGTTTGCTTGACCTCTCAGTAGCATTGCGAAACTAGGGGAACTCGGAACGGAAACGGAGAATTAGTGTAAATACATTGCCTAGAGCTTTGAGGTTTGGAATATGTTGAAGTGGGGTTGTGAGTATACTTGAAAGCCGCCTGTGAAATGGTCTACAACAATTTCTCGCTCTGCCTTTTCGAATCGCTCGCTAAATTGCCATTGTTGGGACACACGCGAAAATCAAAACAAAACAGTCTTCGACTTGCTGCTTTGCTCTCCCTCGAAGCAAGTGCTCCTCCTCTTCCACGATAACGACAAATCTTGTCAGAATGCCGAACAACACGAGGCAGTTCACACTGGCTCTATCCAATGGCCAGTTCATTTCCCAGAACGCTCACCCCGAAGTCTCTATCATTCATGCATGGCAAGACTCCACTTCACCTTGTCGACGTCTTGCACCTCACTACACCACGGGTACTCCTGATTCGAGAGATGTTTTCGCAGTCGATATGAACCCATATAGCGATCGAGCTATCAATCAGAACCCTTGGTCTCAACCACCCCCGTATGGGGTTGTCCCACTTGCCCAGTATCTGCGAAGTCAGACGGCCTTCGCTCCTCGAGGCGTCAGTTTCTCACCTTCGCACGACGCTCAGTATGCTCGAGGACCCAATCAGTATGCCCAAAGTCCTACTTACCCCGCCATAATCCCACAACCTCCTCTCCCCAAATACCGAACAGCCACGCCACTTCCATATCTCCCCACCTCGGTCGTCAGCTCCGTACCAGGTTACGACCCCAAAGCTGTTGACGAAAGCGGTACAATTCGGAAAGCAAAAACAATCAGTCAAGTGGTTCTTGCTGCAGATGCATCTCTGGACAGTTGCATGATATGCAAAGTACCATTTGGCAAAGAGAATCCGCATGGCCGTTATGTCGAGAAGGTCAAACAGCTGGACGGAAAAATTTCTCGAGTCGAGGTCAACAATCTGGGCGCGGTGGAGACTCAAGCCTACCTTCCCTGCGGCCACGGCGTCGGTAATCACTGTATAGTGCCACACAGCTATTGTCCCAAGTGTCGCTCGTTGTTGCACTATCCCGATTGCGTGCACAAGATCCCATTCACCCATTTCCGACGAGTAATGAAAGACACAGAGAGAAAGTGTGTTGAGTGCAGAGTGCTTGACTACGAGTATCAGACAAACTTGACGGGCGTTCTCGCGGAGCTAATAGAGGCCAAGAAACAGAGCGCAGCCCTGTACAGCCGAATGGATCCATATGAGGTTCACGATCGGCTTCAGGCGACCCACTTGGTCCTCAATCTGCAGCGAGTGGTTGATAAGGTGAAGGCGAATACGGATTATATGATTGAGGAGGGCCGACAACAGGTTTCTGGATATATCTGAGATGAGCGGCAGGCGCAGAAGTGTAAATGTATGACGGGCACCCTGGTCGCTCACACTTTCAGAGAGAATCGAATCCTCCAATGTGTCATCGTACACACATCAAAGAATCCTCGCCAAAGTGCGTTTCTACACTCCCCTCCTCTTTCAATATACTGCCGACCCAGGTTCTTCCACCCTCAACAGTGCGAGCTCCGAATTTGACAACAATGCAGCCTCGAACCTTGGCAGCTGACCACAATAATCCATCATCTTGCTCTTGTTTCAAGCGATTGCGCCGCCACAATTCTTGTTTTGATAGCACAATTCCACTGTCTTTGTCCACTTTTTCCTGAGATCTGAAGTCCCGAGCTCCAATCCTTGGTAATACCGAGAACTCTGCCATGAAGAAGGCTGCAAGTGATTCCAGAAGCGGGCCCTTCAAAATCAATGTACCAAACAGACCAAGACCATGCATGTTATTCTTGAGGAGCTTTCCTTCCGAACCAGCCTCGTCTCCCTCAAGCAACACATTATCCCGCAGCAGCAGTCTTGCCTTTGCGTCGGCTTTTGGTGCTGCCCATACTTCATTGCGTCCACTCCATGCCCGGAAATCCCAATTCTCCCCTCTTGCAGTCCTTCCAGCAGACACCCAATCCAACAAACAGAGAGATGCGCCGTCCTGCAATGTAAATATCTGAGACTGCTCATAAACACTTCCTCCAAAAGGTTGCACTGGATCGGGTAAGAGACAGACACCAGCACCGGCTTCAACGTTCACTCGCAGCTGTTGACGGGTAACGACGTCACGTGAAGGTGATTTGAAGATCTTTGTGTGTCCTTGGGTGACAATGCTGAGCTTTGCATTGGGACGGACATCAATTGTGAGGTGGACTCGGTCGCCTCCGACAAGCCCACCACCATAGGTAAGGAGGAAAACAAGCACGCTCTTTTGGTGTGCTGATGGAGAGGGCGAGATGAGCTTGAGCGGATACTGGAATGTGATAGTTGATAATGCGGATACGGAGTGAGGTAACAAGCGGACAATCAGACGCCCCTCACCAGGTGCAGAGGAGGATGAAGGAAATGGCGAGGTCATGATGATATCTATATGCTTTGGGTGTAGAAGTACTGATATTGATCATGAAGCATTGAGAGCAAGTGCTGAAAGCCGTAGTCCAATACGTTAGTGACGGGTGAGGTATGAATTCTCGATCCGATGATCAGCCGGAAGCGAGCCAACCAGGAGATAAGATCGTTATTTCATATAAAAGACCACTCCTCTTTAGAGTCTTCACAAAGCAGTAGATACAGAAGATGATATCAATAAAGTCGTTAAGCAGGGATAAATCACAGAAACGGATTTGAGATAATCTAGGAGTAGGTAACAGCAATAGAGACCTGCAAGCGAGTCGATGATTACGGTTAGCCACATTGGATAGTTGCCAGAAATCAGCTTAGTTGATTGTAGAATCCTGCATTAATTGAGTGCTTCTCTACTGACAAAGAACAACACGTTCTTTGGAAGCTGACTACGTGGAGAGTAGCTTGTTCATGGGTGGACTACAATTGCATAGAGTCCTAAACTCGTGATATTCCAAAGCTGGTACTACCTATCAGGTCACTGTGGTCCGCCGGAATCACGTCGCGTACCCTTCCATTTCAACACCACAATTGACCGCCACGATCTCAACCCTGGAAACGCGACTCATCATATCAATTCCTAGTCATAGCCGATGCCTCTTCGAAACCCACTCATGGATATCGAAGTGGCCAACACTCCAGCGACAGGCAACAGGCGCAAGTCAGGCCGTAAGATACCGTACAAACACTTCTTTGCGACGTCTGCTAATACTTACCCAGGCGCCGTGAGAAAACCCGAACCGTTCATCCCTGATGTGCATCCCTCCCAGCAAGGCAATAGCAGCGTGAAGAGAAAGCGCGGAGGAGAAGATATCGAGAACGACGCCTCTGATTTAGAAGAAGAAGATGAGGATAGCGACGATACCGTCGAGAGCGCAGAGGAGGAGGCGCGAGTACCGCGCAGGAAACCAAAGGCATCGCGCAAGCCTGCAGCAAAGAAACCAAAGGTCAATGGAACAGCGTCGCACGCGAAAGCGCCTGCAGTCAAGCTGCCCAGTCGGCCGAAGGCAAAGAAGGTCGCAATTGCAGATCGCAACGCGGAAGGTCTTTATGGTACGCGCCTTTGCAGTCGCAAGAGTAGACATGTGCTAATGATGCTACAGCTGATGTGTTTACAAGTGGTCAAAGCTCAGAAGATGTGGCGGGGCAGTTCCTGGCCAAATATCAAGACGATAAAGTGGAGGCTGTGAAGGAAATGGTCAACCTTGTACTCAAGAGTGCTGGTTGTGACCTCACAGTTAGTGACGACGATATTCAGGATTCTGAAAATATTGGAGGAAGGCTGGGTGATCTACAAGAAGCTTATCAAGCAGTAAATTTCTTCTACCCGCATGAAATTGTCGAAATTGACCTTGATTGCAGCAAAACATTGCCGACTACCCCCTTATTTCGAAAGCCAGGAGCAGCCATGACTTCCGAGTCAATTTTTCTAATTTCTTCAAGGCTCTCATTGAGGCGATGCACCAAAGCGGCGTCATGTATGAGGAAGACGTTCCACTTATCGAGAATATCCATATGTGGCTAGCCACGATGACTTCGTGCTTCTCGCGCCCGTTTCGACACACTGCAACTGTCGCCTCAATGGCTGTTACTAGTGCACTGTGTGAAATGGTAACCGACGAGGTCGACGTTGCGGCCAAAGTTAGACGCCAGATTGAGGGAGAGAAGAAAAAGAAAGGCGCGAATAAGGCTAGACTTGCAGATTATCAGAAAAAGGTCGACGCCAGCGAGACGAAGCAGCAATTTTTGAAGGAGAAGATCGACGACTTCTATGAAACGGTATATGTGCACAGATATCGAGACGTTGACCCCAAAATCCGAACAGAATGTGTCGAAGCAATGGGAGAATGGATCAAAGCTCTGCCAAGTGTGTTCTTAGAGGGAGCATACTTGCGTTACTTGGGCTGGATGCTTTCCGACACGCATCCACCTGTACGGCACGCTGTGATCAAACAGCTTCATAAGATCATGGAGGTGGAAGCGAACCTCGGAACTATGCGACACTTTATTGAGCGTTTCCGGACCCGGATTATCGAAATGGCTGCTAAAGATTCAGATTGCGCTATTCGTGCCTCTGCTGTGCACTTGATCAACCTGATACGAGAAAATGGTTTGCTGGAACCAGATGACATTGACGCGATTGGCAAACTTATCTTCGACTCCGAGGACCGAGTCCGCAAGGCGGTGGTAGACTTTTTTGTCGCGAGCACCAATGATCTCTACGAAAACAAAGTGGAAGAATTGGGCGGAGACGATGAGCTCGAAGAATTTCTTGCTCCTGATGAGGAAGATTTTGAGAGTCCACGCCGAGAATGGATTAAACTCAAGACTCTCGCGGAGATTCTGTCTGCTTACGATGCCCAAGATTCCGATATCATGTCTAGCCAGATCGAAACGAAGAACGACAGCGAATTTCTGAATGTATCCGGTACTGAGTCAAGATTTACACACGCCGCGCAGGTGTTGTACGACAAGGCGGATGAGTTGAAAGAATGGGATATACTTGCCGGTTACCTTTTGTTTGATCATTCGTCAAAGCCCACTGGAAATAAGACCGAACGTGCTTTAAAGGAGTCATTGAAGCCGACCGAGAGCGAAGAGATTATCCTCCTCGAGATCTTGAATGCCATCGTGAAAGTCTCGTTGAGCGCACAAGGCGAAGAAGCTGAGAAGAGTAGAAAGTCGAGCACAAGGGCTGAGCTGGCAGCGAAGAAGGAAGCAACTGCGCGGCGGCTAGCTGCTCTCATTCCAAGACTGCTCAAGAAGTATGGAGCCAATCCGAAAACAGCAACGACTGTCCTTCGGCTGGAACATGCGTTGGACCTTGACATTTTCCAAGAACTGCGCCAGTCAGCAGTATACGCAAAGCTGTTGGACGAAATTAGCATGCAATTTAATGGCCACGCTGATAGAGGTGTGCTTGCGGAAGCTGGTGCCGCATTCCTGCACGCTAGGAGTTATGGAGATTTGGAGGAAGTGACGGAGAATAAGATGCAATCACTCTGGGAAGACACCATCAATATTTTACGGCGGATCAACAAAGCAGGTGAAATATCGGTGAGGGGAGCGTTCGAAGAGTCGATCCTAGTTGAGCTGTCACACAACCTTGCAAGACTCGATAAGCTGGCCAGTATATCTAATTGTGTTGAGCCTTTGGAGACACAAGGTCGAAGTAACGAACCTCTTCCAATTAACATTCTTCTCGACGTGGTTGCTAGAGGCAAATTTGAGGAAGAAGATCCAGATCTCGATTCTCTTGAGGATGAGGTCGTTTTGTCAGCGATACGGTCGTCCATGTTCTACTTTATGTGGAAGGTGCATGCATTGACGGAGTCAACGTTTGCAGGCGATGAAATCTCCAATATCGACATTGACGGGTTGAAAGATTTGCAAGGTATCTTTATTTCGAATCTTATCACCGCTCTATCATCACGCGCTTCCCTAGATCCTGTCCGTCTCTTTGCTACCGGTACGCTACTGGACTTGCTTGTGCTGTTCTGTACATTGCGATCGGCGAACAAGTCAAAGTCCAAGAACGGTGGCTCTACTGAATCTGACGAACCCAACGAGCGCCTGGAAGGTCTTGTCCAAGAGGTCGTCCCCGAGGTTCAACAAGAACTAAACAGTATCTTCGATTTAGCCGAGAAGCAATTTGCGAAGAAGAGTAAGAAGAAGCTTCTAGAGCCTGGCGAGGATGAAGAGCCCGAGGATCTCGACTCTGAACCAGAAGACGATGACGAGGATCCAGATGCAACCGCTGTCGAACGTCACGCCGAGGTCCTGAAGTCCGAACAACATCTCTGCGAACTGACCGGCAAGCTCGTTTTGGCTATTTTAGCGAAGGTCATCGATGCATCTGGCCCATTGGAAGGAAAGCTAAGATCTCGCATTCAGCGGAACAAAGACAGACTCGGGCCGAATTTCAAAAAAGTGGTCGAATATCTTGTTGAGCCGAAGGACAAGGCCAAGAAGAGCCACAAGAGTAAATCAGAGCAGGTAGCTGCAACAGCGAAGAAGACTTCCAAGAGTGCGGAAGTAGTTGAGGAGGATGACGATGGCGAAGAAGATGATCCTTTTGCTGAAGCTGAAGTCGAGGAAGGAGGCGAAGAGGATATGCGGAGGAGAGAATTGTTGGATGATGAACCCGAAGCACCCGCTAGTGTCGCTGAGGATGACGAAAATTCTGATGAAGATCATATTATGGGTGATTGAGCTACGGAAGGTATATAATGTGGCTTGTATGAGTTCTAGGAATATGTTTGAGTTACTGGGATATTGCTCTTTCACGGCTGGCATGGTTGCATTTCTTTGCGTAGTTGATTTCACAACCGATTTCTGAATGAGCAGATTCTGGGCACGCAAACCTGCTTTGGCGAGTTCTCTACCTGCGCTGTCTCTCCCGTGAAATCCAGTGATGGAAAACTTGGCGAACAGAGCCTTTGAGCTTGAGAGCTAGTCACGAGTGTGCCCATAACGCTCTTAAACCCTCGAGCTCCTTTATTTTACGGTGTGGAGGCATTTCAACACTATCTTCACGCCATCGAAATCTAAGTTGCGATATCCACGCCACGGAAAGAAGAAGGAACTTCGAGTGCAGAAGGAAGCGCTTGCGTTTCTTCATAACTCACAATCAAACTCCGCTATGTGGAAAGAGGACCCAAAAGATTCGTCGACCGTGCCCCAAGAGTGCTGCGAACCCTTGAGCGATCGAGTGATCAGACTGTCCTTCCAATAGCGTCTATTCTGCGCAGTATGGATGATCAAGACTGAACAGAGTAAGGCAAGGAAGCAAGTGGTCTGCGGTATGGGAGCGGGTTGCTTTCGCCTACGCAACTTGTTTTGTCCTTGGTGATGCACTGGTTCCGGACTGGCGTCCGATGGTGTTCTCGTTGCCGTTCTGACGTGAGGATCCAGCGTTGGCGTTATGGGGCGGGTTTGGACAGGTTGAAGGACTGAGAGAAATTGTGTATTGATACCCCATGCCTAGACTCCGCACTGCTCCTCTGCGGTAACACGCGTCGCAATACTTCTTCCCACAAAAGTTCTACGAGGATGTTGCGGGAGACGCAGAGACGTTCGTTGACTATGTTGAGGATCATTGTAATCTGCCCCAAGATTGCAACTGCCCATCCTCGATTAAACAGCTTTCAGGTCTACATTATCATTTGAGACCCGATACTTATTTGATCCTGACTGAAAAGTTGTGCCACTACATGAATCTGCGAAGTTTCCGAGGATTCATAGAAGACGAAGCGATGGAAGAACCATTGAGCTTGAAGGACGTAGAATTCTACTATCAAGTGCTAAGCAGTTTCCCCAACCTGGAGGAAGTTGCAGCCAAGGAAATAGCCTGCACAGAGGCTGGTTAGTTGAAGCCAACAAGAAGTTGGAAGCTGCGAATGAGAGACGCCGAGCTGTAATGATTATGCGTTGCTGTCGTTACTTTTTTCGCTGTCATGACACATATCGCTGTCGATTGTCGGAATGGTATTGCTGTCGCTGTGTTTGTCGCTTTCGCTACACATACCGCTGTACCTAGCCCCATCGCGTGCTGTTGCGGGTGCAAGGAAAGTTTGTGAAATTCAATGTACACGGCCGAGACTTCTTCTTGCGCCACCAAAGTGATAACCGGGTCAGGCATCGAGTGAAGTATGTGGCTGCGGCGCCATATTTGGAGAGGTCAGAAGCGAGTCTAGCTGGAAAGCTTAAACTAAGCTCAACGGTACCATATATCTCGCATGTACCTGGAGCTAGGACCTTGATGTTGCAGGACCTTCGAAGGATATCTTGCCGAAACATTATACTGTAGCAGTGATGAAAATATTAAGAGGATGAGGCACAAAAGCTTCTGCGCATCGCGGCAAGCCATACCAGCTCTCGAATCACGAGCGACCGGCCTCAGATATTGACATTGGTGAATGAGCTAGATCCGGAAGGGATAGTGCAAAGTGGCACTGATGGTCACCGCTTGCTATTGTTTATTAGTTGCTCTCCTTGAAATTCCACGACGATTTGATATATTACAAGAGATTGCAAGAGCGCCTGGAAAGTGCTGGTTCATGATAGTCGACTGGGTTTTAGCTTTCGGGATGGGGTACCAGAAGCCTTAAGATCAGCAAGGAGGTTCTGTTTACTGTGATGCAATAACATCGCCAACGTCGCATGGAGATATCACAGAGGTACTGAGACCACGATGTGGCGACCCGAGCTTCCCATCCCGAAGAACGTTGTTTGAATTGGAATGCAGCTTGAGACGGTGTGAATATTTTAACCATTAGATATCCCATTGCACCTTCCATTACTCTACTGAAGGCCACTTTTCCAGCACACCACTGCTCTCGGATCTCACTCCACTACATCGCCTTCACTGCCGCAACTGAAGGATTTTAGTATCTTCTAGACGCCATCTCCCTCCCCTGACCACTGCGATCCACAGCGGGAAAGAAACTGAACGTCCCACTCGGTGCATTCTTTCTGCCCGGGTTCGCCCTTTCCATCTCAGCGTCCATCTCGGGCCCCCCTCTCAAGCTCGGCAACGGACTAATCGGCATCGGATACCCATGCCCTTCACTTTCCTTCTCGTTGATGCTGCTTCCTTTTCCAGATAGCCAGAAATCGCTATCATTGCTTCGCATGCGTTGATGCTGATCCATGCCGACTTCAATGCGAAGAGGTAGTGCTGGGGAGACCGGTGGGTTCGAGGCGGTGAGCAGAGGCGAGGGGGGTGGTGATTCGGCTCGGGCCATACGGCGGATACGCATTCCTTTTCGGACGAAGTATAGGATTAGTGCTGCAATGAGGAGACCGCCAGCTAGTGGAAGATTAGTGAAGACCCTCTGCATATGAGACGCCGGGAAGCTTACCAGCTGCCCCGACGATCACTCCAGCCATGCTGCCGGCACTCATACCCTTCGAAGGTCGAATTGTCTCAGTCACAATAATCCCGGAAGCTGTAGTCTCGGTACTAACTCCCGGCGAGCTGCCCGTCTTGGTGACGCTGGTGAGAATCGAAGTTGCGAGTGTTGGATTATCTAGATCAGCGGCTGCAGATGGAGTGATTGATGGCACAATCGCAAAAGTAGACGACACATCAATCGAGGTGTGTTTGGCTGAGCTGATACCGGTTTTGATCACGGATGAAGATGGTTGATCGGGAGATGATTCTACCAGCGCTGTAGAGACTGAAGCTACCTGACTCTGACTCGAGAGCGATACTGCTGTGGCAGCAGAAGAGGAAGTTCCGGAGGGAAGAAGGACTGCGCCAGCAGTTGAGGACGGCTGAGCCGGAACAATTGCAGCTGAACTTCCAGCTACTGATGTAGCAACGGCAGATTGTACCGGAGCAATCGAGGCAGCACTAGTCGCAGCAAGTTGGGGAGCGGTCGTCGGAGTCGATTGGACTAGAGCAGGTTGAGCAGCACTTGTCACGGAGATTTGGGCTGCTTGGCTGGCTGCTGCGGTCGCCGTGGTATCTTCTGGGATTGCACTAGTTACTGGTGGAGCTGAAGACACAGATACTACCGCAGTTGTCGGAACTTCGGTGGGAAGTTCTGAAGAAGAAGATGTAATAGCAGGGGCGACAGTAGCTGAGGGTGCCGCTCCTTGGATGGTCGCTGGGGCACTTTCACCACCCAGAAGTCCGCCAACGCTAGGGCTTGATTCAGTGGCCAATCCTAATAATGCACTTCCGGCAGCTGAAGAGGAGGCTGCTGCTTGAGTGGGAACCGCCTGTCACTCACTCGTTAGTAACAGCCTCTTACTACAGAACAGAAACTCACAGCATCAGCCGTGGGCAAAATGGCGAGACTGCTGCTAAGACCTAAGAGTCCTACCCCATTAGAAGTTGGGCTTGCGGTTGGAGCGGCTGTTGGCTATTCGCTTATCAAAACTCAGATTCCAATATTTGTATCGACCCAAACTCACCTCAGCAGCCAGGATGGGAAGTAACGTAGATGGAGATACAGGCTCAGAGACAAGGGAGACCGGTAGAGCAGGAACGCCTGTTGCGGACTCGTTATCCTGTCTCCTCCCGAGAGCAGACTCCCTCCAAGCCACCTCATGATTCGCGCCCAAAGATGCCAGATCCTCTGGGGTAACAGCCACGAGACAGTGGAACTCGGTACGGCGGAAAAGACGCATTTCAAACGCAGATGTATATTAAAGAATTATAAGATAATAAAGACGAGACCTGCTCTAATGAAGAGAACGTGAAGAAGAGGCAATGAAATCGACGGCAGTGGAGTACAATCAGAAAAGATGAGTGAGGAAGAAGAGGAAAGGAGTCAGGGAAGTCCGGCCTGAAAAGGAATCTCTCTTCCCGCCTGTCAGTTGTCAATCTATGGCTAGGAACCATGAAACCCGGGTCCGGCAGAAGCCTCCTGCCTTGGAGAAAGCTTGATGCTCCCTCCGGCGTCCATACCCTCTGCACTCGAAACATCCAAGCCTACAGGGCCGGCAAACATATTTATCCGTATCCGGGGCTTAGCTGACGGTGATATGTGATCAATGGAATCTTGCTATTGGCATTTGCCGGAAAAGGCTTCTGGCCAAACCAGTGAAACCGCTGCTCCGTGTTTGAGAGGTGTCGTAGGAGCTTTCGCTTGAGCTTCTGTGACGCTCAGGGGTTCTCAGGGGCCGAGCCACTTTATGCGGGTCGGGGCGCACGTGATGGGCAATGCTCTCCGAGAACTGGTTCCGTTGGGGTGCAATTTGCTTTACGGGCCTGGAATACTAGATATTGGAACTCGAAAAGCAGCCTCATTGTTCGAAAAAGGAAGAGCTCGCTTTGTAGTTGCCACAGCCTACCTCGAGCTCAGTCCGTCATACGAAGGTAAGGCATCATCAAGGAGTCAAGGACGTCAATCAAGAACCACAATGCCAAAGCTCCCCAATCCTTAAGCCTTGAACATGTTCCCCCCTTGACCGTCCCATCTTACGAAACCCCCCTTCCCGTTATTCATTCCAGAGCCCAGACCAAGAGCGACCAGGGTCGGGCCACAGCATTGATAACAACAGTATCTCATTACCACCTCCCGCCAAGCAGAAGGTGGACAACTCGTCCATATCCCGGTTCCGACGTCCGTGGATGTGCAACGACATCCAGGAATCTGGGGGGATTTTCTCGTCGAAGAGTTTGTTCAGGGATAGTGTAACTTGCTCTCCATAACTGGTTCGTTGCCAAAATGGCTTAAATAGACGCTTCATCAAGACGCTGAAAAGTACTCTTTGGGCTGCGGTTGTACCTAATCAAATCAAGATTGTTTCGAACTTCAATATTTCCATTGGGTTTGGAGTAGCAGTAGTTCACGTCTATTCATTTGTCGGGTTAACATATTCCTATGTATTCAGTTCTGGGAGACTCAAGCAACCGCAGCCTCGATGACAGCAGCAGTTCCCTGCTCCGCTCTCCAGATCTTGACAATCTTGAACCCACTCTTCGCCAATAGCTCGTTCCAGTTCGACTCCGTCCGCTCAATTCCACCAAACCCCCCCATCATCATCAAATCCACCGTCGTCTCGATGAAGCCACATCCGACGTCGGGCAAGACGAACTCGTGGATCAAGAGCCTAGAATAATCCGGCGTGGCGCTCATCGCTTCGTGAACGGCCTTTAACATCTTGATGCTGGCTTCGTCGTACCAGTTGTGCAGCACGCGACGGAAGTGGTAATACTTTGCTCCCTTGACAGGCTGCGGAGTGAAGAAATCGTGGACCATCGTCTCAAAGCCAGCTTGCTTCGCTTCAGAGACGTCGATTTTATCGATGGCCCGGGTAAGATCCTGCAAAATGAAGCGTCCTTTAACCGTCGGATAGTCTTGTCGAAGTTTCTTGAGGACCTGGCCATAACCGCCACCGAGATCGACGAGAGTCACAGCTTCGGAGTTGGCACCAAGCCCCTCTACCTCTTCCGAGAATGGATAAGGTGGGGTCATGTGCTTGGGAAAACTATCTTGTACGGTCATAGCCGAGTCGAAGATAGCGGCGGCCTCGGGATTCTTCTCGTAGTACTCCCAGGATGGTTGTCCCAAGGTCTCGGCAAGAACATTGTCGGAGTCAGTACCTGTGGATTTGTATCCACGTTTCTTGAGCCACGCCGGGAGTCTTGCAGTGCTGACTAACTGGTCATCAAAATACGTTATGATATAGTCACGAACACCTGGGATGGTTGCTGCTTGCGCAAGTGGAGTAGGCTCCCACTGCGTCACAGCCGTTTGCTTCAGGTACCCGCAGGAGGATAACAGCCGGAGAATTCGCTGAAGCAGGCCGGGGTCGGCGTCTGTCTTCTGCACGATCTCATCGAGGCTCGTGGATTTGCTGATAATGTTGAAGAGTTGCAGATCCACCGCGATCCTTACGGCTGCATATGCAATGGGCAGTGGAGGTGTGAGAATGCAGCTCTGGTTTCTCGTTGATATCGAGAACTCACCTGAACAGTCAAGCCGACTATTGAAAAAACCGGCCCAGCGAGTGTACCGAGAGTCACCTAATAGCACCAAGGGGAATCAACAGGTGCCTATCTAGAACGTTTCTAGGGTATCTTTGGTTGTGGCAGCTAGTATATTCAAAAGGAGAACTTCTCCTCTCCACTACGTACCTTGGCCAACGTGCCAACCTGTTCTTTGGCGGCACCTATCGCAGCAGCATTGCCAGGAGTCTCTTCCACGGTCTTGATCAGCTTTTCGAAAGTCGCATTCAAGCCAGCCTGCAGTTGCTTAAGTTGGGCAACGTCGGCCATGACTTCGCTGCTGATCTCGGACTGTAGGATTGGATTCCTGGGAAACAAAAGGGAGCGAATTCTACTCACGAATGGCGAGAAATTCCCTTCAAGTGGAGTCACAGGAAAGGAGGGGTTATGAGGGAATCTGTACTTGGGTGCCCGGCTTATCGGGTCTGACGGTCTGACAGCATCGATCGTCAGATGACAGGGCACCTTGCTCAGCTACTCAGCTTGACCCGTAAGAGCAGGAAATAGGACGGGACCCCTTCCAGTCTCTCACTCTTTCCATTCAATAATGAGCTATGCGTAGGCAGTAGGAAAGCGATATATTAGCGAAACTTTAACCTTGATTTAACTTTCGATTTGTGGAGGGAAGTTTGATAAAGATAGGATACGGTCAGTAGGGTAGGGTGTCTTTAGTTTACGTGATCGGCTAGATCGGCTGTGGTTATTCGGGGGCGGGGAGAAATAACCTCGATTGGGCGTATCGCTCTTATTTTATCTTAGCTCCAGCGGTGATGCGAGTCCGCGAGTCTGTACGAAGTATCTGAGTACAGTAGTAACGTTGAAGCTGATGCACGTGTTCCAGTCCAGTCATCACCGGCCTCACTGCTCACTATCACGTATCATCCAAAGCAAGAGGCAGTGTACAGCATCAGTTTCATCAAGTACAAATCAAAGTGCCGCGGATTCACAGGATAGCGCGGCGCGGCTTCACTTACGAGTCGAGCACTTTACTCAACCTCCTTTGGTTACGGGAAAAGGAGGAATGAGGAATTAATAGAGGCTGAGAATCCAATACTCTCTTTATGATTCAGCGTGATTCGTGAGCACCAGAAGCTCGTGGGCTTTGGCGCTCTACACTTACAGGGCTAGATAGTGGACCGTCCATGCTGCTCCGATGTTTTGGAGAGCGCGGAGCGGCTCAGATTCTCGGGCTGATTCTGTCCTTTGGCTTCCACTGGTCAGAGCGTGGCGTATGAAATGAGGTTTCATACCAAGTACCGGCTCTGAAGATGTGCTCGGCATCAACGGCTGAGGTGGCGGGGTTGAGGGAGGGAATGTGACGAGATCCGGGTTGGTCGGAGATGTCAGGACAGGAGCGTGAGGCGGCTGACGATATCAATGCGTGATCATGAGTCTCTTTGGTTGTATGTACAGGTCTATAAACACGGACAGTTCCCTCCCAATGCCCATCCCACCCGGTCCAGCCCACCCGCTAAATCAAACACTTCCTCTCACGCAACTCAGTCTCATTCCAACTATATCTTTTAAGCATCCGATGGCTCCGTGACCATGAAAGTAGGAGGCGGAGGAGATTCCGCTCCGCCATTGCTGTCGCTTCCTTTAAGCTTTTTTATAAGATTCGGTTGTCTCTCATTCTTCACAGCTTCCAGAATCTTAGCCCGATCTGCCGGAGTCCCAACTGCTAATGAACGATGCCGTTCCGTCATCAACCTATCATCTTCATCTAGTACAATATCACCCTCTTCCTCCTGCTCAAATCGATGCACATCATGACTCTGCTCCAACTGTCTCCTCTCTTCGACGCTTGATCGTCCCCCAAAAGCACATATCAGTTCTGAGCATGCTTCAGAATAACATCTGTCTGCGGCTTTAGGGAAGGAGACCGGGTTGGGCTTCTTGTCGAAAGCGTGCGGAACACCCTTAATCAAGCCCCCGTGTAAGGTTTTCCCCACTGCTGGACTCGATAATCGCTCGCCGAATGCAACACCTTCTGCGTTCAGCATGTCATATTCGCAGGTATAGAGGATGATATTCTCCGGGTATGCGGCGGCTAGCAAGGAGTCATCTGCTGCGGCGGGGGATAGATAGGGATCTGATAAATCAATGGAGGATTTTGGCTGCAGGTATGAGGCATCGAAGAGGTTCGCTAACATTGGGGGTAGATTTTTTTCAGGCGCGGGGTTCGTGAGGCGTTTCTCTTCGCGGCTTTGGCGGAAGTCAGTGGGTGGGTAGAAAGAGACTATGGCGACTATCGTGAGGTCTGGGATGGTTTGGGATACTTCGAGGGCAGTAGGTTCAAGGTCGGTGAGCTTAAAGACGGAGGAATTGGTGGATTTGCTGCGGGATAAAGTGGGATGAGGAAGAGAGAGAGTCGAGGAGCTGGGATGAGAGGGGTCTTGGGGGTTTGGGACGAGATGGCGTGTTGAGCTTGTGTGGGCGGATGGAGGTCGGCTTTGGGGCTGGTTTTCCTTCTGGCTGTCCATCAAGGTACGTTTTCCCACGTCCTTTTGGAGATCGTAAAGCATGAGGGGTACAGTGAAGGCAAAATTTCCTCCTGCGGAAAATCCCGATAATGCAATTCGCCTTGGATCAAGACGCAATTCTTCAGCGTGTGAAGCCAAATATATGAGCGCATCCGTTCCATCTTCCACTCCTGTGCTGAAGGGATATTCTGGTGCCAGACGGTATTCGACTGAGACGAAGACGGCACCTGTTACATTTGTCACCGTAGATGCCCATCTTGCATCATCTGTTCCTGTGCCCAATGTAAATCCTCCTCCATGGAAATTGACCACCACAGGATATCGATAGTCGTCTGGGGTTTCGAGGTATGAATCAGGGACGTAGAAGATCAATTTGAACCTGCCACCCCTCGGCGAGAGTCTTGATGAAACGACAATCTTGAAGTTGGGACGGGGTGGTTTGGGGTCAGCGAAGTGGTGGAACTTCATCCCGACGGCCATCAAGGCCCTCCATATTGATGCCTTCATGAGTAGTGTCCAATAGGCAAGGGTCCTTCTCATAATATGAGGGCGGGATGGGAAGTGAGGTCTGCCGATGCCGAAGAAGACGAGGAGTTCTTGTTGTTGTTGTTGTCGTTATTGTTCTTGTAGCAGATCATGATGATCAGAGAGTGCAGAGTGCAATGGTCTCGGTCTCGGTTGATTGGAGGCGACGCTGCGTGGCATGCTCACTCATCAACCGCATTGAGGCATTGGTTGGAGGTTATGGTGGGGGTTTGCATATCGACATGGAAGAAGTCATCATCTACGAGCATCATTGGGTGAAACTGGTGAAATGGCCCAGTTCCTGACTTTGGGCCAGAAGGAACGCGCCGACATGGAGTCCCAGTGCGTCATGGGACGGAGGTATCTTATTAGTTCGGCCGTCCGAAACGGGGTACTAGGAAGTAATAAGAGGCTGGCTCGTGATTGGTATTAAGTGATTACTAAGGTAAAGCCTGACACATAGGAAATATCACCAAGTGGTGTTGATGCTGTTGTCTCGGAGGGAGGGAGGGTCCTTTGAGGTAGTTAATCGGTTCTATCCGTACAGTGTTGCATAGAGTCCATACATACACCACACAAGATTAGATTAGAATGAATTGGTTGGTTCTTTTCCCTGCCGACATTATCGAACTGATTAAGTCTGTGTGCACGTGATCTCACAGTGTAAATCTACTCGGTAGTAGAGAGTTCTATCCTCTCTTGTGTACGAAGTGTTTATATGAAATTCGAGCACCTGTTATGGGGAAGAAGCGCCTCAAACCTCTTGATTCGCCCATGTTCCAGCTCGTTCGGAGGGATTCTCGTCACAGCCTTGCGTTGCAGTGAAAGAGGCCTTGTTCGGTGGGTTTCCTGGCACAGCCTCGTGGGATTCGGTATCCTTCCCAGTTGAGGAGATAAGCATAGCTAGCTACCAGCCTACTGTACTGTACATATGCAAGTTGCAACTACATGTACCCAACAATACCTTATGTAAGCTTGCATCTCCATCTAGGGTAGTATATCATAATTCCAAGGCTCAGGAATCCGGATGTTGGGCAACAACAACCACGTGACTGTACAGCAGGGAGAGACCAGCCCTGGCTACCTGGCTCGGACTTCTGCACTGACGTGGTAGGGTCTCATGTAAGTAGTATCAGAGAGTCTGCGTGCGTGGTTGGTGAATCCAAGCCAAGGAACCGAAGCGAACAGTTTCATGAATACTTAAATTCTTGACATCATATTATATGATGTTGTATTTAAATAATGTTATATTATAACATCTCATAAATCCTTCCTTCACTCCAGATCTCGCCTCTTCCTCTCATCTTTCCTATCATCCTATCTCGACTCCCATATCATCCGCCTCCTCCGTGCACGCATTCCGCAGTCGATTATTCCGCCCGTTCCCACTGCGACGTTGTCTTGGGCGTAAGAACCGACTGACTACACATCACACCTCACATCCCGAGCATCAACCCCATGCAAATTGGAAGCCCATTCCCGCCGAATCCGCGCTACTGGCTGATTACTCAGCCCTGTGATTTCAAAACAAAAGCAGCTCTACAGCCCAAGACTACCTACCACCTTCCCCGCAACGCACCCATTCTTCACGTCCGCAGACTACTGCCAATATGTCGTTCCTCAAGAAGCCGCTCAGGAAATTGACAGGTTCCATCAGGTCGGACCACAAACCCAATGACCTTCAGGACAAGGAAGAAGGTTTCGAGTCCCCTACCAACGGGGGCAGTGCGACTCCCAATGGCACCTCAACTCCCCCAGATGACAAACGAAAGAGCCGCGAGGTGCTCAGGGACGAGAAGGTCAGGCGCAGTATGGATAAGGAGCGAACGAAGATTGAGGCAAGGAAGAGACAGTCCATGAGAAGGATAGAATCCGAGGCCTATATGAGAGATGCCCCGCCCGAACTCACCAAGCTGTACAAACCATACAGCATGAACATGAGCAAGAGGTGGAACCATGAAAATCGAATTCTGTTCAAGGAGTTGGATTTCAGCAGTATGTCTCTCAATGCTTATTCGGACACGACTCCGGAAAGAATGCTAACGTTGACGCAGAGCACGAGGGCACGGTTATTTCCTTCCGTGCTCGAATTCATACCCTTCGTCGGATGAGCGCCAAGATGGTCTTCATCGTCTTCCGTCAGCAGACGATGACCATCCAGGGGGTTCTGGCAAGTTTCAAGCCGAAGGAAGAAGCCTTGGGTACGTGACCCGCAGACCAATGTACCCAGAACTAACAGATGCTACAGAAGGAGAAGACAACGTGGGCACAATTACAGAGCGGATGGTGCGAAGTATCGAGCATTACCCCACCGAGACGATTGTTATTGTACACGGAAAGCTACGGAAAGCACCAAAGAGAGTCAGGAATGCTACAATCCACGATTACGAGATTGATGTCTACGAAGTCCACAAGGTCTCAAGCCTCACAGAGAACGTTCCTTTCACAGTCTACGATGCAGAGAACATAAACAGGGATAAGGAGGATGTGGCAGAGGATAATGCAGATGATGCTAGGGAGGAGGACTCCAAAGTGCAGTCTCCAACCAACGGGTCACCAAGGTCATCAACTGATCTGGCTCGACTTCCCCAGGAACTGTTGAGCAAAAGTAGGTTTTGACAGTCCTAATATCTGTCAGTATTCGCTAACGATCTTCCAGCAAGCTTAGACGTCCAGCGAAAAGAACGAGCATTGCCTCAGAGAGTGCGATTAAACAACCGAATCATCGATTTGCGAACTGGGCCAGCACAAGCAATCTTCAGAATTCAATCTGGAATCTGCAACCTCTTCCGAACATATCTGGATGGCCAAGGCTTCATTGAAATCCATACACCGAAGCTGCAAGGTGGTGCGACCGAATCTGGTGCTACAGTATTCGAGGTCAATTATTTCGGGCGACCTGCGTTCCTTGCTCAATCTCCGCAATTAGCCAAGCAAATGGCTGTCATTGCTGATTTCGAGAGAGTTTATGAAGTTGGTCCTGTTTTCCGAGCTGAAGACAGTAATACACCTCGCCATTTGACCGAATATACTGGTCTGGATCTGGAGATGGCCCTTGAGGAGCATTATCACGAGGCTTTGGATATCATCGATGGCATGTTCAAGAACCTTTGGCAAGGGATTTACGACCGCTACGAGACGGAAATTGAACTGATCTCGCACTTCTATCCTCACGAGAAAGTTCTATGGCTCGAGGAAACGCCTCGCATTCCATTCAAGGACGGTGTGCAGATGTTGATTGATGACGGCTATGTCGATGAAGAAGGCAATCCACCTTCACCGTTTGAGGATCTGGCTACTGTGGCCGAGAGACGCTTAGGCGCCCTCGTGAGAGAGAAGTACAAGACCGATTACTATATACTGGACAAATTTCCAGTTTCCGCACGACCATTTTACACTATGCCAGACCCAGGCGATGATCGTTACACGAACTCGTTCGACATCTTCATGCGGGGGCAGGAAATCTTGTCTGGTGGCCAACGTATCCACGATTCTCGATTTCTTGAGAAACGCATCAAAGCACAAGGAATCAAGCCAGAGTCCATGTCCGAGTATCTCGAAGGCTTCCGCTGGGGTGCACCACCTCACGCAGGCTGTGGTATCGGTCTCGAACGCTTGACCTATCTGTTTTTAAACCTTGGAAACATCCGACTAGCATCTCTATTCCCTCGCGATCCGAAGTCTCTTCCCGCCATTCCACCCAAGCTCTCGCTCCGCCATGAAGATGCATCTACCACCAACCCACCCTGGGAATGCAAAGAATACTTTGAACAACAAGACGAAAGCTACGGACTGGAAGACCGCAAGAAGCTTCTTCAACCTCTAGAAAAGCTCATTGCCAACTACGGAGACGCTGCCAACACATCATGGCTAGATCCCCGTTATCACGTCTGGCGCCACCCCTCTACCGGCGCTGCCCAAGGATATATCATCTACAACAACCACCTGATCTCCGTCGGTACACCTCTTTGCGCCAAATCGCAAATCCCATCAGTGGTATCTGCCTACCTCCAATTCTTGAAAGAAGAACACTCCAAGCTCAAACCTCTCTGGATGATTGTGGGTTCAGAAGTAGAAGAATATCTTGGCGAGAAGTTTGAATGGCGAACCATTTCCTGCATTGCCGAAGAGCGTGCGAATCCCCGTGATAATCAAGCGATGAAAGATGGTGATCTTGCCCGTAAGGTTAGACATGCAGAGAAAGAAGGTGTCAAGAACCAGGAAATGAGTACGAAAGAGGCACCGCTACCCGACGATTTCAAAGCGAAAGTTGATGCTAGAGTCCAGGATTGGCAAAAGGGACGAAAAGGCACGCAGGTTCATCTCACCCAGATTAGGCCCTGGGTTGATGAGGCGCATCGGAGGTATTACTATGCTCAAGGCACTGACGGAACGATTCATGCTATTTGTGTCTTGCATCAACTCTCGCCAGCAAATGGATACCAAGTCAAATTTTCACTCGAATTTCCGGGTGCACCTTCAGGAACCATCGAGTCCCTGATCCTGTACGCCATGAAGCAGATTGCAATCGCAGACCCCGAGGCTAAACAAGTCACATTCGGCACTGGAGCACAGGAACATTTACAAGGTGGACGTAACCTAGGGAAGAACAAGATCAAGTTCTTGTCCAAGGCTTACGATACTATCAACAAGCAATTCCATCTGACCAATAAGTCCGACTTTAGAGAGAAGATGGGCGCGTGGAATGATCCGGCTTATGTCTGCTATCCGAGGGGTGGACTTGGGGCTGGTGGGATTAGGGCTATCATGGGGTTCTTGGAGGAGGAGGGCTAGGCTAGGTACCTGCGCCTGATGAGTGAGTGGGTGAGATGATGGGTGTTGTAATTATTTCGGATTTGGGGTCTAAGCGGGATGAAAGGGGATTGGGGACGATGAAACGAAGGAGTGACTTAATGAAAAGCATCGAACTGTGGAGGGCGTTTATTTCTTTTTCGGTTCTTGCACGAAAGCAACTATTACTTTTTGTTCTCCGAATACCTCTTTCCACTTCTTTCTTCTGTGTATGGGATAGACGACAAGTTATATTCTGGATAACTCTCATATCTCTTGTTCATAGCAATTAATCTACACCTCGCCCATCCAGCAATGCGCGGCGTCACCCACCCACCGTGAACAAACGATCCAGAGATGACGCATGAATGCAAAGCGGCGTCCAAACATCTCGCTCGCATCAGTCGATAAAAGCCACGAAAATCACAGTCTGGAATAGGAAGTTCTCTTCGGTACCAATCGACCACTGCTATAATGAACCTCTACAACAAAGGCTCTGGCTCTCTGAGGCTTTAAGCATGGTAGTCGGTAGTGAAGAGGGGAGAGGGGAGACTGATGGTGGAGAAGGACGACAGTGGAGAGGGGAGAGTGATGAGGGAAGGACGACGGTGAAGAAGCTGTCTCGACAGTGAAGAGGCTCGACAGCGACAACTGTCTCGACAGTGAAGAAGCCCGACAGTGAGCAACCCCGACAGCGACAGCTGTCTCGACATTGCAAGTTGGGGAAACCAAGGGTCGGAAGTGGTGGGGGTGGGAAGACCTAAGTCTTTACCATCGGCATCATGGTCTTGATGCAGCCATGCGGGAGATGGCAATGGGGAGGAGGAGGAGAGGCGCATGATCTCACGCCCCTCAGCTTCCCAGCTGCATAAGGTGTGGAGGAATGGGAAATCGTGGAAGGGAAAACCTTGGGTGGGTATTTAAGGGATTTGGCATTTAGGCTAGGATCTGTGAGAGCGGTGATGCGGAAGGGGTGGCCGCTGTACACTACCTGTATTTGAAATTCTTCCCAACGCACGTGCATTCAAGATGTCCCCTTTGCTTGCTTTCTATCGGATCTTTCGTCTACCTCTCAAATAGCATTGCTCTTGCGCCTCTTTGTTGAAACTAGCCCACGTCATTGGGATTGTGCTGCCCAAATTCCGCTATGGGTAGGCCGGGGTTTTGGCAGTCAGACATTCCTCAATACCGCGATCCATCGGCGCTGACATTGAGAACCGGAGAGAGACCTTTTCGACCCAATATGTATGATAATGAGCAAAGGAATGCCAATATGAAGGCGAAATTCGTGTCATGACTGCCCGACCGTTACCACGATATTGTACACTCCCATGCCCCCTGAGGACGGAGAACAACCAGGGACTGGGGATCGATGAATGAGCACTTGCTCGGATATTCTTGCAATATATACATGAACCTGCATAGACATATCGCAGGCCGTAGGAGGAAACCACCAAAGTGTTGACATCCAAGAGTAACCTGCCGCCGAGCAGAGATGACGCAACTTCCACTACGAGAAGAAGGGTATAAGCAGTCAAACTCCCTCATCTCAGTCCTAGCCAGATGTCCTCTTCAACTACTCATGCGTGTGTCGTTCTCCAGCATCAAAGTCTAACCTCACATTATTTTCGTGCCGAACAGACCGAGCTTTCTCATCCATCGTTTTCCATCACCAGCGTTTGCGAGAGCAGGGTCTTCTTCCCTGATCTTGACGCCGTACTGTTTGATACAGCAAGTGAATGCTTTGTTCCTGAACTGAACTTGCGCTGGAGACTTAGGATCTAAATTAGTATTTTTCGGATCCACTAAACCACTATTGGCGTCACCTTCACTCAAGGCGATCGTTGGATGGGATGACTTGGATCTGGAATTATTCCCCGTATCTTCATCTTCTTTTTCATCGTCGCTGTCGAGAGGTGGTTGATCACCAGGCTTATAGCTCGAGGGAGGCGGCGACTTCGATTCCACTGAGGTCTGTCTCTTCGGTGTCTTTAATTGATCCAGGGCCGCTGTTTGTTCTTCCAGATCACCCCACAATATACATAGTCGCTCCTTGACCTCCTGTAAGGCTGCTGTGTCTCTCCGAAGACTACCAATTGTCAGTGTTATGCAAAGAGTCCTAAGTAGGCACTTACTTCGTGGCATCCATATCCAGGAGCATCTGTGCATCAAAATTGTTCACAAGCAACCACGTCCGCTCCTTAAAGGATTTGTCGCTAGCATCAACAACCTGCAGAGCGAATCTCCACTCCCATGACCTGTCTGCAAAACCCTTGCCGCTTCTGAAAGCTTGCATAGTTTCTTCCGGATCCGTGTCCTCACCTCCGCTGTAATCTGAAAGTATGTCAAAGTCGCTCCGTCGTCGTCCGATCGCAAAGTCCTCGACCTTGCGCGGGAAGAATCCGACAACCCGTACATTGGCTTTGCATTTCCTTATGTCGAAAGGGGCGTGGTACTCTCGGCTGGGATCTTTCGGATCCACAATTATTCTGGGTTTGAGGATATCCGTGAGAAGGACGGCTGGATGTTCAGGCTTTTCACAGCGTACTGGCTCTGGTCAGTTGCTAAACATCTCAAAACGATATCCTAGTCACATACTGTTCTCGTTCAGATCCAGCCTGGCCCTGAGCTTCTCCTCTTTCGTTGCCGCTTTTCCCTCCACTCCCGCTCGCTTCTCCTTGCGTCGTGCCTTAGCGTTCTGCTTGAGAGGTTCATCTTCACGCTTGCGTTTCCCTGCCGATGTCGTATCTTGGATTTGAGACTTTTGCTTTTCAAATTTCACCTTCCACTCCAGCTTCCGAGTTACGGCGGCCTTCCAACGAGGATCGTTATCCTCAATGTTTTCCGCACTTTCTATGATTTCAACATTCACTTTCCCTTCGTCGTAATGTAGATACCCTTCAAGACACCCTCCAATTTTTCCATACGCAATCCGGACATTTTTTAATAGAACCCAGTCCCCGGTCTTGACTTGTTCCCTTGCAAAGCTGGCATGCTCGTCGAAAAGTGTAAGCTGAATAGACAATTTCCCGTAAGGGCCAGACCAATTGCTGACAGGCTTACGATGTGACTTGAGGTAATTGAGCTCGTCCCCGTCACGCGCTGCTGTAGAATCACCTCCTCCCCAGATATGATCATAAAACTGGCTATTAGCAGTGTAGTCCGTTAGATGAAGAGTCAGTTGACCAGAAGGTGCATCATAGATTTTAACGGCCTCTCCCAGAAGATTGTAGTAAGTTCCCGTTTTGATGTCCTTGAGAAGCGCATATTTGCCTTTGATGTTCATGGCCTGCTCCGACCGGTGCTGGAACTCCATGGTCGAGGGCAAGGCTAGGTCTGCCACATGCTGATTGGCATCAACCACATAACTCGTCTCGGATAATGTGGGTGCTTTCAATGCTTTATTCGGGGGATGCGACCGCCATGGGACTTTTGTGATGCCAGATAATGACGCCGGTATTTGAGATGTGGACAGTATATGGATTTCCGTGACATAATTGGTAAGTAGCGAAGGAAAACCGTCCCACATTTGAGCCTGCTAGGATAAGCTGTAACTCGAGAAAAACGAAGAGTGTGGTTGACCTTAGCATTGCGTACAAGAACAGCATCGCCAGCAGCAAACTTGGGCATGTGGTCTTGCGGCCAGAAAATGGTGATTTTCAGACCAGAGGACTCGTCTCGACTAGAGAAATCCAAGATCTGGAAAGTACATTTGAAATCTTTCCTCTGGTCAGCAAGGTTTCGTACCATGAAAGTCATGGAAAAGTCACGACGTACCAGTGCCTGATGTCTTGAATGGAGGCTGAAAATCCTTGACAAATCCGAGGACATTTATCAAATTACCATTCTTCAATGCTGTACTGGGTAATTCTTGAATTTGTTTGACGCTTAAAAAGCCTGGCGGTAGCACAATATCCGGCGAGGGGCGTGGGTCAGATATCTGAGAGCTTTCCATTTTCGTAGCGAAATGGAGGGTTGATAGTGGTTTCTTCACTCGCCGTGTCTCATACGATTCTCCTCAGGTGAAATGCAGCAAAATAAAGAGCATCCATGGAGAAGAACAACTTGAAGGAACTTTCCTCATTCACTGATTAATTTGGCATCAGTTTTTTGTCAGAGGCATCGATCATTGTAAACAGACAACGCGACGTGATTGTGCTGAACCAGTGAATATCCGGCCTAGCGCATCTTTCTTTGAAGCCTTTCCCGATTCGGCCGTGGGTGCCCTCTTTGAACGTCAAATATCGACCAACTCAAAATCATTCTCATTTGCTTCTCCATTTCAGACTCCTCACACCTTCCAACCACACAACGTCACCGACCGGATTTGAGGAATCCTGTCTGCGAAATACGTTTACATCCTGAGATCCCACAAGTTCTCGTTCTGCAAACCGCAAGCATGGCCGAGCGTTACATCCCAGAGCATCGCCGCACTCAATTCAAGGCAAAGAATACCTTCAAGCCTGAAGAGTTGAGACGCCGCCGCGAGGAGCAACAAGTCGAGATTCGGAAAGCCAAGCGCGAGGAGAATCTTGCGAAGAGAAGAGGCATTGGCGGTGCTGATGGCTCCTCTCGACCCGGCGCTTCCTTGGGAGCGGAGGCAGACAGTGACGATGATACCGCTCCCACTGAGAGTCAGGTAAGCAGATCGCCCTTTCACCCATCCACGTCGTCTGGCGTGCCTATTTCGGGGAGTTTCGAGGCCTGAAACTGTCATGGAAGCTTCTTCTCGCTGTTTGTTTACTTTGTTTGGTGGGGTAGCGCTTTGCGACCGATGTTTTTCGCTTGTGCGTTGACCGCCATCAAACCCCCACAGTTCGATGAACGATAGGAGGCTGCACAACTCAGGCCAATTCGCGGAGCTTGGTTCCATACACAATCAAAGAGCTGACTTGTGTTCTGCAAAAATAGTTGAACGAGGACCTGCCACAGATGGTTGAAGGTGTCTTCTCCGAACAAATCGACCTCCAAATTCAAGCCACTACGAAATTCCGAAAGCTTCTCTCAAAGGAGCGAAACCCACCTATCGAAGAAGTCATTAAGACTGGTGTTGTTGGTCGTTTCGTTCAATTTCTCAGATCCCCCCACACTCTCGTACAATTTGAAGCTGCCTGGGCTTTGACAAACATTGCTTCCGGTTCAGCTCAACAAACACAAGTCGTTATCGAGGCCGGTGCTGTTCCCATCTTTGTTGAGTTGTTGGGTAGCCATGAGCCAGATGTCAGAGAGCAGGCTGTTTGGGCGCTTGGAAATATTGCTGGTGATAGCCCGTCATGCAGAGATTACGTTTTGAGCTGTGGTGCTCTCAAACCTCTTTTGAATCTCTTGGGTGACAGTCGCAAGCTTAGCATGCTTCGAAATGCCACTTGGACTCTCAGCAACTTCTGCCGTGGCAAGACCCCGCAGCCAGATTGGAACACCGTGAGCTCCATTTCTCCACTTTTCGCATAATGACAAGCTCACAATTTCAGCAGATCCTGCCCGCTCTACCCGTCCTCGCCAAGCTTGTTTATTCTCTTGACGATGAGGTTCTGATTGACGCTTGCTGGGCTATTTCATACCTTTCAGATGGTGCCAACGATAAGATTCAAGCTGTTATTGAAGCTGGTATCCCTCGCCGCCTCGTCGAGCTGCTCATGCATGCCTCCACTTCAGTCCAAACCCCAGCTCTTCGATCAGTCGGCAACATTGTCACTGGTGATGACGTTCAGACACAAGTAATCATCAATTGCGGTGCTCTTCCTGCCTTGCTCTCGCTTTTGAGCTCAGGAAAGGACGGCATCCGTAAGGAAGCATGCTGGACCATTTCCAATGTCACTGCTGGCAACTCTACCCAGATCCAAGCTGTCATTGATGCAAATATCATCCCACCTCTCATTCATCTCTTATCAAATGGTGACTTGAAAACGCGCAAGGAAGCTTGTTGGGCTATTTCCAACGCTACATCAGGTGGACTTCAGAAGCCAGAGCAGATTCGTTACTTGGTCAATCAAGGTTGCATCAAGCCTTTGTGTGATCTCCTTGCTTGCCCTGATAACAAGATTATTCAGGTCGCTCTCGATGGTCTCGAGAACATCTTAAAGGTTGGAGAGATGGACAAGGATGCCGCCGGCGAAGGACAGGAAAGCATCAACAGATATGCTCTGTTCATCGAGGAGTGCCATGGCATGGAAAAGATCCACGACTGCCAGACTAACGCCAATGAGGATATCTATATGAAGGCCTACAACATGATTGAAAAGTACTTCTCCGATGAGGAAGATGCTGGAGAAGAAATTGCCCCTCAGACCAACCAAACCGGAACCACATTTGGCTTCGGTCAAAACGCCGGCCAGCAAGGAGGTTTCAGCTTTGCTAATGCTAACGGCGGCGATTCAATGGACATGTAGATCAATATACGGTCAACATTTCCTTTGCGCAACACTAAACCAGTTCTTACATTTGCATACATCCGGAACCACCTACACCTTGTAATTGAAGTTGTCGAACCTTCATTACTGGTTCGAGCCGCCCAAAGCACGAAATTCGTATTCCCCCAGCACGACACCCACGACCCCTCCCCAACGATATCTCGCATCTCATCATCCGAGTGCGACGAACGACTAGCGAAAGATTCACCGTCATGTATTCCCCCCTTTCAGTCATCGCACACCCCCGGCACACTACATCTGGCGTTGTCCTTCATTTCAGACGTTTACTTTAGCTCACGAGACATGGTAGCTTGAAAGCTCCTGATCTCAGGTGGATATGGATTCTACGTCGGAGAGTTATGGAGTGCTTAGCATCCAGTACGGACGCTTCAAAGCTCCTACTCTTATTATGGATCAATCTTGAGAGATACATCAGCAGATAGCCATACCTGTGTTGATAGAAACTCCCGATGATGAATAAAGAACCTTCCGATGCATCCTGCTCCCAATGTGGCTGGGTGCTGTGTTGCACCTTCCTTTAACCTTAGCTCAAGATCAAGCTAAGTTGCAGCACCTTCTGCTCTTTCATTTTGTATCTCCTTCTCTCCTCAACATATCAAACTCCACTTGTAACTGTACCGCACTTCTGCAATTCAAAGACTTTCGAAATGGCTTCAAGTTTGACTCTCTCTGAAGTCGTGGCCACGCTCCTTGTTACGATATTTGCGCTCTTCGCGGTCCTACCATACCTTGTTGTTGCCTGTGGCTACTTTCGGGACTCTGCTTTTGCACACAGAGTCTACCCCTCGGTCCCCTCCGATAAAGACATTGAGGCAAGACTCGGCATGATAAATTACAAGCTTGGGAATATGAGCGAGGGTATCGAAACGCAGCGGGCTCTGTAGGGATCACGACCCATATGGCACCCAGTGTGGTAGGATACTCCGCCCGGTATTCGGGAGTGGCACCAATGGGATGGAAACGTGCGTTTCCCAGCTTGTCTCTACTGCTTTACGTGCGTTCTTTACTGACGTCTTTTAGTGCCGAACACTCCGCCAAACAGACCACAGGCTTAAGAAAATGAGCAATGTTATCGAAACCCTACGCAAAAATTCCGACTTCGAGGTTGAATGGCGCGGGATCCAGACGGATATGCTCATGGAAGTCTTCGAGAAAACTGGACGACTGAAAGAGAAGATGGATTGAGTGGGTACTGAGGGTATTGAGTACCAGTGCTAAGAGATTGAGACCGCCCGGTCGGCGTGAGTCGGATGATGATTGGGATTGGCGTTGTCAACCTTCTCCTATTTTAAGTAAGAAATCGATTTCATCACTCTCCTTCTTTCCCTCTCAATAGAGTGTATTCTTGAGACACTATTGGTATCTTGACTATTTCATGTACAAGTACATACTCCGGTTGTAACTAATTTTGCCAGCCATCGATACATTGCCTTCATCCACGAAGCTATGCATAGATTCTTCAGTTTGCCCGAAACTCAGATCCTGTATGACTGGGGTTAGGAGACTGCTTCTACAGCCCGAACCGGATTCCTCTCACTTGAAAGTAGCAGCTATTTCTCCTTCAAGGAAGTGAATTGGTTGTTGAGGTGGTAAGCGGTCACGGATGAAGAAATGTGTTTTACATTCTTCGGTTTCAGGACCACATCCAAGATCTTTCCAGATAGTGACTGTGAGTCTCATAATACAACCGTCGTACTCAAAATCAACCGTATATTCAGTTCGACAATATTGACATTGGTGAAGTCCCGAGCAGATATTTGTCGGTGAATCTTTTATAATGGTACCGTGCTCGTAAGGAAGTAACCTTGACCACTTCGCCCCTGCGAAGTGAGAACCCCTTGCTATGATGCAGAGATTGGGAGGCCGCTCTATCGAATTGCACCGAAGATGGTCGCATATCCAGAAGATTATTGACTCTCGATTGAAGTCTGTCCACGTGCCATGGAAAGCTATGGTTTTGCAGGTGAATAGGGAACCATTTTTTATTCGACATTCTGCTTTCCGTGTCATGACAAGTTTCCTATCCGGTCCTCCACTCCAGGGGACTGTTAGGGATCTTTGTGACATGAGATTCATCAAATTGCGGGTTTGAGCATCATGACCGAAGTGGTGGTAATGTTTCATCGCCATCTTGAAAACAGTAGTGCTGAAGTTCTTGTGCATGAGCATTGTAACCATTTTCTCTATATCTTCGTGAAGACAATCCGGGCGTACTACTGACGAAGGCCGATATTCGAAATGGCTCTCGGTGTATCTGCTGGCATCTCGTATCCTGTGAAGCTTTTTGCAAGAATTGCAAACAATCTGGTCCTGAAGATCATGATCCATAAGTTTCAAGAACACCAATGTTTCCTGGTCTGAGGTCGCTAGGCTCTCAAGGTACTGAGTTCCGACCAAGAGAAGAATGTAACGACACGATAGGGAAAATGATACAGCTGATGCCAGAGGGAGATCGTTCGCAACATGTTGTAGTAGCTCTGTAGGGAGCTTGGCCAAAAGGGAGTATTCAAGTGCATCTGGCCTCTGGACAGCAGGAGGATGAAAGACACGTTTTGTTCTTTCTTGAAAAAGGACGAATAGTCTCTTGATGTGGTCCATCATTCAGTTCAGGTAAGATATTATAGAATTATTGCTACCGTGAGAAAAGGATTTGGAACAATTACAGTAGTCGGCTCAAGATATGGACCGACGTGGGGTAGCTAGTATCATCACATGATCGGGGTATGTGATTCTACGACTTCCGCTCTACCGTCATTCATAGCATCCCAACCAATGGCCTGGGGACGGGGATGTGGGCGAGTGGTACTACCTTACGCCGCAGTAGGAGGTGAGCTGGAGTTGGTCCATAAAAATGAGCTAAAACCGTCAGTCCATTTTCAGATAGATGTGGAAAAGATCCGTTTTTGTGAACGTTTACCACTTCATACTACGCTTGATAGAATTAGTTCTATATTTTATTAAAAAGGAAAGGGAGGAGCATGTGCACTGCTTTGTTCTAGACACATTTTAGATCATTGGCTACGGTAATAGCATACTATAAGTGATTTCAGTGCTAGACGGCTTGGAATCTAAATGTGTAGGACCTTAAATTCAAAGTTTTGGGTCAATGGTTAGAAGAAACCTCGATGAACGCATAAAACGAAGTAAAATTGGGTTCATTTTAAGTAATCGTGGGCCTACTGATGCTTGAGATGATGCAAGAAGTGAAGCTATTGATATTGCGATTTGCGAGGTCGTCGATAATTTCTCAATCGACTCAGCCTTGTCACGTGAGAAAGCAAGGCTGACTTGAAGCCCTGAAAGTGTGGGTACATTGTCCGCCGACCCCAACAGTGTCATGCGACCCCACATCCCATCCCTCATATCTACTATTCTCCTTCCCCAGATCTCCACTCCTACAATGTCTTTCTCTACCAATTGCCCTTATACTATGGTTTCATAGTAACAAAAACTTCACATCCACCCAACTATGTATTTCATACGTCTTGCCTGCCTCGGCATTTTATTTACACATTCAAAAGCCTCTTATCCAGGTCCTGACTACGAAAAGTTACCCTTCAATACCATTTTCCCTGGTCCTTGGGACAGCAACATTCGAGCTCCCTCCAATAAATCACAAATACTGCCTGTCAAAATATTTAATTTTGAAGGTGCTGTCTCTGGAGCCGAAGCAGTGCTGCAGGATGCAGAACGAGCTAGCGGAGTATCGTGGTTGATCAGCCCTGGAGGCTTGATCACATTCGAATTCGCCGAGAATATTGGCGGAAGGTATGTAAGACCAATTGTTGAGAAAGAAGTGTGTTGATGATCAGTAGAGTCTGCTTTGAAGTCGATGATTTGAAAAACGATCCTTTCCTCATTCTCTCCTATTCCGAATCTCCTTTCTTCGCTGGTCGAGAATGCGATGCTACGGGCGACCGGCAGGCCCGAGATTTACCGCTGTCTTTTTCGATAAAGCGTACTGGGGTGAATTGTGTTGCACCGGGATATATCAGGGGTGCTTTCAAATACCTGACCGTGTACATGTCCACAGATGACACGCCCACTGAAGGGGGATACTGGCATGATGGACACTCTGCACCGCAGATACAAGTTGTCAAATCACCGCCTTGGTATAGCAGAATTGGCCAGAAATTTTTGGGCTCCAAATCGCTCAAAAATGAGACTGGGGAACCAGCTGTGTCAATCTCGGCAGTTTGGGTCAATTGCACAGCATTTCCTTCGCAACCCAATGGGCGAGCGTACACAGGATACTTTGACAGCTCTTCCTCTCTTCTGAATCGCATTTGGTATTCAGGCGCATGGACTCTCCAACTCTCCACACTAAATCCTAATGAAGGAGGCTCATTAATCGATTTCAACCGAAACTTCGATCATAATAATGCACCGCAAGGGGCTTGGTATTCCAACTACACTGTTGCAAGTGGCACTGCAGTTACCACGGATGGTGCAAAAAGGGATCGGATGGTATGGCCGGGAGATATGACGATTGCTGTCCCCGGTATTGCAGTCTCGACTTACGATATGCTCGCTATTCGCAATGCTCTGGATGTAATCTATAATAACCAGTACGGCGATGGCTCTATGCCCTATGCGGGACCACCTATGGGCGCTTTTGGAGAATTTAGCGATACATACCACTTACACACCCTTATTGGAACATATTACTACGTGCTCTACTCTGGTGATCTGGACTGGCTGATAGGACGTTGGGCTGCATACACCAGAGCATTAGGTGTCAGCATTGGGAAAGTGGACGAGTTCAACCTTTTGCACGTATCTTCGGGATCTGACTGGAATCGCTGGGGTATGACAGGGCATAACGTTGAAGCCTCTGCAATTCTCTATGAAGTCTTGAAAAACAGTATTCAGCTGGCCTTGTGGATCGATAAAAATGAAACCAGTACCAGAGGCGAAGCGTGGTCTGCCACACGAGAACGCCTCCAAAATGGTATTTCAACCCTCTACTGTCCCGCCAATGGCATGTATTCGGACAACAAAGGTCGCCGGAGTTGCACCGGGCCCGAGAAAGTTCTTCCCCAGGATGGAAATTCCTGGGTTCTAATGTCTCGGGCCTTTACATCCCAAGACCACGCCAACCACGTATCCTCTAACCTTCGCCAGCGCTGGAACAAATTCGGTGCTCCGGCCGTTGAATTCCCCAACGTCATGTCACCGTTCGCTTCATCTTTCGAACTACTTGGACACCTTGGAGCAGGGAATCCTGACGCGGCTGTGGAATTGATGGAGCTGATGTGGGGATATATGCTCGATGGCCCTGGCATGACAAATTCCACTACCATTGAAGGATACCGTGTTGATGGATACGTTCATTATCCAGCATACTGGGCGGCTGCGAGGAACTCGCATGCCCATGGCTGGTCTTCGGGCCCAACTGCTGCGTTAATGCAGGGAGTTCTTGGGATCGAACTCACGTCTCCCTTAGGCGCAACATGGAAGATTGAGCCAAAGCTTACTAAATGGCTCTCCTACGCAAAAGGTGGATTTGCGACTAGGTTGGGAAAGTTCGAAGTCGCAGTTGAGTTGATGAAATCTCTTCGCACCGGAAGGAGAGCGGAGATGATCAATGTCGCTGTTCCTTCAAATACTAGTGGAACCATTTTGTGGGGTGAAGAAGCGGTCTTCGTGACGAAAGTGCATACGAGTACGATCGGGGCACGGCATCGGTTCTGGCGGTTCGTGGACAGTGAGACTGCCACGGAAACTGAGGGCGAGGGGAGCGATCAGGTTAACATCTGGACCTCAGATATGGAGGGCGAGTGGATTCGAGACGAAGAATGGGTGAAGCCGCGTGTTGAAGAAAGGCTTGCCGGCGTGGTCGATTGGGACTTACTAGAGGAGGGGTATTTGCTTGCGGGCCAGAAGTTCATTGGGCCTCTTCCGCCGCCGTAGAAATACGCAAATGGGAATGGCAAGGAGAAGGGACTAGAGTCATTCAAGAAAGTGCCTGAGAAGCTAGACGAGCAAGACGAGCAGAATCTAGTGAACAACTTGAAGCGCTGAGAGGCTCATAGAGCAAGGACCTTGTGGAGAACAGGGAGGAATTGAAGAAGCGAATGGCTAAGGTGCCCATTTGAATTGTATTCAGCACATCTTGAATTCTGATTCATGGAGATAGGCAAGCTTTTTGAAGTTGAGTTCTCCAAGCTGTCTCTGGGTCTGAGAATAGATCACAAGTTTTTATTATCTTGTGCAAAAAAGTCCCAAGTCGTGGTTTACTCGGGCTTAGATGCTGCGATCGTACCGTCCTTCCCTACGTTTCTACTTGACCTACTGCATTATACTTCTTGACTTTAACATAAGGGATACGGCTAACTTGCACTCCCCAACGCCAAACTCAGATCGGCACTCCATACTATGGTGTCTCTAAGGGTCATGTCTATTCCCTCTTCCACTCCTCATACTCCATCGCCAAATGCTCCTTCAGCGCCGTAAATCGATTTTGGTAATTTCTCCCACAACGCCAACACTTCATATCCTCATTCAAATAACTTCCTTTCCTGCGCTCATCATCCTCCGCCAGCGGAAAATCTTTCAGATCCACAAAAAACCGCGTTGCAAAACTGTTGTAATGTTTCCTATGCATGAGACACACCGAATACCTATCTGCACTTATGACATGGACATGGAGATGGCTCATAGAAGGATGAGCATGGACCCCGACATTGACCTCCTTCTCCCAGTCTCGTCCTTCAGGCAACTCCTCCGCCTCGACCTCCCCATTTAGCACCGCCTCTCGAGCCTCATCCTGTTTCGACACCGGTCCGAACTTCCGTTGCAGTTCCTTTGCGACCAATACCTTTAGCTTCTGGGCCTCGACTCGTACTGCAGCTAGGAATTCAGCGTCATCGAATGCGTCAAAAGGATGCAAATCGGTGTGGTTCGCGGATCGTGGTAGGAGGAGGCAATGTACGCTTGATTTCGGGTAGAGGTCGTTGATCGCGACGAATGAGTCATTGAAATATACCACGACCGATGGATCGTACTTCTTGGGGTTATTGATGTACTGCCCCAGACCGTCGCGGCCATTAAAGAAAGAGGGGTTGTTTGCGGAACGCTTCGATTTTGAAGGTGGGGATTCGGGTGCTTTGCGCTTGGCAGACATCAACTCTGAGACTGGTGGCAATTGGTCAGCAGGCGCATTGGAGTATGAGAAGTTGGATAAGATACATGCGTTGCGAGGTTTTGAAGACGAGGCTGACGACGAGGCTGGTTCTGCCGGAGCTGAAATTTCGTCCTCCATGACGGCTTCCCTCACTCTGTTTCTTGTTTGCCACAGTGTGGTATTGCACTCAAACTCTTCTGATACACCAAAGTGGCTTAAGTATTGAAAAGTCCGCAATCGTCGTCCTTGATACGATCAAAACCTTTGAGGTCGGAGGAAGCGTTTAACACGCGATGGAGGCTTCCTCGCTTCCACGACGTCAGCTGTTGTTTTCCGGTCTACGCATGTCCTCCACGACAATACTTAACTACAACCTTTCTCATTATAGATATCGGAATTCCCGGATCATTATTCGAGATCGCTCAATCGTTTCTGAAATTGTCCTTCCCGTTCAAGCGGTCTCCTTCAACTTGTGAATCCTTATTACTGGTTGCTTTGCAAGCGCATGTGGTGATGATCGGGCACCCTAAAGGCAATAGATGCGTTGCAGAAGTACGCAGTACAGGGTTTGTAGCGGCAGGAAAAGCAGTCCTTTTTTGCTACGCTACAGAATCGTGATCCTTCGCAAACTTCGGAACAATCATCGATTCATCGCGGAAACTATCAGCGAGCCTCCTACAGTAGGCGGCCCAAGCCACCACATGCGGAGTTATCGACACCACCCTGGGGGTTGCATTAGCCAGCGATATAGACAGGCAAGCCGAAACGTCTTTTCTCAGTCGGTGAAGAGATTCCTGATCTACCTACCAGCATTGAAAACAGCACAGATTCATCTTTGGGATTTGCGAAAGATGCCTGGCATCCGGCAAAGCATAGCATAGGAGAGTGAAAACAGATTCAATGATGAAAGCAGTTGTGGTTCAAGATGTCATAGTCTGCCAGTCACTCACTGTCGAGCGACAGGTTGCTGTCGAGCGACAGGTTGCTGTCTAGATATTGCAGACATTAAATTTAGCACCGTTTGCTCAAAATGGTTCTTTAGTGACAAAACTTCGAGGAAGTTTTAGACGGATCCTCAATCAACCATGCCAACTCCGCTGGTTTCAATTTGTGTCAACCCAATGAGTGCTTGCAATATTGTGAACTCTTCGTTTCCAAGTGTGCGCCAATGAGCATCCTCATTGGCGGATACCAATCGACGGGCTTTTGTCGTGCTATATCCATCTCGAGAACGATTATAGCCTTCAAGAATAGCGGATGAGGGGCACTCGTGAGCAGTTCTATTGTTTCTTGTTCGAAGAACTTGATAATGTCAGGCGGAGCGTAGACCAACGGTATGGACGTGCCGGCCAGAAAGGTAGAGAAAGATGATGTTACCATTTCGCCAACCGGAGACATTTTCACGTCGACCGCTCTCCTAGACTCCTAGTCCATGAGAAATACCTTGACCGCCGTGTACCAGTCCTCCATGGTGCACAAAACATCCAATAGGAAATCGTACTCCGGGCCGTCTGGCATATTCTGAGTCCGCTCCCTGTTCTCCTTGGGATAAAGCTATGCTGTTCGTAGAATCGGCGGCAGAGCTGTCAAATACATTCATCCAAGTCTAACATTTTCGTGCCAATATCAAGTTTAGTGTCTTACCTAACCACCACTCAATAGCACTGTGTCTGGGGGAGTCCCACATCAATCTGTACCAAGGCAAGCTTACATGTATAAAGTACAACCGTATCCCGTAGTGGTCCTAGCCTGTCCTCTCTCGGTACTTTAGCTCGGAGATGCGTTCACAGACAAGCTTTTTGGGCTGCCGTTTGCAGCTGCTTCGCGGCTTCGGAGAGAAGCCCCACATGAAAGATCCCCTATCACACACAAGTAGTGTACGAAGTGGGCTTTCTCAGCCTACAATGGAAGTGATTTGAAATAGAGGTAATTTTAGTCGTGCAGTATCTCAACGTGAGACTTCGATCTGGTTGAGGATTAATGTCAGTCTTCCACAACTCTATCATCGATCAGACGCAGGCTTAAACTCTATTGACAACTATTGAACCGTCCCAGATATGACATAACCTCCTAGTGGAGGGAACTCAAAGTACTGCATCACAACAGGACATGCCGAATGATGGTTTTGATGAGCAGCTCGCAATGTCCTACGTAATAGAGATAAAAAGTTATCTAGATTCAAAGAGCATGTTAGTCTTATACGGGTATCAAACTTATCATGCTGGAGATTTCTGTATTCGAAAATACCCTGGGACACAAGGACACATCACTACTGCCACACGACCTGGAACTTATGTACCAGTGGAGCTTCTCCTCTGACTTTCGCCAATCCTCACTGTAAAGGAAATCATCTTAACGAATAATACCATGAACCTCGCAATGCTTATTCAAAAGCTTGTTCTCGACTAGTCCGACATCGTTGTAATCGTTAGAATCATTATCAGCCTTACTATTATCGTTGCGATTCTTTGCTAATGGAAGGCTCTTCGAGGGAGTATAAAAGTGCTCGTTCCTTGTTACTAACAGTTTGATGGCCGGTCCGGCGGCACAACTCATTTGCTTCTGACTTAGTCTATCGAAATGAGCAATATAGATACTTTGGAAGCATTTTGATTAATTGTTTAGGATACAATCTTCCGTGAGCAGACTAATGCCTTTGACCCGCTCCTGTGCATCGTCCATGGACTTAAGTGTGGAGGGACGGGAGTGGAGGAGGGGGAACCCCCGAGATCAGAGAGATCGACTAGCCTACGACTACAATAGCTTTTCGTAGCACTCTACCAGCTTGAGATTTCGTGCCGCACCCAGTGTATAAGGTAGCCAGTGTACTACGCCAACAATATCAACTGTATGCCAGTATTGAGTGTTAACTGCCTAACAGCGAGACACCACACCACGTAGGACTAAAGCTGCGTTCGGCGTTCAGACCAAAACGTTCAACGTTCGACAGACCGCAAGCAACTCGGCCTAAAACTCAACTAGACAAGCAAGTTGCTGGGATCGTAAGCATGCGAGGCATGTAAGCACCTTCTAATCAACGTCCGCGTTGCTTGTACTTCATTGGTTCAAACCGTCCAAACTGTCCAATCGCTTGTGAGAATACTTGCTGACTGGTATGAGGCTGAAGCGAGACACGCTTTTGGCATGTGTATTCTTATTTGGGAAGTTGTTCTCGGCAAATAGGAGGCGAGGAAAGGGAGGAGATGCGGGATGAACCACTTAGAAATTCGAGATCAAAGGTACTTTGTGGATGTCAACGAAGCTTTCTTGCCAACTACTGCTTAGTAACTGGGGAATAGAATTCTACGAGTTAATTGAAGGGCGCAGAGTGGTCCTTCCTTATGAGGTGGAGGGGCAGCTATGTTACACATAGCGGGGTCACGGCATCTGAGGGCTTGAGCTTTGAAGATTTAATTCCTTCTTATCTGAACTTTGCCCCTATCGTGTATTTTTTAGTGACGCCATTTCACTTCTTGGATTGTTCCTTGACCAAAGACGATCGCTGCTATGAATCGTCTCAACAATGCGAGAAGACTCAATGGCCGAGTCGAGTTTCCCTTGACCCCGCCTCTGGGGAGCTCTGCTTCCGAGGAATATGATGGGAATACCTATTTTGAAGACAGCATGGCGTGTCTCAATCACCTCCAAACCAACTGGGACCTCTCTATATTCGGCGAGCTTCCGAATCAGGAAGTTGAGAAATCGTTGAGTACCGTAACACCTTTGAGCTCAGACCGTGACGGGAACTTCTTCACGCTCATGCGTCCGGAAAACATGGCTCAATCGCTGGAGGAAAACAGCCAGGTAAGCACAGTCCCTTCGTGAGTGTAGGGCCAGAGTTTAAAGGCAAAGCAGTTTATGCCACCCTTGTATCCTCTCGATACAAACTTTTCCTCTTTGCCATCCTCGCCTGATTCCGAGACGCCAGGAAGCCAGAGCAGTGGTTCATTTCCCGGGCTTGCGGATATGAGGTCTGAGGCTGGTATTCTCAACTGTGGTGATAAGTTGAGTGATCCCTCGCAGGAGGAAAGGAAGCTCGAGGTATGTTCGACGTTACTTTCTAACGAATCGAATGAGCTGGTCAATAGAGTGATTGACTGCTACAGCGACGACGAGAGCGTAATCGAGCTTCACAGAGAGCGTTTCGGAAGCGCAAGGAGAAATATGTGCACGAGCTGGAATCCCATTATATGGAATTGAGACGACGGTATGATGGCTTACTGGTTGTATTGGGGAAGATTAGGAAGGAAGGCATAGACGAAGATGGTAGATGGTCTGGCTCAGGCGGGTTGAAGAAGGCTGCGGCGCATGAAATGTTGTCAGATTAAAGAATGACTCTCACCAAGTCTGAAAGGGGGGGTTCGAATCCATATCTACAGGTGACTAGGTCCTAGTCGTCTCCCCTGCCGAATATATTGCTATTCCACGGGGCGTTTTCATTGCCGTTGGGGGTACCATCGAGCAGAAGATTGGAGTATCGATCTTCTAAACGTCGCCATGAATTTTCCTTAAGGAGCCTTGCCACCTCCGCCAGCTTCTCCGTCCGCGCCAGGCTTTCAGGAACTTCAGGCCCTCGTCCCATTCCTTGAAGTAGCATCCACCTGAGCGTTTCGACACTATTGCTCCATATTTGTTCCGTCATCGAAAGAGAATCATTCAACCAGGACAGATCGAAGTGTGACCGGTGGGCATGCTTGAATATAATAGCTATGTAGAAGAGACACATAACGCGAGCGATTTTCTGATGAGGTTGTTCGGACGAGGACCGAAGGAAGGTGACTGCTTTCTCGACACTTGGGTACTGGCCGACCATGTCTTGATTGATGGTTGTGATGTCCGAGAAGAAGTTCACAAAATTCGAATGTGGCAGCTCGTAATCTTGTAAAACATTGAAAGTGTTTTCGGATGTTGAGGAATCCTCTATAATTTGCTCGGGCGATGTGAACGCAGGCTTGTTCCAGCGAGGCCTGGATGTGAGTGAGATTCTGGCTTGAATGAGCATGGACGTCAATTCTACTAAAAGTCACGAGTTGAAAGTACTCACAGGTGGATCCGCAATTCAAGCTTCCAATTCGACTGGAACGTGGAAAGACCTCCCCTTTTCTGAAGCATCTGTGTGAGACCTTTCCGATGTAGCCTCCACGCGGGTTCGGTGCCCCAGTATCTCTGCGATAGGAGGTCTGTAAGCTTTTCTGACCATATCAAAGATGATATCTGTTGCTTTACGTACCTCGAAGGCGAGCAATCTTAAGACAGCAGAAAAAGTCTCGTCGCTAATGGCCTCAACGGGATCACTTAACGATTGATTAATGATTCGCATCGCAGCCATCTTGTGGGTGATGGCTTGGATTGAGTCACTCCGCTCTTGACGCAAAAAAGCGATGTGACTGGCCGCGTGAGCTAATGTAGCATGGACACATGCAGACTGAGCTAAGTCGACTGCAGCAAAGAGGTTTCGGATTGGTTCAAAGACTGGGTCGGTAGGCGCACCATATGCCTCAGGTGAGTAGGTATGAATCCCTACCAATCAGTCTTGCTGCGTAAGGGAAGTGCTAGCAACTTACAGTGATGGAGCAGGTGCTTATCATCGCGAGATAGCCGTAGTATGCTGAAAGGATCGAGTTCGGCATCACCAATCGACTGGTACGGACTTGGTCGTTGAGGTATGTTAGAAAGCGACCATGCTGTAAAGGGCTCGTTTGATCCAAGCGTAGATTCCATGGTCTGTCGAAGGTCAAAGAAAACGCCATCAGAGCTGAGCAGCCTTTCTCGTCCAACAGCCTCTGAATTGGGACTCTCGGATCCGCTTGAAGAGAAGTGTTCGGACCGTCTTCCCAGGCCTTCCTCCATCTCAACATCCAAAGATTCTGTAGTTTCCACCTCTTTCCCCTTGCTCGAACTATCTTTAGGCGCTCGTGCGACGCTGGACAAAAGTGTACGAGCTTTGGGTTGTAACGTGTGAGTGGCTGGGGACGTCGATCGGCCACGATTCCGTTGCCTCCAAGATTCTCGCATAGCATGCCTCCGAATCTGGCCTTTGTTGTCTCCAGAATTTACCACAAATTCAAATAGTTTTGGGGAGTCACTACTCGCTGGCCTATCATGAGTTTGCGATGCTTCTCCATGGTTGGTCGCAATGTCCTCATCCTGCTCAGTATTTTCTGTCTCCATTGGAATTGCTTGTAGTACATGTAATATATGAATAACGCAAGTCAACGCAAGTAGACAAAATCACAACAGGAGGATTATTTGACTGAAGAAATAGGAAAATGCTCAACAAATATACATGACAAAGACAATTTACAGAACAACACTTATCTCGATTTGATTTCCGCGGTATTTCTCATCGGCTCAAAGAAGTCTTGATAATGCACAGGACCGTCATCAATCAACATCTTGTAAATGCATGGATGAAGACGCCCTAGTGGTTGTTTAACGTGCTGCTGACACAACTCGCACGGCTATTGGAGCCGAGGCCGGGAACATTGTTGCCGGTCTCGACATAATTCACCGATGTGATGCTTGAGAATGCTTCTGTTCGGAGAAGGATCGCATTCATCAGAGAAGTGAAAGGAACAGCCGGGCAATGTACCGCTCGCTGCTGACGAAGCTAACACGGCAAGTCGAGATATCTGTTGATGCCATAATGTGAGATAGAATCAGGAGTTCGGAGAGTCGGGATGTTGATGGAGAGAAAGTTTGTGTTCTTCGGCATATGACGCACAGGCACCCCAGATCCCGGAAGCGAGCGCTAAACAAACACCAGCATCAGCCTCGTCCGTATTTAGGATTTTATACCAACACTTCCAGCCTTGTAAGAATCTTGCTGCGAACTTGCACCGATCACCCTTACATGGGTCGTCCATCGATATTCGCACACTGCAGTTCGACCAACGATGGTCAAGAAAGGGCAAGCAAAGGGAGGTAAGCCCGGTGGGGGAGGCGGGCTGAAAAAACCATCTCCCGCCACAACTACAGGAGATGATAGTTTCATCGTATTTTCGAATTCCGACAAAGAACCCAAGCCCAAGAAGCCTGCGGCATCATCTGCTGCTGGCCCTTCAAGTCAGGATGGACCTGTATTGGCTGGAGAGGCTCCCCAGAGGCCCGATGTCAAGAAATTGATAGGAGGCGCATCTTGGACCGGGAAATTGCCTGTCAATATGCTGTCTGAGCATTGCCAGAAGCAGAAATGGGAGAAACCAGAGTACACAATGGCAAGTTTGTCCCAATCTTCGAGAGGTTTAGCTAACGTGAATCTACATTGTACAGTCCAAGACCTCTGATGGGTTTTCCTCTATGGTTATTCTCAAGTGGAAGAACCCGAAAACCCAAGAGCTTGTCGCCCTGGCTCCCTTTAAACTACCTCCTTCCCACAAGCACCTTGCTATGAAAAGTACCGCTCTCGAAGCTCGACACTTTGCCGCCACATATGCTCTGTTCCGAGTATGCAGCATGCGAAACATACACATGATGATGCCTCCAAATTATCGAGATTTGTGGAAGGGCGAATTCGAGGTCTTGAAAAGGGAAGATGTTAAGGAAGGGAGAGGATGGATGTATGAGGGTGATCCGTTTGCAGCCCTGAGAGAAAGGGAAGAAGCCAGAGCTCTCATGGAAAAGAAGCGGAAAGAACGAGAGCAAGCAAAGGAGAAAGCTGCAAATACTCCAGGAGGCCCTGGCTCTGCAAATTTGGCTCTACGGACCAATGGTACTGGCGGTACCAGCCACGGCGCACGTAACCTCGATAGAGGCTGGGCACGAGTTCCAAAGATTGAAATGGGCAAACGGACACGAGCAAATGTGGAAGGTTTGATACGAAAGCATGCTATATGGAACCCGCACGATGTAAAAATGTCTCAATTTCAGAAGCATTCTATTGTCAATGAGTTGAAGAACTTAAATTTCAGGGAAAGTCACATACAAGAGGCTGTGGAGGAGTGCAAAGATCGAGAAGAGACCCTCGAGTGGCTACTTATACATGTTCCTGAAGATGATCTACCTCGATGGGCATTACCAGAAGGCTATGTAGCAGGTATCAGCATGGCAAGCAGTGATCTGAAAAGAGAGGGTGCTATCAAGCGTCTTGCTGATGCCGGATACTCTCTTGACCTCAGCAAACAAATGTTCGATGCGAACAATGATGAGGGAAAGGCTGCGGAAGCTTTGCAGCAGATTCTCTTATCGAGTGGGGAGGACATTCCAATTGCCGAGCCTGAAGAATCATGGGCCAGCGAAGACTCAAAAGAGGTTTCGGAAAGCATATGGGAAGAGGAGATGACCAGTGTTCAAGCTGTATTCGGTGGGAAATACTCTAGGCCGTCAAAAGATGTCTGCAGGATTGTCTTAAACCCTTCCAATCGAGGGCGCAATGCGTCAGTAGAAGAACCTATTATGCAATTCAGACGTTCGCTCGAATATCCACAGAAGCTACCTGTTGTTTCTGTCCACGCCAATCTGCCAGCATACATACGCCTAAGCATGATGAAACAGACCTTAAATCATGCTGTTGATAGTCTGCTTGGAGAGCAAATGCTATTCTTTCTCATAGACTGGCTGGAGCAGAACTTTTACAGCATCATCGAGAGGCCGGGCAAGCTGCGAGAAGTGTCCGCGGCAGCCTCTACAGTTAGCGAAGTTCAACCTGTTCGTCGTCGGAAGAAGCAGATTTCGAGACATCCGAGACCAATCACATGGAACTCCAACCCGAGAAGTAGGGAAGATTGGACAAAACGGCAGACGGATCCCAAACTACAGTTGAGAATGCAGCAAAGAAGGTCTTTACCTGCTTGGGAGATGAGAGAGACTATCATCGATGTGGTAACTTCTCATCAAGTCACCATTATATCTGGTGAGACGGGCTCGGGAAAGTCTACGCAGTCAGCTCAGTTCATACTCGACGATATGTATCAACACGCCTTGGGTGATTGCGCGAAAATCATGTAAGTGCTTCTATCCGTGAGGCGCGATAAGTACTGACCCTTTTAAGCTGCACTCAACCTAGACGTATATCAGCTCTTGGTCTTGCAGATCGCGTCAGCGATGAACGTTGCTCTGCTGTCGGTCAGGAAGTGGGCTATATCATCAGAGGAGAATCGAAGGTTACGCCAAATACGAAGATTACTTTTGTCACCACTGGAGTCTTGCTCCGAAGGCTTCAGACTTCGGGAGGAAGTGCAGATGATGTGGTAGCATCTCTGGCCGATGTCAGTCATGTTATCATCGACGAAGTCCACGAGCGCAGTCTTGACACTGATTTCCTGCTCGTACTTCTCAGAGATGTCTTGAGAAAGCGAAAAGATTTGAAACTTATCCTCATGAGCGCTACGCTTGATGCCGGAGTTTTTGAGGACTATTTCAAGAGCAATGGAAAAGTTGGCAGGGTTGAGATCAGTGGCCGAACTTATCCCGTTGAAGATTATTATCTTGACGACGTTATACGAATGACAGGCTTCAACGCCGGTCGGAGCGGACGGCCCAACGACGTGGATGAGGACACTGCTGGTATGGATTCAGATGTTGCTGCCGCAATCCAAAGCATAGGGATGCGCATCAATTATGACTTGATTACCCAGACTGTCAAAGAGATCGATGCTGAGCTCACACACACGAAACAAGATGGGGGGATATTAATATTCTTACCTGGCGTGGTAGAGATCAATCGGACCATAGACTACCTCCGCTCAATACCGAATCTGCACGCACTTCCTTTGCACGCCTCTCTCCAATCTTCAGAACAACGCCGTGTATTCCCTCACGCGCCCTCAGGGAAGCGAAAAGTGGTAGTTGCTACTAATGTTGCGGAGACATCGATCACGATCGACGATATTGTCGCAGTCATAGATACTGGTCGTGTTAAGGAAACGTCTTATGATCCTCAAAACAACATGCGCAAACTCGAAGAAGTATGGGCATCGAGGGCAGCATGCAAGCAACGACGGGGTCGAGCAGGCCGTGTCCAGGCAGGTAAATGCTACAAGTTGTACACTAGAAATGCTGAGGTATCGAAAATGATGGAACGACCTGCGCCTGAGATCCGACGTGTGCCACTGGAGCAGCTCTGCCTATCTGTTCGTGCGATGGGCATCAAGGAAGTTGGCGCATTCTTGGCCAGTGCATTGACTCCACCAGAGAGCATGGCAGTTGATGGAGCGATGGATCTGCTCGGGAGAATGGGTGCACTTGATGGCGAGGACCTCACAGCACTTGGTAGGCACCTTTCTATGATACCCGCAGATTTGCGGTGTGGCAAACTCATGGTTTACGGAGCTATGTTTGGTTGTCTCAATGCCTGCGTTAGCATTGCTGCAATTCTAACAGTCAAATCTCCGTTCATCAGTCCACAGGAGAAGAGAGACGAGTCAAAAGCTGCGAGAGCTAAGTTTGCACGGAATCAAGGAGACTTGGTTGGCGATCTTAGAGCTTTCGAGCAATGGGATGAGATGATGGGCAACCGGTAAGCTTCTTCTCCTTCCTCGTCTCATAAGCTAACAAATCCCAGCATTCGCCAAGGCGAAATCCGCAACTGGTGCTTAGAAAACTACTTAAACTATCAAACGCTCTCCGACATCTCTTCAAACAGAACTCAATACCTTACATCGCTTCGTGAACTTTCGTTCGTTCCCTCAAATACCTCTCCATCCTTCGCGGCCATTGACAAAAACTCTCGCAACGACACCCTTCTTCGCTCCCTCATTGCTGGCGCTTTTAATCCCCAACTAGCACGCATCGATTTTCCCGACAAGAAATTCGCACCCAGCATCTCCGGCGCTGTTGAGCTCGACCCTGAAGCAAAAACAATCAAATACTTCAACCAGGAGAACGGTCGTGTGTTCGTTCATCCATCTTCCACCGTCTTTGATGCTCAAGGCTTTCCGGGAAACTCGGTGTACATGTCGTATTTCAATAAGATGGCTACAAGTAAGGTATTTATTAGGGACTTGACGCCGTTCAATGCTTATACGGCATTGTTGTTCTCGGGGCCCATTTTGTTGGATACGTTGGGTAGAGGATTGGTGGTTGATGGGTGGTTACGACTGAGGGGCTGGGCAAGAATAGGGGTACTGGTTAGTAGACTGAGAGGCATGTTGGACGATGTGCTGCAGAGGAAGATCGATGATCCTGGGGTGGATGTGGCGGGAGACGAGGTTGTGGACTGCGTGGTCCGGCTGGTGGAGTTGGATGGGTTGGATCAATGATATTGCTTCAAAGTACCCTGAGGCTGGATGCGACAGGGCTAGTTAGTCAAGTGTCCGATTTGATTTGGGCTACAGGACAGAGTATTGAAACGGCAGTTGAGATCCAATGACCCAAGGTGATAATGCAGAGTTAGACGTGGGCCGCTCGAGGACAGTACAGTAGCGTGCTGTCATAGCGCTGGATAGATGGATGAAAATAACGTTGTCCCTCTGAGCCGATTTTCTTTGCTTTTGACGCTCCATCCCAACCAGTTCCCCTCCTTTGCCAAGTGCCGCCGGTGCCCCATCCTCGAAAACCTTCAGCATGGAAAAGGGAAGCCCTTATCACAACAACCGACGAACTGCCTTCATGCAACACCAGCGCCACGAAGACGACTTGACCAACCAGCGACACATTTCTCACCCGCTGGGCCGCCTCGGGTTTTCTTTTCGTTCTGATAAGGGTTGCAACGGGGCTTTTGTAAGTACATTTCTCACCAGCTGATCGCGTTTTCCACTTGTCATCGTCTGGGAACCTTGGCAATTCCTCTATATATGACCTGTCCTCTCTGCACGTCCTTCATGCATGCCCTCGGGTCTCGGCACCCAAACTCGCCTCTCTACTCGTAGAGTTCAGGAATCAACAACTTCATTTCAGACCTATACAGTACTCGCACTTCGAGCCTTCGGCTCGCGCGCTCGGATACATGTGCAGCGAGCTGATAATTGCGTGCCACTTTTGTGATATCCCCAAAGAAAATTACCTTTCTTTTATCTGGACGATGGCTAAGGATATGATAGAAGTCTTGAACTCTTGAACGCAATTGCCGGGCGCCTCGCTCCGTGCCTCCACTGGTGTCTTCTGCTCATCGTCCATGGCACGGCTGGGGGAACTAGGTGCTTCTCGCATCGGACCAGCTGGTGATCCATGTCTCGGTCTTTCCAAAGATGGCTTCCCCGTCCTCAATACGATATTCTTGGAGTCGGACTGGCGCTTTTCCGAGCACGCCAGACCTGCAAGCGGAGCATGGGATGAATTTGTCAATGGTCGATTTTGTTTCTTTCTCTTGGCTCTTCTATCCCGATTCGGGATTTGCTTTTGCTGGTGTGGTCCGCCATCCGTTTGATGGACATTTTCTTGGTGTCTGCCTACCTACAATACCGACTCTCCTCGCTCGCCCCTCCGTGACGAGTAGGTAGGTAGAGAGCGCTTTGGATATCGGAAATCACTTCTACTGTATGCAAGTGATTGTAAGATCGCTAAGCGAGTTACTCGAGTACGCTACAAAATCAGCACCAACCGGATACTCTGCAAGTTGCCGTGCGAAGGTATGGTTACATCAGCCACAAGTGTTCCTAACGGGACGCAGGGGCGTTGTTGCGACGTACGGCACAGGCCGTGATTGGAGTATTGGACTCTCCCAGCAGCTAATCTGCGCGCGAGTGCTAAAACTGTGATCGACCTGACGATCTCACATTCTCGGCCTTCTAGGGGACACTCCCATTAACCGGGATTCACTAGGGAGTGGAGCCTGGAGAGAGATCTTTGGAACGAGGAAGACGATGAAGATCACGAAAGCTGCTCGAGGCGCGTCGACATGCGGAGGGCGACGAGGTAAATAAATAACTTGACCGTCGACCCCTTCTCCCACTCTATTACACTGCTTCACACTGCCTCACATCCTACATACCGGTTCAGTCAGAATCACTCTTCATTCATCACTCTTCATTCCGAGAGTACCCGGTCAAAATGGCGAAAGCTTCGTCTCAGCTCCTCTCTTTGCTCGTCTACTCTGTCTCGTTTTTATCAACACAGAGTGCACCCACTCCCATTTCGAACCTGCTCCCTCGTTCAACCCACAATGACTTCACCTGTCGTTCCTCTACGCACCCCAACCCGGTCGTCCTTCTCCACGGTCTGGGAGCAACCTACTACGAAGACCTGAACTTTCTCGAAGCCTACCTCCAGTCTCTCTCCTTCTGCACCTTCTCTATCACCTACGGCGATTACCTCGGATTTCCATTCGTCGGAGGCCTGGAACCCATCGCGAGCTCAAGCTCCACAATCGCATCCTTTATCAGTGAGGTACATCAGAAGACCGGCGCGGGGAAGATTGATTTGGTGGGCCACTCTGAGGGTGCTTTCATGGCCCTCTATGTACCAAAATTCGAGGCTGGTGTGAAGGAGAATGTGGACAAGATTGTCTCGATCGCACCGCCGACTCATGGGACGACTTTTGCTGGGCTGTATGATCTGGCGTATGCTGGAGGAAACCTTACCAGAGAAGTGGTGGGTATCGTTCTGGATACTGTAGGGTGAGTCGGATCTTGATCACTTTTTCATCTTGTCGTAGATCGTCTCGTGGGCTACGAGAATAAAGTTACTCTTATGCCATCTCCGGCGGAAACTCTTGGTATTCTACCATGGTTCATGACGAAACAATGCTGACTTTGAGACTCTGAAGATGCGCGGCATGCAATGACTTGGGACCTGGAGGTGCAGCGGTGACGAGGCTCAACGATGGCACGCCTATTGTACAGGAGGGGAATATGGCGACAATAATCATTTCGAAGGACGACGAGCTGGTCACACCCCCCACCACTGCAATGGTCGATGAGGAAGGGGTCCAGAACGTGTATATCCAGGACACCTGCCGGAATGATCCCGTCGGGCACATTGGCGAAGCGTATGATACGAACGTGTGGAATTTGGTGGTCAACGCGTTAGATGAGACTCCCAATAGGGCTTTTGTATGCTCGGAAGGATCTCCGGGTCGTTGATCGACATCTTTATACCCGTATTTATAGTAAGCAGCCATTAGCGGCATATTGCCAATCCAAATGATCCTTGACCAGCGTTGCCGTGATGGTCGCCGACTCCCAAGCTCGAATTGATTGGACGAGAGCTGAAGTAGACCCCCCTTGCTCCATGCACAGCATGATTTGATTTTATGCTGGCCATGCTTCCCCTTCGCTTGGATCCGTTGTAGGTTTGTATGTAGCCCTAGAACAAGGGCACGCATACTTAGGGGCTGAAGTGTCCCCACCCGCACCTGTTACCGCCGGGACTTGCTGACCTTTACTCCAATATCACCATCCGTCAATATCAATATCAACATCAACATCAACATCAACATCAACATCAACATCAACATCAACATCAACATCAACAGCAGTGCTTGCCCCCCGAACAGCAGTCTCACGTTCATGGCCATCTAAGTCATGTCCCCATCGTCATGCCCCCATTCAACAGGACTCAGTCTCAGATCAAACATAGCCCCAAAGATCGCGGTGAAGAGGAGGAAAAAGATGGAAGCACGGATGGTGGGGCACAAGTCGCCAAGCTCGAAGAAGGTACTTATGATGACTTCGTAGTCTTTGATTATTATATTGGCCCATTGTTTTCATTATTCTATTATTTCATTGTTCCACTGCTCCACTGCTCCACTGCTTTATTGTTGCTCCATTATGCTAAACGAAATCGTAGATGCAATGGCATTATGGCAACTTCCACAGTCACCCATCTCCAAGTTCATTTCTTCGATAAAGGGATCACCTTATTTCGATATGATGATCGACCGCTTCGTTGATAACTTTGCCCCAAATGGCCCCGCCGGTATAGACTACGGGCACGCAGATGCGTTACGCTCCGCAGCAGAGCTGAGCATATTCTCTCCACTGTTGCGCAGCGCCTTCATGGCTGGCTCTGCCCTCTATTTCGGATGCACCGTGCAGGACTGGAGGTTCGTGGCCGCTAGCCAGACCCTCTACACCGGCGTCCTGAATCATTTCCAAAAAGCTCTCTACCATCCTGAACAGTCTCGCTCGGAGGGCGTCCTGGCGACTGTCGTCGTCCTCATGGCTCACGAGGTAATGTCGTTTGATTTGTCCTTGCTTGGATAGACGCAGCTCATGTTTTCAGACTCTTCGAAGCATGTCGGAGAACGCCTTGATTATTCATTGTTATGGTGCCATGCAGCTCATTGAGTACCGAGGTCCGTACAGTCACAAGCACGGAGTTGAGCACAGCATCTTCACAGAGATGCTTCCATATTGGGTGCGTTCATATTTCCTAGTTCAAACTACGACATCATCGTAATTACTGGAACTAGGTCACAATAGCCATCAAATCTCGCAGACCCACCTTTCTAGCTGAAGAGGAGTGGAAAACAATTCCTTGGTCTGGTGGTTTCGCATCTAAAGACATCATGGCAGCACTCTTGGAGCATGTAGTCGACCTGCCAGGAATTCTGTACGAGTCCGATGAGCTCGAAAGACTAAGCTCGGATGTGGCAGTCTTCAACTCAAAATACACTCTACTGTGGGATAAGATCAACGATCTCGAGAACCGACTTCGCACCTGGAAAGTCGAATGGGCTGACAACTATCCCGCCGGGCCGGTCGTTGCTCACGAATTCCAGTCCCGCGAAGGCTTCCCCGTCTTCCAATACCGCGATATAATCAGCGAAGAGATAGTCACCCCCCTACCATTAGTCTTCCCCGATCCGCAGCTCGCTCGGGTCCTTTGTTTCTACTACGCATCTATGATTCTGCTCCTCTCTGCCGGCCGCCGACCCGCCCAGCATAGCCAGAGGCACGAGCAGTTTACCTTCGCTTGCCTCATCTGCCGGAGCATGAAGTATTTCATCAACTCGGTTCCCGGGAACATGGCCAATCGCATGATCCTCCCACTGAGTGTAGCGCACGCCTCATTTCCTGTCGGAAGTATGGAGAGGCAATTTGTCACGGAAGTGACTGGGATTCTCAAAACGAAGAGGATGCTGAATTCCTGGGACTCGTTGGCGGGTACGTTTGGGCTCTCGCTTCAGTAGGCGCAAGGGGTTTTCGTTTCAAAGAGTTTTTGATGCCAGAAAGCCGGCCTTGGATCGGTGATTAAACAGAAGGCTTCGCGAGACCTTGGATCACCTTACGCGGCGATTTTTCTCCTGCACACTCAAGTAGTGCAAGGAACATTTTGTATGCTTTTATTGTATAGTTGTGGAATCTAGATTCAAATCCTCATCTTCACCAGACCCGTTGTACTTGTAGATATCAGTTGCAAGTCTCGCAGAGAGAGGAGATCTACTGTATATAAAAATCTACCAAATAAACACTCCCGACATCATCATCACAAGACAGCGAAGCCTTTCACTCAATCTATATCAAAGACCTCCATAAAGTCCGTTAAAAAAAGGCAGAAAACACCGGAAATAAAACTCCTGTATGGCGGCTATAATAAAAGAAACGATTGATCGACACCCTCGCTCTCACAAGAGAGACGGCTTGATATAAGGCGCGCCAAGAGATTGGATACGGTAGAAGGAGGCAATCTCTAGCGATTGGGTGAGCTGTTCGCAAAGGCCACCGGGCCCTGCTCCGCGAAGCAGCATAATATTGGTTTTTATATTGTCTCTCAGCGACTCCCCTTTTTGGGTCACGCTCGGTTCGAAGAATTCAGAAGATGGCTTGGCTTGGAAAGAGGCGTGTCTTGTTCTGTTATGTTCACTTGGGAACCCGAGTTCGGTTTTGGAGGAACCGGGGTACAAGTACCTGCGTAGGGTAACACATAATTTCGTGGCCAATCATCGCACAAGGCTCGCTCCCCCCTTTTCTCTCCTCGCTCTTTGACCTTTTGCTGTTATTGTTTCTTCTTGCATCGACTTCGTAGAATCGTTGATCACGATCTATCACCAGACTAGGTTCATCTCAAAAGTCAATAAATTTAACGTCATTGTATAATCTGTGTTTATCTTGATGTATTACAAGGTACTGCTTCTTACCCATCCCACCTCTCGGCTCTTCTCTAGCCTACCTCTAGCCACGGCATCGTTTCAACCCAGTAACTACGAGGCTTATGCTCAAAACTCGACACTCCGACCGCAGCCTTGCTTTAGCCTCAAATAGCCCTGTCCAAGATGCTCTGTCGGGAAACTCAATTACATGGATGCTAATCATGAAGTCCTGGTCGCCGGATGATCCGAGAGTGCCCACCGTCCACAATCCCCAAGCCCGGTAGAACAACTTGTCACGCAAGAACACGAATCAACCGCCTGCCCATGTTGTTGACCTTGAGGTCTGCAGTTTGGTTCTATACCCAAAGTCTTCTTGCCCATCTACGACCTTTTGATGCGAGATTTCGAAGAGGCAATATAGTAGTATTCGGGTTAAATTTATTTTCGCGATTTTTCCCGTGTGCCCGCACTACTAAAAATTTAAGCCCAAATTCTACCTACTCGAACCTACCCTAGGGAATTACTTAATAACTATAACTCTAATTATAGATTTAATAATTATAAATTGAAAATATAATATACTTATTTAATTTGCGAAAAGGATACGCTTTAATTCGAGTATTAAGTCTCTTAAAAAAAGGAGGCAATCTCGATATAGTAACGCGCTAGATTTACTTACAAAACTTATATTTAAACGTATTAGAAAACTTACTAAAAAGAAAGCTAATTCGACTAAGAATAAGACTAAAGAATAAGTTAATATTATGCCTAAGCCTTTTTCGAATATAGCTTCTTTTATTAATATAAACTTTACTATTAATATAAACGTTAAGGTTATTAAACCCCCTCTTTTTAAGGTTTATAAAATCGAATTCTAAGTTAATATATTATAACTTATTATAAATTAGTAAGTTTTATATAATATATAATATTAATAATATATTCGAAAAGCCTAGCTTTTTAGATATTAATATGGAATATAACAAATTAATAGATATATATAAGATATAGTACTTAAGGGGGATACCCTTTTATTTTGGAAGATAAAAGGTAATATATAATACTTAAAGGTAGCTAAACGACGAATTAATATATAATTAAAAGGAATAAACCTCTTTTCTCGATATTTTAAAGTTTTGTAGCCTTAGAAAAGTAAATCGAGTATATATACGCTATTAATTCCTTATTACAAGACTTTATAATACTATACCCCTTATACTTCTAAAAACTACTAATTTAATTATAAAGAAGAGAATAAAGGCTTAGCTAGGCTTAATTTAACGTAGAAAATAATAGTAAAGTTATATTAACCTTAACCTTATTAGCGTTAATGATTATAATAGTTTAATAGGCTTATCCTCTCCTCTATTTACCCTCTCTTCTTACTACTTCCCTAGTGTTACAACCGTATGACAATTCATGGCCTAAGGCTTGGTAGCTAGGCTATAAGAGAACTATAAGTAGAGATCACGGGAGCAAGAGCTATTCTATAGTCACGTAATTAGATTAGTCGTCTTAAGAAGATTAGAATACTAATCTAACTAATCGTACTAATCCCGGGTTATAAAGGTTTTATATAAGTAATAGTATTTCCTTAGTAAATAAAAGCTTTATACTTAACTCAAATATAATATCTTTATATTATACTTAATAACTATAAAAGTTATACTTACCTTAACTATAATAGCTTTTCTAACTACTTAACCTAACTTAATTACTTACGAGACTAATATTAAGTAGTAAGGTTTATTATACTTTAAGTACCTAATTATATAATTACTAAAGTATATATTATATTAAAGACTAATAATATTTACTAAAGGAGAAGTATCGAATAATATATAAGTAGTTATATTAATACTAGGAAATACGCTAAGAAATATACCCGTATTACTACTAGTATTAGTAAGAAAATTATATAAGGATATTAAGATCTTATTACTAGATATATATAATAGAGAACAAAATAAACTTAAAGGATTTATCCTTTAAGTAAAACTTTACTTTACCTTTAATAAGGATAAGTTTAAGTCCGATATAAAAAGAATCTTATTTATAATCTTAAGACTAAAAAAAAAAGCACTTAACTAAATTAAAGGCTACGCTAAAGACTATATAGTTAATACTAACGACTAAAAAGCTATTATTATAGTTATAAAAAAGAATATTTAAAACTTATTTAAGTTATTACTAAGTTTTGTATTAATCTTTCGGATAATATTTAGAATAATCGATAAAGTATAATAAGCCGAACGAACTATTTAAGTCTTTAAGTAGTAAGGGTTTATAACTAATTATACGTCCGAGTTTTAAAGATATATAACTCGAACTAAGTAAAATAATAATATACTTAAAGCCTAATATTATTAAGGACTTAAAGATATAATTAAAGACAAGCTAGTTAAGGAAGACAAACCTAGCTTAATACTTAAAATAATAAAACTAGCTTATTAAATCGATAACTGACTTTATAAAAGAAGCTTAGAAAAGAAAGGCTTTTATAATCTTAAATACTAATAATTATAATAAAAGTACGAACGTTAAAGCTATAAGGAACTTATAAAGCTTAATATTATAATAAAGAAAGAACTCTCCCCCAAAAGTAAATAAAAACATATAAAAGAATATACGTATTTTAATTATAGTAAGATAGGCTATATAATAAGAAATTACTATACTAGAGGAAACGCCCGAGAAAAAGCTTAATAAAAAGGCGGGTCTTATAGCGGATTTAAAAGTAAGAACCTAAAAAAGGAAATAATTGCTATTATTATCTAAAGAAAAGGATAAAATAATAGGCTTATATAGTTATATACTATATTATAACTATTATTTATAGAAATATCTTAGGAAGAGATTATAAAAAGATTTAAACAAATTAATATCGATAATAAAAATAGTAAAATATAAATTATAAAAGAATTATCCTCTAAAGAAAATATCGAACCTATTATAAAACACTATTATAAGGCTACTCTTAAGACTATTAATTCTAGTAACTCTTAGTATATAACTCTAATAAAGATTATAAAATAATACCTAATTATAAAACTATATATAAAGGTAATATATAAAAAGAAACTATAAGAGTAAAAAGAGATACTTAAGGAACTTACTTAAGAGGAACTCCTTTAGTATTATATTTTATTAGGAACTAAGACGGTATAAGAACTAGAAATAGAGTTTTAAGAAGAATAAATAAAAAAAGTAAGATAATAGACTAAATAAGTAAGAATCGGGAATATAAGCGTATTAGAATATTAAGAAGAAAGACTTAATAGGCTTATATTATATTAGCTAAAGCTTTACTACTTTAAGGAAGCTATTATTATATAAATAAAAGAAGTTATAACTATCCTAGTACCCTAAGTTATTAAAAGCTAGTAATATCGCAATAAACTATCTGAAAATATCGACTATAAATTAGAACTAACTAAAATAATTTAAGTATTAAGCGTTATAAAAGAACAAATATAAAAAGTAATAAAAGATATAAAGGAAAAAGATAACGTTATAAGGACTAATTACCCTTAATATAAAAAACTAATATAAAGCGCTTACTATATAAATAGTTATCTCGTTTACTACTGTTTAAAAATAAATTATAAAAGGTTTTTATAACAAGTAAAACCTATTTATTAACTAGAAATCGTATTAAAGAAATTATAAATAGACTTTTTATTTAAATTATTATTAAGATTAAATAGCGAATCGTTAAAAAACTAAGAGGCACTAAAAGAAAAAGGCTACCTTTAGAACGCTATAAAGAGCCTAGGAACCTATATAATAGACGGCTATATATAGTAAGAGTAAGATAGTAGCTCTTACTCTTAATCCGTCTTAATAGATACTCCTTATAAGTAATAATAAACTTAAAAGTAATAAGTAACTTTATTAATATAAAAATAGTTATAAATAAATTCGGAATTTTTAAGAAGCGAGACTTATATAATTTAAGTATTATTAATAAAGAGACAATTAAGTCTAATAAGGGAATAGTAACTTATAAAACTAAACGTCTCTAAATAAAAACTATAAAGGGATATACTAAAGAGATTTAACTTAATCTCGTTACTATAAGAACTTACGTAGTAATTCTTAGTATACCTTAACTTTAACTTTATAATTTGCTAATTAACTAAAAATAGAAAAGTATTACTTTAAGTTAATATTCGTATCGATATAATAATAAAATACTCTAAGGAGATAATAAATCTCTTAACCGGGAAAAGTTATATACGACTATTTTAAGTATAGAGGACTAAGCCTAGGCCTCTATACTAAAGCAAATACTAGTAGTATATAAGAAATATAAGTTTCTATTTCGGGAAGCCCCTCTTAATAAGGCCCTTTTAAAGTATAAGCTATAAGATTACGAAATACTTATTAAGCCAAGAAAGAGTCTTACGTTTAGACTAATCTATTAGCTATTAGCGAAAGAGTTAATTATATATAAAGAGTATATCGACTTAAATTTAAAAAAGGGATTTATAAGACTATTTATATTATTAGTAGCAAGTCTATTATTATTTGTACTAAAGAAAAATAAAAAGCTAAGACCCTATATTGACTATTACTAACTTAATAATATTATAGTTAAGGATTAGTATTTATTACTCTTATTTAACGAGTTATACGATAAATTAAAAGAAATACAATACTTTACTTACTTAAATATATAAGGGGCTTATAACCTTATATATATTAAGTTAAGAAAAGAATAGAAGATAGCGTTTAGGACACGATATAAGTTATATAAGTATATAGTTATATTATTTAAATTAACTAATATACTTATATTATACTAATAACTAATTAATAATACTCTATACAAATATTTAAATATCTTTATTATTATATACTTAAATAATATTCTAATATTCTCTAAAAACAAAGCAAAATATATTAAATATATAAGGAAAGTCCTCGTAAAGCTTATAAAGATATCTCTTATACTAGAGCTAAAGAAGTATAAGTTTTATAAGAAAGAAGTAACTTTTTTAAAATTCTTTATTAAATATAATAAGATAAGAATAGACTTAGAAAAAGTAAGAGTTATAATCGAATAAAAAGAACTAAAAACTATTAAGGAAGTTTAGTCCTTTTTAAAGTTCGCTAACTTTTATTAAAGATTTATTTTAAACTACTTAATAATAGCGAAACTACTTATTAAACTTATATAAAAGAATAAAAAGTAAAAATAGACTAAAGAAGCTTAATAAGCTTTTGATAAACTTAAGGCGCGATTTGTATCGGCCCTTATCCTTATTATATTTAACTTAAAACGAAAAACAATCTAAAAAACAAATACGTCCGATTTTATTATTAAAGTAATAATTAGCTAGCCCGATAATAAAAGAAAGCTTAAACTAATTGTATATTATTTACGAAAACTCTTACTAATAAAGTTAAACTATAACGTTTATAATAAGGAACTACTTACTATTATTATAATATTTAAATAATAGAGAGTATATCTAAAAGGCTTAAAATACTAGGTTTAAGTATAGACGGACTATAAGGATCTTATAACCTTTACTATAATAAAGATCCTTAATAAAAGACAAGTTAAATAATTAGAAATACTCTTAATATATAACTTTACTATCTCGTATTAAAAAGGATTAGAAAACGTAAGAATAAACGCGCTAAGCTACTAATAAGAATATAGTAATAAGCTAATAGAAAGGCCCCGCATAATACTTAAAGAAGTTAATAAAAATATAAAGTATAATTACAAACTCTTAGCTATAATTTCTATTATAAAAGATAAGAATCTAGAAGTACGAATTAAAGTAATATATTAATAAGACAAATACGCTATTAGAATCTTTAGGAACCTAACGAAGGACTTCTATACAAATTACTAAGGAATACTATAATATAAAGAATTAGTATATATTCTAATAAGATTAAGAAATAAGTTTGTTTATACGCAATACTTATTACTAGCCTATAGACACTAAGGTATTAATAGAACCCTTAAAAGGTTATTACGAGACTATTACTTCTTAAGGATAAGGAAGGTAATAAAGAAAAAAGTCTTAAAATACAATTTATATAACAAAAGTAAACCAAATTAATATATACCGTATAGGCTATTATAACTGGCCCTAGTACTTAAAAAGGCATAGAAATTAATAGCTTTCGATTTTATAATTAAACTATTACTATTTAAGAAACTAATAACGAACGTTATTTATAACTTTATTTGGGTAATTGTCGACTAACTAACTAAGTATAAATACTTTATACTATATAAGGAAGGAAGTAATATAATAGAACTTATATATATATTTATTAAAATAGTTATTAGCTAATATAGTCTACTAGACGAGATTACGTTAGATAAGGACAAGTTGTTTACTTCTAAGTTCTAGTTATTACTAATAGTATAACTAAAAGCAAACTATAAACTATTTATAGTATTTTACTTATAAATAAATAAACAAACGGAAAGACTAAACTAAACGTTAGAATAATACTTAAGGGGTTATATTAACTATAACTAAGACAACTAAGTAAAACTCTTACTAATAGTAGAATTTGTATATAATAATACTAAAAGCAAGCCTATTAGAATATTACTATTCTTTGCGAACTATAAATACTAACTAGAAGTATATCGATAACTAAAGAAGGATAAACAAATAGCCTAGTATACCCTTATAATAGCTAACTACTTATAAGGACTTTACAAGTAATTAGCTAGAGATATCTAGTTTATTAGATTAAGAATAATAACTTATATAAATAAAAAGCGAAATATAAAGCTTATACTTAAAGAGAGGAATAAAGTTTACTTCTTACGAAAAAACATTAAGATAAAACGACCTAATATAAAACTTGACTTTAAGAAGTTAGAACTATTTAAAGTTCTAAAAAGAATTAGAGTAGTTAATTATCGGCTAAGACTACTAGAAAAATCCCGACTATACCCTATATTTTACGTCTCTCTATTAGAATTAGCAAAAAGACTTATAACTATAGTTATAAATATCGAAATTTAACTAGAAAACAATTTAAATATTTATAAAGTTAAGGAAATAAAAAATATTAGAAAGAAGGGGAATTAGTAAGAATATCTTATTAAGTAAAAAAGATATAATAATATAAACAATATATAAGAACTTATAAAAAACTTTAATTATCTGGATTTCTTAAGATAGTTCTATTAAGACTATTCTTAGTCGCAATACTAGAAAAACTTACGTCTAATTAAAAGGGGTTAGTAAAGTTAAAAGAAGTAAGGGCTAGCGTAAGGTCTAAATCTAATAGAAGATTAAAGGATATAATAAAAAAAGTTATAATAAGATTAATAATAACCCTCTCTTTTTCTTTTATTATATTTAACTTATTAAGGGACTTAAGACCTCGACGTAATATTTCGGCTACTCTTTTTTAAAATATTTTCTTTTACTTTTTAAAACAAGTTAGCTTAGTAAATACCTTTAAAAGCTAAGTAAGTAGTCGCTATTACTTAAATAATATAGCGTCTAAATCTAAGGTAAGTTTGGTCTTAGCGCGCTTAAGACGCTTTTAATTACCTTTAAAGGGACCTTAAACGTTATAAGAAAAGTTATTAGAGCGAATATATTTAGTATATTAGTCTAAATTAGTAGATACTACGCAATATTTGTAATTACGAAAATAGTAAGAATAAAAAGGTATTATATAACCTTTAGCTTTTATATAAGAATATAAGTTTAAATAATACTCGGTTTTGTAGGATTATTAAGGGGGTATAATAAAAAAGGAAAAAGCCTTAAACTTAGAGATAACTATTTTTTATTATTTATTTAACGTATAGGACTATACTAGGCTAAGAGGGGGATAATATTATAACCGTATAATAATTTATAGCCTAAGGCTTAGTAGCTAGGCTATAAGAGAATTATAAGTAAAGATTATAAGAGTAAAAGCTACTTTATAGTCACGTAATTAAATTAGTCGTCTTAAGAAAATTAAAATACTAATTTAACTAATTATATTAATCCCGGGTTACGAAAGTTCTATATAAGTAATAGTATTTCCTTAGTAGATAAAAGCTTTGTACTTAACTTAAATATAGTATCTTTATACTATACTTAGTAATTATAAAGGTTATACTTACTTTAATTACGATAGCTTTCCTAACTACTTAACCTAATCTAATTACCTATAAGACTAATACTAGGTAGCGAGGTTTATTACACCTAGGCCCTCTTACTCTTATACAAATAAGATACTAAGTATAAAGAGTCGATTAAACAATTAAGCTAACGTATTAGAATATATAATAAAGTCTTTATAAGAATCCTAAAAGTATAATAATAATATATACTTAAATAGGGGAATAGGGAAGGCTTACTTTGTTATAAAAACCTACCCCGTAATCTACTTTATATTATAAGATAAATACTTATACAACTAGGCTAAAGTATTAATATATTATATTAATAATATAAATAAATTATTTCCTAGTAATTATACGTTTATAAAGATCTCTAAGTATATAAATAAAGTAATAATAAAGGGAGTAAGTAAAAGAAAAAGAGGGGTTCTAATTACTCTTATAAGTACTATAATTACTCTATTAATTAAAGCCGAATTATAATGCTTACGCGATTAAATAAAACAAGAAAAGCTTAAATACGAGATTAAGTTATTTAAATAATATTTAGTATACTTTTTTCTTTATTATTTAATAAGTTTTTAGCCCCTCTTTAGGCCCTCTTAATTTGGGTATTTAGTATATAATACTACTTAGCCGTAACTTCTCTATCCCTTAATAATATTATAACTATTAACTTAAGAAGTAATTCCTTAGCTTTCTTTATTTCTTTTTCAATCGATTATTATACTTGAAAAGTAAAATTAAGAGTTATAAAAAGAATAATAAAAGTAGGTTATTAATAAGGTTAGGACCCGCTAACTTATAGACATTTAGTATTCTCTCTTATAACTTATTAAAAGTAGAATTAAGTTAAAAGAAGCTAAAGACAATATAAAATTAATTATAATACTTATTAAGAATAAGGGAATCGCCTTTTTTATTCGAGATATTATCTCTAAGTTTAAGGAATAATATAAAGGCTAAAAAAAAGGGGTTAGAGGTAATATAAACTTTCTCTTAAGTTTAAATTAGGGAATTTAAGTATAAAATACTTTTCTTAACTAATTAAAGTACTTAGTTTCTCTTTCTTTTATTTATTTTTATTCGATTTCGTAAGTTAATTAAGTATTTTAAGGGAAATAATATACTTAGAGTTCTTCAATTTTTATACTTAGAGAAGTCTTAATAATTAAATAACTACGCATTTTATTAAACTCAAATTAAGTACTAAAAGTACTAAATAAATAAAGAATTAATATCTAATAAAAGTTTAATTAAATTATTTAAATTAATTAAATAGTAAGTATAAATTAACTAATAGAAATTTCCTCCTTACTAACCTTATATCCTTACTTAATAACTTATTTAAAGTAAAGGATTATACTTAAATATTTCCTCTCTTTTTTTCTTAGTATTTATATAGTAAATTATACTTAATTGTCTAGTACGTTAGGGACTCTAATATAATAAAAGTACCCGCGAGTATTTACTTTTGCCTTTTCCCCTATTTTAACTTGATTAATTACTTATATAATATATTTCTAGTAATCCGCGAATCGATAATATTTTATACGATAAGTATATTTAATAAAAGCCTTAAATTTACTAAAGAACTCTTTAATAAGGTTAAAATTTAAAGAATAAAGAGGTAAGAAGAGTATAATAATCTCTTTTATATAATATATATATTTAACCTTATCGATATAAGTATAATAAAACTTAGCGTTATTTATTATTAATACTAAGTACTTTATTAAGAATAAGTTTATAATGTTAAGAAAGTTATTAATAACGAAATAATAAAATATATTAGTAATATAAGAGCTATAAAATAATATAAAGTCGATTACCCCCTCGAGAGAATATATAAGTAATACTTAAACCCTCTTCTTCTTAACTAACTACTCTTTTATTATTATATATATATTATATTAAGAGTATTTAAATCGACGATTTCTAGTTCGATTATTACTCTTATACTCATTAATATATACTAGCTAGTTTGCTTAGAATATATAAAGTTAATATTAATAATTAAATTAAACTTCTTTATTCTTTTACTTTAGTTTTATACTTAACTTCTTATGTGTAATATCGATATGTTTTAATAGCTTTGATATAATAAGTTAAGTAACTCGAATAGCGTATATATTATAAAGAAATTTAGTGATTTCGTCTTAATATATAATTAGTATAATACTTATTAAGTAGGCTACTGACTTAGCTATTTCTATAATTAAGGTAAGAGAGGGACTAGGTGTATTACAATTAATAGCTTCTCTAAATACTATCTCTTGCTTTATCTTCTTATGTATATTGCGTATTATAACTATAGTAGTATCGAACGCAATTGTAATTCTATTCTAATTAAGTTTATTTATATTACGCGCAAGGCATGTCCGGATTAAGGCTTTTACTGCGATAGCTTCTCTAAATACTATCTCTTGCTTTATCTTCTTATATATATTACGTATTATAATTATAGTAATATCGAATATAATTGTAATTCTATTCTAATTAGGTTTATTTATATTATACGTAAGGTATGTCCGGATCGAGGCTTTTATTATAATAGTAAGGGAATAATCACGCATTAAACCTATTCCTTTAAGGGTTAGAAAGTATTAATTAATAAGAGTATTTTGAGCTATATACTAACTTAATTAAGCGTTACGTTATAGAGTTATTACTAGTTTAAGTAAATTTGGGGCTCAAATTTTTGGTGGTGCGGGCACACGGGAAAAATCGCGAAAATAAATTTAACCCGAATACTACTATAAGAGTATATCCTTGACCGTTACGCCAATCTTGTGACCTTCATTTTCAACACACAAATGGCCCTACTAATGATGAAAGCTCATAACGCAAACAATGCTGGGGAAGTTTTACTTTACATTAGCTTGAGCTTCTTCCTATGGCCTGATTTCACAGCACATACTGTACTCGAGTACTACTATATTTCGGCAATCATCATGAACAACACAGCCTTCGTTTCCCTACCTTTTCCCATCAGCAATCTCGTGTCCAGTCCGCAGGAAGCTTCCCGATACACGAAGTACTTACACATATGAGGTCTTCGCAGCTCTGGAAATGGGCCTGATTATGAGGCCAGGGATCACTTTTTTCTCCGCGTCCTTGCAATCTTCGATTATTCGCTACAATTGTCTGTTTTGAAAGCTGGTATAATCTATTAACCCACCAGTCGCTCATCCGAAACTTTCTTAGCTGGTAAGCAAAGTTGGACATCTTCCCTCTCGAGGGTTGGAAAGACTGCCCCGTACTCGCTGGAGACCCCGAATCAGTCAAAGTTTTCCGAAGAGGATCCCTGACTCCCCTAATGAGCGTAGAAAGGGAAACACTTCTCACCTGAAGCACAGCGAGAAGATCTGTATAGATTCCATCTTCTTTTATCTTTTTCCGAACAAGATCTTGCGCCCCGCCTAGTATCGGATTCACAGTTGTGATCTTGCTAACCCATGATACGAAAGAAGAGGTTGCGGTGCCATCAACTCGTGTTGATTCGCTGCTTCTACACGTATCTATTGTGTGTCAATTATTGTCAAACATGTGTTACTGTATCAGGGAGTCTAAAGTAAAAGGAAACTCACTCTGCATCTTTTTCCATCGACCATATTTTCCCACCAAGCTCTTCCCACAGCTTTGTCCAGTAGCACAAGTGGAAATCTACTGTAAAGTATAATGACATGAAGCTCCTGCACCGTCTGGTTTGGAGTCGAGGGAATACCGGCGTCTGAGATTTCCCCGATTATCTGACCACTAGACTCGGTAGAGTCATTTCAGCCCATAAAAGCTCCCTGACTGAAGTCAGCTCATCGAGCCTTTTTGAAAGCCTGATATGCCAGAAAGTACCCATTTTCAGGCGCCGGAATTTGACTCACCCAATCGTAAGTAGGTGCAAATTTCTACAGTGTCGCCTGTAAACCAAAGAATGGATTCGCCATGACCAGAGTACGTCTCATTGAATTGAAGATAGGTCTTGAGCTCCGGCTACATGACATTGAAAGCGATGTCCGGTGCTTGACAGGGGTCATTTGGGGAGAAGAACATTACAACATCTTGCGATCCCAGCCAGGGCGTGAGTAAAAAGCATCACTTATAGAGACTGTGGATATTAATGGTAATGGGTCTCCCCGTTATGTTCGGGGTTCGGGGCTCTGGCTTCTTTGCTCGCTGCACTGAACGGATGCTCGGCAGTGGCAAGGTGCGTATTTGGGTCAATCAAGGTGCCATCGTAATACATTCCATTCAAGATATTCAGACTGATATTATTCTGGTGGGAACTGCCTTCCCATAATAGAACATCTGGAATGAAAGGATCTGGGGTTTTTAGGATTTCTGCTTGAGAGTACGGTTTGGAGAATCGGCGTGGCAGATGAGGTGGATTTGAGACTGCCTCTGAAGTCCCGAGGAGAGCTGCAATGAAGAGTAGTAGAATTTTCACGTTGATCCAGTCGTTAGGACGTGAATGGACTTGGGTGGACTCTCCTGCATTTTTTGAAGTCCTTGGTGTCATATATGTGCTTCTCTATCTCAACAATGTCGATCTCTTGATCTCTGGATCTCACTCCAGTCAAGCAGCTCGGCGAAGCAAATACGGTCACTAATTGGGCAAATAGTTTAGGTTTAACCCGATCACTCAAATGGTTTCGGGAAAATCGGACGAAATCATTCTTGTTTGCGCGCTCAATCAACGGGTTTCTTGGAAGTGTTCTTCCAAGTGCGGGGTATGGCGGGGTAGTAATAGTAAAGATCCTCCAATTCTTTCCAGGAAGCTCGCGTAATAACTCGCCGTTGTGCTCGTACCGTAAGCTAACCAGTTTCCCAGCCACCGACCCATCGGTCCTTCATCTGAAGGTAAACCAAAAATATATCCTCAAAATCTCCGAGTTCTGCCTTCAGCTTATATGGCATTGACAATAGGGGCGACCTTTAGTCTCGAGCTCAAAGATCCGCTTTCCCGACCATCTTACCTCCAGCTACGATCCCACCCTTCGTGTCAGGTCAATGATCGTCAGTGGTGCCGTAGTGTGAACAGAAGGGCCGGTTTCCCCTCAGTTGGGGTTCCCACTTCTTTTGGGTCAGGTACAGCAAGCTGCAGAATTCTCTCTTTCCTTCACCAAAACCCTTGAGCTTCTACAGAAGAGCCAAAGTCCTTCATGTCAGCCCACCAGGATCTGTGATTACGTCAGGCATATCTCAATGTGGTTGCTCGCTGATTTGATTTCGGTCCGAACTTTTGCGTTGGATTAGATCTGCAGCATTTTGTCTCTTTCTCGTGCATATTGAAGCCTGACAGCAGCAACGTTAAGTTCTCCGTTCTCCGACTTACAGTACTGCGTCACTGCCCCGCAAAGCTTGGCACGATACATAAAGAGCTCAGCTCCCTATCCTCCTGTCGGGAAGTGTTCCGCATACGGATTATTATCTGCTGTCATCGAGATGAAGATGTTGTTTCTTATTCTCATGCAAGCAGCTTTGGCTGTCTCCCAAAACAGCTCCTCTAATGCCTCTGCACCATCTTCTATCATTCCGACCCCAACAGCCTCGATAAGTCTCAATGGCTCCAGTGGTACTACCACCGTTTCAAACCCGACAGCATTTTCTTCCTCTATTGTGATCACTTGGAATGATCTCTGGGATTTATTCGTTGGTCCAGTGTCAATGGCTACAATGAACACCACAATGGCCGCAACTCCCATTCCCACGAGCGAGCTCATTCCGCCTCCTGGACTATACTACAGCTCATTTCCCACTGGCCAACAGATTCCTATGGCTTCGAAGAATAGCAGTTGGAGTTTTCCGAAGGGATTCTGGTGGGGTGTGGCGAGCGCTGCTTACCAGGCTGAGGGAGCTGCAAAAGCAGAAGGCAGAGGACCTTCGATCTGGGACGTACTCCTACATCGGGTTACAGGGTACACGGTTGCAAATCAGACGGGCGACATTGCTGATAATCATTATTATATGTATAAGCAAGGTATGTATCCATCTCAGATATGTAAAGACCATAACGTTAATTTATATTCAGATATTGCTCGTATCGCAGCTCTTGGAGTGAAAACATACTCCTTCTCGATCAGTTGGTCACGTATATTCCCCTTCGGAAATGGCCAAATCAACCAAGAAGCTCTTGAACATTACGACGATGTTATCAACACGTGTATAGAATATGGAGTTGAGCCTTCAGTAACCCTCTTCCACTGGGACCTTCCTCTCAACCTACAAAACCTCTACGGCGGATGGCTTTCGAGCGAGATCGTCGATGACTTCCTCAATTATGCCAAAGTGGTTTTCTCATACTACGGCAACAAGGTTCCTCGCTGGTTCACTGTCAACGAGCCGATTGTTTTCTGGTAAATCTCAAATCATAGTATCAAAAAGTGATGGAAACATACTCACGTGATTCAGTGATGACTATCCCCTCCCGGACAATTACTTCACCAACACTTCGATTCCCAAATACCAACAGCCATACTGGTGTGGTCACCATGTACTACTAGCTCATAGCGGGGCCTATCACTTGGCACGTTCACTGGGCATCAACGGAACAATATCATTCAAAAACAACGGGGGGTATAAGATCCCACTGACCAATTCCAGCGCTGACGCAAGGGCGGTTCAAAGGGCTTGGGACTTCAATGAAGGATGGTTCGCTAACCCTACATTTATCAACGGCGATTATCCAACGAACTTGAAGGATTTTGTCTCAGATTTCCTTCCCGACTTTACAGATGCCGAGAAGCAAATGATCAATGGGACTGCTGACGTTTTCGCACATGATGCGTACACTTCTCAATTCTACTTTGGTTAGCACCGTTTACTATTCTCTACTCACACTAGAAACAGCAGTGACTGACACAATTGCCGCAGCACCTGACGCCGGAATTGACTCCTGCGTACAAAATAAATCCAACCCGCTCTGGCCCTCCTGCGCAAACACAAGCTATACCTACTCATCCTCCGATGGAGGCTGGAACGTCGGTCCCGCTGCAGATCCGCTATCGCCCTGGCTACACAAGGCTACAGACTGGGTACCCGCCTTTCTCCACTACATTGCAGACACGTGGAAGCCGGCGGGAGGAATCGCCGTGACCGAGTTCGGATTCGCAGAGCCTTTCGAGGTCCAGAAAACCATCAAGGCAGACATTTTGTTTGATCCCATCAGGAGTTCGTACTACAAGGATTACATGGAAGCGATTTTGATCGCCATCAGTGAGGGCGTCAACGTGGTTGGGTGTCTGGCGTGGAGCATTTTCGATAATCTGGAGTGGTCTGATGGGTACCAGGACAAATTCGGCTTGCAGTAAGTAGCAATCTTGAACGAAGAGCGAGACCTTGAACTTGGCTAACTGGACTTAGGTACGTCAACTTCACTACTCAGGAAAGAGCCTACAAGGCTAGTTTCTTTGAGTATGTGAATGCGTTTGTGACTTATGGACAAGACGAGGTCGTTCCGCATTATGTACCTAGCTAGGAGTAAAATAACGAACTTTGGATTTACTCAATTCGAGCCCGTAGTATGCCTCCATCTTTCCCCGACTTTGCTCGAGAAGATCTCGCATATCGTCAAGTGGACCGGAGGAAAGAAGTCCGCTGATGTTAAGTCCGATCTCATTGTTCTCAGACTTACTATTGACAACACCAACGGTAACATGACCCAAACCAATCTCCTCAATGACTATATTGGGAAGGTTCCGCAATATGAGCCATCGAAGCCCCCAAAGCCATAGCTACTACCAAGTATCTGTTCTCCGTTGATATTTATCTCAATAACGATAATAAGAAGCCTGTTCGCGAACCTGTCGTTGCTGACTCTCAATCTAGTTTTCACTTTCAATCACTAGTCGCAGCATACGCATCCCATTTCACATCCATTCAGCACTCTGAAACCGAAGTCGAAATTGCCTGGGCTAGGACGACACTAGGGGAAGGAGGGGAAATGGAATGGAGGATATCCATTTGGAACTCTGAAACCGAAGTCAAAATTTGTCTTGATAGCAACGATACTAGGCGAGGGAAAGGAAATGGAGTAAGGGAAGGGAAGTGTATTATGGCTGGGGTCTTTGCAATCGATTTTTATCGCGACACATTAGCATACCAAATGAGAGTTGTGGGCAACTCTCTAAACCGGGGGACCTGTTATGGAGGGGAAGTTGCTAACCTGGTTTCCCGGATGCCTGAGGAACCAGGCAGTCTAAATGTATTTAGCAGAAACTTATCCCTTTTTCCCCTTTCAACCTCAAGAATGTTTCCTTGGTTCGAAATCGAGTTTGTCGAATACGCTGTCGGTGTCGCTTGTGTTGTCGATGTCACTTGCACTGTCGATGTCGCTATCGCACGTAAGGCTGAATTTGCTACCTCAACAACGACATCATCAATCTTTGATAGAACTCTTATGGCATTGACAGTGGATAGTCACAACCCCGTTGAATAGCTTATTTTGCTTCCGAGTAAGATCTCGCATCTCTACTTCGAACTCTTAATGGGTAGTTTTTATTTTCCTGGTTGTTGTAGCTATGCTTCCTAATGAACAATTCCAGTGTCGGGTTCGCATTGTGCTCGATGGCGGAGTTTGGTGGTACCACAACGAGAACGCGCTGACCGCTCATGTAAAGAGGTCCTCACGAGATCTGCTTGATGACCTTTGACTTTCCCGTGCCAGGCGGGACTTTGATCAGCGCCGATGGTCGATTAAGTATTCTATGAAGGGCGAGGTAAAGCATCATATCTCAACTTCGAAATGCATTTTGGCATGGGGATGGGAACAAGCATCCCGTTCGGGCTCTAACCGCTAAATTCTACGAGCTCTAGGCGCTCACGCGCAGTCTTACAAGGCCTAACCACTAATCTGCGCAGTACAAACGCTAACACCACTTGAGCTTCGATTTGCACTCCGAGAAACTCTTCCGCATATTCAGTTGTTTAGCGCGGCTTCCTTGTCTTTGTGCGCTACACCATTGGTACCTTCCTCCTTCTCCAACCTCTCCCTCCTCTCCGTCAGACTCTCGCTGTTCTCGGGGTCGAAGAACGGCCGCTCTCCATGCACCGCAGTGCGCTTCCCCTCTCGCAGAGTCACGTCGTAGCCGCCCGGGATAGCCTTGTGGACGACGATGCGATTGTCCCAGAAAGCTACCGCGCCGGGTGTCCACTTCCAGCGCGCGGTAAGGTCGTCTGCGTTGAGGAGATGCTCGCGGAGGAAGGCGAGGATGTAGTTTGATTCTTGACCGTTCAGTTCTTCGATCCGCTCGATGAATGTTGGGTTGTAGTTCAGGGACTTGAGACGGGTCACGGGATGAGTCCGAACCTGGTTGGTTGTGTCAATCGCGATATATGGTACTAGATGGGGGTTTCGGAATCAGACGCTGACATACCAAAGGATGAGCTGTAGCAATAGGAGCTCTGTGTGGAGTCCCACCTCCGTTGATCGAGGCCAGGTAGCCTCTCTGTTAGCTATTGTTAGTATTCTCATTTGCTTAAAGGTCATTTCCTTGCCTTACTTCAGAAGAGTGGATTGCACTCAGGCTCTCAAACGTTTTCTGGAACGTAGGGCTCAGCTTGTCAAACAGAGCAGTTTGGCTAGTGAAAATTGTGTCGCCGCCGCTCGGTGGGGTCTTGACCATACGGAGAAGTGTGTAAGATGGTGGGTTCAACTCGAAGGAGTGATCCCCGTGGTATTCCGCACCATAATGGTCATGTTGCCGAATATTACTTCGACCCGTCAGTGATTTGGTGTCAAAGATTGAGGGAGTACCTACCCGCCTCGCCCAATGATCGTTACGTGCTTTGGATCTTGCTGGTTAGGATCTTTGTCTTGCTACGTAATATATCAGAATTATGAAAGAAAGCAAGGACTCATGTGATTGATATCTTACCACTCCATAGTAGGAAGCGAGCTCATGTTGCTGGTCAAGTGTAATATCTTGATCTCGAAGAAATACCACCCCTCTCTGTCATAGTTAGAAAGCTTCTATACCATAGTGATTCAGACCCACCTCAGCTACTAGTAAGGCTAAGTCATCCTTCTGCTCGTCTGTCAATTTGCTTAATTGGATGCCTTTCAATTCGGTGCCGATAGTCGGGGTGATTTCCTCGACTGCTGACGCTTGGGAAAGTAAGGACTTTTTTGTTGGATCAGCGAAAAAGGCTCTATCACGAGCAGGAGTAAACTCCTTTATCGGGGGGTCTGGAGGAGTGTATGATAACACAGCGGAAGAGATTTTGGCGGCGACCATTGTCGAGTTTTGATAGCTGAGCTTGATTTTGGTTATAATTTCGGGAAATAAGTACAGGCAATTATTATCTGAGGACGTTGAACTCCAGATATCGAACTTCGGTCTTTCACGAGAAGATAGTCTTAACGAGGTTGATTTAAAGCATGGAAGCAGGTCCACGTGAACGCGCCACCTCTTGATCGTCCAGATTACTGTACGCAACTCTAGTCGACGAGAGGGTTGCTGTGAGGAATCATGAGCTCCCAGACAGATATCCCACCCTTGAAGACCCAATGAGGGGAAGCAGAATGGGGAGCTAATGCTAGATAATCCCGTCACCATAGCGAATTATTGCGACTGCATCTCAAAAAGGTTAGAAATTCCCCGTAATTGCATCTTGGGTGTCGTCTTGATTTAAAAGCACTCACACCATTATCGGGGTAATGTCACCATACCACTCCGGGAACTGTCAGAGTAGCGAACATCAGCGAGGCGCTCACCAATAACAACTCGCAAAGATTTCCCTCAGATTAACTCAATCGTCTCCTAATTATATAGAATCCTTATCTTCAGAATCACTACCGTTATCATCATGGCTACCGAACTCTTTCAAACCATCACCCATCTCACTTCCAATGGCGCCGCAAAATCAGAAATCGGCGGTAAACAACTGACCCTCGCTCTCGGAGGACTTTATATCGCTTCAACCACAAACGCCGCGAAGCCTCTCTTGGTATGGGAGGAGGAGAAAGGCTATGCGCGGTACTACATACCCACCGAGTCACTCCACGACAGCATCAAAGCCCTGTTGGCTGAATCCCCTTCTACCAACGGCCACGCGGGGCCGAAGGTTAAACTTGTGAATGTAGAAACACTCACGAGCAAAGGCGGGGAGCCGCAAGCTTTGATTGAGCGCCTGACTGTCGGGTCGAAGTCCACGACGTGGGCGCGCTTTGTCGACGGGCCATTCAAGGATTTCATCAGGTTCGAACGGAACGAGATCGGTAGGCTAGACCTCCCTCCTCATCTCCCACACGGTCCTGCTCTCGACGATACGGGATACATGGCTGATATCCTACTGACGCAGACGACTGGTTCGAGAACGGAGCGCTGTTTGCGGGCATCAAGAACCCGTACAAGAGGATCGACACCGCCGCTGTATCGCACCACATAGTGGTGAAGATCGACGGCGAGAAAGTCGCGGAATCAAACGTCGCCGTTCTGCTCAATGAGACGGGCTTGAAGGAGAGTTATTACCTCCCCGCTACTAGCATCTTGGATTGGGGCGCAGTGACCAAGAGCGATCTTCGGACTGCCTGTCCGTATAAAGGGGAAGCGTGGTAAGTTGACTCCCATTCCCTCGTGACCGGTGTGGGATTGCTGATGATGTGTTCTCAAGGTATCTTTCATTAACTGTTGGGGGCAAGAGGCATGAGAATTATGTCTGGTATTATCAGTATCCGACACATGAGAGTGCTGCTTTGCAGGGGTTGGTTAGCTTCTACAATAAGGAGAACGTAGATATTCTCGTGGATGGAGTTAAGATATGATGTTAGGTTTCATTGATTGCTCATATCCGGGGGAGGGGGGGGAGATAATTTGCCCAGACAAATATCCGGGCATAGGAAAGCTGCAGAGGACTATTGAATCAATGGGATATCTGAATATGATGCGTCCCCTAGAACACCTCCTCTCTTCTGCGGATACCAACCCAACACTCTTTAGGTTTCTTTGAAAACCCTTCATGACTCACCAGCTTCTTCTGGTGTAATTCAAACGCATACCGTCGAAAAACGCTCCCAATAATAATCTGCAATTCCATAACCGCCACATTCTGCCCTACACAAGCTCTCGGTCCATAACTAAACGGATTGAACGCCATTTTCTGCCTCGTGCTCAAATTCAGCCATCGATCCGGCTTGAAGTCTTCAACATCGGGGCCCCAGATCTCCTCTAGATGATGTATTGTAAAGGAGGGGACGGAGAGCACGGTACCACAAGGGAAATGCGAGGACTCAAAGGTGATTCCTTCCGGGGCTGTGACGATTCGGGGAAGACCGAGGGCGGAGGTGGAGTGGAGGCGCATTCCTTCATCGATGCAGCGTTTCAAGAATGGCAGGTGTTTGACTTGGGAGTAGCTTGCTACTTCGACTCCCTCTGCAATCGCGGCATCTAGCTCGGCCTGAAGTCTCGGGATGATGCTTCCCGGAGCTGCACGCTCGCCGTGTAGGATCCAATAGAAGACTGCGCAGCAGGTATTGGAAATCGTATCTGACCCGGCGATGAGTTGTGTGAGTGCTTCGGCGGTGACTTCTTTCCTGCCCATTTTTTGACCGGCGGCATCCTTGCCTTGCACGAGGCGGGTGAGGAGGTCGTTTCGTTCTTCGCCGGCTACACCTTTCTCAGCTGCGTCGAGTCGCGCTGCTACGGCTGCGACAGCTATACCGTTGAGATTTTGCACTGCGGATACCCCAAGTCGGAAGAACGGATCAGGGAGGTACTTAGCCCAGGGTCTGAGTGCAGGAAGGAGGCCGAGAGTCGACGAGACCTCGCCTCGGCGGTTAAGGACTTCGACAGCGGGAGCGTATGATATTGGACCACCGGGGATGAGCTGGACTTCGGTTTCGTCCTTGCCTTTGCTTACCATACCAAAGGGAGCTCCGAACGCTAGATCGCCAATGATATCGAATGCGAGGTAGCTGAACCAGGGCATTGCGTTCATTTCCGTGAATGAATCGGGTGGGGTGGAAGAAGAGATTCGATCGAGCTGAGTAACCCAGCGCTGGACGTTTGAAGTCATGTGGGGCTCAAACTCGCCGACAGACTTTGGTGAGAAGGCATGAGCGATCATTTTGCGTTTCCGAGTGTGGTCTACTCGATCTCGTGTGTTGAAGACACCAGTGGTGCCCACAACGAAAGCTTCGTAGAAGTGACTGTCTTTGCATCAGCTTGACGGATATATAGTCTTCATAACAGAGGCTTACTCTTTCAGAAACCCATTTCCATGTGCATAAACTGTCTCCAAGCCCCGCTCATCTGCAATAGAGACATGATTGAACCCGATTCGTACCACCTTGCCATATTTCCGATGCGCCCAGTCGACCGCTGCGAACTTTTGACCTCGACGTGCCGCCAGACCAAGCCATAAATTGCTAAATTTCGCCGGGAACGGACCTGGATATTTGGCTAGAGATTTGTATGTGGTGAAGTATGGTATGAGATAATACAAAGCAATGTAGATAGGAATGAGAAGTCCTATCCAGGGGGTGAGAAGAGAAAGTAGTGCCATGGCGCCCCTGAAGTTCCTCGATGGGAGGAAACGAGCATTTCTAGGACGAGATGACAGACGAGACGAGCGGTGTGATATAATAGTAAAACACCTGTTGAGATGTCATGTATCCCCAGTCCAATGAAATGTAGTCGGTCAAGATGTTGGCATATGCAAGGCTGTGAAGTCCGTCGGTCGACCTGGCTCCTCCGGCGCACCATCAATGAGCTCCGCCGGGAGTGGCACACACACCCGCGTACAACATGCTACCTCACATCTATGCCGGCCAATAACGACAATAGGTCTAAAACACTTGCATGATTCAACAGTGGCGGCTTATCGTTGCACTGCAGCTGACCCCACCTCTTCATAAGTGGGGGTTGGGAAAAGTGGGGCACGAATTTGCTACCACAGCGTTGCGACGGCACTTCAATTTCCTAGGAACATTTCTTCAAGCGAAGGGAACTCTTGAAATGCGGGAGCCCCCCAGTCGCCAGAATCAAATTCGAGAGGCAAGAGTGTATTTGTTGCAGTTAACACATCGAGTCCCTGTTTTGGCGTGAAAGTGCTGCTTTGCCCAATCTCAAAATGCAGAGCAGAACTGTCGTCGGAAACATGCTTTCTCATAATGCTGAGAGCCCATTTAGAGACTGGTTCTGCCTTACCGCCAAGCTGGACGTGTTGTGAGGTTCTCTCCATCAATGAAAGAGTCTGGTCAATGTCATCCAAATAAATGGCAAATTCGCTCAGAGTTACCATAGCGAAAGAGCAGAGCAGATTTTCGTAGGCTGGCCGCACAAAGTCAGTAAGATCGGACATGGCGAGGAAAAGATGTAGAATCCGGTGCGCGTGTTCTATTGCGAGATGAATATAGAGACTAGGATCAAGCTCTGTATCAATGGAATCTTTTTGGTGCTTGCTTGGCTGCTCAGCAAGATATTTTAGGGTCCTTCGGGTGAGAATCAGATAAGAGCAGGAATACGCAAATCGAAGGGGCTTCGTGGAGTCCAGCTCTGAGGGAATGAATGAGCCTCGAGTTAGTGCAGTTCGATAGCTTTGGAGGTCATACCGAAGAATTGGCCGCATCGTTTCTTCCAATCATCGAGCTCGGCCCATACCAAGCTGTCTGTTTGCACAGTATCTAGATTGACAAGATTGCAGACTAGGTCATAAAGTTCGACTCCGGAAGCAACGAGTTGATCTCGAGAATTATATGATGGGAGACTGAGTATGTTCTTGCATTGCTTAAGGTATTGTCTCGAGAGAACGGGTGGTCTGCCCGTGCCCACTGAGAATCTTCGGGTTCCGGTCAGCCACTCAGCCCAAAAAGACAAGACGCAGAAACATTGCAGTTTATACACGATCAGGGTAAAAGACCTACTGTAGGTGGCACAAGCAAATTAAATTCCAAGATCTCAAAGTCTCTCTTGACCTACGATCAACAAGCCCGTCCGTTCGAGGCTTCAGCAGCTGTTCGAAATTGATCGCAAGCATCCCTTGCATAGCAGCCACTCCACTCAATAGCCATGGGTCGAGATGTTCTGTATCACTATTTGGAACAAGATTCCACATTGAGAAGATTAGCATAGATTGTATGGCTTCGAGTGAAAGTGGCGATCCAAGCATTGTCTTGCTTAGAAGTCCACTGACATGCTGGTAGAGATCGTGATGAAGCTGCGAACCATGGAGGTTAGAGTCGATTTGCAAACCAGCCAGAATGCAGCTCGCACGTAGAAGTGATGGAGCTTGCTGTAGTAGAGAAGGATCGGAACGCATAAACAGCCATCTGCGGGAAAGCTTCGAAAACCTGTAGCATGATCAGTCATTGCGCCGAAGAGTGAGAGATGCTCCAACTGACCCTATGAATAGTGAATGGGCCACCTCTTCACTAATTATGCCTTTTGCAACTATGTCTTCAGATGCATCAGTCTCATGGGAGCCTCTGCCTTCACCTAGGATATAATGCTTCATGTCCCGAATCAAGCTCGCAGGGGCAGTGCGCGAGTTCCGATCAGCGACTAGAGGACCTTGTACTTGAGGGCTCCTCCTAGCATAATTTACAGAGTCTTGTTCTTTCCCAACTTTGGCGGTTGGTATAGCTTCGTTAGAAGCTCGATGGAGACCCAGAACCTGGTCGAGTGTTGCTTTGACTTGAGCCAGCGAGTTCTCGAGATCATGAAGTCTATACAAAGCCCATTTAGAACTCGATCAAGGGAGCGTGCGTATTTCAAACCTTTGATCAATGTCACCGCTGGTTTGAGTGACATGCTGAGGTACCCGGTCTTTCGATGGCGAATACTGATCGGAGTTCTCTGGGAGTGCGTCTGATGAATCTAGAGAACAATCCAATCCGTGCGGATTCAGCACTTTGCACAAGAAGAACCTATTGGGAGTTCTTACTTCAGAATTCCACATCTATGACAGGCAACAGAATCATGTTCAATCTCACACCTAGTCTTCAGCCTTCGGCATCGGTCGCACGATCTTATCTTTCGCTTTGGTGGAGGATCGGTTTCGTCAGCCGCGTGCTTTCGTTTGGCCGATGGTGATTGAGACATCATGATTCCATGTCGAGAAGCTGTCAAGGCGCAGGCATAATCAGGAGTGCCGTATGGTTTTCTTCGGAACTCTTACTGTAGGCGAATCGCTGACCACCCACGCATGGGTCACAATCTAATCCCATCCTGTCCAATCCCCCACTGTAGAGAAACGACTTCCTCTGCATCATCCATCAATAAACCAACGGCAAGTTGCTAGAAAGCCGGGAACGGTTGGGAAGTTTCCAGAGAGACGCGCGTATGAGGTTCCAAATGCTAGAGGTAACCCCAATTCTGGATTTCGCGGACGGGCATTAATGAATCACGTGAAAATCAGGTGATAGAGAAAATGCCCTCGAAGTGGATCATTCCCCAGAATGTCTCCAGCCATGCGTCCAGCAAGAAACACGCTTGGAAACCCATCTCTCCTAAGTAAAGCGATGCGATCCATTTGTTCGCCCAAATGGCTGCTTCACCAAATTTTGTCGGAGATCGTTTCTCATATCAGCCGTCCGTCGATCCTTTCCTTTTGCGCCTGAAACTGTCCTCACGTCAGTACGAGTACAGACAGTACTGGCAGCAGAATGCGCCGAGTCCACCTTGCTGGCGGGCTGGCGGGATGGCGGACTGGCTGGCTGTCATACGCCAATATCAAGCCCAATCGTCATCTCAACCCATTCCAGCAGCACACTACGGAGTAAATCACCCTCAACACCATCGTATTAAGGTTATTCGAGTTCCATCTGGGCCCTGAGATCGTCCGCCAGCATCTCTCGGCCACCATCTTACCCGTCGCACAGGGTCTGCTTGTGGGGGCAGGGGGCTGCTCCATCCCGAACAGGAACGACAGTCTGGTCGACGTTGGGGTGTGTCGTCTCCTACGACCGTCTATCACTATTCAGATCCCCATACTCTCGACCATGGCCTGCACGGTCTTCATTCCTTTCTTGCTTTGCTTCTTTAGAGTTCAAAATTTTGCCTTGCCTGGCTTGTCATTCATTTACTTCTCACGTGTCACTTCTTACTTCTGCAAAATGTTCAATGCAAATCATTCTAGGTAGAACAAGGGTCTGTCCCTCGTGAACCGGCTTCAGTCGATCCGGGGTAGTTCCATTCCTTGGTTCGAGCCTGGCCCGCTAGACGCGGATGCTTTCATCGCGCTCTCAGCCATTTGAGCTTTCACTGCACGGCCTGCTTCGTGCTCTACGACCCGATCAGGCCAAGGTAATTAATTGTGTCCCTTCCTGGTGCTTCCAATCAACACAAGCAGTCAGCGTTGGCCCTTTCTAGATCGAATATGTCTCTAACTCGTCCACATACTGAGCTACCTCAACCATGGGCCTTGCTATCTGTTTGTCTTTGACTTTCCGAGTATCTTCTATCAAGTGAACGTGGTCCTGGATTCGAAAATGACACGAATAACTCCTCGAACATGCCTCTGGCCCCTGGCAGGAAGTCTTGTCTTTACCTTTTCCCTCTCTATCGGCCTAACGTTTCGCTCAAACCACCACTGCTTCGCTGGTACATGTGGCGAGTGGCTCTTCCCACTCCAAGCACGGCTTCATGTTGTTGTTTGGTACTTCTGGCTCGCAATATCCGTCACCGTCCTAGCAATACGCGCATTTCATCCGTCGATGCGGAAGCTCCTTCGCACTCCATTATTTGAGCGAGGACTTCCTCTACTAGGAAAACAGTTGACAATTGGTGGCATTCTCGTCTTCGGCTGGATCCTTTCGCTCTATGGTATCATTGTGGGAATATGGTGGATTCAACTAAAAGACTATTTCATACAACGAGGAATCGAGGGAGGGGTGTTTAGTGGCAATGAAAGGTTAGCAGCTATCGCCTTGACTGGTCATCTTTGCGATGTTACAATGGGCATGGCAATCATCCCGATTTCACGGCACAGTGCTCTGGCTTCGTTCTTTAAGATATCGGTGGCAACGACACTCACGTTTCATATGATCACAGCATATACACTCTTCACATTGGTCACAATTCACGGACTGCTTTACGCCTCGTGGGTTGCTGCGTTCAATGGTCTATCAAGCAGTCTACGCATGGTGTTTCCGGTTCTCAATCCCACCTACCTGTACAGAGAGACATGGCCGGGTAACCACTCGAGTCTAGGTATTTGGAGAGCGTCTCTAATCTTCACCGGCAGCCTGACGGCCCTCATTATGCTCCTCATCTTCATTACAACTCTTCCCACCATTAGAAACCGTCACTTCAATCTGTTCTACTTCACCCACCTTCTGGGTATCGTCGCAATTATCATAATATGTCTCCATGCTAGTACGATGTTTTACTGTACGTCACCAGGCCTGATGATGTGGTTGTTAGACTGGGTCATGCGTATATACGAACTTTGGGCACCGCTCGATGGCAACATCAAGGCTCTGGGAAAAGGCTGGTACAGGCAAGTCTTTACTGTTCCCTTTGAGATTCCTCAGCTTATACTTGCGTAGCCTCTCTGCTCCCATGCCACGACGTCGTCTCGATGGCTGTGCTTGCAAGTCACCGTTAGCACATTTCTATATTTACCATTCCGATACTTCACTCCGAGAGCTCCATCCTTTCACTACTACGACCCACCTCGCATCCCAAAATAACGTCACACATCATTCACAAGACGACATCAATATCCGGTTTTTGTTCAGATCTCGCGGGAAACCAACCCTTTCACACGATGAGAATACTCTCGCTCTTGGCTTTGCACCCTCATTCTTCGCCCTTATCAGAAGATTACGCGGGCGAAAGACCTTCACACAATGGACTGAGAGATTGGCAGAGGTCGCAGATGCAGAAGACACCACGACAGCACGATCACACATCGAAGGGCCACGGCAGCTCGAGCTCAAAACAAGCACCACGATCAGTAAAGCTGCACCTGTATCCCTCCGTCTAGAAGGCCCCTATTTTACACCCGCTGATCCCGCACGATATCGAACGGTCGTATGTCTCGTCGCAGGGACCGGCATAAGTGGCGCATTGGCCATCTCCGGTGCTTTCAAAGAGATGGAACGACAATCAGCGATGGGAAATCCGAAGTTCGAATCCAGTCCGCCGAGATGTGCGGCGACTAGTTCAGCCTCCTTGCCGTTGCAGAGTCAATCGCAGAACGGAAGAACAGACTCAATTGCTTCAGTCGGAAGGGACAGAGTTTGGACGAGATGTGTTATCATCTGGACGGTGCGGGAAGATACTCATATCGACCTCCCTGACCTGAAAAGTAAGCCTACAAAACTTCCATATCTTGCTTCGGTGAGCTAACAACATTTACAGCTTCTCCTAACTCCGCTCTGGAAGTCCGAACAAACCTCACAGGACCTGGCAAAAAACGACTGGATGTCGGACAAGTATTGGATGAGATTCTAGCTGCGGATGTGGCATCTTCGAACCCGAAAGTGAAACCTTCCGCTTGGGTGTATATCTCGGGACCCAATGCCTTCATCGCTGCCGGAGAGACAGCGTGCAAGGAGAGGTGTCAATTGGGCGTTGAGTGGTATGGCGCAAGATGGGACATATAACGATGCAATAATAATGATTAATGTGGGAGAGAAGCGATTCTTGGACGACTAGTGAATAGAAAGACTTTGCAGCTTTACCTTATCGCAAGGAGGCTTGTATCAGAAAGCAATCATATTCTTCTAGATTTGCGCTTGCATGGCCCTGCACGGGTCGATTTCGGGAGTGCGGTATGCTACTCCGAGCATCTTGAGCGTGCAAGCAGAGAGCATTTGGTGATCACATTGAACGTTCTTAAATCTGCTTCGGGTCTAACACATCTGATGGCATCTGATGGAACTTGAGTATTTGTTTTGTAGATAGAAAGAGAGAGATCGAGTGCAGCATGAAACAAAAATCACCTTACTTCAATACACAATTAATGTGGCCTTTAATAGGCATGGCATCTCACGCAGTCCGTAGCAGCTACCTATTCAAAAAGACCCGATCCCTAGAGATTGTACTGAGGTTTTTTTCCGAAGTATATGTTAGTTTGCGTTGATCTATTTCTCCTTATATTTCTACCGCCTCGGGTCTTCAAGCCCTTTATAATCGCAATCGCCCATCTGTTAACCCTGGGGTAGGGAAAACAGAGTTCTAGGTAGGTAAGGTAGCAAGTAGTGACCATTTGCAATTGTATTGTCCCGCTTTTGCACGCTCGACTGGAAGTCCGTGGCCAAACGACGCAGCAAATTGATATAATAGCGAGGGGGGTTCCAAACAGGAACTTGGTTTTTAGTACTATCAGGGAGCATTTAATCACAGCACGGCCACTCGCTACTGGATTCACTGAACTCACGAGATACTAGGAATTCGTTAGGCAAACACGACGGAGATACTCGTGCCAGACTATGGTGAGAGTCTTTCAAGCAATTGGAAGGCTACAACGAGCTGTACGGAGATGAGCTTGGGCCGCCCCTCGGCACTTCCCAGCTCGTAAATCCCCGCTGTACAGATCAATACGATAGTACAGTGCGAACAGCAGCGCTCTACTTATCCAGATACAACGTCTGCGAATTGCAATAGCTCTTCAACCCGCTCAGTCCCTGCTCAGTACCCATCCCCGATTGCTTGTGCCCCCCAAACGGCGCCCTGGGATCCATCGCGAAGTGCGTATTCACCCAGACCGTCCCGGCCTCGATCTGTTGCGCGATGCCGTTCGCGCGCTCCTTGCTGCCCGACCAGACGGAGGCGCCCAGGCCGTACGCCGTGTTGTTGGCTTTGGCGATGGCTTCGGCGTCGCTGGAGAAGGAGAGGAGAGGGACGATGGGACCTGGTTGGATGTGAGCTCACGGACAGAAGAAGAAGAAGAAGAAGAAGAAGAAGAAGAAGAAGAAGAAGAAGAAGAAGAAATGCGAGGAAGGGATTACCGAATGGCTCTTCAACCACAAGGCGAGAATCCTCGGGCGGGCGATCGATGATGGTGGGCGTGATGAAATAGCCTTTCCCGCCTGGGTTCTTGCCGCCTACGGCGACGTTCTGCCCTTGCGTCTCGATCTCCGAGAAGAAGCCCTTGACTCGCTCATACTGCATCGCGTTCTGGAGTGGCCCGAGGAAGACGCCGTCTTCATTGCCTTCGCCTACTTTGAGGGCGGCGGTATGCTTGACCAGGGCAGCACGGAACTCATCGAAGATCTTCTCGTGCACGTAGATGCGCTTGATGGCGAGGCAGATCTGGGCATGTCAGTAGATTTACCAGGCACGTAAAGGGCGGGGGGAGATACCTGGCCAGAGTTCAAAAAGGCTAGTTGAGCGACCTGTGAAGTATCAGTACCATCATATAACGAGAGGGATTTCAGAGTACCTTTGCAGCAACCTCGTCAACATCTACATCATCACAAACAATGGTCGGATCCTTCCCACCCAGTTCCAACGTCACTCTCTTCAACGTCTTGCTCGCCGACTCCATAACCTTCTTCCCCGTCGCCGTGCTTCCCGTAAAGCTAATCTTCGCGGGCGTTGGATGGCTAGTCAGCCAGATGCCCAGGCTATCGTCTCCGGACAGCACCTGGATCACCCCCGGTGGAAAGAATTGCTGCGCAAGCTCCACCAGCTTCAACCCCCCAGCTGGCGTGAATGGTGAAGGCTTGACGATGATCGGATTGCCCGTCACCACCGCCGAGGCGATTTTCCCGGCGGCGAGGAGGATTGGGAAGTTCCAGGGCACCAGCCCGACCGCGACGCCAAGGGGCGTAAAGCGCACCAGGATAGTCTTGTCGGCGTGCTCTATCTTCTCCACCGGCAGGTCGATGGCGGCCGTGGCACGCATCCAAGCCACCGAAGTATCGAGCTCGACGCGCGCGAACTGGATCTATGCCATATTAGCAATGACTCCAACCACCAAACACCAAGGTGGGGAAATGGAGACTACGAGCACTCACCGGCTTTCCCTGCTCCTGCGTTAGGAGCTTCGAGAACGGCTCCTTCTCCCTCTCCAGCGCGCTCGCGAAAGCCAGCACGGCCTTCTGTCTTTCTGCGTACGGCACTGCAGCCCAAGTCTTGAACGCCTTCTGCGCAGCTGCCATTGCCCGATCGACATCTTCGCGCGTGGAGACTGGCACCGTTGGATTCTCCGCCTCCGTCGCCGGGTTAACACTGCAGCGTGTCTGCTTGGTCGAGGTGAGTTCGCCGTTGATCACATTTGAATAAGTCGTCCATGTGAGTGGTTTAGACTGTAGGTTCTTGCTGGAATGGCCGTTTTGAGTTCCAGAGAAGGCATGGGCGCTGTTGCCGTTAGGAGTACTTGCTATGGAGGTCATGATGCCCGATTCTAATGAAAGAATATATCAATATCGAGCAATGAGGGGATCGTAGAGATGTGAGGTGAGGGAAGGTAGAACAGAACACGAAAAATGAAACAAGGACAGACTCGAGTGATACATGACGAGTTTAGTCCAATGTTGATTCAACCCTATTACCCCTCAATTAAGCCAAGAACCCAAATCTACTGTACACGGTCCGGTATCCATTCTTTATCCTTGGTATGATCCCGTGCTCCACAAGCCCTATCCATTAAATCTAGAACACGGAGCGGGCTCCGCCAGCTCACTATCGTGTATGAAGACTACCGTCAGCTACAGCGCTAAGGGTTGGTATGCCGAGATTGCTATCCGTCCTGGTGGTCGGCGAACATGCAATGCAAAACCCCCCATTTTGCGCGATTCTGCTGTTATTCAGCTTTGCGGGGTCTTTTGTACTCTGCGGGGATTTGGAATACAATTCGCAGGTTTACAGTTCTCTGCTGACACGGTCCGGACCGGAGGTGTCAGGATTAGTTGTTACTGTAGTACGAAGTACGGGAATAATGCAGCCGTACGCCAGTTAATGGGAAATGGACTGGACTGCCATTGTAAGACCCGTCCGACGCGGTCCGACGGAAGCTTAACTGAGACTTGATCACGATAGCTCTGAGGTCGCGTCTTCATCAATTCTGGTATCTTATCTTGATAATCGAACAAACTTTTCCAATCTCACTCCTTTGAGGAAGCAGTTTTCACCCACTCCGCCGCCTTGGCTTTGACTTTCTCTTGCTCCTTCGCCCCTCCATTCTTTTCTTCCCATTCACTCCACCTTCTGAACCAAGCCTTGGCTCCTTTGGGCTTCAAACCCTTAACCTTAACAACTCTCTCGAACACACCTCTGATGATGTCCTTGCCTCCCTGTTGGATTTCCAGATCCAGAAGCTGGTTCCAGATATCCAGGCGTTTGGGGAAGGTGGAGAGAAGCCCCTCAAACATCGTGCGTCCACGCTCTGGAGAACCGTTCGGCGAGTGGAATTCCAAGGCTGCGAATTTCAGGGTGAGGGCCAAGTGAGTATACACTGGGAGAGATTGCATTGCACGAGGAAGAAGCTCGCGGGCGCGATCGGGAGAGGACAGAGTCGTGTGTAGGAAGTGTGCGAAATTAGACCATGTTAACGGGGCCTGTGAGAACTTCTTAACGATGTTCTGGAAGAGCTCGTCCGCTTTCTGTGTGGATGTTAGTACAAAATCTTTCGGGCACATGTGTTGGAATACAAGAAGCGGCTTACATCATGTTTTCCAGATTGGATATAAATACTGGCCAACTTTTCATGGATTTCTTGTGCATCGTTGTATTGGCATGCCCGCTTGAAAACTTCGTCCACAGTATCATCGTTCCCATAAGCAACTTCTAGATTAAGCAGTGCAATCCAAACGTTCATCTTCTCGGTTTCCTCCCGGATATTGATCGTTTTGATCGCGCGCTCTGCGACTTCTCTTGCCTTGAAAAGTTCGCTGAGTTGCATTTGGAAGGCCATGTATTGGATCCAGAGAGAAGACGAATCGGGCTGCCCAAGTAAGAGACGTTCGAAATCGCCGACTGACTGTGGTCCATTGACATCCAAGTCACCCGTTCGATCGATCTTGATTTCCGACTTCCTCTTCTTCTTTTTCTGAGGCTTTTCGTCCGCTGTATCGTCATCCGCGTTGGAACTTCCGTCCACGTTGTCGAATACGTTAGCTGTCCAGTCGAAGCCACCTGCATTGAGGGCAGCAACAGGCGTATCATCGCCAATATCTTCCATTTCTTCATCGAATTCGTGAGTTCCTTGTTCAGGCGTACTTTCAATGCTCTCAACGTCATCAATATCGATACCCCCCTCTTCATCGTCCTTTACCTCCTCATCGCTGGACGTGCCAAGTTTGACACCTTCCACGCCATCCATTTCCTCATCACTATCCTCCCCAGAAGCACCTTCATCTTCGAAATACGAGGCTTTCAACCCGAAGCTGATTCGTCTCTTGTCTGGTTCAAGCCTCAGAACAATAGCCTTGACAGTATCACCTTCCTCATACAGCTTCTTCACGTCATGCACACGCTTTTCGGCCATTTCACTCTGATGGCATAAACCGCTGACATTCGCAGATGCATCAATGACAATGAAGACGCCGAAGTCTTCCACCTTCCGAATCTTACCAGTAACTATCTGTCCAATTCTGATGTCCTCAAAAGTCAAGGGTTTGACATAATTCTTATCTATAACCGATGCCTTCAAGCTCAATTGAACATGATTGAGGTTCGGATCAACTGAAGTGACCTTGCCTTTGACAAGCTGATCGGCTTGAAATTCCGATTTCCAGTCTTTGACGTACTGATCAGAGAGATCAGAGATTCGTACCAACGCCTTTAGGTTTCCGCCGAGGTTTACAAAGATCCCCTTGTCTGACATGTTGTGTACGAAACCACGTACGATATCGTTGACCTGCAATTGGCTCGCTGAATGTATTTCGGGATCTTGGACGGGGAGGGAAGAGTTCAGAACCCTCGAGGCCCTCGTCGATAGTCGGATCTTCTTGTTGGAGGTGTCTACGTCCGTGATGCAGACTCGGACGATTTCATGCTTAGAGTACTTTGCCGGATTCGCTTCAGAGTAATCATCCGCAAGATCAGTAAGGTATACTGGGGCCGAGATCTGGTCATTGAGCTGCACCATGATGTTCCTTTCACCAACTTTGGTCACTTTGCCGGGAAGGACCGCACCCTTGCTAAGATTGTTCCATGTCAAGACCTGCGAGGTCTGCGACGATCGTGCAGAAAGGTCCAAGCGGTTGGCTGTAACATCTACAGACTTTACTTGCGCCTTGATTGCCGACCCGACTGGGAAGTTTGATTCCAAGTTTTTCAGTAAAGAGACGTCATCAGAAACATCTAAAGCTTCAATTCGGCCGCGAACATTGGGTGATAGATTGACCCAGATACAGTTTACATCCACATTGTTGATATAAGCGATCCATGTAGATCCAACATTAACTTTATCCATGGTCAATGGTTCTCGAGGCGTGTCCACTTGATCGCTTGGCTTGGCGGACAACTCAAAGACTAGATTGCCTCCGGAACGGTGAGATATTGGCAGAAATCGATGATTACGTGCATCATGGATTCCAAGTATACGAACATCGACAATCTGCTTTGGTGAGAACGATTTCAGTGGTCGTTTGCGGTCCTTGATATCATCCCAAGAGTCGAACACTTGAGAGACATCGATACGGCCTTGAACGTTATCTGCGAGTTGAACATTGATCTGTGTCTCTTTTACCGAAACCACACGTGCCTTGGTCAATCTTCCCAGCGTAAAATCATCGAGCGATACTATTGTGTCATCGACGGCATTTGTCGTAGTCTGGTCCTCACTTGTTGAGGCTTTCGAAGGCTTCAATGCTTCCTTAGAAGCAACGTCCGTCATAGATAGGAGAAATCTCCGTTGACCATGGTCTACTGAAATTACTTTGACCTCGATAGATTTGAATTTCGTCAGACCAAAGTCGGGCAGTAGTAGGGCTTTTTCTGATATTTTTGACTTTGGTAGTAGTCCAGTGACATCGCCTCCAAACTGGACGAAGACAGCGGTCGGAGTCACGTTTCTTACGAAACCAACGACGACTTTGTTCTCCTTCACATCATCAAAGTCCCTTAACAGGGTACGACCGGTGGCAGCTTTAACGAGACTTGGTTTGTTGGTGAGAACAACGAGGTGTTTCGACTCAAGCTTCTCAAGCACAGCTAGGTCTGTCAGAGTTTGACCAACCCGAATTTTCTTCATCGCGGATAGATTCTTCGCTTCAGATCCATCAGTGAGGTGCCCCACGGGAATTTTGGCAGATAGCTCAATGCCTGAAATAACAACGGATATATCGTCATTAGACTTTTCGGTGACTTGTGCAGATACGATCTCGCCAACTTTCAAGTTTTTCAATGCAGTATGCTGCGCAAGTCCAAATACTGAAGGGTCTTTGCATGACACAACTAACTTTTTCGCTTCAGGATCGACTTTGAGAACATGGACATTCACGACCTGGCCAACTTTGAAGTGCTGATTTGGGTCCTGAATGTATGCTTCGCTCATTTCAGCCACTGGCAAGAACCCGCGAATAGTACCATAGAACTGAACGACAGCCCCAGTTGGAAGTATGTTGACGATGGTTCCGGGGCTCTGCATACCAATGCTTATATCGCCGTATGACATGAATGGCGCAGCCTCGGAATTCACCAAGCTCTTCTTGAGAGTAAGGCGAATCTGGTTACGCCCGGGGTCTGTGGACAGTACACGTGTCGTAACTGTCATGCCCTCTTTAAACTTTTTTTCGGGATGAAGTAGCTGCACATCTGCCAGATGCGATTCTGGAACCAATCCACTGATGCCTTCTGCCAGGTTGATGAGAACGCCGCCAACACCCGCTGCATTGACAACAATCTTTTCGACCTTTCCCTTGACTACCTGGGCAATTTCTAGGTCCTCTATACGCAGGAACGGTTGCTCCAGAACGCTCGGTTCCAGCGATAAAATGTACATTCCGTCAACGGAGTTGTAACCGATAACTCTTCCACGGTGTATCGAGTCCACTTTGTATGGACCGGCCGTTTCTGAAAGAGTCTCGATCTTTCCATCCTTCACCCTAGATATATGCACAAATCCTGAGACGCCTTTTACTCCGACATTTACGAATAGACCCATGCCCGGCTCTACTTTGCGCACGGTGACGTCTTCAACGATTGTTGAAAGTGGTAAGACTTCCGAAGGTTTTTGCTTCTTGCCATCTTTCGTTGCATGTTGCGGGCTCAGAGTAAGGACATGGTCGAGTAATGAAAAGCCTAACTTTGGAGGATCAGCGGTTGGGAAATTGCAGATTATTCTCCCCTTGATCTTTGATCCAATTTTGTACTTCTGTTCGAGACCTTTACCACTACCGGCTCCTGAGTGTGTCAAATCCGCGGTCACGTCAACCATTCCCATAACCTTTCCCATGATGCCTCGTGGAGTGACATCTGCGACCAAGATTTCGACAGCAGTACCTGGTAGGAAAGCATCTACTGTAGGAGCCACACTCAGATAGTTGAGTTTTTTGAAATTCGCAATTTTGTCGGTATCCGCAGATAGCTTGATGATCTTGCCATTTAAACTTTGGCCAGTGACCATGCAGAAGAAGACTGTACCTTCTTGTACAGTCGATATGTCCACTCCACGGCCAATCTCTTTGGAAGACATAAATCCTCGCATATCAGATTCGCGAAGTCCAACATCCATTATCAGGCCGTGATCTTCCACACTGATAACTGATGCCATGAGGGTGCTGTTAACAATCGCATTTTGCTGCGAGAGTTCATTGTTGGACTGCTGAGGCCGCAGGGATAGCTCTATTCGTCTCTTTGATTTGGCCCCCAGTGTACTTTCCTGGTCGTCACTCGTCGACACAACGTAGGCTCGAAGATACTGTCCTACTGAGAACATCTTTTTCAGGTCAATGTCTTCGGTCTCCTCATCTTCCTGCTCGTTGTCCTCGGCAGCAGCAAGAGCTTCTATCTTCTGTGAAATCTTTTCCGAAATCGATGTTATTGGTACGTATCCAGTGAGGTTATTCGGCAGAGAGAGTGCAACATCGTGAGCATTTATTTGAGAGACTTGACCAAGAACTAAAGATCCTGGAACGATTCTCTGCTCGACGTTAGTTAGAGTCTCTGACAACAAGACCTCAAGCTTACTTTGTAACTCAGTCCCTCAATTGCAATACTATCTTCTGTGGGTTCTGTTTCCCCTATTTCCTTCTTTCCCTTCTTCGTTTTCGTCTTCTTGGCCTTTCGCACGACCCCTCCATCTTCACCTTCTGTATCTGGTTTGGATTTCCCGCCTTGCTGCTCGAACAAAACGTCTCTTGTAGCTTCAATTTGAATTTGCTTGTGCTCCAACGGAGTCAAAACGCTCGCACCACCTCGGGGAAATGCAATCTCTTCCTCTCTAACCTTCGTTATCTTTGGGACATGAGAAATTTTTGGCGCGGTTTTCCCATCTTTCTCCTCGGGCCGTAATCGTTTTGAAGGCCTGTCTTCGTTGTCGGCAGGTTTTCTGGATCGTGCGAATGATTCGTTGGTAGGGCCATTCTTCCTTTTCTTTTCGATTGCCGTCATTTCAGCTAATTACGCAAACGCGCGATTGTAAGACTTCAAATCCCTTATGAAGAAATATTTCGAGATCAGAGCAAATTTTGGAGGGCAGAAAGCTTGGGCCTGGAAAGGCGGTGTGGGACATTTCGCGGGGCGTGTTTTGAGTACGTCAGGCCCGCTCCAGACTCACCCTATATGCAGTACTGATCATATAGACTTTCTTTGCTTCGTCGACAAAAAGGCGAAGATAAAATCATTTTAATGGGACCATCAAGGAAACGACCAAGAACCACTCCCCCTACTGTGGACGAGTCTGCCAAGCCTTCTGATGGTCGATCCACTCCGCCCTCGACCACAGTTGGGGAGGGCTCCAGCAAAGCCCCAAGCACAAAAGATGATGCCTCTGTCCGTCTGAAAAGCCCTTTAAGTGATATTAAAACAGGAGGAATCCCCGTGAATGATGTGAGTAGACTTCTGCGTTGCTCGACGGAGAGATCTTGGCGGCGGCTGATACGGAGACACAGCTCAATTCCAAGAGTAGCTGGTATGGCACATGGCCTAGGAAATCAACAGCTTCTACTCAGGTAGCTAGAGAGACCATTCTGGCAGACAAACCGACGAACGGCCCATCTTCAACAGACTTGAATCGGTTTGAGCAAAAGAGGCCGGTCGCGACGATTAACGGAAGACCCCCATCGATGCTACTTGGTAAAAGCAAAGAGACTTCGGATATTACAATGGGGGAGACCCTTGAACCGAGTACTGGAGTAGCAGATACACAAACTGTTGCCAAGGAAATCCCTGCTGGAGGGGAAATCAAGGCACAATCGACGAAAGGGGCGGAGGTACCACCTGCACAGGTCGAACCTCCAAGCGTCGAGGGTCAGAGAGATTCTGAAACTGCAAAAAGACCAGCTACTTCTTCTGGGTGGTTTGGAGTTTGGGGCGGTAGACCAAATACAGCCATCGAAGATGGGTCTACAGGCTCTCCTAAGATTACAGAACCACCTTCGTCAACCGAACAGCAAGCTCCTGAGCCCCTTACAGAAACGGCCGCCGTACCTGCAGCATCTGAAGCTGCCACAAAATCTACACCAGCTCCTCCAGTGACAACGTCCTGGTTTGGGCTATGGCCATCATCCACACCCTCGAATGCCAAGGAACCTAAGGAGCAGATACCCGTGAAAGTGGCAGAAAGTGATAGAGACACTGTTATGGAGGATGTACCGACAGACAAACCTAACACTCAACCTGCTCCTGGGTCTTCTTGGGCGTTTTGGTCGACTGAGACTAAGAAACCAGCGGATTTATCAAAAGGTTCAAAGGACAGTGGACAATTAGCAGTGGCTGGAGAAGATTCACAAAACAACCCAGAACCTGCAAAGACTGCAACTGTGAAAGACAGTAAGAAAGGGAAATCAATCAAAAGGGGAAGACCGTTGTCCACTGACCTAGACGAGGCTATAAAGGAGTCAGCCAAGGAGGCTCCGAAGAAAGCCGCACAGTTGGAGCCATCGGTCTCGAAAAGTACTCCGTCTCAGAGTCCAGTCCCTGCGAAGGGTGGACCTCCCAATCTTCTGATGCCTTCTGTGAAAAGCACTTACCGCCTGGTTGAAAATCCGTCAATTATACAACAGATTGCACGCCTGATCCTCCATGGTCAACAACAGCCGAACAAGCATGTTTTTTTGCTCAAAGAGCCACCGAAGATCAAGAAGGCGTTAGCAATCGGTATCCATGGTCTCTTCCCAGCCCCTTTGCTGCGAACAGTCATTGGTCAGCCAACTGGAACCTCAATTCGCTTCGCAAATCATGCAGCTGCGGCAATAAGACGCTGGGGTGATCAGCATGGCTGCGTTGATTGTGAAATTGAAAAGGTGGCTCTGGAAGGGGAGGGCAAGATTGCTGAGCGTGTGGACAATCTTTGGAAGCTTCTTCTGAATTGGATTGATCACGTTCGCAAAGCCGACTTTATCTTGATTGCTTGCCACTCTCAAGGTGTTCCTGTAGCAGTGATGCTCGTGGCTAAATTGATTGAATTTGGGGTAGTTTCTACTGGGAGGATAGGCATCTGCGCAATGGGTATGCATTCCTACAACTTTTTTGTGCTCTGCTTTGACTGACTGGACTTCAGCTGGAGTTTCGCTTGGACCCTTTGCGGATTACAAGTCAAGGCTGTTCAGTGGCTCTGCTGGAGAATTGTTCGAGTTTGCTGACCCTGAAAGCACTGTATCAAAACGATATGAGGACGCGCTTCGTGTTGCTTTGAATTATGGGGCTCGTGTTACATATTGCGGGAGCATCGATGATCAGCTCGTCTCAATGGAGGTTCGTATTCAACTTTTATCCTGACAATTTTCATACTAATTCATCCAGTCATCAATTTTCTCCACCGCAACCCATCCATACATATACCGAGCAGTCTTCGTTGACGGCCGTATTCATGCGCCTAATTTCCTTTCCCACCTGATCGGGTTTGCATTGAAATTGAGGAACTTGGGTGTTTCTGATCACGGCCTTATTCGTGAGCTGTCAGCTCCTCTTGCAGGCAGCCTGTACACCGGTGAAGGTCATTCGAGGCTTTACGATGACGAGAAAATCTACGAGTGAGCAAACTAGATCCCTCAGCGACCTTAATGCTAATTCCATGCAGTCTTGCGGTCGAATACGCCCTCGAAACGACTTCAGTGGGCGACGTCCCTCTACAAGTCAAAAAATATGAGATTCCTACGAATGCGAACCCGTATGTTCTGCCTTGGATCATGCGTGGGCTTTTAGAAGAAGATTTCGTCAAAACGGAACTCGATACAGAGGTTACAGAACTTCTAAAGCAATTTGATGACTGGAAGCCAGCGACGAAGGTATTGAAAGACGTCAAATATCGACTCGAGGCTGTTAGGTCAAAATTATGAATGGAACGATAGACTAGCGTGGAGCGAAATCCAGGACTTGACGACAAGGACGCGTGATGAAGGTTGGTTCTGGCGTTTAGAATTGTAGATTGCTTCTTCAGTAAAGATATGATACCCAATCGCTGTTTCCGCTTGGTGAATGAAGCGCTCGATATTGCAAATTATGATGCAATTCCCTAAGCGGGCAAGAAATCATTCCAGAGTTGAGTAGAAGAATCATTAGATTCTGTCTTCATGCAGTTTCTTCAAGTGTATCTAGCAAGAGGCTTGTGATAGAAACATTGGTAGCTACACCTTTGAACGCTTTGTATATAGCCACCCTTTCTGTAGACTTTTACAAGAAGAAATTAAACAATAAAGGAATGAGAGCAAGATTAGGCCAATCATTCCATATCACCCGAGGTACGGTTCAGCCACTCAGGACCTGTCGATCTTGTCCTACTCTATCTGAAGAACTAAGACGTTTCAGTCAGCACGATCGCCCGGCGCTGCACGAACATCACTCGAGCGCTTGATATATTCTCCTACTTTCTTCTGACCAAAGTCCATCACGTCGTGCCCTCCTGGTGGCAGGAAAGATAACGTTTCGAAACCAACGCTCATCTACCCAGGCAGATATGACTCCTGGGCCTAGATTGCCTACAGTTGTTTCCCCCTAGTCGATAATTGAGCTAGCTTATTAACAACCTACCTGATTGAAGACAGCCTTCATTAGAAAGATGTAGGTCTATCAGAGTTATCGCGTAGTGCGGATCCTTCCTTGACCTCAGTCTTTCTTTCCCTCTCTTTTTGTTTCGATACCGATCCCGTGGTAGAGAAAGGGCATGCGCCCGAATCTGGTCATGCTCTTCTCTTGAAGTGATTCACCGTCCTCCTCCACCATTCCAAACCATATATTCTTTTCTCCTCTCCTCTTCTCCTAAACAACATGCTCTATCGCGAAGATGGATGGCAAAGCTATCACAACTCCCTCGCCTCTCCCAACTTCTTCAAATAGTCCCTATCCGCTCTCAGAACGAAGTAAGTCCCTCCCTCCTCAACCCCTCTACATGCTAAAAAATCAGTCAATATCTCAACACGCCCTGTCCATTCTCAACTGAATCGCCTCATACTCGCACGTCTTCCTCTTGCTTTACCACCACACACTACGAACCCCTCGACCTATATCTCCGGCCTCTTGCACATCACGCCTATCTACATAACCTTCGAGACCCTCTGGCAAACCATCCTCGATGCACCACGCCTTCCCACAACCTTAAAACCCACCTTTGAATTCGGCATCGATGCATGCGATCCCTCCCTCCCACTTGTCGACTCGAAGAATCCCGTCACCCTCCGAAATACCGATATCCCCGTGCTGGTCCATGCCCCAAAAGTCTGCTCAAGGACCCATTCCCTTCTAGCACATCTGAGATTGCCAGGACTACTTCGATCTGGGAGACTACGAGCAGATATCAGGGTCTTGACAGGAACGCCAGAACACAAGATCGATGAGCAGTTAGAAGCGATTTCAAATCATGGACGGCTAGCAGAGTTCATTGCGCATACGAAACGCTCTGTCGAGACGAATCCGCATGTCTTGTTAGCCTATGCCTGGGTTCTCTACATGGCTCTATTCTCAGGGGGTCGCCATTTACGGGCATCTCTTCAAAGCGCAGGGGATTCAGGTGATTTCTGGAATCGTGACCCCTCGCCTGTACGACCCTATTCAGTCACAACCTCCATAAGTTCTAATACACTACGAAGTCGGCTGTTTAAATCCGAAAATCCCTTTCCAACTGAGCGCACTTCTCGCTCACGCTCACAGAACCACTCCGAAAACGAAGCCTCGGAATTGGTACCTGGCCTTCAGTTCTTCAACTTCATGGGCGACGAAGATGGCGAAGACATAAAACGCGAATTCAAAAAACGCTTAACGGAGACTGAGATCCTGCTCACCTCTGGCGAGAAACAAGACATAATCGATGAAGCGGAAAATATCTTCAGATTCATGGTCGAGATCGTCACCGAATTGGATTCCGTGTTGGGCACGAGCGAAGAGGATGTCGAGACCTTGAAACTGGTACATAAACATCCGGCATTGAGAGAGAGTAGGGACAGTGTTGCTGTTGCGCAGGAGAGATTCATGCGTAAGACCAAGACAGTGAGTGAGATTCAGGGAGAGAAAACTGAGGAGAGGAAAAGGAGCTTTCTTGAGGGATTTGGGCTGGGGCATGTGGAGAAGCTCGTTAGATTTGCGGATGAGAACCCCAGTGTCAGCAGAATTCAGAGGATTTATGGGAGCCTTCATGTTGGAGAGCGCGATGCGGCTTCAGTGAAGAGACATGAGGGGATTTGGATAGGAATTCCGTTTTCTGTGGTTCTGTTGGCGCTTTTGGCTTGGTTTTATACTGCATAGAGGGCGTTGTCCAGAGCGGCATCTCGATGGAGTAATGGCATGATTAACGTAGATACATGATAGAGGTCCAAAGCATTGAAAGGCGTTTCACACAGGTAGATATTGATATTGACATCTCATCTATCATACAAGAATGGTACAAGTATCCCAAAATCAACATGAGGCCCAGAATCCAAGCCAATTCATACACAATCAAAAACCCTGATGTAAAATCAACGCTAACTCAACGTCTGTCACATGTAGTGGCAGCGGTTGACACTTAGTATCTATCCCACCACAAATCGAAGAAACGCCAATAATACCATGCGTACAGTAAAGACGAGCTGATCTCAAGTCCAACTCAGACCCGATATTCAACACCAACCACCATGCCCGGCGTCGGCGGCGGCGACTCGGGTTGAAAGCGGCTCTCCCGCAACATGTCTAGCACATCGAGACCCGTATCCTCCTCCCTCCTCAAACTCCCCAGATCACCCGCCTCCTCGCCATACTTGCTTTTTCTTGCAGTCGTCCCGAAGCGGTTGTTAGCGGCAACCTGCAGTTCAACACCTTGCTTTGGACCGTCGACACGTTGTCTCGCTCTTCCGGGTGAGGGGGTTGAGGGGGCCGAGAGAAGCGCAGGGGATGATAGGGACAAGGGGGATGAGGCGGACGGAAGTTGAGAGCTTTTCCGGGAGTGAGTGTTGGAATACACGTGATGTATCTAGCCCAATTAGGTAGTTATGTGATTATCGCAGAACCTTAGGTTTGCGATTCCTATAACACTAAAAGAATTAGATACTATCAATACTTATTACTATACTACCTATTGCGTGGCACGGTAATAATAGTTAGTAGATCGATACTAATTAGTTTATATTTAAATTAAAAAGGAAAATAAGGAAAAACAAACGAAAACCAAACTAAAACCAAGCTTTCTAATTTATTAAAAACGACCTTAAAAATCGACCTTTTAAGACCTCCTCCCAAACTATTAAACTCTCTCGAACTTTATATAAGTTAATATAAATTAATAGAGATTTAGGAAGACCCTATACTAGGATTTATACGAGAATACCTCTTGTAAATACTTACTTATATTTATTACTTAGTTATAAGAACGTATATACTTTACTTATACTAATCTTTACTCTTATAAATAAGTTACTATTTAATTTCGGGTCTCTTTAGAGTAACTATTAAAGTTATTATTTTGCTATATAAAGGCTAGTACTTGCGTATCAAAATAATTAATAAATAAAAGTAATAAGGTAAAAAGTAACGCAAAGGTTTCTTACTTAAGAATAAGATAAAAGACGATATTATTAAGTACTTACAAACTAAAAACTACGAGTACTTGACTAAAGACTTTATCGATTCGAACCTTTAAGAACTATTTGTTAGCGATTTTAGTAATATATTATTTAAAACACTTAATCTTATATTATAAAAGGATTACTTAGTATTATAGAAAACACTTTGCTAGCGTAGTATATATATTCTTCCCCTTATAATAAAACTACTTAGAACTATTTAATAGCGTCTATATAAGGTAGTATATAAGAAAACATAATATATATAAATATATATTAATATACAAATCGCTTTATCTAACCTATAAACTTCTAATTTGTCAAAGCTTATTAAATTACTTAAACTTTTACTTTTACTAATATTAGAATTATTAAAAATTAACTCCCTAATCACTTCCCCTATACCTTTACTTATACCTCTTATTACACCTCTAATTATACCTCTAGCCCTAATATACTCTTTAAACGATATTAGCCGCTATCTTACAAACGTCGAGAGATTTTATACTAACAATCTCTAATACGATAGTACTAGTAGTAATACTTTTAACTACAAACTAGCAATTTTCTATTATAATTATTAACGCGTTGGCCTACTAGAGTATATATTACTAATAGCACTTTTAAGTATATTAAAAGGTCTAGCACACAATTACTATTATAATAACAAGCTATACGATTTAAACTACGAAAGGGCCTATACTAGTATTAGAGAATTCTTTAAAGGACTAAACTTCTATTATCGTAACTTAAACGAGTAAAACTTAATTAACTTAAGTAATATTATTACTTAAAACCCCAATAAATCGACTTACGAGAATATATAACTACTTATCCAAAAGCTTAGTAGCTTATATTATAGTCTTAGCCCTATACTCTAAAGTAACGAATTCTTATATAATAAACTTATTACTATATATTAAGGTATTTTATTATATCGATATATAATTGTAAAACTACTTATTATAATTAGTAGTCTTATTAATAAGATCTAATCCTCGATTATAGCGTATAAGAAGGAATAGGAATAGTAATTAAACCCTTTACTCCTACTCGCGACAAACTATAAACTAGGAACTTACTTAATAGATTAGGACGAGGCAAATATCTATTTTACTAACTATAATTACCGCTTTTCCCGACTTTAATTTCGATAATAATACCGACTTTAAAATAAAGGCAAATTCTAGCCCTAGCAACGAAATAAACCGCGTTATTTTATATATAAGAAAGAAGGTTATTAGTTTATAAACTATAATCTTAAAGAACAAAAAGAGGAGAAAGAATAATTTAAGGCAAACCTACCTTTTTAAATATTAAATTCCTATAATTTTAAGTATAAACTTAGACAATTTGTTATTAATACTAAAGGCAAGTACGAAAAGTTATATAATACTAATAACGACTTTAAAGCTATAAAGGAAGTCTTTAAGGGACTAATAGTCGAAATTACGTCTTCCTATAAGACTAAGGGCTTTATAGTCTTTATAAGAATACTTATAAACGATTACGCGAACTTAATTACTTAAGAACTTACAAATCGATCTTTCTTATATAAACTTATAATTAAATTAAAACCTGACTTTTATAAACGGTTATTATCAATTATATCGACGATAGTTAATAGTGCCTATCTTAATAAGGTATTATCGACTATATTAATAATAGGTTGCGATTTGGCCTTCTTTACTATAGGAATTAGTTTAAGATATAATTTTATATAGTTTTACGGTATTATAATTAATATAAGTACTTTTACAAAGTCTACTATAGGGTATAGTTAATTTTAAGCCTTATAGCGTCGCTAACCCGGAATTTAACTCGACGAGACTATTAAGGGTAGCGTTAATATATAGTTTGGAATTAGCAAGTCCTTATTAATTAGTTTTATAATAGTTTGTACTCTAATTAGTAATATAGAATTCTATATCGTTAATACTTATATTTTATTCTTATTAAGTCTTATAAATATAAATTTATTAAAGGTATACTTAAATAACTTTAAGAATCACTTAGTAACTCTAAATAGAGAAGTACTAGTAGTACGTCGATTCGGTTATACTTTCTTACTATAGAATAATTCTCTATAATAATATATTATAAAGTCTTTTAATAATAAATTAGCTTTTCTTACAAATACGGAATTATAATAATTATACTACCGATTTGGATATCCTTTTATTAATCGATTTTATCGGGTTCTTAAATGTTTAAGTTATAAAATCGATCGGAAGGCATTATAAAAATTAACACGTATTTATAACTATTACTAGCGATTTGGGAAATCCCCCGGCCAATTTAAATTTTCTTTATAAGATAATATAAGTTTTAATTATTCTATTATCGTTAATATTATATATATTAATAGGAAACTAATACTCTATATAGTTAATAAGGAAACCCGGTATTAAGCTAGTCGCTAGTTATCTAATATCTCTATAAAGACTACCTAAGAGATACTCTAATTATACTAGATTAATATATACTTAAGACTACTTAATTCGATTACTATAAACGCTAGAACTTCTTTCGTAAGTAGGGAATTCTCTTAATATACAACCTCTATAGGAATTAGCTTAAAAGTAGTTCTTATAGAGGCTTATTACTTAATTAGTATTATAAAATAATATTACGGCCCATTATATAAAGCCTATTAGATTATTACTAATAAGATTCTTAGAATTAATAAAAAGTAAGCCCTACAAATAGCTTTTAAGGCAATTAACAAGCTAGCCGGCCCTAATAGGATTATACTAATACTACTAGTTTATAGTACCTTCTTACGATTTATTAAGAATAACCCTTCCTCTATAATAATCACTTAATATATAAATATAATTAAAAAAGTAATAGTAGAGCTACGAATTATTCGGGCAAAGAATCAAGTTAATATTACTTTAAGTACTTGTAATAAACTAAGTATAGCAAGTATTTATTCTCTCAAACTCGATTCCGACGTATTAGTATAGCGGGAAGGGAATAGTAACTAGGTAGGTAATTAGGAAGGACTATATAAACTAGTACGAATAGAAGGGGAATCTTGTATTTTATTACTCCCCTATAATAATTCTACCTTTCGATTAATAAGTATAAAACCCTACCTTATTAGGAATTATAAAATTAACAAAGAATTACTAACCTAAGAATTACTTCTCTTAGAACTATTAGTTAATTAACTATTCTATTAGAAAAGACCTCTAAATAAGAACTTTAACGAAGGTTATTATACCGATATTTTTATATTCTTAATAGAATAATAATTCACTAAATTAAGATAGGCTAAAATCGATAGCTTACTAGTAAAAGGAGTCTTTAAGATTACTAAATCAATCGATATTCCCCTTAATACTTATATATTTAATTGCCGATTCGTTAATAAGGTAAAGAATAAGGGAACTACTAAGGAAATAAAGAAATTAAGACTAGTAGTTTAAGCCTATAATAATAATAAGAAGTTAGTTATATTAACTTAGTCCCTAATAATTTAATGGGTTAGCTAAAGACTAATTATTTGCCTTATAATAATAGAATTAAACGATAAGAACCTTTACTTATATAATATCTCCTAAGCTTATATATAATTAACTAGCAACTTAAATCGAGCCTTTTATATTAGACTACCTTTAGAACTTATTAACTAATTACAATTATAAAAAAGGGACTTACTTCGAGTTGTTAAGCTACTTTATAGTATCCCTAAGTCTAGAAATCACTAGTTTAGCACCTATTACTCCTATTACATTAGTAAGCTAAGAATAGAATAGTCTACCTACGACTTTTGCTTATTATTTAAGAATACAAAATCCTTTAGCCTAGTAGGTCTACAAACCGATAATACTCTCTTTATAATAGACCCCAAATTCGCTAAACTAAAAGAGACCGAATTATAGAAAGCTAGTTTCCTAGTAAAGGCACGTAAATAGTTAAAGGAAAGTATTCCCCTTAAATTTAATAGTAGTATTATTAAGTTAGACGGCAACAAGATCTCCTTAACGCAAGAAAAGTAGTATAACAACTATTAGAAGTTACAATTCAAGTGGAAGTATTGTATTAGAAATAGCACTAAGTAATTAAGTTGAATTAATCGAATAGTAATATAATAGAAAGAACTAGAGTTAAGCTTAAGGTTCTTCGCTAGTTACGATTATATAACGTGCTAAGCCCGATTAAGGAGGTCTATACGGGTAAAAGGAATCTTATATTCTAATATACCCTTATTCTTAATACTTGCGGGTATAAGAAATAGGCTAATTTATATAAGATATTAGTATCCTTCGCAGTTTTTAAATTCTCCTCTAAATTTCTTATATACCCCTAGAAATTGGGTACTAGCCGGGTATAACAAATAGCGCAAAAAACAAGGTCTATTAATAATCTAAACTATATCGAATATAATATTAAAATACAAGAATAGTACTAGTATTAAATGTAACGATATTTAATAAGAATATAAGTATTAATTTAAGTACTTATAAGAACTATAACTTGTTAGATAACGTTATATCGATATTTTCGCAAAATTAATCGATTTTTATTTCTATTTCCTTATTCTTAGAATTTGTATATAATTAGGTTTAATTATTATAGGAATTCGGTATAAGTTACGACAAGTAGAGCCTTTATAAGACTATTTGCCTTTATTTTCTTAGTATTAATATACTAGACGTCGATATTACTAAGTTAAATCTCTTATTGAGTATAATAGTATTTAACTATAATATACTTAGTCATCGAGTGTAATTCCGGATTCTCTATAAGTACTAATATACTTTGATTATTATAAAATATCTTAACCTTCTTAGTATTATCGCTAAGTTAATTAATCTCTTTAAAGAACTATCTTAACTAAGTTGCTAATATAATATAAGAAGCTAACGTAACGTACTCCGATTCGAGAGTTAATTGCGTAGTAATAGTCTATCTCTTTAATTAAGACACAATAATACTATTTGCAAAGGTATATAATATGTCTTAAGTTAATCGAAAGGTATCTTTATAACTAGTAAAATCAGTATTAGTATAACCTATTAACTTTATATTATTAATACTAGGTTTATTACCCCCGAAACAAGTAACTAGGTATATAGTGCCTTTAAGGTATTATAAAATTCGCTTTGCCGCCGTAATATATTGTTTTAACGGGTTTATAAGGAATTAACAAAGTACTATTATTATAAACGCAATATTAAGTCTTATTTAAATAGCACAAAACATCTTTAAGCTAATAATAGATTAGTACTTATAGATCTCTTCTTTTATTACTTAGTATAAGTTTAGTACTATATCTTTTATAATACTAACCTCTATAAGAGTATTAACTAGGTTATAGTTCTTTATGCCAAATCTCTTTAAAACCTTCTTAATATACAAGTCTTATATTAAGTATATTAAGCGTTTAGTACGGTCTCAAATAATTCGAATACTATAATAATACTATACTAGACCTAAGTCTTTAACCTTAAAATAGGCAGCTAGATTAGCCTTAAATTTGGCTAGATCTTTACTACCTTTTAAAGTAATTAGGAAGTCGTTAATATATATACTAACAATTATCTTAGTAATCGAATTAATATATATATAATTATTAGAAATCAATATAATAAAACTTATCTTATTAAGAACCTTATGTAAAGTCTCGTACTAGAGTCTAGGCGATTACTTAAGACTATAAATCGATTTGAGTAGTTTGTAAATCTATTCCTTTAAGAATTATACTCTATTGCGTATATAACTAAGTAGTAATTCCCTATAAACTATACTATCAATTTGACTATTTAAGAACGCTATAATAATATTTATTTAATTAAGATCTAAGTCGAATATTACTATAAGCGTAATAAGGATTTTCTAAGAGGTATTCTTATAAACGCTAGTATAGGTTTAATCGTAATTAATACCTTCCTTCTAGCGAAACCCTTATAAAACGTATTAGGATTTATACTTCTTAATAAAGCTATCCTTATCTCTCTTAGTCTTAAATACTAGCTTACCTCCTAATACTTTATATCCTAGAGGTACCTCCGATCCCTTTATTACTTCCTAAGTACCGTTATTATTATAATTAGTATACTTGGTCTTAATTAAGGTTTGCTAATATAGTGCGTTAGGTCTAGAAAGCGCTTCTTTAATAGTTTAAGGGTTATTGGAAAGCGTAATAAAGGCAGTTAATTTAAAGGCAATCTCGTAAGAATAGAGTATATTATTCTTAGTACGTAATCGAGTTATTCTCTTAAATTCCGGCTTCTATTTATATACCTTCTTCTTCCTAACCTTTTTAATAGTAGTAAAACTATTATTAGTAGCGTTAGTAACGTTAGTACTACTCTCTAATATAGCGGTTTAATCGTCGTCTAATAGCTAAAATAGCTTATACTTATTATTATCCTTTAGTAGTTTAATATTATAATTATAATCAAGTAGTATTACTAATCGTCTAGGAGTCTCTAGAATATTAATTTGCGGCTATAAGATCTCTTTAATAATAGGAACCTATATATCTAGAGTTTATATAATACCTTTACCCCTATTGTTATAAGATCTTAATATAACGTTAAAGAGTAAAAGAAGTACTAGAATTACTAATTCTAGCGCCGATTTATTAAATTTAATATTAGAAGATTTAATAATTTTATCGCCTTTGCGTATAGGGATATAAATCTAATAAATATACTCCCTTTTATAACTAATTAAAATCCCTACTTTAATACGAGGAACTATCTTCCGGCTAAGGGTTTTGTCTTAGATAGGAATTTATATATAGGCCTTATAACTTAATACTCGAAAATAAAAGACTAAAGGAACGTAATTAATATTAGGCTTTACTTAATCTATAAAGGCTTAATATAAAGTTATGCCTTTAAGTGCCTTTATTATAATACGATTTGTAATTATAACTATTACTTTTAGGATTTCTAGCTAAAGGAAATCGGGGGTTCCTATCTTAATTATAATAGCATGTACTCTCTTTACGAGTATACGAATTAATCGTTTAGAAGTAGAATCTTACTTTAAAGTATAAAGAGTAGTAATCTCAAGATTAGCCCTAATATATTAAGTTAAGGCTTTAATCTAATTAATTGTAAATTCCTTACCGCCGTTAATTCGAAAGCTATTAATATTAATATTATACTATACGTTAAAGTACTTAATAATTTACTTGACTACGTTAAACGCCTAGCCCTTATATTCGTAAATCTAAACCTATCGCACAATACTAGCGTTATTAGTATAAATTGCGGCCTAGTACTATTTATTAATATTATTAGGTTTAATTCTTATAATATTAATATAAATCTTCTTTCTTACCTTAGTTTTACGTACGTAAGGTCCCTTACGGGTTTAACGTAGAGGTTTTGCTAGTTTATAAGCCTTATAAACCTTAGTAATTACAAGATCCGAATTCTTTATAAATTCTATACTTATAGTAATCTTTAAAGTATTATATACGTTAGTAAGTCCTAAGTACGCAAAACGTTAGTAATATAGTTCGATATTTGGCTTTATAGTTTCTAGGTTTATAAGAAACGCGTAGCTTCGAGGTTCCTCGATAATAAACAAATTATCGAGTTAATAAAGAATAATACTATATAGGCTAAGTAGATTATCGTTGCGAATCACACCCCCCAAATTTAGTAATTTCTTGCTAAAGAAGAGATTAATACCTCTATTAGGTATATAAAGAGTATCTTTAAGTATAAGAGTACTAGTTATATTATTAGGAAAGAGATAACGCAATATAACTATTCCGCGTCCTATAGGATATACTATACCCCCTATCGTACGAATTATAAAAAAGGGACTAACCGTTATAAAATCGTCTTCGAATCGAGTTTAATTAAAAGTAATATAAACCGATATACTAGAGTTTATAAGGAAATCGTTTATATATACGACACTATTTACTCTTAGTATAGAGAAGGCTTCTTTATCGAGATTAGGTTAATTAATATTATAAAAATCGGCTTCCTTAATACGAGCTATAAGGGAGAAGTTAAAGTTCTTATCTATAGGTTCTTTCTTCTTAAATTCTGCTATTTTGACTTCCTTCTTTACGTACTTATTGTTACTAGTTCGTATATACTACTTCTTACCGGTTTTCTTTTCCTATTCCCTACAAGCCTTCTCGTTATAATTATTATAATAATTCTAGTTATAACTATTCGAGTTATAATACTTATACTTTAACTCCTTCTTATTACTCTTTTTAAATAGTTTCTTCTTATCCTTCGAGTAAGGTTTACTACTATATATAATAGTCTTAGTTACTAATTTAACGCGAGATTCGTTAATTAGATTTTCTATAATTACCTCTAGCGTAAGAGGGGTTATTAACCTAAGTATAGCGCGTTATTATTAAGCCTATTTAGAGTACTCTTTTAACAAACTTATTACGTATATAATAGAATGCTAATCCTTAATATTAGTCTTCTTTAAAGACTTAAGTCGGCTTTTAGAGTTATTAAAAGCGGCGTAATACTTAGTAATATCTCTATATTAGTCAAAATTAATTCGATAATAGTTTTTAATATAGCTTTAAAGTAATACTTTGCTAATACTTTAATATTAGTATTTAAGGGCTTCTTATATTGCGAGTCTAGTTATAAGACTTTTAATAATAAAAGAGTAATCTATAAGAATATTATTTATAATTAAAAGCTTTGTCTTTTTGTCTTTAGCCTTCTAATCTAAGTAAACCTTTAATTTGTCTTAGTCTATATTATCGTTATCTTTATTAACAAACTCTAGTACCTTTGCCTTCTTTTATAACTATTTACTAAAGCTATTACCTTTTGTAGCTACTTTTACGGCTTATCGCTAGTTACTATAGTTAATAGAGCCTTTTAGCTTTAATTAACTCGAAATTGTAAGGGAATTACTGCCTATTATTATAATAATCGATTTAAGAGGATTAGGAATTGTAAAATTCGAGGAATTTGAGTTTATAATACTCGAGTAAAAATTTGTAAGTGTAATATATAGTAAAAGCGTAAGTATCTAATCGTATAGGCTATCTTGATTTCTTATAAGAGTAGCTTCTAGTATTTAAAATAACCCTAAATTATTTACCTCGTCGTCGCTATTACTTATTTGCAATTAATAATAAAATTAATAGAATTACTATTACTCCCGTAACGCGTTCTATTAGAAATCGAGTATTATTAGAATTATAGTTACTTTTGCAACTCGCTCTAAGCAATTAACAAAATTAGTACTAAAAACCCTTAGTAATATACTACCGGGCTTATAACCTATTAGAAGTTATAATTTAAGTAAAAGTATTATATTAAGAATAGTATTAAGTAATTAAGTTGAATTAATTGAATAGTAGTATAATAGGAAGAACTAGAGTTAAGCTTAAGGTTCTTCGCCGGTCACAATTATATAATGCGCTAAGCCCGATTAGGGAGGTCCATGCGGGTAGAAGGAATCCTATATTCCAATAACAACCTTATACTAGTTATTAAGGAACTTGTAATTTCTACTAGCTCTAGAAGTATAGTTCGGGGAAACCTAACTACTAAAGACTAGTACGTTGCATAGCGAGCTTATAATGCCTATATTGCCTCTATCTACTAATTAAAAGCTACTTACGACCTATCTATAGCTATGTAATTAACTAATTTTAACGATAAAAGTATTAAGAAGCTTAATAAACGAATTGATTAATAGAAAGAGAATGCCTCTAGAGGTATTAACTTCGTTAAACTCGACTATAAGACCTTATAATTACTTACGTTTACAAATACTTTATTTGCTAATAATAAAGACCTTTCTAACTAAATAGGCTACGTCTTAGTACTCGCTAATAAGAAAGGAAAGGTAAATATCTTATATTAGTCGTTAATCAAGTATAAGAGAGTCACTCGAAGCGTTTTAGTATTAGAACTATATACAATTACTTATAGCTTTAATATTATAATTACTATTAAGACTACTATTAATAAGGTCTTGGGAATCGACCTACTAATAGTTCTTTATACTAATTCTCGATTATTATATAACTATATCGTTAAACTAAGAACTACGCAAAAAAAGAGACTTATAATTAACGTTATATATCTATGACAAGCCTATAAACGACAAGAGATTATAGAAGTTAAGTAAATTGATAGAAACTCTAACCTAGCCGATTTTATAACAAAGAATAAACTTATAACCTCCTTAAAGCGACTAATCGATATAAATACTATCGAACTACAAGTAATAAAGTAAGTTAAGAGAACTAGTAATAAGAAGGAGCCTAATACTATAGAGTTAAAGTTATAATACTAAGAATTACAATATAATACTTAGGGAATTATAATATAATACTTAGGGAATTACAATAGTAATATTCCGATATATTAACCTTAAATACATTATAATTACTACTTGTAATATATTAATTACGTTATTACTATATACGATTAGTTTCTTTATTATTTATTAACTACTTTTAGACCTTTAATAAATACCGATTCCACGGCAAAACCGACTACCTAGCTAGTACTCACACGCTAGACCAATTAAGAGACGAATCTATTAGCGATAAAGGATATCGTTCTCCTATACAAATCGAATACCTATAGATAAAGGGATAGATAGAATTTACGATAGAATTAATGAAAATAGGGTGTTTTTAGGAGTTCTACTATTCTAAAGAGCCCCTAGTATTAGAATACACGTAATGTATCTAGCCTAATTAGGTAGTTATATAATTATCGCAAAACCTTAGGTTCGCGATTCCCACAACACCAAAAGAATTAGACACTATTAACACCTATTACTATACCACCCATTGCGTGGCACGGTAATAACAGTTGGTGGATCGACAGTGAGAATCTCGTGAAAGAGGGAGCGGGTTGAGATAGCGGAGGAGGGGACGCATTGAGGGGACGCAGGTGCAGATTATGGCGGTGGACACTTCGGCGATGGACCAGTTTAGAGTGGGGACGGAGGTGTATGTTATGTCCTTGGTGCGGAGACCGTGGAGCTGGGAGAAGCGAAGGATAGATGCTATGCAGGTGCTACGTTCGGGTTAGCGGGGTCTGGGTTGGAGGAATGAGGGAGTATGGCGGGTGAGTGTGACTTGGGGAGGAGAGGAGAGAACGAGATTGACTGCGAGAACTTGGAGAGGACTCATGCGTCTGAGGAGCTGAGGACGTGGTGAAAGGAGGGACCTTACAAGAATCCAAAGCCAAAAAGTCCACACACCATGATCCGCTCCCGAGCTCGCATATTCATACCCCAAAATATGGGTAAGGGAGCAAACCAGAGCACAATGTCGGTTATGATACCGACGCCACCAACCGAATAATAGAATGCCAAAAGATTTATGCAGCGTTGAGGAGGAATTGTATAGTCCCAAGCTGAGACAAGAGGCACGCACTCAAAGACAGTGCCGAGAACACTAACAAACCACAACGCAACCACAAGGATTCCAGTGGCGTGGAGGAAACGGCGAAAGCCTCTGATAGGGAAAATGCGTAGATAGGAGGCTATGAGACTCAATTTGACCAGCGTCAGGGCAGTGGCATAGGCCACGTAGCAGAGGTAGAGGGACTGGGTTATGCGTTTTGTCTTGTGGACAAAGGCGGCGTCACAAGGGCTCTTTGAGAGCTGCCAGCCATGACTGCCGAGTCCGAAGTGAGCGCCGATCAAAGTGAAAGTACTAAGCAAGACAGCCTGTAAGGGGGTTTGTTAACTTGATCCAGCGAGGAAGTTGATGAGAGCTGGGAGCCTTCGGAACTGTTTTGAAGATATTGCGACTTCTTTGTGTCCATCAAAACGTCATGGATAGCAGTTCACGAGAAACAGTGCAGACTTACGGAAGCAGTCGCTGCAAGCATCAGATCTGATCCACTATTAGTCTGGGACTTCGAGCAGATTAAGCAGATCAAAAGTGAGACAAATTGACAAACTAGAAAGTGCGTTCACTGTAGGTGAACTAGGATCATGCAAAGGAGGAAATGTAATCTCACAATCATCAAGACCAGCGGCATGGACTATGCAGACTCGCACCAATAGACGGACTGCAGTGACGAAGACAGTGAGGCTCATGAATGCGACATTCAGTTCTACGATACTCTGTGTCGCAAGGTGTTGATGGCCGACATCAGCACTGGTGGCGTTGTGGCTTTGCAAGAATGCGATACAGACTGCATCGCTTGAAGACATTGTGGCGAAGGTATGTGAAAGATATCAAAGAAGTTATTGAGAGCAGTATGGCGGCACTGAAGGGAATAAGACGGTTTACACAGAAGGTTTTCTTTCCCAAGGAAAGAAGTACAAGATGAAAAGGGAAAGTCTGCCAGCCAGAGACGAAGAGGAGGCAAAGGTTGAAGAGGCCGTCGAGTGAATCTAACGAGGCGTCAACTACGAGGTGAACTCATGATGACGCTTTGAAGTGAAGAGTAAAGTATCACAAGAGATATGGAACTAGTAATCACTCGATTCCAGTGAGGGCAAGTATTCCCCTAGGGCACATAGAGAATTTGAAAGAATAAGAAGAACAAAAGTCATGCGCAAAATGAGTAGAAGACAGGAGGCTATCTGTATAGTTTGCTTTGATTTTCGGTTCATCAGATAGTTTATGTAATTGGCCAGAGTGTAGCATCATCGAAGCAAGCACCCGGAACGTATATCATGTCCCCTTGTTGCTCCTGCATATCGCCGAGTGACGTTGTATGATCCGACTCTCAAACCATCACTTCTATATCAACGACTAGCGTGACTAATTTTGATAGTGACTGGCATTGTCCAAGACATATGGTGTTTCTATCTCAAGATTTCCTTCGAGCCACAACGGAAATCTTCAATGTGGTCTCCATGAATCCAAACCTCTATTCAAACGGTAGTTCCTGCACCGATATTGCTGAATTGTGTTTCATCTTCCTCTCGACTCTCGTGGTTGATGAACAGGAAGGAAAGTAGAACAATACATGCTCCCACCCAATAGAGACCGCTGGAATACTGAGAGCTGAGAATCATCTGTCCAATCAAGGATAGCGGAATCGTCATGGACAACCCAACTGTTACAACCAATGGAGTCGTCAACAACATGGCGTAAGCCCAGCAGTAGTCGCTAACGAAGGAAGATATCGAGTTTAACTACCAAAAGTTAGCGGCGCATAGCTCAAATAAAAGCTCAACTTACCAGAACGATAGTCCAAATATGGCCAGTTGGTGGTAGTTGAAACTCTTCGATGCCTGTGAAATGTAGGAGCACGAAACCCGGCCATAGGAAGACCATATTCATCAATCCAACCAAACCAAAGAACAGTGGCATGTTCACACGGTCTTCATTGCCGATCTTCTTCTTCATGACAACTGCATAGAGGCCATACATGACAGCACTTCCGAAGGCCATTACATCCCCAATAGCTATTTCGGCTTGAGTCTTGTGGGGAAACTTGCCGCGGTTCTCATCGTTGTCTGGCTTCGAAAGGTCCACCGAGGAGATCAAAATAATGCCCGCCAGAGAAGCCAGTACCCCAATGAGCTTCTTGTACGAGAAAGCTTCCACCCGTACCACAGCGCCAAATAGAAGGGTCCAAATACTGCTTGTAGATGTCAAGATAGTCGAAGACGCAACACTCGTGTATTCCAAGCATGCCGCAACCAGATAATTTGCAACGAACCAGAGCAAACAGAACTCGAGACTGAGCCTCGCCGTCTCTCGAACGCTCAAAATGCCTTCCGGGCCCTGCGGATCGCCGACCATGCTCATTGCCTGGTTATCATCTCCTTCAACTAGCAATCGAGTCTGCGAAGCAGACATAGGATCTTCGGCTTCCTCTCCCCCATCATTTGATTTCCCAACCCAGCTGTAGCCATCCATTCGACCTTGCCAGTATTCCATAGCAGATGTTCGCATGTTCTTGAGGCCATGCTGATGCGCAAGTCGGAAACAGATCGGGATCAGCGAGAACGCAAACATAGCCGTATTGATGTACGTGACGAAGTATGGCTTTGAGAAGGTGTTATCGGCGAAGATGTACTGTCTCATGTCAGCATCATGTGCTCAATGTGAGGAAGAGCAACGTACACTTGCTAAGAAGTTCGATGCCGTCCACAGGAAGACGGTGACTAGAAGGAGGAATATCCCCAATGTTCTCCTGGCTACATTCTGAAGCCCGACGCCCGCTCTGAACCCTCGAGGTTTCAATCCTGATCGCGTCGACGATGTGCTGAGCCGTTCCTGTTGATCCGACAGTCTCGCTACAAATTCCTCTGCCACCCTCGGGGGCACAGGAGGCTCCTGTGAACTCATGGCGCGAGAAAGTGGGGTTTATCGTAATTGTATGAATCGTCCGGGTCGTCCTGTCATGGAGGTCGGAAGCAAAGATATGCTTTATTCATAGAAGCTAGGGTGGGCAAAGGGATGGAAAATGACGCGATTCCAGGTCTCCTCCTTTCAGCTTCAGAGGTTCAACATGTGCAAGATGAGAGTAGAGAAGAGGGCGCGCTTTGAAATCATAGTCAGGGGGCGAGATTGAAGTGTTACAAAGTGACTATCTGTTCATGCCCCGTAGGTAGTGCTTGTATGACCGTCAGGCTGAGCTTGGACGCATTTGGCAGGTACAGTCCGATATCTGCCGAGATCATGAGCACGCAAGCAAAGAGTAGGAGCAGGGCCGATGATAATGGCTATCAGGCGCTTTCGAATCTTACAATACTCCATTAACAAATATCTCGAGGTTCAGACTAACAGCACAGCTCGCCCCTTACGTGGATTAATGATCGATTCTTGACCACAGGAGAAAGTGACCGAGGCTATCAGTCTCAGATAAACAACGGACACAACACTGCCGACCATGGGTATAAAAGCTTTACTCTTGACTAAATGCTCTATTCCAATAGAGTCCGAGCCATCTTTGCCGCCACCAAGACCGAGTCATGATGGTGCTGGTTTCGTCCCTAAGGGGGAATTCCCAGGTGTCAGACTACTTGCTCTAATTTCGACGATGTGACGAGAACCAAACATTCTAACATAAAACCATGGCTGCTGTCGAGCTATTTTCCAGTGTCGACAGAGGTGGTCTTGTCGATGTCGGTGGTTGCTGTCGAGCTATGTATAAGTGTGTCGACATAAATGGTCTCCACGCTCTCGATTACCTCGTTCTTTGGTCGATTAGGTTTGACGCAGGCTCTGCTCTATTGCAGGGCCTCAACGAGATCCAAGAGACAACGATTCCTGAATACCCCTCTTCACCAGACGAATCACAGTAAACTCTATGAGCTATTCACTTGAACATTATGCATTCTGTATAGACAATGAGGCTTTAACAAGACACCGAGCGCCTGGATGATCCTTATGTACACAAGCACCCTCGGGGTGGTATAGCGAGATGGACCCGTGAATCGAGACCACTATGTTGAAGACCCAAACGATCCCAACGCAGAAACAGACCATGCTTCGAAGTCTAGCAGCAGCCACCACGCTCATTCTCGATTTGTATGTTGATTGGGTCCGAGAAGTCCCCACTGAATTCTTCCGATTCTTCTTGAGCAAGGGCGTTTCTGGCAATGACTGTTTTCATGATCAGCAGAGGTCCCACTGATTGGGTCTGAGTGGCTGACCTTCAAATGCTTGCTCTACATTGATTGCCTCCTTTGCGCTGGTCTCGAAATACAGAATCCCACCCTTTGATTGACAGAAAGTCATGGCACGTTTCGAGGAAATCTAGAAGCCTAATCAGTCATTGTGCCTCAACATGAGCGCGAGAAACGTACCACTCTCTTGTTTTCCTCAACATCAATCTTGTTGCCTAGTACAACCTGGAAAGAAGGTCAGTACGCAGTACGCAGCTTCGGCATACCTGAAAACGACACTTACGAATGGAAAATTATCGGGATCTCGAGGAGAAGCCTGAATTAAGAACTCGTCCCTCCAGCTATCAAGAGTATCAAAACTCTTCGAATTGTTGACGTCGTAGACCAGCACGCAGCAATCTGCACCTCTGTAGAAAGCAACTCCTAGCGACTGAAATCTCTCTTGGCCAGCGGTATCCCAGAGCTATATATGCATCAGCTATCCGGGTCGCTGATTTGGAGCAAGAAAAGGCCGTACCTGCATAGTAACCAATCGATCATCCACCAGAACTTCCTTTGTCAGGAAGTCCGCACCGATTGTGGCCTTGTAGCTGGCGCTGAACTTTTTGTTGACCTGCCCACCCATCAGCCCGCCGTTCATGTAGTCTTGAGGTTGTTTGCGCGGGAAAGTGGGAGGTCATGAGACGTACATATTGGTTCATCAAACTCGTTTTGCCTACTCCGCTATCTCCCAAGATGATGACCTATACATCTTAGGTCAGTATGCAACCGCATGATATCTTCTGCATCTGGCGACTGTGAGGCACGTACCTTGAGCAAGACCTTCTTCCTGGATGCCATGTTGATATGGAGCCGATCAAGAGCTGGAGACGGTGTGCGATAACGATCCCTCTTCAGAACTCCTCAAACAATGCAGTAAGAGACCAGGCCAAAGTGAGCGACTCGGAAATGCTTCTCTCGTCAAGGAATGCTGTGCTGCCTCGTGAAGCTTGCGTTTGCGAAGGGATGTTGTTTGTTGTCTCGAGGTCGCTTGAGCAATGATGTAGAGCTTCTAGATTCGCGCTAAAACGAGCTCTCCTATCGGCGTTATCGACGAGACGACAGCCTTGGATTGTCACGACCAACTCAGCCGCGTGACAGGGGAATCACAACTTCCTCACCAGAGATGCAGCATCCCCGACTTCCCTCTTGCAGGACAGACTATGACCATGGCACATTCGTGGCGTGAGGAATACGTCCAGGCTCTGCACGAGCGGGACAAACGGGAGAAAGCCAGCTATGGACGGCTGGATAGCAAGTTCATTGAAGCTTGTAGGGCCTTCGTTCCTTTTGCCACTATACCTTGCTAACGTGTCGAAGATACAAATCTCTTAGATCGAACCGCTGCTCTCGAGGCAGAAAAGACTGCGAATGTGACCGCCAAGGACCCCTCCCCGATAAACCCCTCACTGCCTCCTACCTCCAACGATGGGACGGCGCAGCTCAGGAGCGACCTCGCTGAAGCCTTGCGATCAAACGGCACCCTGCAGGGGCGGATCAAGGCAGCTGAGACGGAGTTGGTGAAGCTGCGAGTGAAGGCGAAAGTGGACAGCAAAACGATACAGGATCTTACGAGGAAGGAGGCAGTCCTTGCTCAGAAGGTTAGAGATCGAGATGAAGAGTTGAAAGGGAAAGGCGGGCTTCTAGAAGTAAGCTATGAAATAGGTTATTGACCGAGAGATAGCTGATCGTTTATAGAGTGTTCAAGACGAAATGATCTCGCTCAATCTACAGCTCAACATGTCCGAGAAGACAGCGAAGAAGTTGAAAGAGGAAAATAAAGAGCTCATAGATCGGTGGATGGCACGAATAGGTCATGAGGCTGATGAGATGAACAAAACTCTGGGTTGAACGCTTGGCTCGAATAAACTCAATAATGCATCTAGAAGGAGTCTGAAGCCCCGCTGCGTACGTTATTCATACATTCTATTCTGCATCAATCGTGTGCTACTGATGCATGCTATCCAAAGCTACCCAAAATCTTACACATGAATGTTATGCTCCTTAACCAACCAACTAATAAGTACTAGTCTGATCCAATCCAAGTCTATTCTTTAGGCGCCAATTTTTTGATGAAACTCTGTAGCCGCTTCTCGTCCTTGGTGGTTCTGTAATATTTGCCCCCGGCATCGGTCCAACTCACACTCCTGCCATAATAGGAGTCTTCTTCGTCACGGAAGTTGTTGATTGGGTCATAGAGATTCCATTCGGTGATCTGATGGCCTGGTGTTATAAAAGGCCGCAGGGATATGATCTGACAGCCGTCCTTCACATCCAAGAAGAGCAGCTTCAGCTTCTCATTCAGCTCGGTGGTAAAAGCCTGGTTGTTGATCAAAATGACGTCCGCACGCTTGATGGTTTCTTTGATGGGATTATTCTCCAGAAAGTCGCCCTTTTCAAGACGTACCCGGCCCGGCCTGACTCCCCAGAGGCGGCATCGAGCTTGGAATTCCTCCTTCTGGCGATCAGCTAGTGTGTATGCGTTCTTCATCATTTCGCAGCCCCAGCTCTCACAACCGATCTCCAAGGCCGCTTGCAAGGCGACGTTCCCAACGCCGGAACCCAGGTCGACAAAGACTTGGTCTGACTTCATTTTCGTTTCTTTGAGGATCTTGGAGATGAAAGAGTCGAGAAGCTCGCCATAGACGTTGTCTGTTCCGTTCTCATAGGCTTTCAGTAGGTCGACTTCGGGGGAAACCGCGCGATCATAGACCTGTCGGAGGATTATGTGGACCATATCTAGGGGAAGGTGGTGTTTGTTATCGAGATTCTTGGCTAGGACTCCATCTTTAATGAGAGCTTCTAAAGCCTCATTGTATGCATTCACCGCGCTCTTGAAGCCATCTATCAGATCTTGATCCTGCCTATTCCTCGACAGCAAGTTCATCGCCCTCTGAATCTTCCGAATAAAGCCACTATTCTCGTCCGTGAAAGGTTTCTGCTGGTCCTCTGTGAGATAGACTTCCGCGACGATCCTCGCAATATCGTAGATTTCCCGTAGAGAGTCGATCTTGTCTTTGCCGTAGACGAGGTCGTATCTATGATGATCGTCAGCCTCGCCACCCAGCCCGCAGCCTCTGAGCCCGCCTCAACTAACCTCTCCCGCTGAGAAGCACTCGGATACTTCAGCTCCACCGTGACCTTGTGCGCCTGCAGATCAGGCACCTTCGACTTCCGCACAGGAGAAGCGACGTCGGCGGCGTGGATCATCGGGAAGAGCCCATCGTCCCGCGAGAAGCCACGCTTGGAGCGAAGCTTCCTCTTCGTATCGATCGTCGGCGTGGGCGGTTCAGTCCTCTGGCGCTTATTCGAGCCGACCGACGAGCGCGACGCCAGATCGTCCGCGTACCCCTCGTCGTCGTCGTCGCTGTCGTCGCCGAAGTTGGGCTTCGCCTCGCCCGGGCTTCGCTGGCGAGAGGCCTTGCGCTTCGTGGAGGGCACGTCGAGACGGTCGGGGGTCGCGGGGCTGTGGGTGTGTCGTTGCGCATTTGCGGGTGAGGATCTCTTCGGATCGTGCGTCTTCCCAAAAGCTCTCGCAGCTTTCGCAGTCGCGGCGAGACGTGAGGGTAAAGGTGCTGGGGCCTTTGGGGCGGCGATGCGTTCAGTCCTGGTGTGTTGCGAGACGGGCTTGATGCTTGACTTTGCGCCTCCGAACATTGCAAGGGGGTGTGAGAGGGTGATATAATGGAAAAGAAAAGTGAAAATTCAGTGCAAGCCACCCAGAAAAGATATCGGAGCAAGGTAATCTGTACTTATGGAAATAAAGAGAAAAGGAGTGTGTTTGCTTTAGTTTGTGTAAAATCTCTCAGCCTCACCACTCCTGCAAGGCAAACAGTCTACACGCTAAAGAACGTATACAGGGATCCTTGACCCGAGAATAGGGGTAACCGAGTCGATTCCGATTGCCGCGATTGCTTTCATGTTGTTGAAGAATGGTAATTCTTCACAACCAATTATTCTAGGATATATCAACCGGTTGAGTGCTTCAACGTCTATTCGCAAAATAGAGACATCACCTTCTATGCAGTGATGGGTAAATCATTTCATACAGATCATCATATGTTTCCGTAATGAATCACGCTACCTTAAGGTATTCACGCACTGTTCACGCTGCCGATAAACTCCACTCTGTGGACCGTAAGATGTCGTCTGCCTCCCCGGAGTTACGTAGAATACCAAAAGAATACAACAATCGAAACTGAAATTCACCTGTCCCGCCCACCCGTAAAAACCCCAAAGGCCAAAAAAAGAAAAACATACAACAGCAGGTATTCGCTGGTGGTCACCCACCCAACTACTAATCTGCCGATCTGAGGCTTGTGTATGGCAGAGCGGACGGGATGCCCAATTCTCCTCAGTCTATGGTCGTATGTGACAGACAACAGCTTATCTAGATATATATCTGGGATTTGTATGGGCCAGAGCGGACGGGAACCCCAATATTCCTCAGTCTGTGGTCGTATATAGTATATATGTTGCAATATAGGACTATAACTCATTTTGCTTAGAAGGGATTAGCGACCTGGCCCATGGAACTTAGCGGACCAAGAAAAATGTGTACTGGTACCCAAAGAACCACCAGTCCAGAACTAAATTCAAGACGGCCCACCTGTAGAAACACCACTATTTAAAGGCCCACATCACTGCTGTTGTTAAAAATTTGTTCCTTTGAACAAATACAAGTTTGAGATCTTTATTAAGTCGGACAACGGGACATACTCTGGAATACTATCGCCTAACACAATTCCGCGCTATCGACTGTCATCTATCACAATGGCAAACATCAGATTAATTCTTGCAATTGTTCTTCCATCCTTACTTTGCCTGGGGGCTATGATACCGTTGACGTATCTGATTATTATCCCCGCTATTCGCGAGCGGCTTCACTTTCGACGAGTACAACGCCAACGACGCCTGAACGGTTTGCCGCCTTTACCATCTCCCTTCCGGCGGACTCCACAGCCTGGAAATTCGCAGATTCTGAGTAATATGCAGCACACAGTTAGTGCCGGCGGTGGATTTGCAATAATAAGTTCTTGAAAAGAATCAAAGAGTATGTTACTTTCCGCCCTTAAATTCTCCAAGATCTTGGATCAGGTTTATTTTCCTTTATTGATCCTGATCCTAAAACATTGTGTTTTAACCATTCTAAAGTCTTGATCAGATGTCGCTTATGTTAGTATGCTGGGGTTATGTGGATGGGGGTTATGGCAAGTGGGATCATGTATTGGGCAAGAATCAACGAAGGCGGACGTCTAACAGGGCAATTCACAACTGTTCACAGAGAAGGGAGTTTCCACGGTTCACTTATAGCTTTGTATAGTACTTGCTGTGTATTCAACGCTATTGTACTCTATCATTTTTTAAGAATGAGTGCAACAATAGCACATGTCGCTATTATCTGCCAGTTATTTCCACATCAGCATACCTCCTTCGCAAGAATTGGGGGAGCTAACATACCAGAGTAGAGAACATATTCGTATAACTCCAGACCAAGTCGTGCCAATCCTTTCCCCAATTCTGAGCCACCAGGGAGCCAGACTCTGGATCCACACCAACCTCCCCAACCGTCAACCGCCGAGTGTTTTCGAGTTCCGACCTTCTTGCAGATTAGTTACCCTTGCGTTGTTGAAGCATAAGTTATACAGCTGACATACTGTTCGACTGGTGCGGATCCAGAGCCCGGCTCGCGACCCAGTGGTAGAATCGGAGAGGGATTGGCAGACTCGGCCCAGGGGTTGTGAAAAAGCTGTTCTCTAGTTTGTGTTAGCATTTGATAGGAATTCTGTACGGGAAGAAGGGTGCCAGTACCCGAAGGCTAAAAATGAGTCTCGACGAGACATTTTGAATTAAGCTAATTAAAACGAGTGTAGTGATGTTAATGATGGAAGATAATAAGAGTTGGGAGAAGAAACACATTTTAGGAAGGCCGATCTCGAAATGGAGAAGGAGCTTCTGGTGGCATTGACATTGCCATATGGGGAAGAAACATGTGCAGATACATAATCACTTTTCTCCCGTTGTTCGCGCTTCCCTTCTGGGCCTCTCACACACGCATATCTTAGGGAAACTAAAATGAGTCCTGACTATTTGAGATCCGGTGGAAGAACTTCGACAGTGACTCAAAAATCAATCCTCAAAATATACTTGAGGGAGCTGTCATTGCAGTACGAGAAGCTGTGCAGATAGTCCAATTCTCCTCAGTCTATGGTCGTATGTGTCAGCTTCTCTCCTAACACCGGAATATATCTGCATGTGCCAGAGAAAGAGAAAGCCGCAAGGCAACAAGATCGTTACAGGTAATATACACTTCGTACTTTGTTGATTGGGTTGGGAGGGTTTTCACCTTCAAAAGCGTAGAGTAATGGGAGAAGGGGGTGATCGCATACAGATCAGTGCCATGGCTACTCAACAGTGGTCTGTGGTTGCTACAATTCGGAGGTATCCGATGTACATATTGGTAGCCGTCAACTGTGAAGGACCCCAAATTATCAAGAGGCGTTCTCGCAAAGCCCACACCGGTTGAAGTATTTTCACATTGAGGAGCATGCATCAGAAGAAGCATTTTCATATAAGCCATCTGACAAGGTCGTCCGTCGAAACAAAACGCAGGCGTAACATTATTCAAGGGTATAGTAACGTAAGTGTACAGGACTCCAAGAGGTCCTTCCACCAGTGATTGAATCCGACAATGGAACACCATGAAGCGAATTCCCGCCCCACCGACGACATCTTCCTAGGCATTTAGATTGAGCGGCGAGACGCAGGAGAATGAGGTCAGCTGGTTTTCCTTGAATGCGTTAATCATACCTATTTTGAATTAGTATGTTGTTGTCGGCTTCGGCGAGTACAACTGACCTTGGATAGAGGCATACATGCCAAGTCCGCACATAGACAGCGAAGCCAGGAAGTAAATAACATGCCACACGTTGGTGACGACCTGTAATGCGCCACCGCTCATGAAGCCACGCATCCACCGTCTCACAGTAGTCTCGTTCCTTATGACCTGGCCAGTGGCGGGATCGAATCCTTCGCCGTTCTCCGTGCGGATGGCGTGGCGCTGGATGTCGAAGCCAAGAGCGAAGAATGGAGGAAGTGTGTAGGTCAAATTCAGGAGCATAGAAGCCGAGATGATACCGACGAAGCCGAAATAATCCGGGATCGATGCAGCGAGGATGAATGCGAGGATCCACCAGATTGGAACAATGGCTGCGTATATCAATTTTCCACGGGTGGTGATGAGGGGTGGTGCATTAAATAAGTCCAGGAGGATGTTGTTGTAGAATACTTTGATGCCGATGTTTCCATACAGTCCGGCTGCAATCAAGGCCCCGATCAAGGTGATCATGTTGCCAGCGGTTCTCCACCCATACGCGTTGACACCCTGGTAGCTGGGGTTGAAGCTGTATTGTCCTTGGTAGTGGTAGATGAAGCAGCCATATATCAGGTAAACGGTGTAGATGAAGAACTGGGCACCCCACATAGCCTTGATGAAGTCTCGAGGACGCTTCATCTCCGCCAAAAATTCCACAAACAGTTGAGCACCTGCGTAAGCTAACACACCAGACAGCAGGCCGTTGATTGAGCCAATAAGTCCATTGGGAGGGAGATTGTTGTAGTGAATGATCGGGGGATAGATGCCAGTGACAGGGTCAGGAGTTATGCTGTCAATACTGCGGGAAGTTCTGAATTAGCACGACTTCATTCGAAGGTCTGGAAGGAGTCGGGTTTGATGTAGATCTGGCAAACATGTCTGGAGCTGAGATCATGCTTCAAAGCTCTTAAAGCAAGGAAACAAAATTGGTGGTTCGGAGATCACTCACTCTACAGCACTGCCAGCTGAGCCCAGCGTAGCGAACGCGAAATTCGGAGGCGAGTTTGCAATGACTCCCATGGTAATAAAGATTGCCAATAAGTTCAACCAAACTGCCAGATTTGCGACCCATCCGTACGATTTGAGGGTTCTGATCTGGGTCATGAAGAACCCTGCGATGACGAATAACAAAGGACAGACGACGTAGCATAGCTTGAACTTCGAAACGGCAGAGATGTTCTGGCCAAACTGGATGACAACTTGGCCAAGAAGCAGCAATAACCCGAGTGCTTGCATGATGTTGGTGACATAACGGGCTGTGACACCCCAAGTCCTAAACCCTAAGTCGCCATAGTTTCGGGCTGGAAATTCGTAGCTGTCAACCCCAAGGAAGACACGCCAGATCAGATAACCGGAATAACCTGCCATAAAGCCGAAAATAGTATAGAACGCGATACCTAGGTGTCGCACAATGGTTAGACCCAATCTGCAATAGTGCAATGCCCTCCAGCAATGGACAGGAAATGGAGGCTACCTGGTCCCCAGCCCAAAGTTCCCATAGCAAACCCGACACCATATGGCCCCAGGATGTCTGTGGTGATCAAGTAGAAGCCTTTGTCAAGAGTCAGCATCTCCGCACGAGTTGAGAGACTATTACTGACAAGCGCCCCAAGAAGCCGTGCGAAACATGCGAGAGGCATTGGTCCACTCCTCGTCGGAAATCTCGAGTCTATGGGAAGCATTCCCGAAATCCTTCTCCGTCAGACGCGGTGCTTGCACGGGATCTTCTCCCTCCAAGTTCCCAGCATCATTCTTCTTCCTTAGGAGGATCTCGCGCCAAGCAAGTTTCGGAGACACCAGGCCCTTCTCCTCCTCTCGCGTCCTGTGCGCGTACCAATGATACTCCTCAAACTTGACAGCGGAGTCGTGCGGCTTGCGGCCTTGGGGCTTGATGTAGTTGGAGCCTGAGCTTGAGCCTACAATCACATCTTGCCGTCCATTTGGACGGTCGCTGGAGCTGGTCTTGTCCTCCATAGCTGCGGTGGTTGCAGTAGATGCAGCTGGGCGGAGGTTGTTTAAAGAATAGAGACGGAGAACAAATGTTGGAGAGAGCTGGCAATGAGGTGGTGAGTAAAGTCGCAAGTTTTAAACGTGAAATGCCCCGACACAGTCACCTGGTCGCAACTTCGCAAGCACGATAGCTAGCCAGCCACCTTCCCATTCCGGCCATGATGATCGTATCATTGTAGAGCTGTCACTGGCCATCCTAATCAGCGTCCGGCCTGACGCATAGATTCATGCTCCTGGGACTCTCGAGCTCTCTGGATTGGCTCTGACGAGGTTCTAACCTGATGTGGGACAAAGCTGCCACTCGTTTACGTCGTTTACCGTTCTCTCACAATCTCACAGTTCTCACTACGAAGGAGTGAAGGACCCAGTTAACCCCATGCCCGAGAGCGGGGTTTGCCGGGGCTCCTGCAGCATAAGCACTAAGGTGGCGTGACACTAATGAAGCTCTGCCGCTTGACCAATGCGCGCGGAGATTTTGTCTCCGGAACTGCCGGCGAAGCGGCTCGCCTTCGATCGGGTGTTCTGGAAAACATGAGAAATCGTTCTACGGCGATTATATCGTTTCTCTTGGCATGGCTTCAACGGGTACATGCGGTGGGAAGATAGATCGTGAGAAGATGGAGTGAGTGAGCGACGAGATGCTTGCAAAGTTTCATGGGATAACTGAATTGTACCTACTCGGATGGAAACTGGGTAGGATCGCCTCTCCCAATTCTCGGGATCCCGCTGCAGTGGTCCATCCTACTGTGTACATACATACCTTACTATACTACTATTAATACTATTACTACTTCCATTACTACATCTTCTACCACTTTGTAAAGCCCTAGCACCATACATAAGATCGGCTTCTACGTCCGATCCCATTGCTGCATTGCCTTCAACTAACCTCTTCAGTCAGTCGGCGAAGTGAGGGCTAGTCACCTCTTATCTCTCGACTTCGAGGAGCAAATTGAACTGTCATATACCGTAGCCAACGGTGATTAGCATTTGCACGTAAGTTCGATACGCAAAAGCCTATTTCCAATCTACCTCTCCTCTCCTGCACCAAATGAAAGCCGAGCAATCCGACTCCGAGCAATCCAACGCCGAGAACTCTACCAACTCCGACGTGCGCATCCCCTCTCCACGTACGGGCGGGCCTCTCGTATCCAACCTCGCACTCTGAGCAGGAAATACCCAGAAACAGAAATCGCGCTTCAGGCCTTACCTCCGAACAAACCCCTCGCGATCTTGCAGATCGAAACCGCATCCACAAACTGGGGAAGCAATCTTTCTAGCAAGAATCCCGTTGACGTCTTCGTCATCATTCTATCGCCCTGGTGCCCTTCCCTCGGTATCACGATGGGAAGCCCAGATCTGCCCCTGACCTAGCGGTACCCAGTCCCATCATTGTCAACCCCGCAACAAACGACATGCTTGATGCCTTTAGCTCTGAGCCTCTGAGAAAGGCTAGCAGATCCGAGCTCGAGAAATAACCCAAGCTGCAGTGTTCGAGAGGATGCATCTCGTGCTTGGATCTTCTTATTCATTGTTCGCTATCTTGAGAGTACTAAATATCTGTCTAAACTCGGAATCTGAAGCCCTGCTCCAAACCTGCTTAATCTAGGTGACAAGTAGGAATGACCAACCCGATTTTATACTTTACTCCATACCGTAGTATCTCCAGGTGACAGGTCTCCCACCCAGCCCATTCGCCACGACAACCTGCTCATCCCCAGGGACCAGATCCAGCAGGTTATCCTCAAACTCCACCGCGTCGACGTCCTCGACGTAGAAAGCCAGGCCTTTCACCGGAACATCACTCTTGACCGTGATCCTGTCCCCATGGATCCTCATGTCTAGGGTTGGCTTCGGCATATTCAAGTACCGGTACGGTTGGGGCCAGTTCGTGCATCTCGCAAGCATGGGTCCCTCCGTGTTGTCCACAGTCAGAGTTCGTAAACACGTGGAGATGATGAGAGGCTGCTCGTCGGACGATTGCGATTGTGGGAGCTCGAGGTCGAAAAGTTCGGTCGAGACGTTAGCGGCTATCTCTCTAGTTTCGACTTGCGAGAAGACTTCCGATCCAGTCGATAGCTCAAACACCTTGATGACCAAAGAACAAAGCATTGGCTCCAAGGTGACGTTGGTTGCCCAGCCTAAGAATCTTGTTTCTGTGTCGATAAAAGCCCTCGTGAACTCGAAGCGCGACGTCTTGATCTCTTTCCGTTCAATGCCAAGCGAGAGTGGAGCGATGTCGCGCTTAACCGTGAAGTATGCCATTTTGGGACGGTTGAAGTAGTCTACGAGTGCTTTGGATGTGACTTGCCACGTGGGATTGAACTTCACACTCGCAATTAGTTGTTGTTCAGAAAATGAGCAATAGAGTCAGGAGTAATTACCTGCCAAATCAAGCTCCCGCCACAGTACTCCCTCCCCTCCCCTTTCCACTCCCGTCTCCAAGCCCTCAACGCGCAAGTCATAGCTTCTGCCTGATTCAGTTGGGAGACGTAAATGTACTCCTCCAGCCCAAAGCCGTACTTGAAGTTCTCAATAAGGTACGTGGCCATTTTACGCTCGTGCTGCATCTCTTTGTTATGATGGTCAACGGTGCGAGAGTGCGGGTGACGCTCGGTGGGCGGCGAGTCGACGAGATATGACTCGATCGTTTTGATATGCGGTAGGGACGAGATACCGAACTCTGACACAAAGCGGCTTCCGAGCTTGGGGTATTCTTGCCAGGGACGAGAGATGTGATGCCAGACTGTTCGCCGTTAGTAATGACACCTACATTCCCGTTTCTACAGAAACGCACCTTCCCACATATGGGTGTCTCCAACCGTAGGGTCATTAAAAGATTTCCCTCCCCAGGGTGAGCCCGGGTGGTATGAAGTATTCGGCACGAAGGTGTCACACAAATCCGGGAGAAGCTTCTCATAGATATATCGCCCTGGAAAGTTCGACTTAAGCCAACTCTCCGGATTCGGGTCGTTTATATCGTATTCTGTCTTGAATAGGGTTGCGAACAAGTAATCCTCGTTATTTCCACACCAAGCCACGATCGACGGATGATGTCGTAGTCGTCTGAGGTTATCTTCAACCTCCGCAGCAATGGTATTTTGGAACGGTACATCTGCGGGGTAAGTGCCGCATGCGAACATGAAGTCGTTCCAAACCAATATTCCCAGCTCGTCGCAGATATCATAGAAAATGTCCTCTTCGTATACACCACCGCCCCACACTCTAGTTATATGTTAGCTATGGACGGGACTTTGGAGATTTTGTCTCAAGGGACTCACCGAATCATATTTTGATTGGCCATGACGAACATCTTCAACAACTTTCGATATCGTGCGTCGCTAATTCGAGGGACGAAGTGATCTGCAGGACACCAATTAGATCCACTGCTGAAGATTGGGATGCCGTTGACTTCGACGAAAAAGCTCGTCCCGGGTGCATCTTTGAGCGGTCGCTGAATGATGGTTGCTGATCTTAGGCCAATCTTCCGTAATTTCTCGTGCAGAGTTATATTCTGTAACATGGTTAGCTTCTCGGAAGACCAATATATTTCTTCGAGATGTTACTTTGTGGATCAGTTCTGCTCTGACGGTATACAGAGGCTGCTTCCCAAGTCCAACCGGCCACCAGAATGAAGCATCATCGATTTTAAATTGAGCAGAAAACGGGCCCTTTCCGGATAACTCGAGTGATTTGGTTACAAGAGTGTTCTGCTCTGGGCCGAGGATAGTAAAGATGATGGAGCAATCATCTCGTTCTCCATCTATTTCTGCAAAGACAGAAACATCCGCACTACGTGTGGCAATAGAAACATCTACCTGAGTCCACAGGTCTGAAATACGGGTCGAGTACCGTTCGAGATGAACTGGACGCCATGGTCCACAGGTAGTGAGTTCAGGACCTGCGTCGAGTCAGCTCCGAGTAAAGGTGGAGGAATCCGTGCAAAACTAACCCCAATTCCAAGCATAGTGATATTGCGCTTTCCTCACTAACAATCGGCTCTTATCAGTCGACGAAGTAAAACCGGCAGGTTTGAAATCGCGCTCTTGCATGAGCTTTTTCCCTCGGATAATGGCGCTATCGAACAATATCTCCAGCACATTCTCACCCTCCTTCACCTTGTCCGAGATATCGACCCTGAACGTGCGGTGCATATTCTCCGCCTCCAGAATCTGAATACCGTTGAGTGAGACAAGAGCAAACGTATCCAAACCGTCAAATTGCAGGACCGTCTTTTCGCCGGCTAGCGCCGAGGCTGTTGCAAAAGTGGTTCGGTAGAGCCATTTTTGCTCGCCGACCCATTGGACTTTGTATTCATTGAGCCCTATGAAGGGGTCTGGGATAAGGTTATGGGCGAGGAGATCCAGGTGTATGTTGGTGGGAAATTGGGAAACCGGGAGAAATTCATCGTTTGGTGTTGACACTCCCACTGCGTCGACTTGTTTCAATTCCCATTTGGAGCAGAGATTCGTGCTTGTGAATACGGACATTGTAAAAGATCAGAAGCTGGAAGCGTTTGTGGTAGGCGCAACCAGGGGTATTGTAGGATTTTGATTCAGGGAGCTCAAACCACTTTATGGGACAATGAAAAGATGAAATAGTGAGTATGGTTTGGACCTCGGAGTTTCCGCCGCCTTCTGTCGGCACAGAGTAGTCATAATACATCCCGTTCTGGCTGGCATGATCCACAGAAGAGTAGATATCAGAGCAATTGCCTCATATTCCTGGTATGAATGGTTCGTATGTCAAGGGCTGTTAGGAGCTCGTAGAGCTACGCGGAAATTGCCCCACGTAGAGAACAACGGCCTGAGGACGAAGCGGGGAAGAGCATGATAATGTGAGAAAGAAAAGCAGGAAATCTCAATAGTCATTGTCTGATGAGCCCAGTCGGGGACCGTTTGAAAAGAGGAGGCGCATAGAGAAACGGGATATAATTAAGCGAGAGGGGCACAAAACGGGATGACAGTAAGCGAGGGCTGAAAAGCGGGAAATAGAAATGCTAAAACGGGATAACCAAACGGGATGCTCCTCGAGTCCTCGTACCTCCACAGCCAACACGGGCTGCGCAAAAAACCTCGGTCCGCGAAAACTGGATGGAGTAGAAATTGGGAGCAAAACAGGTAATAGTAAAGCCTCCACCTATGTGCGGAGTTGTGGGGAAGTGAGACACCATACCCCTGCGTCTTAGCTCCAGAATCCAGATGGTCGAAGTTCGAAAGCCGTGTCCTGCAAAGTCGTCTATAAGATCGTGACCCCGTCCACAAATATATCCCGCAGAGACATTGTCGAGAATCTTTTCCCTCGTTGTAATTGCATATTCAAATTCAAAGGTAGTATACCAACAAAATATCTCTTCAACATGGGCCTGAGGCTGGTAATCGTGAATGCGCGAACGAGCCTGCTCTGCACGGTGTTCTCTTCCCTTGGTGCTTTCCTCCTTGGATTTGACACAGGTCAGTGTATTTTGATTGGGCTACCAGGGATATTGACCTGAACTTTATTAGGCATTTTCAGCACAACTATCGTTCATCCCAGCTTCAACATCTACATGTTCCAAAACTTTTTTGGGAAAGCCGTTTTGACAGGTAGGGACACTTAAGTACAGGCCAGATGATAAGTCTTGCTGAACCAGTCTAGGAGCTATTGCCTCGACATATACAGCTGGAACTGCTATTGGGGGGCTTTGTTCGGGTTGGGCCGCTGATAAGTATGGGAGGAAACGATGCATAATCATGGCAGCTGCGATTGGTAAGAGGACTCCCGCCTAGTAAGTGCTTGGAGCTGATGTGTATAGTCGCCGTGGGTAGCGCAATCCAAACGGCAGCTACCAATATTGGGATGCTCATAGCCGGTCGTATCATCGCAGGTCTCGCAGTCGGGGTTCTCCTGTCGGTGGTTCCAGTGTATAACGCGGAGCTTGCGGCTCCAAAGCATAGAGGCGTGATGGTCGGCCTGTTTGCTGTCATGGCGTCTTTCGGCGTCTTATGCTCGAATTGGGTCGGCTATGCTTGTTTCTTTGCAAAGGGCAACGCACAGTGGAGGATTGGTCTTGCGTGCCAAATCCCCTTTGCCGTTATTCTTTGTCTCGGAGGTTTTCTCCTTCCTGAATCGCCACGTTGGTGTAAGTCGAACTTCTCGCCTTTGCCAAATCCAAATCTGACTTGGAATTAGTGATAAAGGAGGATCGAAGCCAGGAGGCGTACAACAGTGAGTACCGGACCAATAAGGGCACATTCAGGACATTCAAAGTACTGATTTTTGTTCCAGTTCTAGAACGAGTACATGGTGGATTCGGCGTGGAATACACGAATCGACAGTTTCTCCAAATGTACGAGCAAATCGCAATCGAGGGTCAGGGCGGTTTCATGGAATGTTTCAGGACTCCGTCTGCGCGAAAGCGGCTCGCACTTGGTATTTTGATCACGGTCTTCAACAACTTAGGTGGGACACCAGTCATTGGTGCTTATCAATCCCGGCTCTTCCAAGAGATTGGCTTCGAAGGCGTCCGAATATTGCTCATTTCGGGATTCTATGGTCTCGCTGGTCTATTTGGAGTGATAGTGAATGTAGCATTGGTGGCTGATCGGATGGGCCGAAAGACATCGATGTGTAAGTGACGCCAAATGATACAATATCTTGTTGCTGACTATTCAAGGGGTTGGCGCTATAACGCTGGTAGTCGATTTGGTAATCCTGATGCCTCTCTCAAAAATCTACACCGACTCGACGAACAAAGCTGGCCAAGCCGCAGCCGTTACCTTCATCTTTCTTCACACCTTCGTTTATTCTGTTTTCATGTTTGGAACCGTGTGGGTTTATATTTCGGAGATATTCCCCACCAAGATCCGTGCTCAGGGAACAGCGATCTGCACCTTTTGGGGCCAGGTGATGGGCGTCATCCTCCAGCAGGTTGGCTTGCAGATATACAACGATATCGGATATTTGTTCTATCTTGTATTCATTGTCTGCACAGCCTTTGCTGGAGTTGTGTACTTCTTTTTCTTGCCGGAGACCAAAGGTGTCAGCCTGGAAGATATATCCGTGTTCTTCGGGGACGAGATTGTGGCAACCCATGAAGAATCTAAGTTGAGGGTGGAGGACGTGTTGCGCAACGTCCCTAGCGGTGATAATAGAAACGTTGAATCGGCAGATGTTGTCGACAAAGCAGTAGCAGAGCAAGTCGAGAAAGCTCTTCAGGTCTGACGCCGGGTATCAACAGAGATTCGACGACTCTTCAATGCTCAAAGACGAGACTGTTTCTATCGTCGTCCATCAGACGCCCCAGTACTTGAAGAGCTTCCTGGGCTATGAATGTTAGAATATATACTTTTAGGTCGCATAGAAATCGTACATATCTCAGATGTGCTATTAAGTAGTCGGTCTCGTAACGTCTGGATAAGGTAAAGTGACGGAACTTCGTCAAGTATCCTCTGATACTGCTCAACTGGAACCTGAAAATTCGATGGCAAGCCAACCACAGATGTTTCACCATTCGCGAAAGTTTCTAGTCCATTGTCCGCATTTGAGTGATCATCATTTGGCAAACTCGTCGAGGAGTCGAGTAAGGGTCTTCCACCTGCAAGGTCCAACCGCAAAAGATTCTGGCCCCAAGCCGGACTGGATTTCCTTAATAGCTCGTCTCGGTGACCTTCGTGGGGAGGAGATCTACTCTTCCGCCCCTCGACGATTTCCATGGCTCTGCCTTCATGTCTCCGCAGATGGACCTGAAGCAAGTCACTGTCGTCCGGTTGTCAATGAAAGTCTTGCCAGTTATGTGGGGTGGAAATACTTTCGGGTGAACTGTCTCTTACAGAAATAACAAGCGAAAGCTCGCTGTTTATCTATGACCTGTTAATCATGGGCTCTGGATCGATGTTGGGGGTCTCACGGGTCAGGGTATGGCGATTTAGATGTTCTGATCGGAGATAGGATCTGTGGCATCCAGGGTAATTGCAAGAAAACCGAGTACGGGGCACGTTTGAAGCCATGAAGAAGGTCGTCACATTGACAAAAGGTTACCGGATGCAAAGGTATGGAATTGAGCGTGAGATCTGCTGCGAACCCTAGAAGCAATTTTGATAGAAGGAGGTGATGAGAAGAGTTGAGGCTTTGAGCTTGCACTGGGCCACCAGGCTGCTGGGCCGAGGTATATGATTACATAAGCGCCGTCGTGAGCACCTAGAACGATTCCATTCACAAAGAATTATTGCAAATCATCATGTCAGAATCATCACGCCGCGCCATACGAAAAGACAAGAGCTCAAGAGTATCGCGCCACCTCAACTGCTCCACACATGATGGAAACAAGGAAATAGATCAACGGAAATGATATATACTCTCTTTCTATTCAGCTACCGGCGTCGAGAGACGCACCTGGTGGTGAGACGTACTTTAAGTCATTGTCTCGTAAGCTCGCGAAGCTTATATCATTATTTCACTACTCTTCAGCTATATATTCCCTAAGACACCCCTCTATAACGAGAGGACTACTATAGTCATTCATGCTACCAACTGTTTTCGTAATGTCGTCAACTCCCGATGCAGGGATACATGTTATTCTGTATGCTTACCCCCCCCGCCCCCCCCCATCAACTACTTAAATAATAGGAACTCAATCTATTCCCCGCGCCGCAATATTCCAGCCCATTCCCGGGACAGAGAAAGCTACAATCGCTCTCCGTAGCATTGATACTCCCCGCATTGAATGCATTCCCACAGTAACATTCGCCCCCATACTCAACGCCCCAGAACTTATACCCGCTGCATTCGTCAGCGCACATCTCGAGTGTCATGGACGTGTAGTTGTAGTACGCCTCCGAACTCAGTGCCCGCGTCGAGGTCGCTTCTGTCATGCAGGAATAGTAAGTGTAATTCCCGATCTGGGGCTTTATGGCGGGCGCGGTTTGGGTGGGTGTTGATGAGGAAGAGGAGGAGGTTGTGACGACTTTGGTGGAGGACAGTGAGGTGCTCGATTTCGTGGATGAGCTTGATTTGCTGCTCGTGGATGTTTTCGTGGAGCTTGTGGAGGACACGGAGCTGGACGTCGATGTTGAAGTCTTAAACGTCGATGTTGAGGTCTTGGACGTCGATGTTGAAGTCTTGGACGTCGAAGAAGACCCGACGGACCCGCTGCTAGAGCTTGTGAGGGATGAGCGCATGTACATCTCCAAACGGTTTCCGGCTCCGCAGTATTCGTATTGATTCCCCGGGCAAGTAAAGGAGCAGTCCGAGAGTGTGGTGCTGATAGATCCGGTATTGGGTGATGTGCCGCAGTAACCTGATTAAATTAGAATTGAAGAGAGGAAAGGAGGGCTCAACTTACACTCTCCACCGTACTCGACACCGAAGTAGTTCCAACCTGCACAATTGGCCGCACATGTCTCCAAACTCATAGCATTGTAGTCGATGTATGAGGCTCCGGAAAGAGCTCGGGCGTTCGTGGCTTCGGTCCAGCAGCCTTGAAAGGTGTAGGAGCCCACTTGTTGCTTAACTGCTAAAGTCGGGGATGCCGTGACGCTGGCGCTAGATGATGAGGTTTTGGATCCCGTGCTCGTTGAGGATGTCTTGGTCGACGAAAGCGAGACGCTGGATGTCGTTTTTGATGTGCTAGAAACTACCGTTGACGAGCTTTTGCTCGTACTTGAGACGCTGGTCGTGGACGAAACAACGCTACTACTCGACGAGGAAAGCGAAGAGAGCATGTACATCTCGAGCCTATTTCCAGCTCCGCAATACTCGTACACGTTTCCAGGGCAGGTGAATGAACAATCGGAGAGCGTGGCAAGGGTCGATGACGCTGCAAGGGTGTTTCCACAATAGCATTCGCCCCCGTACTCTACACCCCAATAGTTGTATCCTGTACAATCGGACGCACATTGCTCTAACGTCATGCCAGTGTAGTTATAGTAACTTCCTGCGGCGAGCGCCCTCACACCATTTCCCTCGGTATAACATCCTTGGAAGCTATAAGCTCCAATTGTCAGCTTGACTGCAAGTGTGGGTGTTACGCTACTCAATGTCGAGGTCGAAGTCGAAGTTTTGGTTGATGATGCAGACGTACTAGTAGAGCTTGAAGCAACTGGTGGAGATGCAGCACAAGCTGTTCCTAGATCGGAAAGATCCTTGAAGGCATCACTGACTGAGCCACTTGAGACACCATATTTGGTCCCAGCAACTGTCACGCCTGTCATGCTAACACTGTAGAGCGTATACGGCCCCACTGCTGCGCCCTTTGTCATTATGGACGAGGTGCTAACCAGGGAAGGCAATGGTGATGTTATGGGAGATCCAGCAGTTTGAGCAACCTTCTGGGTAACAGTCATGTTGACTGGAGTCGTCACAGTGCTGCGGACCTACAAAACGTGAGCGAATAGTCCCACTTTTCCAGGCGAGAACTTACAGCAGCAACAACAGTCAATTTACCATTTGCTATACAGCTTTGTGGCGTTTGAACAATGACCGAATCCGAAACTGGGAATCCATTTCCTCCATTATTATACGTCTGGGTCAAGCCATTTGAAGATACAGTGATAATGAAAGACGAGATTGAGGAGGCGATTGGCAAATTGGCCCTGAAAGAGTAGAACTACAGACGAATTAGTATAGACCATCGGCAATCCACTCAAACATACTTCAAAGCTGTCATCAAATCCATTGGCAGTTCCCGCATCACTCGCAGTGATGGTGCCCGCATTTGCATTTCCACTGCTATCAGTGTAGATGAGTTGTACAGCTGTCACACTGCGGGTAGTAGTCCTGACTCGGATATAACCCGAGAATTGAAGTTGTGTGCCTCCAGCCAGCAGGGTGAGTTGCAATCCAGAAGGTTTGACCTCGTATGGCACAATGACACTCGACAAAGTCACGAGCGTAGTGTCCACAACCTCGATCATTTCCTGAAGAATGGCCTGACACTGTTTGTTGAAGGCGTCAGTAGGCGTCATAGTTTTGATCGTAACATTCTTATCGATATTGAAAACCGCAAAATCCGAATTTCTTCCCGACGAGGTCGAAATCCCCACGGCCAGGGGGTCGGTATCAGGTCCATTGACATATCTTGAGGCAACCAAGGAATCCCATTCCTCGGTGCTATCAAAAAGCTGGTAGTCGTTCGCCACAGTTCCTGGGGCCACAATAGTCGGAAAATTTCCCGCGTGGACTCCCCCCAATGTATGTCCGCAAGCTGTCATCTGTATCATAGCCGAGTTATTGAAGCCCATCCTCGCGAATTGGTTCGAGAAGATCCCTGCTCCATTCTGTGGTTGTGGAACTCCCATCGGTCCAGCTGCCGTGGCATCCACTCTTCCACCTCGCATTGGTATCACCGGCCCGCCGCAGGCTCGTACAGATGCGTAGACACCCAGCGCAACGAGATCCGACACGGGTAGCTGACTATTGTAGAACCCCGCGTAGGTTAAAAATGTCGAGTTGAAACCCGCGCCAATGTTCTCTCCATCGTTCAACTCGTACGCCAGCGAAGCATCGATCCCTCCATGTACCGTGGCCGTGGTTGCCCAATATATATTCGTCGTAGACATATCGTGGAAACCGGCGCGGAGCCATTCTGCAGCTGTTTGTCGGCCGACGAAGGGAGAAGCAGAACAGGGTGTTACAAAGGTCCCAAATCCTCTGCTCCTGTAACCTGTAATGAGAAACATCACATCCTCCAACTCATCGTAGGCAGATGGCCATGTAAACTGTGCTTGGGCATATTCCGAGAAGAGGGCCACAATGGCAGCATATGAGAGCTTCATGATTAAAAATTATATAAACAGGTCGATGAGGGACATCGACCAACGAGTGTGAGATGGCTGCACTTGCAGGAAAGCGATCCTAGCAAAGTAAACAGATGAAAGACAAAAGAAAGGAGGGGACACAAGCCAGTTCATATTATGATTGAGATTCTCCATAACGGCAGCGACAGGTCTCAGCCGCATTGGAAAAGCCATCGAGGGCGCGATAAGGGCTCGTATCGAAAAGACGACAAGGGACGACACGATGGGGTGGGGCGGACTAATCCAGTCTATTTCGAAATTCGTTCGTATGGGTACGTACTATGGGCTCGGTCCGAGGGTCAGTTCAGTCATGCACTGGTGATAACACTGATGATAACCTCCGGATATGAGAATGCGTACATACATTATGCGTGATCGCTTGCTTGGACCCTCTGCCGACCTCCTTGATATTTCGTACTGTAAGGGATCCGCGCAAGTACAGACAGACCCTGATCACTACAGGGGATACGAGAATTGCCGTAGTGGGAGGATCTTCAGGCCGCGCAATGGTGAATGGAGTCTATTGAGGCTTGGAGGCTTGGAGGCTTGGACTCTTGGAGTCCGAGAGAAACAGGAGGCACCCTATGAGAAGTCTTGTAATAGCGAATTCTGATCTTGGACTCGGGAAGAGAGGAGATTGTCTGGCTTTCCCCACTCGGAGAATTAGGGTTGTCCATGGATAGGAAGGGGGAGCGCTCCTTCCGGCTAGGCCGGGCATCACGGGTGCATAGCGCCAAGCCTTCTATCGATTTGATGCATACGCCTATTTTGGGACGGGATGCCAGCGAAGAACGAAAAGACTCCTCCTCACTTCACTCGTGATATCACAGAGTACGAGGTGCGAAAAAGAAGTCAGAGTTAGACAGGACATTGGAGTAGTTTTGTTGATGTTGTCAAAGGAACAGAACAGAACAGAACATCTCCATAATTATATTCCTATGCTCGGTGTTGTTGGTCCATTAAGACGGCTCAGGGGTTTCCATCGCCACAGGAAGCTAGAAAAATTCGCTAATAATCCACCCATCCAAAACTCCCCCGTCTGCCCTCTAAATGCACCAAGACATCTAGAGCCTCATCGCCATCGCCATGCATCCCAATACTGGCCCCCCTCCATTGAACTCAACCATTGAGCTGTTGACAACTTACAACGAGCTGAATCTACCAACAGCGGACATCCTTTCCGAGGAGCCCTCACCCCTTGAATACATGCGATATGTAGCTCGTAACCGACCATTCGTGGTCCGACGCGGGGCTGCAGATTGGACTGCTACCAAGACATGGAATGTTAGCACCTTGAAGGAGTTGCTCATGCGTCAGAGTGTTAATGTTGCTGTTACTCCAAAAGGGTACGTCCCGAGAGTTTTGAAGAAGCGAAGACAGGCTGATGGTCACGGGATAGAAACGCGGATGCGCCAGCAGAAGACGAGGACGGGGAGCTGCTATTCGTAAAGCCGTGGGAGGAACAGCAGCTATTCGAGGAGTTTGTAGACTTCGTCTCCCAGCAACAACTGCGTGGAGAAAAGGAGATCAAGGAAGTCAGGTATGCTCAAACACGTGATTAGCCTGCTCCCTGCTCCGTCTCTTGAATACCTTACCTAACAAGTCCAGAGAACGACAACCTGCGTAATGAGTACTCTACATTGTTCTCCCATGTTGAGAAAGACATCCCATGGGCACGAATAGCTCTTCAACAAAGTCCTGAGGCTATCAATCTCTGGATTGGTAACTCTTATTCGACAACAGCTTTGCATAAGGATAATTATGAGAACATCTATGTTCAGATCATTGGGCAGAAGCGTTTCGTGCTACTACCTCCTTCGGCTCATGCCGCGGTTAATGAAAAGCAATTGCTTCCTGCAAGCTATGTCAGGAGAGATGATGGAGGATTCGAGATGAGGAGGGAGGAGGGAGAGAGAATCCCCTTTGCAACGTGGGATCCTGATTCGAGTGCGGGTGCGACGCAGTACTCGCAGTACGCAAGACCCCTTGATGTTACTTTGGAAGAAGGTGACATGCTGTATCTCCCTGCTCTATGGTAGGTTGTCTGTCGAGCATGGACTATGGGAGCTGATAGAGTCAGGTATCACAAGGTTTCGCAAACCTGCTCTACCGAAGGAATCTGCTGCGCAGTAAACTACTGGTTTGTCTCTCGCGAGCCAGTCTGTCCTTTACTAAAAAACAACTCCAGGTACGACATGGACTTTGGAGGTTCCTTCTACCCTCTTTGCAACTTCGCCCGCAGCACCCATCTCTCTCAGCCTACTTCATAGGCACAGCAAAATTGGCCCCAAACCTCAATGCCACCCCTCCTCCATTTAACATTATTGAATCATCACTTCCATCAGCTCATAAACGATCACATCAACTACCTCCTCCACTTCTCCTCATCCTCCACCTCCCACGGCACACCCTTTCTCGTTCCCTCGGCGCTTCAAACTCCACACTCCACAGCCAGCTCACGCTCCTTCAATTTCAGATCCACGTTCTTAAAACCGCCCGAGATCACAAAGCCTTCGAGTCCCTCTTGCTACAACACCTCGCCACCACATGCCAACGCCAAATCTGCCCCTTTCCCCTCTTCGCAAAAAGCGTAGAGGGAAAACCGCGGATCATGCGGCGTCGAGATCGACGTAGCCACCATCGCCATGGCCTACTATTCTATTAAGTGTACGATAAAGATGCCCCGTCACGGCAGGAGGATCAACGAGACCCACTACCGCGAAGGTCGAGAAAGCGTACGTGAGAACGCACCTGGTCATGGAACCTCTTGGGTCTGTATTAGTTCTACAGTTGCGTCTGGCAGAAGCAGGTTTCGATAGAGTCTCGGACGGAGTTGACCAAGTAAGCATTTGTGGCTATACGATGGATCAATATTGATTTGATAGAGAAGTGAGCAGTGTAAGGAAGGGGAGAGCGCCATTGTCGGGATTGTGGCATTGGGTGAAATGGGAGAGACAATCCGTCAAGATGTGTGCGGTCATGTCTTGGAGCTGGTTCGCGATCGTTTCTTTGAAGATAAGGCAGATATTGGGATGCATGGGGTTTGGTGACATTTGGGACATGGGGCTTGGTAATAGTTTGGACTCTTGAGAGGAGAGTGGTTGGCTTCGAGGATCGATACGAGGATATTGGAGCTTCTGATCGTGAGGGAGAGGGAGGGAGAGGGAATAGCCCAGGATTCTCCACACTGGGAGCTCACGCAGCGTTCACAAAACCTCATCGTTGCTCACATTAGAAATCAATCTTCAACCGAGCCAAAGCTTTGGCCGCGCACATTCTTGGTATCATGCAGTAGCAGTGAATCAGTTCTCATTCAGCCGACTTTTCTGTGCCCCCTTCCACGTCCCGACTCCCACTCTTCCCCTCTGCATCTCCGTGTTCCATCACGCGCAGAGCCTCAATCTTCTCATCCACCAACGCGATCTCCGCGTTCACCCTAAGCAGCTTCTCCCGCAACATATCCTCGTATTCCTGGTCAGAGAGTACTTTCATGGGGCTCCATTTCGAGTTCAGCCACGAGTCTTTCAGGTCTCTTTCCGGGGCGTTGGCTTGTTTCAAGTTCTTGGCGTCGGCGGAGTTAAAGAGTGCCTGACCAGCCGCGCCGAAGAGGCCGAACATCAGTGCGCCTGGGAGGACGTTACGCGGGCCGCCTGTTGGGAGTTAGGGCATCGCTCGATGTTGGAAACTGAAATGACGAGCCAAGGTATGCCCAAACGCGCACGGCTCGTGACTTGAAAAATCAAAACATACGCAGAATTCCACCAGAGGCACCCCCAACACCGCCCGCAATAGCGCTAGCGGTGATCTTGTCCTTCGGAGTCACTTTATCATCTCTCCATGCTCGGAGAACAATCCCTCTTGAGGCTGTCGAGTCGTTAGCGTGAGGCTCTGCGAGTGATGTGTTGGCAGACCCACTTACCCCAGAATGTAGTCCCAAGGGCAAACCATTGGATACCTGATGCCAATGCGAAGAGGAAGGGTGTGCTGCTTCTGATGACTCCTGCGAAGCCGCCGATGATGAATCCGGACGTACCTGAGGGATGTCAGTATGGAGGCAGATGGTATTGATCACGTAAAAGAAATACTCAAAGCAAGCTCGCAAACTTGCAAACTTTCAAAGGCCGGAACTTCCGGCGCATCTGGAATATCGCTGTGCTCGATTTGCTATAGATCAAGCCCCCAAAGACGCTGCACTTGCGGCCATTAATCGGTATCTTGTGATCCAAATACTGTGGGAGTCTGAGACTCAAGCGGGAGTAGAGTGCAAAGAATGATTGGCATTGAGCATACCAGAAAGACTTCCCACTTGAAGAGCTGGTTTTATGATATCCAGAATCTCAGGAGGCAAGCGTTCGTTCCGTTGAGGACTCGGGGGAGGTACACTTTCCCCATTATCTGTCATATCGTTCTTGATTTTGCGAATAGAACAGGCGTTTGGTTGCATTGAATTCCTTTAGTGGTTTAAGCAAGCTCATCAATTCACTAGAAGCGATTGACAACCATGGAGCACGTTGTGATATGGCAGTGGCCTTTGTTGTCTCGTTCAAGACGGGGTTCTCATTTTCGCTGTAACCCCATCGGGCCAAGTGGCCATCGTGCCCCTGTTCAAAAAATGCGCGCACTCGAATTTCCTCGATTGACGACAGCATAACCAAGTTCCCTGCCCAACCCGAACTTGAACACCACCAGAACATCTGCGAATATACTGAGGGACGTATCCTTCAGTGAAATCCGACAAGAGACAAAGCGCAAGAGCATAGCTTCTCGCGGCCTGTCCAGAACAAACCGCAATCATGGGTAAGGCTTCTCTGCAGACATTTTCAATCCTCAGCTGGACGAGCAAAGTTCCATGAACTGGGGTACGAACGGGCGAGAATCAAAGCTAATTGTGATGTGTGATAGCTCCCAAGAAGAAGGAGCAACAGAAGATGTCCCTCGGGGCCTTCTTGACTGACGAGAGTAAGAATCGTCACGTCCAGGCTAGCCATGTTGATTGTACTGACTACTTGCAGAGATGGGGTCATGGGCTGATGAGATGGAAGACATGCCAGTTTGTGAGTGTCTATGATTGTCTGCTGGACGTTCTTTTGCTAACGTGGTTCTTTGCAGCCGGTACGAAGCTCAACCTGCTCCAATTCGAATGAGAGGACATATGAGGAATGTTCCCATACTGACCATAACAGACTCCCGTACTTCTTATGGAACCGAGCGACGAACCTACAGCTCTACTACGGGCGCATATGGTGGAAGCAGTATGGGAGGTAAGTTGTGCAAAACTTTGCTTTCGGGCAACGTTTCACTTTGCACTGCTAAATTATCTGCCGTCAGGTTACTCCGTTCGCGAGGAACTTCCGCTTCCTGATAAGCCACCGTATACTACCCATCTCGGAAATCTCTCTTTCGATGCCACTGTTGGAGACGTCACCGACTTTTTCACGGGCTGCGAAGTCACAAATATCCGAATTATTGAAGACAAGGAGCTCAACAAGCCAAAAGGATTTGGTTATGCAGAGTTCGCTTCTTTGGAGGGACTGAAGCAGGCATTGACTCTCAATGGCAGCCAATTCCAAGGTCGAAATATTAGAATCAGCGTTGCTGACCCACGTTGGTCTTTCCCTTCCAGATGTGTTGTAATCCTTTAATTGACCTTTTTTGCATAGCCAAGGACCGAGACCGCCCGGACGCAAGAGAGTTTGGCGATTGGAGCAGAAAGGGCCCATTGCCCGACTTGCCAGGCAGGGGCGGCGACCGTCGTGTGTCAGACAAGGGAGGATTTGGATCCGACTTTGCAGGAGATCGCGGAGAACGAAGAGAACGCCGAGAGTTTCAACCCGAGGGTGATGGAAAGGTTCGCGACTTCGGGAATTGGGAGCGTAAGGGACCTCTCTCACCTCTCCCTCAACAAGAGCGAGCTCCTCGAGATGGAGGTCGTCCACGAACAAATGATAGTCCAAAGGGAGAAGGTTTCAGAGATCGCAGATCGTCTCCAGCTGCTTGGGGTGAAGGACGTGCGCAAGACTCGCAAGATGGCGGCTCAAGACCACCACGCCGCGAATTCCAGGAGCGACCTGCCGTTGAGCGTGCCCCCACTGCTGCAGATCAGGACAGTCAATGGCGCACAAAGATGCGACCAGACGCCCCTGCGGCTAAATCGCCTGTCCCATCTCGTGATGGTAGCGCTCCATCGTCACCTGCACCCTCAGCTGCTGTTCCTGCAAGCCGACCCAGATTGAATCTTGCGAAGAGAACGGTCTCTGAGGCTGTCGATGTATCATCTCCCACTACCTCGGTGTCGGGCGATGCTAAGGCTAGTCCATTCGGTGCTGCTCGTCCTATTGATACTGCCGCCAAGGAGAAGGAGATCGAGGAGAAGCGATTGGCTGCTGTTCAGGAAAAGAAAGAAGCCGATGAGAAAGCTGCTGCGGAGCGAAAGGAGGCAGCACGAGCTAAGGCTGCCGAGGCTGAGAGCGCAGCAGACAAGAAAGTCGAAATTTTGCAAAGAAGTGAAGGCGAGGATGCCAGCAAGGAAGGAGAGACTATCGAGACCGAAAATGCAAACGGCGAGGTCACTGATGATAAGGCTGTGAAGCCAAAGGAGATCGTACGAGACCTGAAGAAGCCAGCTGAGACTGGTGCTTGGAGACGTCCATCTGGGGGTCCACCACCAAGAGATGACAACATCCCGAGAGGTCCCAGAGGTGGTCGTGGTGGCAGAGGTGGTGGCCGTGGTCGGGGAAATTATGAGGAAGGTGGCAGAGGTGGACGGCAATTCTCAAATGGTGGAAACCGATCCCCTGCTTTGCCAGCACAGGCTCCCAGCACTGAATCAACCTCGGAGGTAGTTGAAGACGATGGATGGAGCACTGTTTCGAAACCCAAGAAGAACAACCGAGGTGGCAACGCTGGTGCCCGCCCAATTGCCTCTTAAACATTACGATTTGATGAAGCACTTTCGAGGTCTTTGGCCACGAGCTGAAGCGATTTTCTGGCGTTTCAAAAGCGTCACTTTTCTGCTCTACACGACCCATCTAGCCACTGTGTTTCCACCATCGAACTCTCCCCTATCACACGATTTTCCTTTGGCGTTGGATCTTCCAAACACGTGTTTAGATTTCCTGCTCACGTCATGTCCTCACCTGAGGCCTTGAAACAATGCACACAACAGACGCCTGGCCCTAGATCGTATATGGGTGGCTACTCATTAATGCACTCATGCACAGCACTTCTCCGGCATTTCCCACCCCTCCGGCATGTACTCCCATGTGTGCAGCCTTCCATGGCAGCTTTTCTTTCCAGCATGTCACTATCACGATGTTCATCTTCGACCGACGAACCCTGGTGGGATCAAAAGTTCTGCGATGATTGATTGATCATAGGATGCGATTTGGTTTTCCTTTTCCAAGGAGGCTGGTTGATCTGGGCATAGCGCGTGGATGGATGGTTGGTTGTGTGCCTGCTTTATGTACTTTTAATGCGCTCGTGATGAAAATGGACTTTGACATACATGATCTGCTACACATGTGAACGCCAGTCACCAGAATTGCAGGTTTTGTTGCTGTCAGTCTCTTCGAAATGGCCTTGCAGTCTACCTATTAGTAGAAGAACTGCAGCACGGGAGTCCAAGACCATGTTATATTCAGTAATAACATACCTGCTTTCAGAGCTGGCCGTGATGACTTCAACCCAGGTCTATTCAGAGTGCCAACTGCCCAACCATACCAGACTGTAAGCCAAGCTCCTAAAGACGACAACACGAATCCACCGTCGACAGCCCTTCCTCCCGACCAACGCGCTCTCTCCGTGTCTCCTGGACTCTCTCATCGTCGGGAGACTATCCCTTGGGCCTTGAAAGCAGCGACGCCAGAAGCTAGATCCTTTGTATTGTTGGTCTCTTCTATTCCCGAGCACTTTTATAGTTCATGCCGAGAACAGTTGGGAATATTGGGAATATTGCTGCTTTGTCGAGGGGAATCACATATGTAGAGAAGTTAGGTTTACAGTTTTACGGGAGACTAGACGGCATTATTCTGCTAGGAACGTGGGCGATTGAAATGAAAGCGCTTGAGAAGAGGAGTTGAGATGGATGAGTCTTCTTGCTTGTAATTTTTATCAATCGTGCGTTTTTGGGTGATCAGCAGGTTATACATTATAATCTGGATCATCAGATCGATGGCTACGGAATAAGAAGGAGAAGGAGTGGAGGACTTGTGAGAGTTAGATGTTTCTTGTGTTGAGTCCATGAATTACGAATTTTCGGATAGATGTGGTGGATGTCAACTAATGCCGAGCTGTCATGGGAGACGAATGGTTTCTTTACTCTTGAGCGTGGGATATGGAATGTTTCAATATCGATGCCATTAAATGGGAGATGCCAGGGAAGACGAATATGTTTCTTTCCCCTTGAGCGTGGATATGGAATGTTTAATATCGATGCCATTACATGCCGAAATGCCATGGAAGACAAAAGGATCTTTTCTTTCTTCGTGCCTGATATCGTCCAATATTAACATATACGGTGCCCGGGCTTGTCGTCAACGTCCCAATCTCTTCCTCCAGTCAACGAGCCAAGGTACGTGGGTTATGTAAGAGAGAGGCAGATGCACTCGTCGGCACTCATCGTCGGCAGTGGCAGGTTTCGTGTACGATTCCGAGATCGGCGTACACGGCCCCGATGGGATTTTCAGCTTTCCCATGGGCCATACCTTACCGCCTTCCCCTCTCCCTTTTGCCCTTAGACGATTGACGTCAATAAGGTAAGGCATCGCATCTTCGGAGGTCTGCTCCACGCGAGCCAGTCGGAGATAATCTTGCTACATCATTTTGGAGCCCAGGTACCATGTGTATATGGGGAATACTCAACCAATCTCCTGTCGAGCATTGAGAATGCTTGGAGATGATTAGCTGGTTAGATGTCTGCATTCAAACCAACCCCGCACTGGCCGTGTGCTAGGTACGGTACTGACTCGAGTTGTGGCTATCGTCTGATTCGAGGATTGGGAAATCAATATGCGTCCGTTGGTTATGTTACTGCAGGTAAACGTAGTAAATACCTACGTAGGTGAAGCATCTACCTTGTTGACTACAGTCTACAGTAATGACTGGCTGACTAATGTTGTACCTCTATCTACGCGCGGGGTCGAACGGGTCGAGACTGCGAGCAAAGCCGTGACCCGTGACCTCGTTGCTATGTATGCCCAGACCTCCTAAAACTGTCTACGTCAACATCGCCAAATTATGAACGTCACTCTTGCAACATTGGATGCCCCTCCCGACCTTGGGTAAGTCTCGTCTCTAATTATTTCATTTCCATTGCCTCCTCTTTGCCTCCTCTTTGCCTCCACTCCATCGCCTCTGTCCTTCTCTCTTTCTTCCTCTCTTCCTCTCTTCCTCTCTCTCTCTCCCCCTCCCTCTTTCTCAAGTATCCCCACCAACCCAATTCTACCACATTCAAGAGCAATGGAGTCAGTTCTTGGAGGCACCATGCAAAAGGCTGCCGAAGCCGTCTCCGGCGCAATGTCTTCCAACGGGAAGATCGCAGACATGAAGTCCGACTATCACTGGGTAACCTCCAAGGATCCTCTCACCAGTGATACGGGAGTCAGACAGCCCAGCCACGACATCTGGCTATCTGCTTCCACGGGCGATCGCAAAGGCCCCCTGCTTCTTGAAGATAACTACTCCAGAGAGAAGGTCAGTAGTGCTTCCTCCTCGCAGACAGCTTGGAGACACGAGTAATGCTTTCCACAGATCATGAAATTCGATCACGAGCGTATCCCAGAACGAGTCGTCCATGCCCGAGGGACAGGAGCTTTCGGAACCTTCAAGCTTTACGAGAGTGCCGAGGATGTAACCTCCGCCGGAGTACTTACGGATACCTCTCGCACCACACCAGTCTTTGTGCGATTCTCCACCGTCCTCGGTTCTCGAGGAAGTGCGGATACTGTCCGAGATGTGCGAGGTTTCGCTGTGAAGTTCTACACCGAAGAGGGTAACTGGGATATCGTCGGAAATGATATTCCCGTCTTCTTTATTCAGGATTCCATGAAATTCCCCGATGTCATTCATGCTGGCAGTAAGTAGCCGTAGTTGATCTGGTACCTAGGAAACAAAGCTGATTTCAAACAGAGCCCGAGCCTGATAATGAGGTTCCCCAAGCTCAAAGCGCCCACAACAATTTCTGGGACTTCCAATTCCTGCACACCGAAGCCACACACATGTTCATGTGGGCGATGAGTGATCGCGGAACCCCCAGATCTTACCGCATGATGCAAGGGTTCGGAGTCAACACCTACACTCTCACAAACGCCGAGGGAGTACGCCATTTCGTCAAGTTCCACTTCACACCTACTCTAGGAGTGCATTCCTTGGTCTGGGATGAAGCTCTGAAGCTCGCAGGTCAGGATCCAGACTTCCATCGCAAGGATCTGATGACGGCCATTGACATGGGCGTTTTTCCCTCCTGGAAGTTCGGCATCCAGGTCTGCCCAGAGAGCAAGCAGGACGATTTCGACTTCGACATCCTTGATGCTACCAAGGTTTGGCCTGAGGAGCTTCTTCCTATTCGATATATTGGGGAGCTGCAGCTCAACAAGAATGTCGATGAGTTCTTTACTCAGACTGAGCAGTCTGCCTTCTGCACTGCTCACATTGTACCAGGTAAACATCCGCTTTGTGAGTTTTCATATGGTATGTTAACGAATTGTAGGTATTGGCTTCTCCGACGACCCTCTTCTCCAAGGCCGAAACTTCTCGTACTTCGATACTCAACTATCTCGTCTGGGGGTAAACTGGCAAGAGCTTCCTGTCAATCGCCCCGTCTGCCCAGTCATGAACAACCATCGTGACGGTCAGATGCGCCACCGTATAACCCCGGGCAAAATCAATTACTGGCCTAATCGTGAAACGGTCAATCCACCAGCCACCGCAGCAGAGGGTGCCTATATCGACTACCCCGAAAAGATAGTTGCCATGAAACAACGTCTCCACTCTGTCAAGTTCGCTGAACACTTCTCCCAAGCCCAACTATTCTACAACTCCCAGTCCGACTACGAAAAAGCCCACATAATTGCTGCTCTTGGCTTCGAGCTCGACCGCTGTGATGACGAACGCGTCTACAATCGCATGGTTGAACGTCTTTGTGATATCTCGCTCGAACTCGCGCAAGCCGTCGCTGAGAAAGCCGGTGCTCCCACACCCACGAAAGCTGGCCGTCCGAATCACGGTAACAAAGCTAAGGGTCTCTCCATGACAGATTTCACACCCGAAGCTTTGGGCCTGGCACCTACGATTGCAAGCAGAGGCGTGGCGCTCATTATAGCCGACGGATTCAATCTCTCCGAATACGAAGCCGTTAAAGGTGCCTTGTCCGCAGCAGGAGCCTTCTGCTTCACGATCGGCCCTAAACGCCAACATGTTAAGCCTGCCGGTGGTGGAAAGGGCGTTCAACCGGATCACCACTTTGAAGCCATGCGTAGCACGATGTTTGATTCCATCTACATCCCTGGCGGTGAGCATGTCAGCACACTGATGAAGCAAGGTCGGGTGGTGCACTGGATCCGTGAGGCATTCGGTCATTGCAAGGCGATTGGCGCTACTGGAGAAGCTGTGCAGTTGGTGCAGACTGCTGTTGGCATTGATGGAATGGTTTTCAGTTCCAATGCTGATGTGGTGGATTGCTATGGCGTTGTTACGGCGGGTGGGGTTGGTGCCAGTTCGGGTGGCTTGAAGGATGGCCTGAAGATGTTGAAGGGTGCGAAGAACTTCTTGGACGCTTATGCGTTCGGAATTTCACAGCACAGAAACTTCCAGCGGGAGTTAGACGGCTTGACTAGTATGGTTGCTTATTAAGGAGAGGTTTTCAAGCTGTCGAATCAGCAAACCCTTGGTATCTCGCCTGCTCTATAAAATAATTCAAGAATTCTCTCAAATAAACCCAGCAAATCATCCCATGCACGTCTTGAGCCGTTGACCGAGTAGATAGTCAATCCCAAACCCACATTCTTCCAACCTTTGCAATGCCCGCTATCTCCACTTATGATCTTTCTGCCCGACTTGATCTTTCGTCGCAAACATCACTCACTCCAAACGGAATTCACATAATCGACGACTGGCTACGAGTACCCCAGAGCGACTATTTTACATTCTATGAGCCACCAGGTTGTTAATATAGCTAAGCCATTGGTTCCCCGCAGTTAGATATTTCATCGGGGATGCACAAGGGATGAATGGTCGAGTCGCTCTTGCGTATTTCGACCACCTTACGATCCATCGACTACTCCCTGGAAGCTACGGACGTATCTTTTTTTCGGTTTCAACTTCAACTCTTCACCTGTACAAACACTCCTACGTTTTCTCACTCCTCATTCGGGTCTTACATACACCTATTCTATCATTAACCTTTCTTTACATCAGTCTGCTCTCCTGGAGTCCTCAAATCAATACGCTCCCACCTCAGGGTTCATTATCAACGCTTGCCAAGTTTTCGCGAACTACAAAGCCATTAATGCCCTCTAATAGGATTCTGAGGCTGATAATTCTCAGCATCTTCATCCTCCTTACCATCACTTCAACATCCCCTGTCGAGAAGCGTCAACCCAAGTGCTTCGAGGTCGTTCTTCCTGTTACAATCTCCGCTGAAAATGCGTTGATTCCAACAAGCTACACGGTTAATGACATGGTCATAACCCTCAGCTCGGTGCTCAATGGATTTCTCGGTCGTCTCCTCGGTCTCGTTGGCCTTCAGTCTCTTTTCTCGTTGGGTCTTGTAGAAGGTGGCTACAACATCGCTGGTCGATATTGTGAGCCCGAGGTGTACAATGCATCCCGTGCAAATACCTTGCAACTTCTGGCACATCCAGCGACCTATGATAGAAACTATGTGAGCCTCTTTTCTCTACCAGGAATCACCGCTGACCATCTGCAGTGGTCTGGTGGTGGCTATCCGGGCTATGGATATCAGGGCGACAACTACTCTTGGATTGCGACGGCTTCGAAGCAAGGTTACCCAACCTTCGCATTTGACCGTCTCGGCAATGGCAATTCCACTCTGGCAAATGGTATCACCGAAGTTCAATGTCCTGCTCAGGCTGCGTCTGTCCATGAAATGATCGGTATCATCAAATCGGGTCCCAATGGCGGGTCTCCATTACCTCGAGCTTTCAACAGGATCATCCTCGTCGGTAGCAGCTTAGGCTCGATTGTTGCTAACAGTATGTCTGCCTCATTTCCATTGTCCTTCTTGCTTTTCCATTCATGCTCAAACCTGCGGTCAGACCAAGACAAAAGCATGAACACGCTTCTCCACATTGACTTGCGTCCGTTTCTGCTCGCTAACTCCTCATCCCAAACAGTCGTAAATGCAAAATACCCTCAAGATGTCGACGCCACAATCCTCACCGGCTTCACCAAATCCTGGATCAATGTCGTCCCGGGCTTCGTCGCCACAGCCGGCCTCCTTCCTGCACCTGGGAAGCCTCCTGGCTACCTCCAAGCAACGTCCGAGTCTGGCACCGCATTCCTCCTCTACTATGCTCCCTACTATGACTCAGCATTCATTCACCAAGACTACCTCCACCGCGGGACTATCACGCTTGGCGAGGGCGTGACGGGCGCTGTAGGGATTGTTTCAGCAACTCAGTATACTAAGCCGATCTTTGTTATCAACGGTGAACAGGATACGGTATTTTGTGGCACCACGGGATTTCAGGCTACGGGGCCGGGGAACTGTGGCAATGGACCGGGTAGTATTGATGCGGAGACGCAGGCGCTGTAAGTCAGAGTGAGAGAGTCACAGTGTCCTTCATTCCCCATGCAGGCAGTTCTGGAGTGCCAAAGAGTAGTTGCCATTTTGAAAGAATCCATTCCGAATGTGCTTCTGAGAGAATCATTGCTGATCCCAATTCTCTGAAGATATCCGGCGAGTAGCAGTTATTCATACTACAACCTACCGAACTCGGGCCATTGCTGGCAGCATGGGTTCTATGCCCAGCAGGGGTTCAACATCAGTCATGCGTGGATGGCTCAGCATGGGTTCTGAGCGATGAGAGTGAGCACGGCGTGATAAGCAGGTCTTGATTGGGGTAAGATGGAGTTGGCTTGAGGTCTATGGGCTAGAAGAACGATAGGAATTGTCTGCATTGACGGGGGGGGGGGGGGGGGGGGGGGGGGGGGGGGGCAGGGGGCAGGGAAGGCATTGATGATGGATCACTCTCACTGTATGTTTATTCACCTCACACCTGTTCCCTTTGCCGGCGTTCAATGGTGGTGAAGGAGACTTCGATCGGAGATTGCCTATTCAGTCGATCCAAGACCTCATATTCGGGTGAATTTCTACACTCGCAGCCAAATTTTGCAATCCCTCCCTTCTTTCAGTGTGTATTGTCGTACTGTGATGTATTTACCACTCACTCGAGTCACTCTGTGGCCATGCCGTCCAATTACGAATCGACGCCTTTATATCTGAGTATCTTTATATCTGTTGGTATCACAGGGTGCGTGTACTCGTAAGAATGCACTAAGTCTTCCGTAACTGGTTTTTGGTTAATATGTATATTGCTATGTATCCCTCCAGTGCTCCACGAAGGGGAGCGGGGTTTTGGGGGGGGGGGGGGGGGAGACTACGAAGCTATATACCCCTTTTAATCCTCGGTTACGGAACACCTCCCTATGGATGGCCCATAGTAAATACGTTCCGTTACGTAATATAGAACGTTCGTAGGGGCTCCGTAGAGTATTCCCAGCAATTATCATGCCCTCCAATTACAAATCGACGCTTTCACATCTTCACATCTTCACATCTTCACATCTGCACATCTGAGAATAAAAGCACATCTGAGAACAAAAGCACATCTGAGAACAAAAGCACATTATGAGAGTCGAGAGTAGAGAATGGGCTTTCTAGTTTCTTATTTTATATACGTGTACGTGTACATGTAAATGGGTATATATATGTATAGGTGGATGGCTAGGAGGAACAAGGTATCTGCAATCCAGTCGCATGTCACTCCTCTCCATTTTTGATTGTCAGTCGAGTGTTTGTGTCATTCGGGTATATATATGTGTGTATTGGTTGAGTTGTGGGTGTATGTGGCTGGCTACCTTATGCCGTATGTACAGCAGCTGTGTGGGTGGGTGATTGATTGATCATAGTTGGTGGGTGTGCTCTTAGGAGAGTTATTCGGTGAGCAGGCAGGAATACGACACCACACAAATGGATGAAGGGGTCTTCTCAGCACGACCAGTCCTCAACGCATTTCAATTTCACCCAGGCCGCGGTCATACACGCCCTCCGCGTCGTTCTTCCACCGTGAGCTCTGTCACGTCTTCTCTCTCCTCCGGACCCGGATCTTCCCCTCGCCGGGCGGCATCGTCGCCTCGGCCACCCACTTGGCCTGCGGCCTCTTCCCGTCGTACTCTGGCAGGAGCTCGACGTCGTAGTGGGCGAACAGGTGCGCCATGATCATCTTCAGCTCGAAGTCGAGCAGGAAACGGCCCGGGCACGCGTGTCTCCCGTGGCCGAAGATGATGTGCTGCGGGCCCGTGGAGACGACGGTGAGGCTGCCATCCTTGGATCTCTGCGCGCAGTCGCTCGCGTCTCCGTTCTCCGACGCAGGCGTCGTGGTCCCGGATCGGGCCTGCTCGCGCTGGCGCGAGAACCGGAAGGGGTCGAACTTCTCCGGGTCCGAGAAGTACTCGCCATCGCACTGGGCGGGGTGCGCGAGGATGGAGACCATGGCCCCTCGCGGTAGGGGGATGCCGTCCTCGGTCGTCACGTTGTCCACCATGACCTTGCGGAGCAGGGAGCGGTTCCCGAAGGCGTTGATGCGCATCGTTTCGCGGGACACGCTGTCTGCGCGTACCATCTGTGCTGCTGCGGCCTTGGTCCATACGCCTCCGCTCGCTGCGAGACAGCTCTCGGCTTCTTCGCGTAGGAGGGCGATGGTGTTGTATTCCTTGTCTGATTCTAGGATGTTGAAGATCAGGTTCGTGGCCATGATGCTCGTCTGGTGGAAGCTTCCGAAGTTCGCCATCGCGAGACGCATCGTCATGTCGTCCAGGTTGAAATCTTGGGGCCGCTCGGCTTGGGCGAACCGTAGCATCATCTGGAGGTGATCCTGGGGGTCTTCTGATTGCGGGAGTTGGAGCGACTCTACACGCTCGTTGAAGAGGGGTCGGAATAGGTTCTTGGATCGGTGGATGGCGAGGCGGAGGGGGATGCTGAAGAGCCGTCCAATTACTGGACGTAGGATTGGGGGCAGGGCACCGACGACGGCGGCTGTTATAACGAAAGTGTCTGGGAGGGGTATCATTTCATCGAGGTATGCCTCGTTGCGACCTGTTCAAGTTAGCGATGGTTTGGTTGACAGGCTTCAGAGAAACCTTACACATTGGAAGGCCCACGGTGAAGCGACTGCTTGCTTGTGCGACAATCTTCTTCGTTGCTCCATAGAGTGTTATCTCGGTCCAATTCCTGGTATCAGCGCCAAATCGAGCATCGAAAGCAAACTTCAGCTCGTCATCTAGCGCAACCACCAGCTTCTCCAAGATCGAGTTCATATCCTTCTTTACCATCAGGCCCTGCCAGGGGTCACTGACGATCTTGGAGTTGGGAAGGATGTGATGCGCCTGGTCGATCTCCACGAAGGCCTCGGGTTGACTGAGAATCTCATCTGGCATTGAGGACATCCATTTCATGGAGCAATTGGGAAGGATGACTTCTTGACTGAAGCCCACGCCAGGAAGTAGTACGGTCCGGCCATGTTTGGAGTACTTTGTCCGTCAGCTCGCATCCCCTTCTATTCGGGAAGCAGACATGCCTTCTCATACGCCTCCTTGTACATCTGCTTGCAGTCCGTATAATATAACTTCCTCATCCTCCAGCTAAACGAGGTCGCACCATCTTTCTCCCCAAACCGCGGAAGGCTTGCTGGATATCGTATGGCGGAGAAGTAGACGCTCAAGACGCACGCGACTGTGAAGATGGTGGAGGTGAGGACGATGGCCTGAAGCAGGCTCAGAGGGAGCACCTGCTGGAGCAATCCGCCCATGATGGCTTGGGGGCAGTATCGAAGAAGATCCCAGATACTTGTTTATTTGGATCTTTCAAGTTTGTTTTAATGTTATGCGAACAGCAACGAAGTTCAAACCCAGGGGTGTTGAGAAGACTCTGGGGAAGTGTCAGCCACGAACAACCCGCATCTGTGATTGGATAGCAACATCACTTACATTTACTTCCAAACACCTTCCTCGCAGCAAGTAAACAAAGCAAAGTAAACAAAGCAAAGCAAAGCAAAAGTTCCACAGATTCAACGCTTCATGATTGCAAAGGCTTTAGTTGGAAATGGGTATGAGAAGGCAAAGACAACAGCTGTCGTCGTCGAGAAGTGGTTTCAAGGAGACGGACGATCGACACCACACACGCGATGTCCCGGCTGCCAATTGATCCGGGGGCAAGCCACAGGCCCACCGTCGCGATTAGATCCTGCAGGCATCAGCCCATTCCGGGAAGGACAAGATCCATGTCAGGGGAGGGAGATGATTGGATGAGATAGGATCCATCCGCTACATCTTGCCCTTGCAGATGTGGTTCTGGATTTAGTCTTTTTCTCCTTTCGGTTAGCCTCTGTTGCTTAATCGCTTGAACGCTGCTCGACGCGAGCGGCTTTGCAGATACCCGGGACTAGTGGGCGCTCTTGGTTGACACCTTGATCTATCTGGGCCCGGATGCAAGGTGGTCTTTGACGGACGCGTCAGCGGCTGTTTATTGACATTCCAATTCTAGTCATTGTTACTTTTATTGCAATTGTGGGGAGCTGAAGAATTCAGTCATGTGATTTACAGTATTGGCAAGGAGGAAATGCTGACATGGGCTAGAGATTATGGAAGAGTCGAGGATGAGGATGAGGAGGAGGACCAGAAGACTGCCTCTAGACTGTTACTTAGTCTGGGACTTTTCAAACTCGATTGGTGTAGCGGAATCAAGTGAGAGATGAGTGGGAGAGAAGAAACCACAATATGAGATGAGACCAGAGTGCGAGAAAAGCACGATTCCATCACTCATGTGAAGGTCCAACATCATCAGCTGCATCCGGTCTATATCTGCTGCGTCTATGATATTCGCAATTTACAAGTACAAATAGAGGGGGCAATAGGCAAGGGAGATCATGATCCTGATGACTGCAATACAAGATTCTATTGAACCCTCAATACAGCCTCACATACCTCCTTGAGCACCAAGACCCAAACCCTTTCTTCGTTCCCACCGTGAGACAACGCCCGGCTGGTGCATTGCTTTAAATTCCTTCCCAACAAGCTTTGCAAACCTCCGCGACCTAGACTCATACCCGACTCTCCATTTCCTCTGCTGAGCGCCGTTATCCACAACCACGTCCGTCCAGAACCTGACATGCCCGGTTGCGATTGGATAGTCGACCCTCTTAGGTATGAACAGATTCCATCCCTTCAGCAATCGAGGCAGGTCATGTGCAGACCAGTTGAGGTTGTACTTCAGTGACACACTTGCCCTAAAAATCAGAAGTCTGACCCATTTCCTGATGTACGCTCGATTTCTCATGACTCTAATTTTGAGAAACTGAAGGTCTCTCATTCGATTTTCCGAAACGGGATGGCTATGCTTAAGAGTGGTCTTCAGGAGGATATGATGGCGGGAGAGGCTGCGTACGTATCCAATGTGTTGTCGCCGGGCTTCTGACATGATCGTCTTGGCCTCTCCAAAGCGTTGACGTTGTAGTAGGCTGCAGATGTATTTATCATACATTTGCATCGTTGGTCTGATGTTGTATGGCGCTGAAGTCATCGTATTCCAGAGGTTGCTGACGGCTGGTGGGGGAAGTTGGCCTATGGTCGTACCGTCACCTTCAACACGACTACCGTAGCGTCTCTTGGATAGGATGAATGTCCATTCAAGGAGCTCGTTCCAAACCGAGGTGGGAATTTCAATGTTGTATTGCCGGGAGACATAATCAACTGCTCGTAGAGCTGTAGGAAGATCGTTATTGATACTGTAAGCATGGGAGATCGTGTGAAGAAGTTTGGCGGATGGGTAGAAAGGTGAATCGAGAGCATAAGGCTTGACTGGCTGCATTTCAGACTCGTCGATCGCGAGCAGTGCATCAACGTCAATGCCCCAAACACGTCGAAGAGTCAAACCCACGCTATTTGTATCACCCTCTCTTGCGAAACCCATGATCATCAAGCAGAATGTCTCTTCGTCACCAGGTACTCCTGCATGTACCATTTGACGAAATATCTGAGATACCTGGAATTTGATGCCATTCTCTGGGCCGACTCGATACCCTTGGAGTGTGTAAGGCGGCTTCTTCCAAGAGCGAGGCTCAAGATTGTCCGGAATAACTCTCAAGCGATTCGTTAAGAAAGGATTCGAAGAATCTGACCAGGTCATTGTGGCAAGATAATGCTTGAAGCATTCGCCGTCTGGTGTGACGGAATGATTGGGTCTAGATGGTGACTTGTAGGTCAATAGATTCCACACTTCTTGAGCTGCTTTGATATTTCCAGTGGCTCTAGCACATTTAAGCAGGTATCTGTAGTCGGATAATGAAAGCGGGTGAGCGCTTTGTCGTGCCTTAATGATCCCTTGGATTTGGGATAGAAATATCATACTGAATCGATGATATCCATCCCTACTGGCCAAAGGTATCCCCAATACCCAAGCATAAGCTTGACTGATCTCCCCATGCAACCTGCTATAACGACTTACAAAGTTATGGGGGTCCAGACAGCGCAGCACCTCCGAGAAAGTATTCGAGGGTATGGTCTGCAGGGCCTTGCTGTAATGATTGGAACCATCAAATTGGACCAGCCTCATGAGCTCCTTGAGGATGTGATGAGGATCACCAATTCGTAGAGCTTCGTATAACGCGTCCTCGTCAGGACCGCACTCGACTTGAGCTCCGTCCGGAAATTGGAAAGGAAGAACATCCTGTTCGCCAACATTTGATTCATAAGACCAATCACCCAAGCCCATATTCCATCCCCAGATCCTCTTAATTCTCGCGATTTGTTTTTGACGCTGGAAATGTGCCCGCAAGATAACCCCTCGTGTACCTGGCTGCCTCTTGTCGGGCACGAATCGTAAACTGAGATCTCCAGATCCACCATGTTTGTCTGCTAGCACCACTCTACCAGGTCCCCATTTATGGATTTTCACAGTGTCCAGGTCTGATAAATCCCGAGCTCCCAAAGGTGGGAAGGATCGTTGCTCCTCAATCGCTGTATCTTGCTGGCATCGACTGTGATTCCGAAAACATCGTCGGAGTCGCAGCGCGTTTACTCGACCTGTTGTCCCGCGCGGACAGGAGTAGGAGGCTATTCGAGACTCTATTGCCCCGAAGTTAAGGAGGAAACTGGTCATGGGCTATGATGTACACTCATGGTGGTAAGTGGAGGACATGGGGAAAACTATGGGGCTTGAAGCTTGGAGTTGACGAAGTCTGGCATGCGTTGAAGCAGAATTCGGCAAGCTCCGTTGGAGAAGGAACACGATTTGACACCGAAGGCAACGCGACTTGCGACAACAACGAGTTCCTCGCAACCACTATTCCACCACAAGATAATGGCAGACGTCGATGATGGAGCTTCAGCTCCCGTCTCAGAGCCGCTCGATCTGGTACGCCTCTGCCTGGATGAGATCGTGTTTGTGAAGCTTCGAGGAGATCGCGAGTTGAAGGGAAGGTTACATGTAAGTCACACCCCCTTCGCACAATGCTCTCTGCTCTCTACTCATCGGCATATAGGCATACGATAGTCATTGCAATCTTGTCCTTGGCGATGTCGAGGAGACAGTGTATGTGGTTGAGGAGGATGAGGAAGAAGAAGAGGTCTTGAGAGTAGGGATACATCACCATAACCAACAACGAGGACGATTCGCTAATAAAATTTCCTGTAGACTATACACAAGAAGTCCGAGATGCTGTTTGTTCGAGGTCAGTTTTCGCTGCTTTACTTTGGCCAACTCTAGTAGAGATGTTGCAGCAAGATGCTGATACCCGATTACAGGTGACAGCGTTGTCCTCATCTCTCCTCAAGCACCATCATAAAGTCAACTTATCTAGCAGAGCTCATCAAAATCGAGTATCGAAGTCGGCGAATACATCATGGACATTAAGGGATCTATTGAGTTTGGCGCATGGCATAGACTGTTGGTTCATAGCGAGTGGGCAAAGGGGGCGCATTCAACTTGGCCTACAAAAGCACAAGATACCACAACCAAATACAAGTGTTCTAATAGTATTTCCGCATGACATATCTTTCCATTGATGGCCAATTGATAGAGCCCGATTGTCGTTGAAGTTCAGCCCTATGCTTTGTACCTTATGAGTCAAAAGATCTATGATTCACGATAAGGATAAAGCTTCCCGGATGGAGTCACCAACATCCTCCTTCAAAATACCTTAACCCCAGGCTTTTCTCGAATTCAAATATTGATATCATGACAGACTATAAGCCCAGACCATATACAGTCCAGATGATATTACGAATAGTATACTGATCCCACACTCACTCTCCTGACGAAAGAACATACATCTGCGTCGATTACCCCACCATGGCGTCAAAGGGAAAACAGCTTCCTCATGAGCGGCGGAAAGGCGAGAGTGTTAGTAGTCCCCGCGCTCAGCTATCTCTTCCTTTCACACGTTGACCTGTACATCAGGCTTTGAGCGAATTCGCAGACTACGTCGAGAAGCAACAAGCTCTCCGCTACCCCTCATCAACAGCCCCCGCCACGAATCTCGTCGAGGACCACGCCGAACTCGATATTCTTAACGACCTCGACCTCGCAGATACATCTCCCAAGGTTCGGTTGAAGGAGCTACTACTTGAGAACAGTGATGAGACACTCACAAAACTGATCAATCTGTTGGAGCTGCGGATCGAGGAAGGACATGGAGAAACGGTGTTCGAGATCGGTTTCGAGAATAATGGTGACTCAATGGCTTTGTCTAAGGACGACTGGGAGATTGGCATGAAGAGATTGGTTGATGCTGCTAAGAATTGCCGAGCTGATTGTCAGATCTTGCTTACCAGTGGTGTTGGTGGTGCTGCTGAAGCAGAGACTGCGCCTGAGAAAGACGATGCGGGATGTAGTGGCAAGATCCTTATTCGACAGCATCCAGCGACTGTTGAAGAAGTCATTGAGACTCGAATAGCGGTGGTCGGCAATGTCGATGCGGGGAAAAGTACCATGCTAGGTGTTCTAGTGAAAGGGGGTCTGGATGATGGCAGAGGGAAAGCCAGAGTTAATCTCTTCCGGCACAAACACGAGATTGAATCTGGAAGAACTTCTTCAGTGGGCATGGAAATTATGGGATTTGACACTATGGGCAAAGTTGTTGCTTCCGATACCCCAGGTCGCAAACTTTCATGGGAAGAGATTGGTAAACGGTCTGCCAAAGTCATATCCTTCACCGATCTGGCGGGTCACGAAAGATACCTCCGCACTACTGTCTTTGGTTTACTATCTTCAAGCCCAAATTACTGTCTACTGATGGTAGCAGCCAACAACGGACTTATTGGCATGAGTAAGGAGCATCTGGGGATTGCCTTGGCGTTGAACGTCCCAGTCATGGTAGTCATTACCAAAATTGACATATGCCCACCCCAGATTCTCGAACAGACTATCCAGCAAATCAAACGGATATTGAAATCTCCAGGCGCACACAAAATCCCGATATTCATCAAGAACCGCGAAGAATGTATAAATACCGCCACCCAGTTTGTTTCTCAGCGGATATGTCCCATCTTTCAGGTCTCCAACGTGACCGGAGAATCTTTGGATTTGGTACGGGCGTTTTTGAATATCCTCCCACATCACGGACATTATGATGCCGAAGCGCCTTTTGAGTTTCACATCAATGACACCTTTTCAGTACCCTTCGTTGGTACGGTGGTTTCTGGGATTGTGAAAAGTGGTGTAATACATACCGGAGATACAATTCTGATTGGACCTGACTCTCTTGGTCAGTTCACCACGACTACGATTCGATCCATCGAACGAAAACGTATATCCGTCCCAGCTGCCTCTGCTGGACAGTCTGCTTCTTTCGCATTAAAACGTGTACGGCGGAAAGACGTGCGGAAAGGTATGGTGGTTTTGCCAAAGCTTGAGCATAATGCTCCCAAGGTGTATCGAGAGTTTATTGCAGAAGGTAAGCCGCTCTAAATCTTTCTCTGATGCTAATGCCGACTTTCTAGTACTCATCTTATCCCACGCAACAACTATCAAAACCAAGTATCAGGCCATGTTACACGTGGGTCCTGTCTCTCAAACTTGCGCAATAATCGATATTGATCGGTCGTACATCCGAACGGGTGATCGTGCGACCGTTGCGTTCCGCTTCGTGCAGCGACCTGAATATCTAGCTCCTGGCGATCGACTACTATTTCGAGAAGGTCGAACTAAAGGACTGGGGATTGTGAAAAGTGTTGGGTACGATCCTTCCAAGCCCCTGAACCCAGAGACCGCAAAACATGAGAAAGAAAACGCTGGACATGGGAAAACCAAAGAGTTGCCTGACGTTACTGAGGCAATGGCCACCTCGATGCCGAAGGAAGCTTGATTGTTGTTTCGGGTTCCTCCCTAGGTACCTTTGTTGTGGGTCAATGGTGTTACATTGTGATTACATTTTTTGGTGAGAGAAGCCGTTGTCTGGTATGGCGTACACAGTATGTATATGGACTGAAAAGCTTCATTAGGGTTCGCATTGCTAGGTTCCTCGCGCTGGCGTTCTTAGGCTGTCTTCATTTGGGTTCATAGCATTGGTTAGGAACGGGATTCACTTTTGGTTTACTACCTAGGTACACTGCAGCATTTAATGATAGGCCGAAGCTTTCGCCCTGGCATCAATGGCTTTTTACTGTGAATTATTTTCTTGAAACGACAAATTCCGTAACAGCTTTTCTCCTAATATATCGTAGTTCTGTGAATCTCTCAACCGTTAGAGATTTCACGGCTTGCCTCTATGCGGCCATGCCTCAGCTTCCATTTCAAAGAGTCTAAGGCGTTTGTAAATAGTTTGTAAATAAGCAACGGGTACTCCCTAGGGTTATGGCAGAAGCTTGGGATTCAGGGGTACAGTGATATATACTCCATGTGCCATTGCTTGTACATTGCTTTTAGCCAAGTAGGGGTGGCCTGTGGCGTTGAGAACATGTGGAGGATATGTTCCTGGAAGCACGTGCCCAAAGACCAGGCGAAATGACGTGAGGGGAGGGGTACCGCCAACGACGTCATAAACCATACTTGGCAATACAGCATCCGAACGGATCTTCTCTATCACGGGCTTTGTAAGATGGCATCTGGGGGTTTCGATAGAGAGCATCATATCAGGATCTAATTTGGAGAGGTAAGAAACTGTACTTGAGATTTCAATTTGATCGTCTCCAACACTTCCAATCCAGCGGGGTAAGATTGAAGCTCCAAGATCTGGAGATCTGTGCATGGAACTAGTAAACAGGAACAAAGAACTGTGGAATTCATCCAATATCCAAGGGTTATAATTGGCCCTACAATTGCTGCCACGTTAAACAAGTTCCAACCCGAGCCAAGTCTGATGACATGCAATGCACCAAAGACGTCAGAGTCGAGCTTTGGGATAAAGAGGTCGCAACTTCCTGCAGATCCGAAGGTCAACATTCGCGCTTGATACCCATTTGATTTCACTGTCCCCGTAACTTCATTCCTCCACTTGGAATAACCAACTTCGAAAAATAACCTTCTTCGCTCTACATTGCCTGCATCAAAAACTCCTCGAAATGGAAACTGTCAACAATATCACGTCTACAGCTTCAAAGCTTATCTGGGGAGAGCCAACCAAGACAGATGAAGGAGAGGAGCCAAGATCTGGCGAGACTGGCGATACGAGCGCTGGAGAGCCCTACGATAAAGGCAATGAAGGTGCGTAATGTTTCAGAGAGAACGAAAGAGCCAGCGAATCTGAGCAATTCAAAAGCTCTTTCTGACCTCCATCTGCAGAGCCGACCTCCACCGACTCCACCGACCCAACAACAGCCTCTTCCATAAATGATACAACAACCAAGTCCGACGCTACCTCAGCACCAACGTCTGATCTGCCAGAAAGTATCCCCGCCACCCTACCTATTCGTGCCACAACCTTCTCCACCGACACCACCGATGCTGGGTTTGCACCTTCCGTTGCGGCAGTCCCGTTCCCCTCTGACCAAGGCAGTGATAAGCCGACGGACAAGCCTGCGAGTAATGAAAATGCTCCAATAGCTGAGACTAAGAAGGGAGTTGAGGGTACGTCGAAGGTTGATACAAGCGTAGCTTCTAATCCATTGAGCGAGGTGAATCTTGGAACTACTGAAGGGAGCGTTGGAGCACAGAAAGAGAGTCACGACGAGGGAACGGACGAGGGATATGTTATAGGCAGTGGTCTAAAGACTGGTGGTACTGACTTTGATACTGGAAACCCTGGTGCTGGCAAGGAAGCCGATCGTAAGTTACATGATCTGATCCTAGTCTTTGAGATGAAGCTGACGACCTAGGACTTCCTCCGCCCTCCTTGGATACTACCAGCAAGGTCGATTCTAAGGAGAGTGAGGATATCGATTCGGGCTCTCCTTCTGGTAGCAAATTGAAGGGATTGAAGGAGAAGATCAAGGCGAAGTTACATAAGAATAAGGATTGATACCACCTGGGAAATACCGTTTGCATCTTTGCTGTTTTATTTGCTGGTTTGGCCTCGTGAGAGAGAAAGCACGCAGGTGACCTGGGCGTTTTACGAAAGAACTAAGGATTAAATGAAATGTCATCTCATGTTTTGACCCTCAAAATTGTGCCTGTGCGAAGGAGTACAGCTTGTGTGAAGGTGCTACTACTCGAGTAATAGTCTGATGAGATCAGCGGCTGGCTTGCGGGCAAGCCAAAACTCCCTCTGGTTTGCTCACACTATTGGCAGCAATATTAATCGGATTGTTCAGTTCCTCTCCTCTCATCCCTGAGGCTGCATTTTAGGTGCTTTTATCGTCTGGGCGATTACTCTGTTTAGGGAGAAGCAGAATCGATCACATAAAGCCTATCTTACCTACCTACCTAAAGACCTACATCTCCTGTCACCTTGCGCAAACATCACGTGCGCCAACTCCTCACATCCATCATCCCATTGTTTGAGAATAATAGAAATATCTCAAATATAGCATCCCCTGGATCAAATCCAGAAAACACAAACCTTCATATCCGGGTCAAGTAAGGGCGCGGTTTGCATCGGTTGTGAAAGCCCGACGCTACATGCTTTTAAGTAGCGAGATAAGAAAAAAATTTCCAACAATTCAGTCAAGCGTGCCCAAACACGCTTAACACACCGTGAAAACGGCCGGCTGGCGTAAGTGGCTCCTCACATTCATGATCGTGCGAGCATGACTAACATATAACAGCCAATGGCAAGGCGTTGGACTTCGATCAGATCGCAGATCTGTGTGTAATCCAAAGATTGTCGGTTCGACCCCGGCGTCGGTCATCTCATTTTGCCCTTTTTTTCCCCCAAGAACTGTCCGTCTCCAAAGGTCGCCAGGTTGTGGTCTGTGCTTTGAGATTTTGGAATTTGTTTTTTGCGATTTATTTTGTGGTTGTGGAGAGACCTCCCCTTATTAACCGAGGCTTGGAAGGTGGGCTGGTGGGGTGGATGAACCCGCCGCCGGGTTCGAACTTTTTGGAGGGGATTAGTCGATGGTTTTTGAGATGGAGAAGACCGAATCTTTGACAAAGTCTTCGCAAATTGCATATATGAATCGTTTGAACGAGGTAAGTGTGCGCTCATTTGTTCTATTTCTGTTCCTGCGCCCCCACTTGAGACGTCTTTAGCAAAAGTCAAAATGCACTCCCTTCGTCATCTAATATTATCATGTCGCTACTAGATGCTTTGTAAGATCAGGTCATATCGCATCTTAAAATGACCCGGAAACAGCAAGAAAGTCATAAGAAAGCCTGAAATCCAGAAGTCCGCTATATACCGAGCACCCCAAGCTTCTCATCCCTCTTCTTTCCCCACCACTCCTGCCCAAGATCACACCCTCCTCCTGTCAAATATCTTTGACAAACCCGACCTCAATGACCCTATCAGTTGGAACGCTAAGATTGGCAATCTTCGTCCGCGTGTTGTCCCTCAGCCACAAGAAGACATATAGCAATATCTTCCTAAACCACCCATTGCCAGCTTTGATCTTCATCTGTTCCTTGCCAATGATATACAGGACCTGCAGATTAAACGCCTCGTCTAATTTCGCAAGTTCGGCTGCGATCTTATTCTCCTTGAATCTCGTCTCGGCGCTATCGACTTTCTCGTCTGCGACGTCGGCGCCGGATGCCGTCTGCTCGCTCGCGTCGTTGGATTTATCGTCTACACCGGCATCGGCGAGATGCAGTGGCTGTGGAGCTGCTTGTCGCAAGATGATGAAGTTCCTGACCTGTTGGTGGATCAGAGGCGCGAGATCCGGAGTGATGACTTCGTCCATGTACCCGTGCCTCACAATCAAACGGTAGCAGTTCGGGATGGCGAGTCGGGAAACACTATACCTTGCTTCAGCCGGCACACTCGGAGTCTCCAGCGGCCGCAGATGAAAGAATACCATAACTTCGGGAGCAGCTACGAGTTTGATTGCGAATTGAGAGAAGACAATGGGCGTCGTTTCACCAGCTTTGTCGAAGAAAATCCCGAGACCTTTGATAGTACTTAACGTTCCGCCTCCATATCGAGGAACCAGTTTGACGGAGCCATCGTCTTGCTTCTTAACGAAATGCGTTGTTGGGAAGCGCTCAGCGGCTTCACTTGCCCATTGCTGTTCCTTTCCGAAGCGCCAGAGGATGAAAAGCGATGCAAGGATGGCGGAGAGTGTAATTGTGAACCAGGCTCCGTCTGGGACCTTCACGAGCGCGGATGAGAGGTAGGTCCCATCCAGACAGGCGATTGTGAGCCAAGGGAGGAAGATCCAGTAAGGGGAGATACGCCAGACGAACATGGCTGCCAAGGATACCATGCAAGTGTCGAAGAATGTGACGAACATAACGCAGACGCCATAGGCATTTCCGAGCGATGTTGTCTGGGGTTCGGTCAGCAGGCTATGGGGTGAGATTGATTGGAAGGCTTACATTGTTGTAGATTACTGCTACTAGAACCGTCCCAATCATGAGTAGCCAGTTGACGAGTGGGACGTAGAGTTGTCCATGGAAGGTCTTCGAGGTATGAACGACTTTGATCTGAGGGAAGTACGACAGCTTCATGATTTGGGCCAGAAGCTAGTTATGTTAGCTCAGATTCTTCTTTTCGAAATGTCACATACCTGGAATGTCGCCGTAATAATGGCCTGTGAAGCAACAATTGCTGCCAAAATCGCAATGATCAACGACGGATATAGCGTTCCAGGAGGCACCGACTTGAAAAACGGATTCGAGTATGCCTCGGGATGAACACTGATGTATGCCGCCTGCCCAATGTATGCAAGTAGCAAGCATGGAAACGTATAACAGAGCCAGCTGATCTGGATCGCTTTCCTACTGAAAGCTCCGAGATCAGCAAAAAGGGCTTCGACACCAGTAAAAGCAAGCAGCACCCCTCCAAGACTTTTCCAGCCTTCAGTTTTGTGTCGAATCAAGTATTCAAACCCATACGCAGGATTGAAGGCTTTTAGGACCGAATCATCAAATTTGGCGAGATTGTAGATTCCAAAACAGGCATTGAATGCAAGCCACGTAATGACGATTGGCGCGAAGGTTGTGGCGATCTTTGTTGTTCCAAGGGGCTGGATCAGGAAGAGGAGAATGAGAATTGCGGCCGTTACACCAACAACTGTCCCGTTCTTGATACCAGGTGCCACGACCTCGAGACCTTGGACAGCACCGAGGACTGATTGCGCGGGTGTGAGAACTCCATCAGACATCACCATGGAGACGGCGAGGACTCCGATTGTTTTGAGTAAAGCTTTAGCCCATTTGCTTTTCTCGAGACCTTGCCGCATTTGTCGACCTGCGCGTTCAAGATCTCCTGATAAGTGGCGACGCATCTCGACCAGAGAAGCCTCTCGAGGGTCTCGATTCGTGATATTGACCTGCACTATCTCAGGATTGATAACTTCTGTAGGAATCCATACTCACGTATCTACTCAACAGAGAGTAAGTGCTGAAAGTTCCTCCCTCGCCGTCGTTATCGGCATAGAGAATAACGAGAATGTATTTCACTGTCACCATCATAGTCAAAGACCAGAGAATGATCGACAGGGCGCCGATCAAGTCCTCATAGCTAGGTGCCGCCTTGAAAGTAGACGAGTACACGTAGAGAGGGCTAGTTCCAATATCACCGTAGATGACACCGATTGACTGGTATGAAAGCCACAGTAGAAGCTTCCCACTGAAAACCTAGCGGTGCTTGTGTGAGTAAAGCCTCACTTACAGGGCTGATGAAAGCAAACTATACCTGTTTGTGCTTAAAATCAGCCGTCTGTCTCAATCCTGGATCATCATCCTCGGCTTCTTTGTCCCCGGTCCCAACCCTTCCAGTCCAACGGTCCCTGGAGCGCTCTCTGGTCGAAGACCGAGAGATACTTCGCATATTATAGATCCCATCGTCAATGCCCGAGGTGATAGCATCTGTCGCTGACCTTGTTGGACGGAGCGGATGAACCGTCTCTGCAATCCGAATCGTCGCCATGTCTCGCTTTGAAAAATACTCTCAACCGTTTGGGGGTTTGCGGGATTTCTGAGAGAGAGAATAAAAATGTGCTGTCATGGTGTGTGGGATATAGTCCTGGAGAGGCAATTTCTTTGGTGGTGGTCAAATTCTCTTGCATAGCGGGAGCAGGGGGATAAATCCCTCATTCCAGCTGTGTGCTGGTCCAGTCACTAAGCCTTATTTGCATGTGGAATTGGGATGCAATACATCAGCTGATGGATCTGCAGCAGATCTTGATGCTTTCCTGCTTTTCTCCACGCCGAAAGCATTTACTCGACAACTTTGATTGTACCTCGCATCGCAAAACCAACAAGCAAGAAAGATTGCCAAAAAATAAGAGACGGGACAGGCACGGTCACGTGACTATTGCCACTTTTTGCGAAGTGAATTTGAAGTATCCGACTCCAAGAACACTTATTCTTGCGTCGTTAATCAAGAGTTGATTCATTTAGAGCCTGAAGAGTGCTGGTCGCCTCTGCTAGTTGGCTGCGAATCCATGTTTCCGGGTCAAAACATCCAAATTTCAAGAGAGATAACACATCCTCATGCATCGATAGCCCATCACGCTGGATCGCTTCTTTGGTAGGTAGCTTTTGCGTCTTGGGGTTCCGTATGGACAAATACTGTATGAGACATACTTTGTTATTAGAGACTTGAGGAGAATCGTAAGTGGCGGGCAAAGAAAACCTGGCTTACTGATAAATCAATAGTCCGGCGCGAAAGAGAACATTCGCCCCTTCATTAACTATCTGACATCGGTAACCTCGACAATGCCAATGACGAATTCTCGCTGCTGAATTCCATTGCGCCGGCCCAGGAGGCAGATGTGCACGACCTACGCCTCAATGCATTATCATATTCTGGCGAGGGACCCCTCCGTCGATTCACGACGAAACGCAATTTTGACGAAATTGGCTCAGTGGCGACAGCTCCTGTAAACATCTTCGCCATACGATGAATACCAGAAGGCGCGTTTATCGGCACAGGATCTTTTTGTATCAGATTCTCCATGGCTGATCGGTGGAGGAGTCCTAGACAAATGGGACTTTCCACTGGCGAGGAAGTTGAAACGTCGTGTTCGGGGCGCTTACCGGAATTGCTGGCAGCGGCAAAGGGGTGGGACAAGCCTTGGCAATGCTTATACAGACTGATAACATCGGCGCTGGCCTTCTTGACTCAATTTCTACCGAAGCTTTACGTTCTCGAAAGTTTTTGAGTATTAAAAGATGCCCAACGACCAAGTGCCGTGGCATCTTGTTTTATTGCAGTTCATTTCCTATACTCATTTTGACCACCACTGAAAGCAAGGGTATTTTGGATTTCCAATATTACAATTGTAAATAGACACACAATTGTAGGCTGTCTTGAGTCGGTCTATTGATTATTTCATATATGGCTTGGCTCATGCTTGGGAGTGGGCACAAACCGAATATGTGACCTGTTTGAAGATAAAAACACCCTTGCGACCCGGATCTTGACCTCCCAAACATCCATGTTTATTCAGCCTATGGTTATCCAGCGGGTTAATGATCATAGCTAGGATTCCAGGCTCTCCGCATTGTTTCGAAACCCTTTCTATTCTCTTAATTCCACCTGCCTTACCTTGTCTCGACTCATCAAGTGTTAACCGTTTTGCCGCTCTTCGGCCGTGGACAACCAATGGTCTCTTGGAAAACTATTTGCCAAGCTGGCCTATAAGTTTGAGGCAACTAAACCATCTACGAGAAACCAATCAATCATCGTCTCAGCCGACTAACGACTCAGGTCGGACCTCATTCTCGAGCAACTTTCAGTATACGCACTGGCAGAATGTGGAACGTCACTGTTCGACTTGGCTTGAACTAATGCCTAGGGGGTTTCGTTACGAGCCCAAGTCAGCAGAGCAAACCGAAACAACGTGGAATCTGATAGAGAGCATTAGGTATTAAAGGCACTCAATATCCCTTAACCTTGAATCATCAGCGATCTAGTCCGCACATTCCAAACCAAATTCTCTTTCTAATCTCATTTCCAAGCTGCTTACGATTGATTCGTAACCACTTGCAGTATTTATTATTCAGCTTACATTCTTTTCGATCGGCATCTTCTAGAACTGCAGCCTCTCTACCCCACCACCACAATCATGTTCGCGAAGGCTTTCCTCTTCGCTCTTGCAGCCTCCTCTCTAGTTGCCGCCCATGGCAAGATTGCAGTCATGGTGAGCATCCTGTTATCCCAGCAATTCATTTCATGTTACTGATAGAAAACAGACTGGTGATGCCGGTGGAAACACCACTGGGCTCGGTATCCGGGGAGCTATCGTCCCAGGTTCTGGGGCCAATCAAAAGACCGAAGTTGACACGACCGTCTTCAACAGCAAGAAAGCCGCATCCGATGGTCTTGGAAAGACTACAACTGGCGCAAACACTCTCCGTGGCATGGCTGCTGTCATGGCTCAGTCCGGCTTCACCTTTCCTCAAGTCTCCGACGGAGGGTCCATATCTGGAACAATTCACATCGTCACCACTGACGGAGCTGGTCCATACACCGCTATCTGTGATCCTACCGGAACCGGTTCTTTCTCCAGCGGCACCCATATGACTGTCACTCAACAAGTCCCTGGTACCAGAGGCAACATCGCCGCCCCCAAGCAACGTCGTTTCATCCCTCGCATGCTTATCAAAATGGGAATCAAAATGGGGATTGTGAAGCGTGCGTCCAACGTCAACGAGGATTACCCATTTGCTGCAACCATGCCTGTCGGCATGTCCTGCACCGGGATCGTCGCCGGCCAGACTGGAGTTTGCCTTGTCAAGATTGTCAATCCATCAGCAGCTGGACCTTTCGGTGGTGTTGTTGCCGTTCAAATGGCTCGTGAAGCAAGCGCTGCTGATGACAACACCTCTACCGTTAAGGCCTGCCCCAAGGCTGGTCGCATGGTTAGCGCTAAGTTCCGGATGTAATCGACTGCCCGTGGTGGGACGTGCAATTAGATGGGAGGAAGCAAAGGGGGCTGACAATTTGGGACGTGGGCTTGATGGGGATTCTTATCGCTCATCGACTGTAAAACTATTTTGTTTGGTTTCCACGACAGCGTAGGAAATGATATTGATAAATTGACGAGCACATCCACTACGGTAAGTTCGCTACCAATTTATAAACACTTGAAAAGAAACCTCGGCGCCTCAGCCACAATCCCCCCTCCTCCCCGCAGTTTCGCTAATAACCCATGCCGCCCAGAACAAACCTGCCGTCATCGACTCGCTCCCTTGTAACCGTTTACACCGGAGCAAGACTCTGATTTGGAAACTGTCGCGAAGCTTGCGGATCGCTTCGATCGCTTCTACCAGAATATTATCAGTTCCTTCTGTGTTGGAGGGCAGTCATTGGCCACGAGAAGCCGACAGCCGCGAAAGAGACCACCGAGGTATTTCAAGCAAGGAGATTTGAGTTATGCGGGTGCGCAGGTACTCGAGTACTAGAGTGCTAGAGCCCATCGGTGCGCCACCTTCATATGACATGTGCAGAGTTGGGCATTACTACATAATGATGGCCTTGTCGCCATGGTAGGAGCGAAGAAGTAAAGCTTCAAACTTGACACTCACCGCTTCCAGATTGTCTAACGACAATCAGTACTCGAGTATGCGGCCAGTTCTTCTCTTGGCTTGGGCGATCCTCGGACTTTGCCATGCAGAATCCCTCGAACAAAGGCAGTCGAATTGGACTGTAGGACAGACAGTCCAGACCAGCAGTGGGCCAGTACATGGGCATGCAGCTTCCAATGCCACCCAAGTATCCGAGTACCTGGGGATTCCCTTCGCAGCACCTCCAGTCGGCGATCTTCGTTTCGCCGCACCGCAGAATTACTCGGGGAATTCAATAGTCAATGGAACATCTTTCGTATGTTATCTCCAGTGCAAAGACAGCGTAGATAGCTGAATCAATGATAGGGGTTCTCCTGCCCAGCTGCTACGCAGGGTTCTGGTAACGTGACCGCTCAATCGATCGCAAAGGCCAACATCACAGCTGCCGGCCTCTTGGTTTTGGAATCTCTCATCCAAGCGGGAGACAGGTTTAGTGAAGACTGCTTGACGTTGAATGTCTGGACGAAGCCACAGACCGGAGATGCCAAGAAAGCGGTCCTGGTATGGATATACGGCGGGTCTTTCACGACTGGAAATAGTGATAATCCAGGGTACAATGGCCAGTTCATTACAGACCAAGAAGATGTCGTGCTCGTTTCCCTGAAGTGAGTCTCTTCACTCCTTCCTCCTCTCCCACCCCCAGATGAGCCAGAGCTTATAACTAGCAAAGCTATCGACTCAACATCTTTGGCTTCCCGGGCAGTCCCAACACAACCCAAAACCTCGGCCTCCTCGACCAACGCATGGCCGTAGAATGGGTTCGCACTAACATCGCCGCTTTTGGCGGAGACCCTTCGCGAATAACCCTTTTCGGACAATCCGCAGGCGGCGCCTCAGTAGACTACTACACCTACGCCTGGACCTCCGATCCGATTGCCTCATCTTTCATCTCAGAATCCGGCACGACAGGGCTAGGGCTCGGGATTTCCGCTGCCGAAGGCTCAGCTTCCTGGTTCAACTCCTCCTCGAAACTAGGCTGCGGGGATGCTTCAATGGACGGTGCGAAAGTACTCGCTTGCATGCGGACGAAGAACTACACTGAGCTCCTGGGGAGTCTGACTAGTTCAGGCGTCGCAGGATCTGTAGGTTTCGGTCCTACCGTCGACGGCGTCACCGTGTTCTCAGACTACCACGCTCTCTCCGAGTCGGGCTCATTCATCAAACGTCCCTTGCTCATCGGGAACGCAGACTATGAAGCAGGACTCTTCAAAGCGGTCGCCAACCTCGACGGAAGTGGATCAACATTATCGGATCTATACTGGACGTACTTCAACCTGATCGGTTTCACCTGCCCCGCTGCTGCGAGGGCCAACGTCTCCATTTCGCAAGACGTGCCAACGTGGAGATACCGCTGGTTCGGAGAGTTCCCTAACACGATAATCGAGTCGAATCCGGATTCGGGGGCGTGGCATGCGAGCGAGCTGCCGATTTTATTCGATACTTCCCCCTCCGGAAACGGCGTGCCAGCAAACACGGCCGCCGAGGTTGCGATTGGGAGTTATCTCCGTGGAGCCTGGGCAGCGTTTGCGAAAGACCCCGTGAACGGACTCAAGAGTTATGGAGGCGGGAATGGCACTGGCTGGCCGACTTACGATCCAGTTGGGAACTCGTTGGTAAGGCTGGGGTATGCGAATTCGACGGGGCCGAACCTGGCTTTAGGAAATGCCTATGATGCAATGTGTGACTCGATGTTATTTAACGGCACGTTCGAGATATCCGCTGGTGTGCTGGCGAATGCGAGTTCGAATGCGACCGCGACGAGCACGGGGTCTGGTAGCCCGACGGGCTCGACTGCATCACCTCCAACATCTTCTACATCAGAGGGAGGAAGGAGAAGCGCCGAACTTGGCTTTATTTTAGTAATGACTGCCATGGCGTTTGCACTATAGATATGAGTCGAATGAAAGTTTTGCTTAAACTTACTATCACCGTCCCGAAACGACCGTGTACGTCTCGTGACAACCCGTTGAGCTTGATCAAACGGCTTTTAAGACGTTCAGATTGTCCAAGTTATCCAAACTACCCAAAATATTTCAGCGATTGTAGGGTTTGAAAGCCACTTAGAAACGGGACGCATACCTCATTGAGACAGAACACAGCTCCTGACTTCTTGAAAAGGTTAGTATGTCCTAGATCTGCGGGCTCCCGAGCTGCTCAGCTGCTCAGCGGGCTAGGCACGCCGGAGCCAGTATGCTCGGAATGCACTGACTAGTACAGACGTCGACTAGGAAGTAGGTAGAGCTAAACAGTCCAGACGCTTTAAGAGATTGGCGGGCCGAAGCGATCAAAGACATACTGTAGCAAGATTGTCTCTAGGCGGAGAATACAAGACATAGTAAGAATAAGAATTTGATAGTGGTAAGAGATAGGAGCTTAAGGCTAAGCATCATCACAGGCTCACTAGTATCTTACCACAAACCCGCGTCAATGCTAAAGAGCCAGGGAAGGTAGAAGAGGCAGAGTCGATGAACTGACGAGCATTGAAATGGAGTGAGGAGGAGCGCGGGGCCAATCACCCAGCCACACTCGCCAGCAGGAAAATTTGCCAGTTATCATTGACGACAAAATTCCGTTATTGACTATGGCAGACAACCCAAGTTGCAAAGATGCACGGTTGCCCGAGAAGGAGCGACAACTCGTTGATGAGAGGTTCTGAAGGCAGGAAAGGTAAGTGGTCACAAAACTATCTATCCATCGGACTTGGAAAAAATAACGAACAGTGTCACGACTGAAGCTACAATGGGAGCGTTGGTATCTTTTGGCTGTGCTCATCTTCTAGCAAAAGATATTTTTAAAAATGGAATTGTTTCTACCCTTCAATCCATTAGTGGCACCTGCATTGGCTTTTAGACAAATTGGGTAACGGTAGCCAGAGGCAACAGCTTGCACAAACGTTGCAATAACTTTGGTAGGCAAACAAGGATCTACCAACTCGGCCACCATCTTGCAACACCAACCGTTCAGTTGAATTTACCAGCGATACAGCTGTCCACAATCCCGGTATTATACCAAACACCGTTGCTATATGTTGGGGTCTCGGCTAATGTATAGGAGTCATCAAATGATCCCGCGGCCCATCCGATCCATCCAAGATAGACATCAGCGTTATAGCTACTATATGTCAGAACATTTCTCGAAATAGGATGATACTCTCTGACTTGATCCAGTCTAGCTCTGCACAAACATCCGTATAGCAGGATGCGGTGCTCCCGCCTCCAGTCTCGGTAAGAAAACTGTGTTTACTCGACGTCAGTCTAATGAGCCGTTTTCAAAGGCTCGCGTTGCAACTTACGCTTGACGACCATTCTCACGCAAATAATCGGCGAGATTCTCCAGGTTCGAAATGCCATTGGTAACGCAATCGGCATGTGTTCCGCTGAAGTTAGAGTCGAGATACTGATGGATGTCATAGATCAAGTTTGTATGGCTGTTGTCGAGATTGGTCACTGCACCTAGCGCGTCCGCAGACCCCGAGGCGATACAGTCACCCGCAGATGTGTAGCTCGTGCTTGGGAGGAGAATCATTTGAGATGTTGCGCCTGCAGATCGGATTGATGTTACGGCGTATTGAACACTAGTTGTCCAGGTAGGGACATCGAGATCATGGGGCTTCTGCCGTCAGAACATACTCTCCAAGCATTGAAATGACGGAGAAATACCTCATTCATGATTCCAAATATCACCTTGGAATCGGACTTGTATTTGTTTGCGCTGTAGCAAAATTAGACTTCAAAGGAAGCAATGGCAGGCAGGTCAGGAATTCATACATCTGCCACCACACGCTAGCAAACTGGTCATTGGTAACTGCTCCGCCAGACTGACCAATGATCGCATTATTCCACCGAGCATAGTTGTGAATATCAATCACACAGTAGGAACCTGTGTCCAGGCAACCTTGAACCAGTTGATCATAGACACCAACAGCATACTCATCCAAAGAGCCACCAAGTTGGCCGTTGACGAGATACTGCCAGCAAACAGGTAGCCTGTAGACGTTGAGGCCGTTATTGGTAGTAAAGTGATTCATTTGCCCAATCCCGTCGGCAAACCCCTGTGATGCTAGGGGAGGTTGAACGAGTGACGCTGTGTACTCTCCTGCTGTATTGGGGCAGCCGAAGTCGAAGCCAGCTAAAAGTGATGAGTGTGAGAATTTTACGGGCAAGAGCGTCGAAACTATGATATTACATACCAATGTTCACACCGGCTGGGTTTCAATCAGTCAGAGCCTGTAGAACGTAAAGGATGGAAGCAACATACCAAGCCATGCCTTTGCCGTTACGAGTGGCAGCAGAGGCGTCAAGTATACGTACGAAAAGGATACCATATTGGTGAAGGTGTCGTTAAGACCGTGTGTAAAGACAGGAGGCAGAAATTGTTAAAGAAGAGATGGCAATCGTAACAGCACAATCCTCCTACTTGCGGATGGCTTGTCTTGTAGTCGTTCACCTTTGCTTGATATAATGACATGTGGGTCTTTTCCAAATCGCGGTCTTCCAAGTCCAACGGGACACGAGAAGCGGGATATACCGTTAACGGTGCTATTTAACCACCGTTTGGAGAAGGCTTAGTGACTTGTTAAGCTATCTTGAGACAAGCCAAACTACTATGTTCGGTGTCTTTATCAGGGAACCTTGTCCTCCAACTCAATCATTATCGGATCACCCTTCAGGCCCTGTTTAGACTGTTATCTCCCTCCTCCAAGGTCGGGCCGTTTATTGAATCCTTGCCCTAGGGCCTACGTAGGGCGTGATAACCCCGCATTCTCTGTCTGTATATATTCAAGCTCCTTGAACCAATTAGGGTACCAAGTAAAAGTTTATAATAGGCTGTAAACTCCCAAAGCCTGACTGATTAATTCCATATCATGTTGTAGCAAAATTTTCGGGATGCGCAAAGATTCACAAAACGCGGCCTAGGTCTGAGCATTGAGACGTCCATGACTCCATGGTCCGCGGGGAAGCTAAGAAGCCAGATACTTGGAAGTTGGAGATGAGAAAGCTTTCTCTGAAACATAGCTGCATGATGTTGTGCAGGGAGAGTGACCGTGACCCCGGATCTCTAACCGACGTCCCGGTCTCTGGAGTAGTCTGATGTCAGTTAAGGAGCTTCCTACTTAGTTAGCTTCGTATTACGTAAGTTGGTTGTTTTCGAAGCCTACCCCTTTCTTTTCACTCCTCTAAATCACAGTATACACGAATACCATCATTTGGGTCTCAGTACCTGTATAGAATTCCCATCTGGCCACTGGTCAAGCAAGAATTGTTTTAGTACTTAACACCACCACCAACAACAACAACAACAACAACAACAAAGCCATACATGCGGCCCTTTGTAGGTAGGCGATGCTAGCGTTTCCAGTTGGCAGCAAGAGCCTCTTAAGCTTGTATATACAATGACTCCGGAGGAACGCAGAAGCCGATCGGGAGCGCCTTCAAGGCATTCTGGCATGACACTCCGTACTTTCTACTGTTGTATGGTATGGTACAGAACCTTAGGTACAATACATACCTTCTATCTCATTACTTTCTGCCTCTGCTTCCAATCTTTCGTTTTGTCTCCTCTCTTCTGCGTCGAACCAGCTCATGCCGAGCCGCACGCGCTCGTTCTCTGCTTCAATTCTTCCTGGTTTGGGCCATCGCACAATCTTTTCCTCTTTTACCACCTTTGTATTGGATGGGATTGGTACCACCCTAAACAGCCTCATAAGCTGAATCCCGTACGAGAACATTACCACCGATCTCAAATCCCGATATTGATGATCGACATGCGCAGACAAGATACTGCTCTTGTTTTCTTTCTTCCCCTCGCTTTAGCCGCCCCAAGCTTGCCCCGCAGTCTTGGGCTTCGTGACAGTCCTCGTGACAATTCCTTGATCCATAGATAGATATTTGGGAACGGGCCTGGTCCTCGTGTCGTTTAAGGTCAGGTCGACGGTCTACGTCGGTCCTACGAGTGGGGTACTCGAGCTCCTCCGCTGCCGCGGCTACATCTACTTATGCAGTCTCGACGGTCATCGTCTACTCTCTCGTCGCGCCATCAGCTGCTTCTTCGAGCACCACGCCTCAATTCCTAAGAAATTTCGACAGTCTCTATCTTGGATCTCCCGGACAATATGAACACCTTCGCATGTATTAGGGAAGGCACGCTAGCCTAGCACCTTGTATATAGCCTCAGCTCCTAGCTTCCTCAATCCACAGACTTGACACACGCATTGATTGGGACCACAATAGCATGCCCTTGCATGAGTCCAAGAACAAAACAAGTCCCCACATGGAGAAAAGACTGCTTGACTCCACTCTCCGGACAACCGACGGAAGATGGGCGTCTTTCAAAACACATACCATATATCCCTTCTCAATCCCGCAAGGGCAGAGGCCAATATATCCGCTCTCCGTCTGGGCTAGCCGAAGCTGGTTCTGTCGCAGCGTACTGTCTAGTTGGGAATCTGCATGCAGATTGGAAGCAACGAAGCCGTTGCCGATTTTCATTGCCACTTCTTCCACGGGTGCTTGGAGAGCGGCGTGCCCTTCAGCAGTGTCGGGACCACCTAGACCGGTGATGTCTACGCCATCTAATGCCAGAAATGCCTTGTGATTCTGAGCACTACCCAGCAGCTTATTTAACACTATTTCGTATAGGAATTGAATTCTCGTCTTGGTGTCTTGCTCGGCTTTATTACTCTGATTAGTCTCGCGGCGCTTTTCCTTTCCCGTTTTTGGAACACGCTCATGAAGAGAGCTTTCACAAGCGTGCTATAGGCGTCCTTAAATCTTGCCAGCTTGGTAACTGTGACTCTCTTCCCGTGACTTTGTTGAGCTGAATATGCCAGAGTCTGTACCAGGGCTTCTAATCCAAGTCTGATCCACAAAGCCGCTGTCATTATCACGCGCGCATGGAATATTAGGAATCCAGGACGGCACATTAGCAAGCGGCTTCCTGAACAAATGGCCATTGCCAGAGTGTTGAAGGGACCAGAGGGCATCAAGCACAGGATGTAGGTATGCGTCGAAACAACGACGTCTCTGCAACCACCCAAGCCACTCATCCCAGTAATCGCGATAGACACGTCAGACCGACTTGTAATCGCGGTAGTCGGGGGCTCGTTTGATGCCTGTGATCCCAAGAGTCCATGAATATAGTCGTTCGGGTTTGTTGCATTATACCTGGCAATCACATCCCAAGCAAGGTGCGAGCCATCAAAAACATAGGCACTATGGACCACGTATCGCTAGTATCGATGGTGAGACGGATCCAATCAAGGGGAGCGATGAATGGCGGTCTGGTGTATCCATTCGAGCCACCTTGTAACTGTATGGCCCAAATACAAGTGGATATGACGTGTTCCAGATGCAGCGACTTTGAGCCGCAAGCCAGAAGACAATGGCGGCCGAGTACAATTTCTTGCAATATCCATACGCGTTCCCAGTAAGGAAGGTCCATTATCAATTAGATTGCTTCCCAGGCTTCACTCTTGGGTGTGACCGAGTTGGGATCAACGTTTCGCTACAGTGACGGATATTTCTTCAACCAAATCAGTGGTGAAGTTGATGAGCTGTCCGCAGGAGCTAGGTAACAGGAGGAAAGGTCCACTTCACTGCAGGAAGGAATAAGTCGGAATAATGAAGGAGGCTTAGAACTGAGCTAAGATACCGACCGCATGATAACGGCGTGGGAGGGGTGAAATGACTGAGATATGTAATTCGTAGCCCCTTGATCGCCTGTGCCCAGTGCGTAGTCGCTCTATCGGAAGCGGTAGTTTCTCGAGCGAGTCCATGGCAAGAAAAACCTGATCGTTCGCAGAGCCCAGCCAGCAGATCACCACTTCGGCTTCACTTGGACATATGATAGTCATTAGTGAAAATCACATCGTCTCTATTGTGTAAACACTGCTGGCAACTTTACCCGTTGTATTCACATCTAGTGGTCTTTGTTTATGGCTATTGTGGTACTAGGTACTTTTAGGTTACTTGTCCGCCTGCCTGCTCCGTGCCGCATTACTGGTAAGCCAGCCAGTGACTTGGACTACATAGTCTACTCCCTTGGTATATATTGGTTTATTATAAATTAATACAATAAAATCATTCCCGATATCGATTTCTTGTTTTTTTTTGCAAACTATAAGGTCGCATTGTCTATGGTAGTAGTAGGCCTTGTTTTACCAGTTTGGAGATGTGAAATGGCTGCTAATTCGACGAGGGATACTCATTTTCACAAGCAATCCCAAATCTACATTCACACATCATGGATACTCCTTCCTCTTATGCTAGACTTTGGCAAAGAAGTAGGTTGGGAATTTGTCGCTCGATCTAGGGTTATTGTGCACATTTTTCTCATGATTCAAAGCGCTGGCCATAGATTTCTTCATAACTGAAGATGATTGTTGGTCCAAGTTTGGTGCTGATTTCCCCCACGTATTCCACTGCCCTAAGGGCTGCACCACTACGATAAGGTTACCCAAGCACAGGGGTGAACATGAAGGCACGGAACTAGCATCCAAAGCTGGCATAGTCGGTTTCTGCACAGTTCCTGTAATGTTCCGCTCGGCTTCCACTTATCTTCCACTTGAGAAGCACCTTGCATGGCGAGGCTAGAATGTGCAAACTCAACCTATCCAGTCTGATATCGCCACAGCTCTCAAATGACGTTGATCTGCAAGGCTACCAGAAGAAGAGGAATAGAGTCGGGGAGAGAGGAGGAGGCCAGTTTCACATACGGATTGCCACGATTATCGAGTACAACCTGGGAGTGTCAGACAAGGAGATTCCTCGACTTGGAGGGGCTGATTTAGATGATAATCAGTCATTGTCGGTCATGTGCGTCCGTTGGCAATATTTGTTTCCGGGAGGCTTTGAAATCATGTATGAATGCCTGGTCCAAGTTTAGCATGGTAGAATATGATATTTTCCTCGTAAAGTTTCCACGCAACGGAAAATGATAACATCACAACTTTTTAACTCAAGCCAGAAGTATATAGAAAAGCAGGGCAGTGAGGTGGATATAACTTTACACGGATTGGAAGAAGAATAAAGTCGACATTAAATAGTCACCCCCCCTTGAGTTGTGTTGATGCCTTACAACGCATCTCCGACTACCGATAAGACAATGCAGGGTCGCCGCTAGCCGATAACCTCAATAGGCTATGGCGCACGAGACTCCCGAAATCACGAAATTTGACAGCCGGATCGCAACATACAAGACGACGCTTTCCCCCCACAGCACCGTTTCTCACGTTTGTTTCCTTTGTCGGCAGCCAGTGGCTTTACTCTCTCCTTCCGTACACGTTCATCTGTCTTTCCAACTTCAACAGCATCGTACACATAAGTCTTCACAAGTCCATCTGAACTCGTACTTATACACAGATCACTTGAGCTTCCGCTCCAGCACTCCCCGGACACAACACAAGCTGACCTTCACCTCTACCTCGTCGACAATGGCGCCCGATCTGAACTCGGTGCCGTTGTCTCCGCGACAAACTGAGAAGAATGTATACCCCGATGCCATGCCGTCTCGCGCTTCTCCAACCAAGCAACCAAACATCCTCTACATCATGGCCGATCAGCTTGCTGCTCCCCTCCTCAAGATGCACAACCCCAATTCTCCCATCAAGACCCCAAACCTCGATGCGTTGGCTGCAGGCGCGGTCATCTTTGACTCCGCATACTGCCCCTCACCACTCTGCGCCCCTTCTCGAATGTCAATGGTTACTGGACAACTTCCTACCAAGATTGGATCATATGACAATGCCTGCTCCATCGAACCCAGCACTCCAACCTATGCCCATTATCTGCGTGCGGCTGGATATGAGACTACATTGGCAGGGAAGATGCATTTTATCGGGGAGCAGTTGCATGGATACGAGAGTCGCTTGACTTCGGACATCTATCCAGGAGATTATGGTTGGGCAGTCAATTGGGAGGATCCGGAGAAGAGATTGGAGTGGTACCACAATGCCAGTTCAATTGAGCAAGCAGGCCCCTGTGTTCGCAGTAACCAGCTCGATTACGACGAAGAGGTCATGTTTCGGTAAGTCACTTGACCTTTCAGTCACCTCTTTCGCGCTTCGCAGACGAGTTCCATTCTGCTGAGAAGTCCAAAGTTCAGAGCCAAAAGCTAACTTAAAAAGATCAAAGCAGTTTCTCTTTGACCACGTCCGCAAAGGCCCATCTACCCGACCCTTCTGCATGACTGTCTCCCTCACCCACCCCCACGACCCATACTGTATTGAGAAGAAGTACTGGGACATGTATGAGGATGTTGATATCCCTCTTCCGGACGTCACAATCCCTCAGGAGGAGCAGGATTCCCACTCTCAGCGCTTGCTGAAAGTCTGTGATCTGTGGGGAAAGAAGTTCACACCAGATCAAATCAAGCGTGCTCGTCGTGCATACTATGGAGCTGTCTCGTATGTTGATGACTGCATTGGCCAATTGCTACAAGTCTTGAAGGACTGCCGCTTGGACGAGGATACTATCGTTGTCTTCTCTGGCGACCATGGTGATATGTTGGGCGAGCGGGGTCTTTGGTACAAGATGTCCTACTTTGAGGCTTCAGCTCGTGTGCCAATGTTGATCCACCACCCTGCTACTTTCACGCCCCATCGTGTCTCAGCAAATGTTTCCACTCTCGATATCCTGCCGACTCTCGTTGATCTGGTACATACCAAGCTGTGGAAAGGACTGCCAATGGACGGAAACTCGCTCCTTCCTCATCTCGAAGGCCGTACTGGTGGTTCTGATACTGTGTTTGCAGAGTACTGTGGTGAGGGCACAATTGCTCCAATGATGATGATCCGTCGTGGAGACTGGAAGTACATCACCTGCCCGGCAGATCCAGACCAACTATACAACTTGAAGTCAGATCCTCAGGAGCTCATCAACCTCGCCCGCCTCCCAGTTAAAAACTCCCTCGTCACCCGCGAAGTCTCCAAGGTTCTTGCTGACTTCGTCGCCGAAGCAAAGGCTAAGTGGGACATGGATGCCATCACATCATCTGTTCTCCTCTCTCAACGCCAGCGTCGTTTGGTCTGGTCTGCTCTCCGCACCGGCGTCTTCACATCTTGGGATCACAATCCTATAGATGATGGACGTGAGAAATACATTCGCTCGCACATCCCATTGGATGACCTTGAGCTCCGCGCCCGATTCCCACCCGTTGATCACAAGGGCCGTGATATGTTCGCTGGACTGGGCGGGACGGGAGCTGGTGGTATGGGCGCCGTTCACAACCAAGCCGGTGCTCACGGACAGTGAGTTGAGGTTATCGTCTTCCGAATCGCTCACGTGTTCCTCCAAAGACGGACTCTGAGCTTTAGTTCTCGATCCTTCAATGTCTTCAATAGCTTCACGTCTATCAACGATTTTCCTTTTCTGCACCTCCTCGAATTAGCGGGCGTTTCAGCGGATGCAGCGTCATCACATTAGATTTTGCTTTTTCTCCCAATCGCCTATCGCCCGAATCTTTTCTCACAAATCTCGAATGATGGGATGTCCATATGAGAATCGAATGCTGGATACTGGGAAATTGTACATAGCGATAAAATAGAATCCGCAAGATATTTGAAAAGATAATAAACTGCTCAGCAAGTGAACATGAATGACCAGATGAGCACTCTATCAGTTCAAAGTCGTCAGGATGTAGATGGGGATTTTCTCGTGTCCTAGATCTTCTCCAAACATCAATGATCAATGATGAACGAAAAAGAGTACACGGGCCTTGCCATGAGGCATGAGGAAACTAATCCACCCACGCGCTTTGAGCGTTTCGGGCTGTGGGTCGAACTCGATGCTTAAAAATGGCAAGTAAATGACTAGGCGCTATAGAATTCAGTACAAGATACAAGACAACGTGTTTTTTCCTGATTCGGTCAGCCTGTACACCTTGCCCGCCGAAACTCCTCGCATAACACGTTAGAAGTCGGACTGGGGAGGTCTTGACCGGAGGATCACCTCCCAAAATGATTTCAGGAATTAGGATAGCATCGTTAGGTTTGGAGATGCGATTGTGGATGTAACCTTTCGATCGGGTACTCAATTGCTTAGCTACGAAGCTATTATATCAAGCTACCCAGATTACTCGAGTGTACGGCATAGCGAGGCACTGTTCGTATCCCAATAGCTGCCCCAACCATCCGCACGACCCTCTTCCTCTCCTCCAATTAAATCCCCAGCGCACCTCATCCGCCATCCACGTCTCGCCAGCGATCCGCCAGCTAGACAGCAGACTTCTCGTTCGTGCTCTGCTCGACGTTCTCGACGGGAGCGACATCGATACCCTTCTCCGTGAGGCCCATCTCGTGCGCGAAGGTGTCATGGGGCACCCAGGCGGCGGAGGTCCAGGGCGTGGTCTCCTCGAGCATGCGGTCGACCTGCTCGAGGGTGAGGCCCTTTGTCTCGGGGACGAGGAAGAGCGCGAAGACGAAGGAGATGATGCACAGGGAGCCCCACATGAAGAAAATCTTCGCGCCGAGGTTGGCGTCGTGCTTGGCTGTTCCCACGAGGTAGGGGGTGATGACGCTGATGATCTGGGGGAGGTTAGTGGTGAGCGGGTCAAGGGGGTATTAGGATGGGGATGGGAGGTGCGTACGCAGTTCCAGAACCAGTTCGAGGCTGTGGAGAGACCGACTCCGCGGGAACGGATGGGCAAGGGGAAGATCTCGCCGACGACCACCCAGGCAGCGGGACCCCTAGTTAAATATTAGCATAAGGTTTGGGAACTTAAGACTCAGCTCTTAACAGAGGATGAGTCTCGGGGTTGGGAATCGCGTACCAAGTGACGGCAAAGGTGCCAATGAAGAAGCAGATGAATGCAATCATAGCAGATACGGCGGGATTGTCATGCTTCTCAAGTCTCCCAGCAGTAACACCAACGATACCGACGATGAATTGGAACCCAACCATGAAAGCCGCACCCCAGATAAGAATCGTGCGTCTGCCGAGTTTCTCAATGATGTAGAAAGAGACTGGGGTGCATCCCATGTTGACCAGGGACGTTGTGAGGGAGATCAAGAAGGGGTTTTTGATCGTGCCCAGACTCTTGAAAAAGACGTTGCCAAAGTAGAAGATGAAGTTGATACCCGTCAACTGCTGCATCGCTTGCATGAGTATGCCGAGGAGTGTTCGTCGAATGTTGCTGGCACCGTTGGTCAAGGAGCCGGAGAAGCAGTTGGTCCAGCCGCCCATATAGCTGGTTTGTGGGATAACGGACATCTCATATTCGTGGTTCGCGATGATTTCAGCCAACTCCTCCTGAATGAATTCTGAGTCGCTAAACATGTGTAAGCACGCATCACAACACAGTATGGAAGTGCAGGGGTACTCACATTGGTTGACCTCGAACATGAGCCAGTGCATTGGCGGCCTTTTCGAGCTGTCCCTTCTTGACAAAGTAACGAGGTGATTCTGGAAGGAAGAAGAGACCGACGGATAGAATGATGGCCCATAGAAATTGAACAGCAATTGGGATTCGATACGAGCCGGTATCCTTTCGGTTTTGCGTAGCATAGACGACACAGTTTGCCCTGGATCTATATTAGCAACTTGAAACAAACTTGTTTATCCGAAGAAGTGCTCACAAGACAATACCAATGGTGATGCAAAATTGGTAGCCAGAAACAAGCGCACCACGAACTTTCTTGGGTGCAATCTCAGACATGTAGAGAATGATGATGGCTGAGATGAAACCGACACCTATAGAATGGTTTAGCACTGGTTCTGGGTTTGGCTTCGTGGGTCATCGAAACTAACCGCAGCCTGCAATAAAACGCCCAACAACCATCACTGCGAGACCGGTAGAGGCAACCTCGAGAATACAACCGATGGAGAAGATTCCACAACCAGTAATGATAGTCCATCGACGACCAATGAAGTCGGCAACGTCACCGGCAATGATGGCACCGAAGAAAGTACCAGCAGAGAGGATAGAAGTGGTGAGGGACTGATCTCTAGCACTAATGACAAAGGCAGCCTTTGCGTCTGCATCATTCGGGTCGGGGTAATCGAGGCCAGTGTACTGACGAATGAAGTAAGGCATGGCGAGAACGCCAGACATCCATCCAGTATCATATCCGAAGAAAATTCCACCAAATGCTGCGAAAGCGCACATGAGATCTGGTATGTGGTCAGTAAAGGCTCCTCGACAGGCTTTTCAGCTCAAGACATGATATCAAGGCTATTGCTCCTAGGCATTCTCGAACAGGAAGTCTTTTCATTCTCCGTTGATTAACTTACAGGCTTTGACCGTCACGGGGGCCTCGACACGCGAAGTGTCGGCCGTGCCGGTGAACACCACTGCTCCTCCAGGCATGTTGACTGAAGACGTGGGATGGGAGTTGTGTGATAGTTGAAGGGAAGGGAAGGCGTGATTTGGCGACGAGGAGTCAAGGCGACAAGATCACACTCCTTTTTCACACTTGGGAAAGTCTTGGTGAGCACTGAATGGCACGCGCCTGGGGTGACCTCGCACTTTATAAAAGAGCATTTCGAGTAGTGTACCGAAGCGCTTACAGTTACAAGGAAGACACTGCCTGGTACTACCAGACCGCGCAATATGAGAAGGCTTTGGGGATGTGTCAAAGTCCGTCTGCATACGGGCACTGTGGGAGAGGTAGGGGAGGTAGGGATACGAGGTAGGGGTCCCCAACTCCACTTGCACCGCTTCCCCACTCGCATTTGGCGGGGGGAGATCACGTTTACGGGGTGAGATTGTGAGACTCCGTAAGAAGGATCACGGAAAGTTGGATCCGCAGATTTCTCAATCGGCCTTTCTTTGTTAGAACTAGCTGGAAAGCTTTGAAAGCTGGAACGCCTAGATGGGATACAACGTAGTACTTACTGCCCTGGTGCAGTAGTGCCAGTGAAGCCAGTGAAGCCGATAAAGCCAATGAAGCCAGTACGAAAACACTTGGCGGTTCCCCCACAGTATAAGAAGGCCAATAACCTTATGTTTGACCAGTCGTGGTTCGGGGGGTTTGACATGAGAAAGTGCATATCGAAATGTTGGCTGGTTCTAATATCGATTCTGCGCCGTACCGGTACGACGCTGAGACTGAGATCCATCACGTCGACGAATGATATGCAGAGCTGCAAATCATCACCATTGGTGTGTGTTGGTCCTGATAGGTGACTGGGACCCGTAGGTGCAGGAGATGTCTCCACATATGGGTGGGATCTTCATTATACGGAGGTAGAAGTTTTCCCAGCTTCTACGGGTCCAACCTCTGCTAGTCGCTGCAAAAGCGGGTATTCCGGCAACACTTGTCACTTACGGAGTAGTCGTCGTATTGTTGTCGAGGATAGAAGAGTGTGAGCAGGGTGCTGCCCTGCTATTGGGTGCTCACTTGTCAAATATTGTCGACAGGATTATTGATTATTATCCAATGTCCAGCAGCGAAGATGAGTCTCTGAGACTCTGAGTGTGAATGTGACCCGGCGTACATACAGGCGTACCAACCAGCTGGGAGGCATCACGGTTTGCCACGGGTTACGACCTCGGCCTACCCTTCACATCAACGAGTCATGACGCTTACTCGACAGAGCTCTTCGGTCGATGGGTGTGTTTGGTGGAGACAATGGTCGAAAATCGATGATTTGAAGAAAACAACAGCGCTCAGATCTGATCTAGATTCAGATGTCGTCTAGATCCCTTCATTGAGGCTGAAAAGCTTCGCAAAGGGGTCTGCCTTGGGGGACGTCGGCGGCGTCTGTACAGCGAGCCTTGGAACACGCCACGAAGCTGCCGCACACCGGGTAAATGTTTGGAAACACGGGTGTTTATGCGCTTCGGGTATTTAACTCGGAGTATTGTACGTTCGTACAAACGCAGGATCAAACATTGCTGGAAAAAAGCGAGAGAAACGAGTATTCTATTACCACAGTTCTTTTCATCTCGATTGAGATCTTGTTAAAACTATTGTGATTTTGGCGTTCTTTGAATCTTGGTTCCAAGCGCCGCAAAGGTACGAGACGGAAGCAACGCCCAGTAGTACAGTGTAGCGAAGTCAGAGAACAGAGAAATGGCGGAGCCACTGTGGAGGTAGAGAGGCTGGTAGCCTGTAGACTGTAGTAGACGAGAAAGGCAGCTGGTTGTCATGGTGGAGCTCGTAATAGGATGCCTTCTCCCTGATTACTTTAAGTAGGTCCAAATAATGCCGTTTGCATATTTGTAATGGAGTTTCGGCGAGGGAGATTACTCACTTCCGAGCTGTCTATAAAACATTTTCATTCCGAACACTCCAAAACATCGAAAAGCGTCGAATTATTTGATGTTTCTCTTCCACCCGGGTCCCAGCCAGCTAAAGGCGAGCAGGGTATGTCCTACCTACTTAGGCAAAGTTGGACGCCATGGCGTTGGTTCTCGGTGCCCTTTAGAGCGAAGAGTCACCGGGGAAGCGCCTTTAGGCTCGTCAGCCCGAACTTCCAGATTGCTTCCATACCTACGGAACGGCAGGGTCCATATCCAGCATTTACCAAAATGGGATAATCCATCATGTGACTATTAGAAACAGAGAGTTTCTGATACCGGTGACGAAAGGTAGAGTATGGGGCTGCTGTTACGCTGACTCATGAAGTCAGGAAACAATCTCAGGTTACCAGTGATACGAAGGCACATGATGCATCACGTGACACTCGATGTTTTCCTGCCTTGGGATTCAAAGCAATGGTTGAATTGATACTCGACATATGTTCTAAACCTGAGACAATCAAGCTATTACAGAAATTAAGCTATTACAAGAAATTTGACAAAGGCAACAATAACGTTTTCTTAAAGCCCGGCAACCCGAAAACAATGAGGGTTAAAACATAAGATTGTTCTCCATTTGTTGCTGACAGTTTCCTCTGACGTCAATATTCATTGAAAACTACAATGTAAATTAAAAATAAATAGAAAATTTGATGTATGAACTGCTGAGGCCTTTGTGGCAGGCAACACTCGCCTTCTCTGTCCACTGCCGTCTCCAAAGGCGGACACAATAGACACAGATCCATGATCGTGTTAAATAGTCCATCATCCAAGGATTCAAATAATTCATCATGATGGTAAGCTCTTTGGTACCTGCTCTTATGAAGTACTCTTGAATGAGGTAACACTCGGTTCTCTTATTCGCTATCATCACTTGAGAACGATTATAGCAGACATATATGCCCAACATTGTCCTGTGCAATTCAACAACCAAAGATCCAAAGCGATCTCGACTGGCAGTACAGCCCAACTTTGAAAGCAATTTCCACGGGCAGAAACCACAAAAGACCAATTGGAGCACTAGTCTTTACAATGGAAATGGAAGGCACGACTCAGTCTGTGAAACCCATCAACCTCTTCCCTTCCAACTTCCTGAGGTCACACCACATCTCAACCTTATAACCTTCAACCAAGCATCTACTTTTGACGAGTATTGATCACTACCATACAGGGCAAGGATATTCAAGATGTGCCATCTAAAGATCGAGGAGTTCGGCTGCGGCCACAAGAGTATGCCAGCCTGCCACTCTAGGGTTTCACTTTCCATCATTTCACTTCGTGCTTGACCCCTGACCGCACTTGTACAGTATCTTGATCACTTCTAACTTATTCACAGATATCGCTCGGCTCGGATGCACCTTGAAAAATGATCTGGTTTGCGAGAAGAAGCGAGGTCGAGTCATTGACTACAAGCGTGACAGAAACGGCATGTGTGAGAACTGTATCATCTTCTCCATGTACTCGCGAAACCTGAGAGATGTGGCCGAGGAGTATCAGAGATCAACAGATGGTGAACGCTACGACTTGATGGATAATGCTTATAAGCAGGCAAAGAAAGACGTGAGTTTCTTCCCAAGTAAAAAAGTGAAAAGTTCTTGGCTACTTAACTTTTGTAGTTCAAGGAAGACGAATTGGAGGAGTATGGTGATGTTTTGTAGCGCTTGAAGTTGAAGAAGTTGAGGGAAGTCAACCTTTGTTTCACTGTGGCCTCAGTCGCTGAATCTCAGCAGATTCAGAATTGGTTCTAAGCAAGAGTCTACTCCAAACAAGTCTACCATGCTCAGGTACGTCAGCAGCGTCTTCCGAAAAGGTCTAGATCGCTGACATCGTGTAATAGCGATGAATCCACTTCGAAGTAAAACATTGAAAACGTTCAACTCCAATCAGGTCACGTTATTGGAGGTAAGACCAGTCATTGAGCGCTCGCCTTCTGGCTCTTTTTAATTGCCCACTAACGGGTCTAAGAAGCTCAACCATCAACACAACAGCTATTTCCTTATGTCGTCTTCGCCACATTTGCTTTCGTCATCGAATGAGGTCACAAGTCCTGGCCCAGACCTCATGCATGTTTGACAGCTTTTGCCCTCGAGAAGCAGACAAGCACAAATCCAAAAATGGGTTACGAGTCTCGGTTTTGTGATACGACATCACACCCAGGATCACAAATAAAGCAGCGGTGAAGGCTCGAGGAGGATATGGACGGAATTTGCATTCTGCATTTGAACACTCGTTGATTTCTCTCCTCAATAACACAGGTCCTTTAGACGCATCGAAACATTTTCTTTCATTGTATGTTGCACGATTGAAGTGGTGCATTGAAAACTTTATGAGACCCCAATTTCCTGAGGCCTTGGGACGATCTAAAACAGAAACACAGTATTCGTGCGCGATGACTCCAGCGCGGCCACTTTGGTACCGGCAAAGAAGCGGAAAGGAGACCTCATAGCCCTAAGAAAAATGTAGTCGTGGTATTCTCTTACTACTTTTAGGACCTATTCGATGCTGACGACTCGATGCAGAATCTTTGATAAGCCGATATTGAAATACTGGGCAGACAAAGAGATCGAAAAGAGATTGTCTTGTACTGGCAGGGAGGTCATCAACGTATGCAAATCCTTTCAACTTAAGAATTAGTTACTCGTATCCGCGACTCACTCGAGCCTGCACACCTGTCTCGGGGGTATATTTGCTTCGGAAGTCTGGATGAGAAAGGTACGACGCCTTGACTTCTCGAAGATCCGTCGGTCCCACAAAATCCTGGCTGACCAATCACACGGCCTCTGTGCCAGGGACGTGTCTGTTTTCGACCTCTATCATTCAGCAGCAACAACAACGACGAAGTGTGCCGACACTCTACTCTACAATGGGCGCTGACCGTGTCCAGAAGATTCTCCAGATGATTTTCGAGGATAATGGTAAGGATCGTGCTCTTCAAGCCAGACAGCAACAGGATTAGAGCTGTATTTCGCCTAACGCAATCCAGGAAAACTCTCTTACGCTTGCTTGCCTTCCATACTATACCTCTCAATTGTTCAAAGACTCTCATAGTATGAGATAGAAAGTCTCATTTTATATTCCAACTCCTTGATCCAATCTATTCCCCTTCAGGAGACGCAATGCCGTACAGGCTTGGCAGCAGCGGATATCTTGGCTCATTTCAAGTCCACGGCTACACAAGTCATCATGGCGCTCTGCTACGGTGAGGCTGCTGACCCTGAATACAGCTTTGCGCAATGCCATCGTGTGGGCCATTCGTTCCGAGCATGTGCTTCCCCGAAGCCAGCCCTTACAAGTCCTTCCCTTCTACCTTAGATATCCACCACTGCCCAGCATGGCAGGACATATTAAAGTTGGATCATGGAACGCAATTTCTTCGTGATGTGCATAATGCACTCGGTCAAACTCTACCTATTATTTGAAATGCTACTACCACCCATGAGACTGGTTCAAGTAACGCTCACACCCCGTAGCTTTTGTCGTCGAATTGATCTCCTACTGTTGAATAATCCCGTACGTGATGACAGCAGAGCTTGAGATCGAGCTAATATTCAACTCAGGTGATGCTTAAAAAAGGCTTTTCGACCGAGCATGGTCTGGCTATCCAGTGCCGTAATTCCCTCGGACGTGGGAATTGGCGAAGATATGTCTTCTGGTTCTTCTTCTTTGAAAGCACATAATCGGACTTGTAGGCTATCAGCAAGCGAAATGCTTTTAGGCAGTGGACTGGTATATGCTGGTCGTCGGGGGAATTGCTTGAGTAGAGTGGCTGTCTTATATGAACTTTGAACTTAGTGATGTCCCAAAATTATCCCAAAACAATCTCTTTCCAAACAGGTCCAGGCGCCAACGAGTTCGGAAGCGCCTTTCGATATATTTGTGCCAAGCCTCGTCTTTCAGCAATCCCATTCTGCCACTCGATGAGCATGGCCCAGAACGCTTTGTCGGGAGTGTAGCTATCTTGTGTCGAATCGTTCTCAAACAAGCGGAGGCCGAGCAGCGAATTTCTCTCGGCAAGTCCCTCCAATGAAAGAAGAGCAAACTCCAGTATTTGATCGGACCGGTTTCTTAGCGCTTGCGCCTGAACATCCATCAACAGGTAGCCACAGAAATGACCATATTTATCAAGTACGTCAAACCGTTTTTTAATCCAGCTGTGTTCGATGAGTTGATGATGCCGAATTCGGAAGAATGTACCCATGGTCCAGAATTGCAGTAAATGATATGACCGAGGGATGAGATTCACAGGTAGCTGATGAGATGGTTGAGTTCTTGTCGTGCGGATCCCTAGTCCGTATTCTGCTGGAAATGATGTTCGTCTCCGATACCCAACATCCTCAGCGGATGCTCCCAGAAAATCCTGATTTGCCTCTATATCCCAAACTTGGTTGAGGGTCCCCGAAGGACTTCGTTTGTACCATACAATCCATGTCTTTTCCGCGAGCCAGTCGTTCACCTCAGTTTCATCAAGAAAGCCAATGGCATTCCAGTTGCATACCCCTTTCCAGCCCGCCCAAGAGTAACTTGGGAACCCTTCTCGCCGGGTCAAGGAATTGTCAGAGGAAACAAACAACAGGAAGTAGTCGAATGCAGCCACCGGGAAACCTTCCAGTGATCGGCACTTCATCTGTCTAGCGAATCTCGCTGTTATACCAGCCATAGCATGCAGGGCATCTCCCTGGTGAGTCAGTTCCTTTCCGCCGAAGTACTGCAACAACAAACAGAGACTCTCATTTGGCGGCATTACGTCTGGTATAAGGGCACTAGTAAGAAGGGATTCGGCGCACAGGTTCTCTTCCCAAGGCCGTTCATCATCATTTGTCTCTTCACTCCATGTAGAATGTCGACATTGGAAATACATAAGATCATTCGTGAAAATGAGTTTCCGCGGTGACAGGCAGTACTCCTGAAATCTAGCCCGATTAGTATGGAACCTTTTTGTGGGCGATTTTGAGGTGCATACGTCCACCCCCTCCCATTATAGGCGGTGTTTTTCAGCACAGCTTCGAGCTCATGGATGACAAGGAAAGATACTTCTTCGTTAATGTGAGCAACCATCTGTCTTACTACCCTCGATTGTTTCCTGACGCCTGGCAGTCCAGCTGTTGCATCCGCTGCATTAGCTGCAACTAGCGTCAACGTCGCGAGCTCATAAATGCTGTCCATAGACATAATGCCTGATCTCATATCAGATTCATCATCTTGAACCAAACATAATGAGTCAACCCAAAGATATCGTGCGTTCATTCTCTGAGTGAGTTGAACGGCATCCCTGATTGTTTGTGGAATCCTATGCCAGCAATCTATGAGGGCGCCCCATTGCTGCAGGACTTCAACATTGTTCTGCAGCAATGGCTGTTGTGGAGTATCTCCCCATACGTAGCTCAATGCAAAGTACTCGCAAGGGCCTGCAGCCTCAACAATACATAATTGTTGGACGTCAATCAAGCGCAAGGGAGTCTCCTGGCGGTCTGGGCGACGGGATGGCAAAGCTGCGCATGTATCACCGTGATATTCCTGACATAGGCTGAGCCACTTTGTAGCAAGAGCTGGCTCAACTTCCGCCTTGGTAATAAGTTTGCCAGGGCTGCCAGTCCGGGAGAGACGAGCTATTTTCGTGCCCATGGGGAAAAAATGGCAGGTGTAGTAGTTATTATTTGTATCTGGCCATAAGACGACCTTTGCACCACTAGCAAGGCGTGGCCATCGCCATCCCCCGTTGGCCATAGCCGCCTCAATTCGCTCATCATGAAGCGTATCCAGTACCAAATTACAGAAGGAGCAAGTTCGAGTGCTCATCTGTTTCAAAGTTCCAAGATCTTTGTCACCTGCAAAGTCCCAGTCGATGTTGCTGCATATCTCACATAGAGTAGTCGCCGGCATCTCTCCTCAACAGCCTTGCTGTGACCAACCCTAGATCGATAATTGATAATTACACGATTATAGCGATCTGACAGTTGACGATACACACGGTTCGAAGCAATCAAGAAATAATTTCAACAGAAGTAGAGCATCAAGCACTAGTCTCCATCTCCGTACATCTCGGGGTTCGCTCTGCAGGGAGCAAGCTCTTCGCTGATATGTTGGCTGAATTCGCAAGATGATGCTGTTGATAAAAGAAGTGGCGCAGAGTGGTTAAGCAAGGCTGAGGATCCTACCTACCAGGCGTAGTAGGCGGTCAGTTTAGCGCACTTTTTAGCGCCAAAAAAGTTCCCTCATGAAATAATTTTGGCAAGCTCTGATAGCAAGTCTTCGGATTCGAATTCAGGAACGAATAATTGTCGCAATGGTTACCAAAAGCAAATTGAAAATGGCCTTGGCCGCAGATCAAAGATTGGACTTCAAGAAATTGAATCAAAAGAAACAAAGAAAGGCCGCGACAAGGGAGAACGCGAAGAAGGGCGAGGTGATGTCAAAGAAGGTCGAGGAGGAGTGGGAAGACGTTGATGAGGAGAGCGAGGATGGTGGAGACGTAGGTGTAAATGGAGCGGGGGACGAAAGCGGGAGTGAAGATGAGGCTGTTGATTCTATGCAGGTCTGTGGTTTTCCTTCCACAGTCGGACTGTTCTAACAAAGCCTCAGATCGATTTCGCAGGTATTGACGAGAGCGATAGCGATTCCTCCGCGGGCGAGAACGATCAGGAACACGACGACGATGATGATGAAGACGATGAAGACATTCCTATGTCTGATCTGGAAGAGCTGGACGAAGAAGAGAAGGAAGATATGATACCCCACCAGCGCCTTACCATTAACAATACCGTCGCCCTCACCGCGGCGTTGAGACGAATCGCCCTTCCCATATCCAAAATGACTTTCTCCGAACATCATGTAGTTACAACGTCCGAGCCGGTCTTAATTCCAGACGTGTCAGACGATCTGAACCGAGAGCTAGCCTTCTACTCGCAATCGCTCTCAGCAGTACGAGAAGCAAGGAAATTGCTCAAGGCTGAAGGTGTACCATTTACGAGACCCACCGATTATTTCGCAGAGATGGTCAAGGCAGATGAGCACATGGCCAAGATCAAGGCGAAGTTGATTGACGAAGCCGCGAGCAAAAAGGCCAGTGCGGAGGCGAGGAAACAGAGGGATCTGAAGAAGTTCGGCAAGCAGGTCCAGGTTGCCAAGCTGCAGGAGAGAGACAAGGAAAGGAAGCAGACCTTGGACAAGATCAAGACGCTGAAACGAAGTATGCGGTTTATTAATTCCCCTCTTCGGAGATGTGCTAACAATAGACAGAACGTCAAGGCGGAGACAACGAAACCACGAATGAAGCGGACCTCTTCGACGTCGCCCTGGAAGACGAGACGGCGTCCACCAAACCGGCGAGAAAAGATCGCACTGGACCTAACAAGCGCGCAAAGAAGGACGCGAAGTTCGGTCACGGAGGCAAGAAAAGGTTCGCTAAGAGTGGTGATGCGACGAGCACCGGAGATTTGACTGGTTTCTCGAGTAAGAAGATGAAGGGACATACCAAACAGAGACCCGGGAAGGCAAGGAGAGCAGGTGGCAAGAGATGAATTCAGTCGATATAACGTGCTTCACTGAGAAAAGCAAATCTGGGCGTTCAGGATTATATGTGAGCTTAATTGTGGATCATGAGCAGTGCTGTCGGACACTGTTGATATGCATATCATGTTTCACCACGTCCGTAATCATGAATCACGATACTTCGAAAATTATCAGCCCAGAAGTCCTACCTATTCCATGCTTTTAGGTGGACTAGTACCATATCTCGAGCAAAAGCCCATCAATTTTCCTTGGACTTCCCTCTCAATTCGATTTCCTGCCCGATACGTTCTCACCAGCCATTCTCTCATCCAAAGCCCATCTCTACGAGTCTACACGCCATCGAAATGCTCCCGAGAGAGCAAACCTTGCCAAACTAACACCCGAGCCTCAACTCGACCACCAAGTCTTCCTGCTGAAATAACCAACTCAACTCTATACGTTAGATCCGGAAAAACTGAGTGGGATAATAAGACCTTGATGATTTGTTCATAGGTGCGAAAAGAAGGGCAAAATAAATGTTACAATGGCTGAATATCTCATGACTTCAGAGACGTCTGATGGAGCATCTGATGTAGCTCATTTCCAAAGAGACAACATATCATTTTCTCCTATTTGATGCAAAATCCCAATAAGACGTTAATGGCATCCTCCTAGGACAAATGCGAGAAGCTGCTACATCCCATATCACGTCTCTCTCTACATTTTTCAGCACAACTTTTTCCTTTTCGAGTTTCCATTTTCTCGGTCGAGCCAAACAACAGCATCCTTCTAAACGAAGCCGTTTAGTGTGGACGTCCATAGATACGCTATCGATTAGATTCTTTTAACTCGAGTAGATCGTCCAAAGCATCTGTAGCTTTGGGTTTCCACATTTTCAACATTTTCAAATCATTGGAACTCGCACAGCGATTTTGAGATTATTCTCATTCGTCTGTCTGCTTCTCGATCGCTCAAATACCATGAGACTTTAGATCCTATCTACTGTCCCCGACCCAACTGTCGTCTCAAGTCCTGATTCTCCCACTGCAGAACCAAATTGGCGTACATGATGTGAAAGATCGTGGCATATGCAGTGCGCAGGTTAACAGCCGCTTCATTGTATCTCGACGTAGACACCCGAACAATCCGACTCAAGGTATCCACCGTTTCCTCCAGTATTTCGTTGGAGTGTTCGAGTTCATCGATCTCCTTCTCCAGATCCTCAACCTCCTTCTCCAGACTGATGATTCGCTCATTGACCATAGTTTGCATGAGTGCTTGACTCATATTCTCCATCTCGCGTTCTTGATGGCCGTTCTTGCTTTCAAGCTCGACAATGCGAGCCTTCAGGAGTTCGACTTGGTGTTCCAACGAGATGGCTTGAGCTGGAGCGGAGACGGACTCGACTTGCTCACTAGTAGATGCGGCTTGACTGCGTTGTGTTAGATGCCAAGTATCTAGAAGTAATCGAGAGTTTGAAAATTACCTGGGGATGACGGCATCACCAGACGGGACAGCTGGGTCTTGTTCAGACATGGTTGACTGCATCTTGTTAGACAGTAAATGTGTCAGGCTGGGCGCGAGAGACTCACTGGCATTTTTGATACCGATGGGTATCTTGTATGCCGATGGGACGATTCCTGACGATTCTTCTACAACTTTTTGCTGTACTTGTTGCTTGAGAGCAGAAGAGAATGAAAGGGGACTTCTTGCAAAGATATACTCTCAAAGTGACAATGGTTGTGGTAACAGACAGCCATCGTATTGTGATGACGCCATCAATCGTCCAGAGAACGTCCTGATAGTAGACAGCTATCGTATTGAAGTGAAGTTATCAATCGTCCGGAAAAACCTCCTCATAATAGATGGCCATCGTATTGTAGTGAATTTGGTTTATCCGAGCCGATGTTGTGCCGAGCCCGGAGGTTTAAGGAGGGAGACAAATCGGACAGCCCCATTAAACTTCCACTGTTGAGCAGTTTGGAACTGACTCAATATTCCAGAATCTACTCTATGATTTAGTTAATTGTCATAAAAGAGATTTTGGATGTACAGATAGTAGCTTGGACTTATAACATGATTTGTAGATGAACAGGGGAACACTCGCTCGCCTAATTGATTTTCTACGGAATCGGTAGCGCAAGGGACGCAATAGATCGAGAACTCATGCGTAAAGAAATAAAGACACAGATTTCATAGGGCTGATTCAAGATCAATTGAGCGATTTGAAACAATCACAGAGATGAAAGCTTTGCTAGGGGTGATATAGTTCGCAGGACGTCGAGACAGCTAGGTGCAAAGGGCACAAAGCAAATTACTTGAAGACATGTACACCGAGTATTAGACATTGATGCGCCATTTTAAGATATATAGCAATTTTGGCTCAGTTCTCAACCACACTGTGGGAGAAGCTTGAGAATATATGAGAGCATGTACAAGTATAATACAGTACAGTACATACGATCAACTCTGCATCGTTATCATCATGGCGATGACACCTTCTCCAAGTTCAGGTCATTCACAACCATGTATCGACTCATCCCGATCCAGCCCCAGCGGAACCACCTCATCTGACTCTTATGCGCTGTGGTCATGGCCACCTGGGCTATCCGCACTTCCCCAGGTCCACTCATGAATAGGAGTGGACTTGGGTGAGCACCCATCTGTTTCTTGCTGAATGCCATGACCACCAGACTGAGTAAAGCATCTAGAAAAGAAGTATACTTCCGCACAATGTTTATGCTCGTCAGGGTATATAGATCGACTGGACAATTCCATCCAGGTCTATTGTGTATGAGGGAAGCAATGAAATGGCTTGCGCCGTGGTAGAGGGATATATGGTTGGGATGGCTCGAGATGCCCGACCTGTCAAAGGTTATGAGGACATCGATGGTAGCAGTAGGTTGTTGGTTGCCCTTCGTCTTCATGGGATTTGTAAGATTTGGCGCAAAAGCAGAGGACAGAAGAGCGGCGATTTTCGTCTTGTCCCACGTATTCGTCATGGAGTCTGGGAAATCTCTAGAGCGCGGGGTCAGCCACGTCTAGACACGATCGCGGAGGGATAGCATACGGGCTCTCGACAATAAACACATCGTCTTCGTTGCGTAGACCGAGGGATAGGCCACTCTTGACCAATTCCTTCTTGCGCGTTTCGCCCAGTCCATCTGCATTCCCTTCATGATGTTAGTCGCAAAGCCAATGCGCCTCGGGAGGAGGAAGACTCACCACTGCTCAGACACAGTATCTTTACATGATTCCCTAGCGATGGTTCTGTGAGCGCAAGCATCGTCGGCGCAAAGAACATAGCCTCGTCATCCGGGTGCGCAATTAGAAGACATATCCTCTTGTTCACGAGTTTGGGGAATCGGCTTTTCGCTACGCCTACTGTGTAGTACCATGATATCACCAGGAGGATGGGAAACGAGAGGATCGCCAGCCACTCCATGTGTGCGACTTTGAATTGAAGTTCGAATTCCGTACGAAGGAAATCAGACTATCGCGGGTGAAATGGATAAGGAGAAGATAGGAGAGTTAGAGTTGCCAGGTGGCTTTTTCCTGGGGAAATTTGAACGAGGCTGATCCAACGGGCAGTGACTGGGAGGCGAATTGGGACACTAGAATTCATGCATGCGGCCGCTGGCTAATAAACATGCAGACATGCAAAGCACCCTGGAGATGCGAGATGACGCCGCTATGATTTTAAGTTGGGCTGCAGATGTAGTGCAGTATCGAGGCTTTGTTTTATCGCGAGTCGCAACCTTATTCCAGCCTTCACTGCTGTAGTGCTACCTGACATCGAGAGGGAAACCAGCTAAGCCAAGGCTGAGGGAGAGAGGATTCCACGATCGCCGTCAACAATTATGGGCAGAAGCGCAAAAGAAAGAAAGGATGCGAAATTCAAGTTGAAGCACCCTGATCGATCTGGTCCTGACCCCTCGCAACAGACGCTCCTCGATCTTGCAGAGCAACGAGGTCTCCTAAAGACACCGCCAGGGGAGAAAGTCGACAATGGCTCCTCGGATGACGATGAACCCCTGATTGGCAGACTTGGAGATTCAACCCTTTGGAGTCTGAGTCTGACGATGTTACATTTCACACTTGATGTTTTGGTCTCCCACCAATATGCTATGGAGTTGGAGTGGCCTGCTATAATGACCCGGGCAGCTCAAGCATTTCCCGGTACGGATTTTCCCTCCTACTCTCACGGCTCTGCTGACAGCTCGCAAGTCATCCTCCTGCTCGTCTACTCATTCCATCCTCATCCAACCCCCCCGATCCTGCTTCCAACCATTAATCCTCGACTACAGCCCCTCCTTCACCAAGCGCTCTTCTTTGGTGGCAGCATATGTGCTGGATGCTATCTCATACATATCACCAACGAGAGGGGCTATTATGCTCAGATGAAGCAAGCCCCGCCCTTGGGCTGTCTTTGGATCTGGTCCGTCATCGAGTTGGATCTGGTATGGGCCTCGGGGAGCTTGCTATGTGCTGCAGCTTACTGGAAGTACAACGGATATTCTTACTTATAATCATACAGATGATATCGAATAATATGGCTTTGTCCGATCAGGTTTTGGAAATCTCCGGCCATGATTGTCTTGGTCAGCGGTTTGAAATCCCGAGGGCGGCGACTGGTGCGTTGTATCAGAATGATCTTCTTGATGCTGTGGACTCTCACCACTTTCTTCGAGTCCATCTTCCAGCCCTACTCGATCTCCGTGCACGGAATTGTACATCGAGCTTTCCAGCCTATCCAATTTCTCATGCTGGGCAAACACCATCTTCTCCAGCCTATTTAGACGACCTCTGTGCTGCTCCTCTCTGTTTCGCGACTTCATTTCCTGATCTCTCAGTCTCCTATTATCCTATCAGCTCCATCAACCTCCCCGAAATGCCCAGCGAATCAGGTGACCTACGAAGAAATCATACTCATCTGCGCAAACAGAACCCTACTGCCCAAAGCCTCCCTCTGCTTTACTAACTCCAACGCCTTCGTCCGGACCCTTAGCCAACTAAGCGCAATGCCCGTCCTGCCACCTGGCAAGATTGTCCAGTTGCTCCCCAGGCCATCCTTCCCCACCCCCCTGTCAGCACTCTCCTCCGCCTCGGTCAGCAGCTCAAGTAACCTCTCCTCCAACTTCACCAGCTGATCCATCACAAATCCATACATCTCCATCTCCATTTCCACCTCCATCCCTTTCTCGCTCCCATTTCCAAGAGGCGTGTTAGCTGAGCGGATCAGGTCGTGCATGAATGTAGACTCGGTCTTGTACCATGATAGAGAAGTCTTGACGGAGAAGTACTCATCGTCAGCGTTGCGGAGGTAGTTTACTCGGACGTAGATCGTGGCCAAGATGGCGACCACGAAAGTCAAGATCCCGGCGATGCTAGCAGTTATTGAGAGGGGACTATCATTTTGCGTCGCTGGTGTCATTGGGGGATTCGGGCGATGTCCGCGTACTACCTACGGAAAACTCGAGCTCAGCCGCCGAATCTGAGCCCTGAAGTCTGTGATTTTATTGAGTGGCAGCTAGAAGAGTAATTAACACTCATCTATGGAAATCAAGTGAGCTGAATAGCAGTGCAGTGTACGGGGGAAGAGCCGTAGAACCGCTAGACCTAATACAGCCATGCAACTAACTAGCGATTAATCGCGAAATTGCCATTTCGATAATCGGCCAGAACCCCCGCATCGCGAATAATTGCGCTCACGCACATAACACAATAATAACTTGTCTATATACCTTTGTGAGTAGCTCAAATTGAAGGTATTACTTGCCTCTTTAAATTGATAGTCTATAATAGGATTCCCATAGCTCCCCGTCTTACCGCCATAACGATTCGTAGGATTGAGAATAAACTCCGAGAGCCCAATATTACTATAGATCACAAATTCTTGACTAGCCTAGCAAAGATATATAGGACGACATATAACATAATACGCGCACGCTAAAAGTATATTAAGGAAAAGAAACTAGTACTCCTACTATCGGGAGGCCCTATAAGAGTTATTACAAGTGAGATAGAGGTTGCGGTGTATATAGTACTCGAGGAATACCCTTAGTATTATTAAGACGAACTAGTCTAGGCTTTAAACGTATAGTATTACGTTTGCCACGCTTTTTGGGAGGTGGTATAAGGGTTATTATATCGTATATTACTATAGTAGCCTTTGTACTAGGCTTAGGTGCCCTTTTCGGCGACTACGGGACGGGGGGAGGGACACCGTTTAAACGCCTTGAGACGCGCCTTGAAGCCATTGTAATAATCAATTATACTAACGGGGAAGGTATATAGAGGTATTGTTATAGTATTATTTGCGTGGGCGCAATTAATCCAATGGGCTGGATTACTAGAATATGCGAAAATGGCAAAATCGCTTAATTTTTATCTTATAAATCAGACCCTCTAGTTTGGTTTTACCTGCTAATCTAACTATTAGCGCGAATTATCTCCTATACTAATTTAACGAACTCTTATACTAATTATAACGTCGAACTAGGCAAAACCTCTAGAGGGTTTAAAAGCAAATAGTCGCGATTTTAATATACTTTAAAAATATTTGTTAGGAACAAACTTGTTTATTTTTAAAGTAGTAATTATACTATTTAATAATACTTAATTTTAAAACTAATATAGCTAAGTTAAAAGTTAGTATCTTATTTATTAAATACATTTCAAAAAGTATTTAATTATTATATTATAGTATTATTATCGCACTAGCCGTAAGTACTTATTTTGCCTTATAAAACCACGCTCTTTTTGTGTATTCTCTAATACTTATAAACTCTTATAAACTCTTAAGCTAATTGCAACTCCTTTTATAACAATTACTAGCTAGGCTAGTCTTCTTTTATAACTCTTATAAACTCTTATAATCGCAACTCTTATAAGAGTACTTTCGATTATTAGCTAGGCTAATTATACCTTTTTTTATAACTCTTACAAACTCTTATACTAATTAAATAATATCCTTATATCGTTTCTCGAGAGTATAAGACTTTCGATTACTAGCTAGGCTAGTCTTTCTTTATAACTCTTGCGAACTCTTATAATTATAACTCCTTTTATAAGAGTACCTTTAGTTACTAGCTAGGCTAGTTATACCTTTCTTTATAACTCCCGCGAACTCTTATACTAATTAGATAATACTTATACCTTTTTTATAAGGCCTTCGATTATTAATTAGGCTAGTTAAACTTTTCTTTATAACTCTTGCGAACTCTTATACTAATTAGATAATACTTATACTTTTTTTATAAAGCCTTCGATTATTAGCTAGGCTAATTAAATCTTTCTTTATAACTCTTGCGAACTCTTATACTAATTAGACAATACTTATACCTTTTCTATAAGGCCTTCGATTATTAGCTAGGCCGGTTAAACCTTTCTTTATAACTCTTGCAAACTCTTATATTAATTAGATAATACTTATACCTTTTTTATAAGACCTTCAATTACTAGTTAGGCTAGACTTTCTTTATAATTCTTATAAACTCTTATATTTAATTAAGGCAATAAAGCAATAGAGATATTAATATAAAAAGACCGAAAAAGCTAATTAAAGATTATAAGGGCGCTTGGCATAAGAGTAGAGAAAGACTTAATAGTCCTTTACGGGTTAAAATATAAAGGGTACTTTCGTCTTATATTAGTAGTCTACTAGCGTTAATTAATAAGGCTTATTTAATTAAGAATATTAATTTATAAGAAGACTTAATTACGGCCTATTTTAAACGTATTTTTTAAAATAGAAACCTATATTCTAAAATACTTTATATAGCTTAAGTTTATATTATTTGATACTTAATCTTCGGTAAGAGTAATATATTATTAATTATAAAGACTAGGTTTAAAAAGAGCTTAGTCCTTTATATATACTCTATTCTTATAATATAAATTATACTTTAAATTATACTTTTAAGCAAACTTAGTAATAAGTAATACTATAATATTTAAAGAATCCTAAGTATATAACCTTACCTTTTAATATCTAAGAGTAAAAAGGTTTAGCGAGATCTAATTAATCGGATTTAGAATAAGGAATTTTCTTATATTCTTCTTAGGCTTAAATAAGCGGCATTAGAATTTTTTCGATTTACTCTTAAAATTATAGTATTATAAGCTAAGATTAAGTTAATAGCTATTAACAAATACTACTTTATTTAATAATAAGAAGCGTTTCGGCTTGCCTTTATAATATTAAGCGAACTTCGTTTATTTCTTTATTAAGATATAATCTAGTTTGGTTGTTTAATAATACTAACCTTCTTTATAAAGCGTCGCATACTTAAATATATTAAATTCTAACTTATTAGGGATAGTTTTTATTAAATAAAGGTTATTCGAACGTTTATTAATCGCCCGGATATATTACTTTCTATTTGTATAATTCCTCGAGAAAAGCTTACTTCGTTTAATATACTTTATTTTCTTTTTGATAATACTTTATTAGATTATTAGCCGACGCTAATATAAATCCTAAAGACTATTCTTTTTCTTAATAGTCGAAAAGAAATAAATAAGGCCGCTATATATTTATAGAATACTCTTCTTATAAAGCCTACTTTAGATACTAATATTATAATATCTTATTCTATAAAGCAAGACTATTCTAACTATATATATAATATTATTTAAATATATATTACTTATATTACTTAATATAATAAAGATCGTTAATATAAGGAGTTTACTAGCCTCGGATTAAAAAGTTATATTATAATAGTTATTATAATATTAGGTATTAAAATTAATATTCCCGATATTTAGCGGGTTATCTTATAGAAGTTCCTTATTAATAAAGATATAGCCGAGTATTAATAACGTATTAATAGAAGAAGACGAGGTATTAGATATATAAGTGCTATATTCCTCTTTCTTCTATATTAGGTATTTAATTAAGAAGGTTATTCTCGTCTTACTAAAGGAATAGTAATAGTAATAAATTCGATTGCCTCTAGTTTTTAAAATAGCTATAGACTACGTTAAAGTAGCCGGCTTAATAGTAGTTATATTACAAATAATCTTAGCGATACTAAGAGTATAACGTCTATAAGTAGCTTAGTATCTTCTTATTTGGCTTTTAGTTAACTAACTATATAATTAACTATATAACTAATATCTATTCTCTTTTAGACAAAACAAGAGACAAAACAATATATAAATCTTCCCGAAGTTTAGAAGGCTATAGCTAATAGCCCGTATAAACGTTATTTATTCTTAAATAAGCTTAAAGAGAATTGTCTTTTATTTAGATTATAGCCACCCGTAATAAAGCTTAATACTTATTATAATATATATAATCCTCTATTAGTACTAATATTAATATTAGAACTAATAAGTATATTATAGCTTATTAAGCTAGTGCTTAATTCTATTATAGGATTTACTCTTTTATTAATCGATAAGTAGACTATTAAGTAAGCAAAAGCTCGCTTAAATAACCTATATCGCCGGTTTCTATTACCCTCTATTACATTTCTCTTAAAGTTACTAGTATAGGAACTTATAGCTTTATATAAGAAAGGTCTAGAGCTATATTAATAGAATAACTTTATTATTAAGTAATTAGTATCCCAAATTAACTTCTCTTTATAATATCTTTAGACTAAATTTAGCGAAAGGCTAGTTAAACAACTTTAATTATTTCGGCCTATAATTCTATAACAATTCTAGGCCTTTAAAGATTAACGACAAAAAGCTTTTATAAAAAAGGAAGCTTTAAAGAAAGCTTTAAAAACAAGAATATTATAATAAAAAGTATAAGAAGAATCTTCTTAAGTCGATTATATTACTTATAATAGGCTTCGAGATAATAACCTATTGCGCTAAGTAGTAGAGAATCTAATTTCTAAAGTCAAATAAAGAACTAGTATAATAAGAAGTAATATAATAGATATACTAGCTAAGGTTTAGGCTTAAGTATTAAGTATAAATATATTAATATCTTCTTTTTAAACGCTAATAAGACTACAAATATAACTTATATAAGAAAAAGATATTAATATTATTCGCAAGATATAACTAGTATAAGAAGAAGATATTAATATAGTTCTAAAGACGTAACTAGCGTAAGAAAAAGATATTAATCTTATATTTAAAACACAACTAAGAACTTAAATAAATAAGCTTTAATAAAACACTCTATTTAAACGTAAGAGAATAACTAAAGGAACTATATTAACTATATTAAAAATACTAACTTAAGAATAGTTACTTACGTTCTCTTTATTAAGTAGAAATAAACGAAGAAGAACTATAACTATAAAGGGAAAAGAGAATTTTTATTTATAATTAAAAACCTACTATATTTGGCCTAATAAATTATTAATTTCTCGTAACTCTTATAAACTCTTATAAACTTTTAAGCTAATTAAATATATTAAGTATCCTTAAAGAAGAGTAATAATATTCCGAAGTTTAAAGACTATAATATTTAGATTGGATTATTAATTTCTTATAACTTTTACAAACTCTTATAAACTCTTAAGCTAATTAAATAAGATCTCTTTTAAGCAAATAAAAGAATTACTTTTAACTATATATATTAAGGTTAATATATATAATAGCTTTATCTTTAAATTATTAAAAGAAACTACTTTCCCTAACTCTTATTAACTCTTATAAAAAAATTCTTTCTTTAATAATTATAACTATAATAGTAGTAATAATAATATTACTAATAATATTATTATTACTATATCTTCTTTTAGTTTTACTTAAGTATTCTCGTACCCCTAGTATATTAAGTTAAATAAGGGGGAAACCCTTTATTAAGCTAGTCGCCTACTTTCCGGCCGCTTATAGTCGATAAATGCATTTTATAGTCGTGTCTTGTATACTTACTTCCCTTAGTATTGCCTCTATATATCTAACGTATATAGTCCTCCTCGCGCTCTTTACTCTCGCTATCGCCCTACCCCTCTACCTTTGCCTTTGCCTTTACCTCTGCCTTTGCCTCTACCTCTACCTCTGCCTCTACCTTTGCCTACTCCTCTGGCTGCCCCTACTATTAGTTTGGCTCTATAAGTACCTAATTGTTATTTGCTAGGATATGTACTAACTAGCTAAAAGGCTTGCCCCTCTGCCTTTACTTTTGCCTCTACCTTTACCTCTACTTTTACTTACTCCTCCGGCTGCCCCTATTATCGGTTTAGCTCTATAAGTACCTAATTGTTATTTGCTAAGATATATACTAACTAGCTAAAAGGCTTGCCCCTTTGCCTTTGCCTTTGCCTACTCCCCCGGCCGTCCCCTCGCTTATTACCCCGTCTTCCCTTATCTTTTTAGGTAGCGATAATAACGATAATAATTATAAGAATAAACTATTTCGTTTTAATTCTCCTTCTCTTACTTCTCCTTCTCTTACTTCTCCTCTTTTAAGTTTTTCGGAACTAGTCTTTACTTTATATATTATCGAATTAAGAGTCTTAACTATAGCTAACTAGCTAAAAGGCCTATTCTAGCTTTAGTCCCTTTGTTTATACTTATCCCGGCTCTAATCCCTTTATTTATACTTATTCTCGCCGCTTTTTCTTTTGCTTCCTTCGCTACTTTTATAATAGCCGACTAATTATACTTATTATAAGATTAGTAAACTTATAATATAGTTATAATACTATATATACCCGTTATAATAAGAAAGTAATAAAATAGGGGAGAAGAGGATTTAAAAAAGATAAAAGATGTAAAGCGTTAAGACTTTAGCTATATTAGTCAAATTATAAAGATAGAGTTAAAAGAGAAGTTAAAGGGGAATACTCGGTACTCTATTTACTAAAGAGAAGGTTAAGAGTATTAAGTTTACTTAGTAAATAAAAAACGACAAGTAAGTAAACCTAGCGATACTTATGCCTAATATAAAGTAGTTATACGCCCTAGAGGCTATAGTCTCTCTTATTATAGTAAGAAGCGTCGTTAAGAGCGTTTGCCGGGTCTTTTTAGTCTTAAGTCTATCTTACTAAAAGGCCCTAATAGACTATTATTAGAATTAAGTAATTTAGGCGGTTAAAGTATTATAATATAAGGGGTTGTCCTCTAATTAACGTTTAGGACTTTATAAGGATAACTTTAAGTAAATACTAATACTTAAGTATATTATAAGCTAAACGAGGTTAGATATTCTATAAAGGTTTATTTATAAGAAATATTCCGATTTTAGCCTATTTTGTATTATTATTAATAAGAGCTAATAGAGTAACTCTTTGCTAGATAAAAGTATTATATTTAATAGTAAACTTAGTTGTGATTTCGTTACGTTAAATATATATTGGGTTTTATAGATTTTATTAATAAATATTTACTAAATTAAATAGTATATAAAGTTACTTAAAATAAAAATTTCTCGCTTAATCTAATTATTTGTTATTAAATTTGTATTTTAATTAGTATAAGAGTTTATAAGAGTTGCGGATTATTATTAATCCGATTATAAAGTAAAGTAAACAAACTTAAGCGCGTATATCCTATATAATTAATATTAAACAAACAAACTATTCTTACCTTTCTTATTAACTCTTATAAACTCTTGCGATTTCTTATAAACTTCTCTTCGCTTTACTAAAAGTTTAATATACTAGCTTAATATACTAGCTCTAAAGCTAACCCTAGACTAACTAGCTATTAGGATCTTTACGGCAAAAAGTTATTACTTTTAAATCTTAAGTATTTATAATAGTATAAAAGTATTTAAAAGGGATCTTTATAGCAAAAAGTTATTACTTTCGAATCTTAAGTAGCGATAATATAAAGGCATTTATAAGGGAAGCTCTTTAAACTCTTAAAAATATATATATATTAATATAACCTTTCTATAATATAATACTAAGTTACTAGAGTCTAATATTAAGAATATAGCCTTTACTATTAATTAGCTATTTACTTTTTTCTTTTATATTTATTTCTACTTAGTTTCCTTTCTTTATATACTCCTTAGTTAAAGAGGTTAGGATTTTACTTATTTTAAGCTATAATAGATTTAACTCTTACTAACTCCTAAGCGAATTATAACGAAGCTAGTATATAAAGATAAATAAAGAAGAGGCTAGTATAAGAATAATCTTTAATAATATAAGAAAAGAATATAATAGTCTCGATTAAAGAGGCTAGTATAAGAATAATCTTTAACTATATAGGGAAAGAATATAATAGTCTTAATTTAAAAGACTCGCCTTTTTAAATTATACCTCGCTATAATAATAATAAAAGAGAAGATAAAGAAGTATTAGACGAAGAGAATTGTTATTTATAGTATTAAGTCTTAATATATAGTATATATTAAGTCCCTATTTGCGTTATTATTATAGCTTCTCTTTAACGGATTTAAGTTAAGTTAAAAGTATATCTCTAAAACTCTTACGAATACTTGCAAACTCTTGCGAACTCCTAAGCTAATTATAATAATAAAAGGCTAGGCGAGATCTTAGTCTTTTAGGTCTATAACCTTTATAGTTAGGTCTAAAACCTTATTAGCCGCTTTACTACTCTCTAAGTTTAGTATTACAAAATCTAATAGATTTTTTTTTAAATTATTCTCCGGACTAATAGATTAAATATAGTTAACGTAAATAATATTACGCAAATTAAAGTCCTCGATCTTTATATATAAACTATTTATTCTTATTTTACGAATATTATTAGATTGATATTATAAAGCCTAATTAGTAAGCGTCGTATTTTAGACCCTAATATAGCCTCCTTTTATAATATTGTAAAACAAAACAAATATATCTACTTTAGTCTTATATATAATATAAAAACTAGATATATCTTTACTAAACTCTTTTTTAACCTTAAAATAAAAGTATTATAGCTAAGTATTAGTTAAGCAAATACGATTAAAAATTAAATCGGTATTATAAGTCGAGTTCTTAAAGTATTTTATCTCGATCTTATAGCTACTATTTAAGTGCTCTATACTAAGATTTATTAGCTTAAATATAATCGCTCTTTCTTACTAGTTAATAAGGCTTAAAGTAAGAATAGTATATTATAGCTTAAATAAATTAATACTTAATAGTTATTATTAATAATAAAGTATTTTGTAACTATAATTACTTTGTCTGGTATTAAAGAAAGTAATAATCAATAGATTTACTAGGTAGCGTATTAGACTATTATCGCTAGTTTTAATAGTATTTCGAACTATAAGAAATAGTTTAATCTCTTATAATAAACGATATATAGTTATAAAGTCAAGATTATTACTAGGTCTTTTATTCTAGGTATTAAGAGAAAAGGCTATTTAGTAAACGTTAGTAATTAACTTATCGAATTAAGTAAATATAAGCCTAGTAATCAAATCCGTAATATATAGACGCTACTTTAGAGAGCTAAAAAGAACGCTATAAAATAAACCCTTCTTTTTTATAAAAGTATAAAATAATATAACTATATATATAGTAAAGCTTTATATAACTATAGGCTTTATTTTATAATACTCTATTCCCTCTTATACTTTATACGAACGATTAAAAGTAACTATATCTAGTAAGAAATAGTAAGTACTTTAGCGTCTTTTTAGAGCGGACTAGTAAGTATAAAAGATTATCTTAAGTAAATTTAGTTAGATATAAAACTATATAAGAAGACTAAAGAGCTAGTCTCGTTAATTATATAAAAGCGTTACTTACAATTGTTCCCTTTAAACGGCTTGTATATATTGTATTATAAGCTAGTCTTTATATATAAGCCAAAGATAATTAGAAAAGGTAGCTAACTCTAGAGGCAAGTTAAACTATTAAAAGAAGATATTATTATAAATAATATAAGTTTTAGTAATTATATCCTTATTCTTATAAATCTTATTTAACTATTAAAACTTAGTCTTTATAGCCTCTAAACGATAGATAGCTAGTATTTTATACTCTAAAGGATTAAGTCTAGAGATTGCTTTTACTTTATCCCTATAGATATAATTAATAGTATTAAACAAAAGACTTCGAGTAATATTATAACTTGTCTTATTACTAGTAATATTAGGGCTCTTTATAATATCCCTTAAAGTAAGATTAATCGTTAGATTATATATTAATTATAAAAGAATAAGAAGCTCTAGACAAATAATAATTATAGTTATCGTTAAGTTCTTTATTTAAGTAATATATTTAAGCCGTTTGTCACGCTTAATATCTTTAAAGTTAAAGTTATTATATATAATAATAGCTTAAGTATTCTTAGCAATTATTAGGATTTTAGACTAGGCTATAATTAATAAATATATTAAAGGTTAAAAGAGAAGCCTACTCGTGCTAATTCTCTAACCTTTATTATTAACCGATTATATATATTATAACTATAATATACTCTAAGTCCTAATAATACTTAAATAAAACGACGCTTTATACTAGATCTAAGAAAGTAGTAATTAAGTAAAGAGTAAAGGTAATTAAAAGACTTTAGAGCACGGGAATAACAAATTATACTTGTAATTATAAAGAGACGATTTAATATATTATTATAATATAATTCCGCTATATAATTAAGACGATAGTCCTACTAATTCCGTAAAAGAATTATACCCTATTAAGACTATATAGGTATAATTTCCTTAAGACTCTAATATACTAGAGAGAAGTCTATTTTGTTAATTAATAGTATATTAATTACTAGGTCAAATTTTCTAAAGAAAGGTATCTTAATTAAGCTATTTAGCTCTTCTCGAATAATCTCTATTAGATAAGACTTATAGACTATTAAAGAAACCTCTAGTCTTATAATTGCTTAATAGAATATTTATTAACGCTTTATAATAATAGAATATAATTTTTGCTTAAGTAAGAAGTTATAGTCTAGATCGTTTAATATATAAAGCTATAAAGTAAGAAACTTAACAAAACTTATTTTATAATTATAAAGGAAATTAACGACTTATTAAAGCTTATAAGTATTAAAACAATAAGTACGCCTAGTATTTCTAAAAGGATTTATAGCCTTAAATTTAGCTTTAAATTCGTCTTTATATATAGTCTTATATTTAGTAAATAGATATACTAGGCTTAATTAATATAAAAGACTTTTTAACGGGCTTAATAAATTAGAAAATAAAATAAGATCTCTAGTAAAATCGGGTTGTCTTATTAGCTTAAGAGTTCGTAAGAGTTATAAGAAATAGTTTGGCTATTCTAGCGAAAAAGGCCGATAAGTATTATTTATAATAATAAAGGGACTACCCCGTAAAATAAATACTTTCTAAAAGTATTAGCTAAAGTTTGTAAGAGTTTATAAAAGTTTATAAAAGGTATAAAAAAAGGGCTAACTAGCTTACTTAGCGCTTAGAAATTATAAAGGTATTAGCTAGAGTTTGTAAGAGTTTATAAGAGTTTGTAAGAAGTATAAAAGAAGGGCTAACTAGCTTACTTAGCGCTTAGAAATTATAAAGGTATCGGCTAAAGTTTATAAGAGTTTATAAGAGTTTATAAGAGGTATAGAAAAAGGGCTAACTAGCCTACTTAGCGCTTAGAAATTATAAAAGTATTAGCTAATTAATATAAAAGTTCGCAAGAGTTTGTAAGAGTTTGTAAGAGTTTGTAAGAGTTTATAAGAAGTATAGAAAAGGGGTTAGTTAGCTTGCTAGGCTCTTAGAAATTATAAAGGTATTAGCTAGCTTTATTATAAGAGTTTATAAGAGTTTGTAAAGGTTTGCAAAATATATATTATAACTCAAATAATTGTTTTTAAGAGTTTAAATCTAGTTATAAAAGTTTCGTAATAAAAAAGAGTTAGTAAAAGTCGGATTCGATTAAAAATAACCCTTTCCCTTATAATAACTTAATAATATAATAAGATATACTCTAATAAATATTAGCTTAAAGTTTAAAAAGATTATAATAATCTTAGAGTATAATTACTTAAGCTTAGAAATATTATAGTATTATATAATAAGTAAAAGGGGGCTTAATCTTTTCTTACGTATAGGTTTAAAAAGGAGACTTTTTATTTTCTACGCTATAGTTATACTAATAAATAATAATTTAATAAAGAAAAAAGTATTAATATATATTATATATACCTTAAAGAATCGATTTTATTAACTAAACTATTAATTAGACGGTTTATTATAAAGTTATTATAAGTTTAAAAATCGAATTATTTTATTTGCATACGGGTTTATATATAACGCGCGACTATTTATACTTAGATGCTTCGCAAACTAAAAAATTACCTAACTTACTCCCGCCCCACCTAGACTCTTGCTAACTCCTACGCCAATAAGAGCCATTAATTACTCTACCTAGTTTGCACTAAGCGTCTAATTTATAAGATAACTTAATTTCACGATTAATCGCTAGTTAGTTGCATGGCTGTACGTTCGTGGGGCTGAATAGGGGTCCCTAACTTCACCCCGTCCTCTCCTCATTATTCCATGATCGTTCCCCAGGTACTTCTCCGGTTTTCTCTAAATATCTGAGCTAATATTACTGCGAAATGGAGACCTTGCGAGTTGTACCTTCAAACTCTCCAAGATTACTTGAATGTTCAATTACTAGGACTTGGGCACTGTTAATTGCTGTACAAAATGCTTACTGTCTGCTGTATTTGAGCTATGTTTCTACCCTCTGGCAAGCGCCGCACTTGTCGAACAAACTTCTCATCACTGTTGAGCTACTTTAAAGTCTTTGAGAGCAGTGGCAGCTGTAGAGCCTGTGTAAAAGCTTGGCCATCGCAAATTGCTGCTGGTTGAGATGAAGTACGGTTAGGCGAACTCATTATTGGGAGTGTTATATCAAGAACTCACGTTTTAGGCATACTTTTCTTTCTGTATTTGATTTAATGATTTTATTGATTTACCTATTACAAATTGCCTCCCAAAAATCAACGCAGCTGAATGACTTCTGAGGTAACCTATTGTATTACCTTGTATTACCTCAAATCAAAAAATGTGAAGAACTTACGATACACGGAAGAAAAAAAGTACCATCAGGTTGATCCTATCGGTAGTAACCGGACGTTTCTCTTACATCGGATCGTATCCAAAAACTCGTGGAGGTGGTCCGGAAACAGGTGCTCCGTTGCCCGGTCGAAGAGATGCTTGTATTTGTTGTTGGTTAGCTGGCTCTTGACGTGCAGCTCCAGCCTCTGGTTGCAAAGCTGCTTCAATTAGTCTCTCTGCTTCTATTGCTGAACCGGTGGTCCGTTCAAGCAGATTCGCTAGAACTTCTCGCCAGAATCCGGCAGGGGTATATACTGGGTCCATCATTCGTAGTCTTTGTCGAAGGGCCTGCTCTAGCTGCTGTCTTGTTTGCTCTCTTGATAGTCCTATTTGATCTGAGAGGGAATCGGAGATTTCAAGGCACCAGGCTCTGAGGAATTGGGAATCAGAGTTGAAGTTTGATCGCACTGGCTGCGTTCGGGGTCTTCCTTGTCCAGAGGCTGGTGCTCGGGCTTGAAGGGAAGGTCCAGCTGCTCTGTTGTTTACAGGTGAGCCTGGTATACCGGCAATGGCGGATTGGTATTGAACATGCTCCGCACGTTCAGCCTCAAGCTCCAGTGAGTAGTCAATGAGTGATTGTGCGTCGTCCCAAGACATTCCTCTGCTTGTGGCCAGGGTTTCCGCCAGAAGGTATCGAAACCACTGATTAACGTCCACGTAAGGATCTCTTCGTCGTTTCTCCTGAAGATTTTGGTCCCAGATTTGCTCTTGTCTCTGTCTTGAATGGCCTTCGCGTACGAGAGTGTCAATCATCCACTGGCGAAATAAGTCAGGATGGTGACTGTAGCGGAAGAACCGATGTGGATAACGAGATCTGTGCAATGGGGAGATACGGAGTGCTAGCTGTGCCTGGGCTCTTTGTTGGCGTGGTGGTGATCTTGCATATACTGGTGGTGGTGTTCCTGCATATAGTGGTCTCCCGCGGGGCGTTGATGCCGGTCTTGGTGAACGCATGGGTGATGCAGTTCTCATTTGTGTGAGAGTTCTTTCACGAGTAGGGAGTGCTGCAGGTCTGCTTCGACGTTGAAGTCCTGGCTGTCCCATTCTCGGTGAGGGGGATCTTCTGCGTGGTTGAGGTGAAATCGGTCTTCTCGGGGGAGGAGGTCGATTGCTTTGGTGTCGAGCCCCTAAGTTTCTTGAGAAGGCGGCTGCGCCTGGACCATGCTGACCTCCATTTCTTGGTGTGCGAGCTGCGAATTCTCTGTCAACCGCCGTGATTGCAGAGTCAGCCGGATGGCCTTGCGATAGCAAGTAATCCAGCAATTCCATTCGATTGCTAGATGAAGTGAATAAGTTCCACTCGGCTGGCGTATGCTGGATTCTTTCAGGCTCCTCGTCGGGGTTGAGGCCGCCAGACAATTGATTGCTGGAAGACATAATTACCGTTTACGAGTTTTGAGATGTTTGAGTTGTAAAGTCCATTCGAGTCCCAGTGGATCAAGATATCGAAAGCGGACGACGGTGTTCCATAATGTTTTTTAGAAACAATCTTCTTGAACAATCCTACTCAGACAACATCTACTTATTCTCACGGGATCCTCGCACAAGATTCGCAGTGTGTCTCATATTCCTGTTCTACGCATTGCAATCTGTTCTTTGTACAACTGTAGAGCATAGGATCAACAAGACCATCCTCGGGGTTGCGAGTGACACCTGCCTCCTCCTTCAATAATATAATATTGCTTTCTCTCAAATCTGATATGTCCAGATTATCTCAAAGATGACCTGGATATGCGAGAACGAGTTCATTGAAACATTTTGAATGCTGCGAACTGCTGCTCCATCGTTTCAACTTCCTGTTCCCACCGAATCGCTAAATATCGTTCAGCTAACGAATACCTCCTATACTCCGCAACCTTTTTTCCGTCTGTTGTATTGCATCAAACAAAGGTTAAAGAGAAGATTGTGTCCAGACCATTCTTTGTATGCCGAGAGCTAGCCTATCTTTGTCTTCACTCCGCCTGTCTTGTCGTGCGACTTCTTTGTCTTTGGCTGTCATTCACAACAAGGAAGCCATGTAGGCTTCGAATGGGGATCTGAAAGTCATCATGTGATTTCAGACCCGGCGTTTCGGCTCATAGCTCCTCGGATGGGATAATCAGACGTCCGGATCTTATGTGATTTACAGCATTTATGTCATTTGATAGCGTTCTGATCGAAGCGATAGGAAAGAATCACAATCTCTGATATGAATATGGAGACCAAGTTTGTTCATGGATCATGTTGCAGATGACTGAATGCAAGAGCTCAAGCCCACTGTCTGCCAAGACTCAAGAGCCTTTATATGAAGACTGTTTTATGAGGGAGTGTACTGCACTTTTTGATGATTCGCAACCTTGCAAACTTTAATTTGACTTCGCTCTGCTCCAGATGGACACTACGCTCTTTTGACGTTCTGTGAGTGATTTAAAGAAACGTTGATGAGAGAGAATTTGGTGGCAGAAACCACAGAAGGATCAGCTGAGACGAACAAACATATGTAAGAAAAGAAACTCGTGACCAGAGCCATCCACGTTCAAACTACACCGCGCGAGTGACCGAGAGACAGGAAAGAGGTTAGACGGAAGCCAAAGAGGCGGTGTTGGATCGGCAAGGTCTCGGTAGGGACACACCGAGTGCTAGATTCATCAGCATTGTCTCATTTCATATGACAGCAAGAAGAGCCTGGAAATTACTCACAAGTGGATCCATATTGATCTAATGAAGACAGTTTTGGATAGGCAAACTACTCAAGGGCGAACGCTCTAGCCAGGTAATAAAAGGAAGATTCGGAATGGCCGAAAATCTACCATGTTTCTTCCTTGAGCTTTCTTGTTGTCCAGTAGGCTTCTTGAAAATTTGCTCGAGCTTCCGCAGCACGACTCCTGGATTCGAAGACGTTTGCGACAGTTTCTCCAGGATTCACGATACGATCAGAACGATTGACGTATTTGTTTGTATCGTCGTCATGGCGGCCATCAATGGTTGCAAATTGGGTGTGATCTTCTACCCAAGTGCTTATATTACCAGTCTTACGTGCACTGCAACGAATAGCTTGAGACTCTACATGCTGTGTATAAGCCGTGGCATTGGGGAACGGACGATGGCAAAATTGGCATGTTTGTGACTCGAGGTTTCGGTGGATGGGAGATCGCAAGTGTGCAATCAAAGCAGTTGCGGTTTTCAAGGGCTTCTTGCAGCTTTTCTCCTTTCCGTGTGGACAATGAAATGCTTGCGTAATGTGGTTGTAATAGCTATTCACCATGAAGCTGGGATTGTCAGGATGATGGTCATCAAAGAGCGGCTCGTCAGCGTTGGCAACGGAAAGGCTCTCGAAAAGAGCGACAGGGAGTGTACTAGTGGGAGGAGCATTAGAGAACAGGGCAGGGCTGGCCGGGGGGACCATAGCAGTGATACTCCAGGCAGAAGAGCCTTCGAAACTAGCTTCTCGTGTAGCAGCATGGCCACTCATATCGGATGCAGAGGGAATGACAGTAGCATTAGTTGGAGCTAATGGACGAACAGATCCCCAGGTAGGAGCCGATGTTGACGATGGAGGAGACCCTGTAGCCGGAGCTTCCGTGGGGACAGCTATCCAGGCAGGAACCGGGGGGACTGGGGTAGAAGAGCCTGGCCGAGTCTTCGAATCGGTCAGCTCGCTAGGGACATGAGTGACGGACTTGTGGTGCTTAAGTGACGAGGTTGTAGATCTTGTGACGTGGGAAGCTTGTGAAATAGTGGCTTGGGCCTTGGCGTTTAGAAAGTTGCCCCCCTTTGTGATATTGACAGCTTTGGTGGAGACTCGCGTCAAAGAAGGGAAGTCACTTGTACTGTGAAAGTCCGGACGAGGTTTGTACCACGGAGCGCTCATGGAAAGAGACTCAAGTTCGCTCTCCTCGAAGCTGATAAGATCGTCTCCTTTCTCTCCGGCTATAAGTCAAGCGTTAGAGATTTATGGCAGATAGAGGGAGAATCAATAAGCTTACAAAGTACCCCTTGAATAACCGTCTCCGCCGATACAGTGGGGTGAGCACCAAACGCAGACTGAGAGACAGCAGCTTTAGGACCCGCAGATTGGAACTGAAAATTGGCAGCCGTCTCACGGATGAGATCAAACATGCCGGAGTTGTGAGGATCTTTGGCGCGAAGCTCTGCAACGAAACCCGTTGGAATGAAAGTACACTCGTTGAGCTCCATGTGACCCATCAATCCTCCAAGTCGATTGAACACCCTGTGACAGCCTGGGCATTCCATATCCTGCTCGGCAGGATGCATCTACAGTCATCGAGATTAGCCAATTTCTTCTTGTCTGACTGGAGATTAGGAGCACCGACCTGAACACGATGGCGTTTGAGAGCTTCGGCGGTATGGTGATCAGCCATACAATCATCGCAAGGGAAATGATCGGGGCTATTTATGAGATGGTGCTCAAAGTCTCTCTCTGTATAGAAGAGCTTCTTGCAGCAGCTACGAACTGGCTTGCGGAGAGGCGACTCCCGCACAGCTTCGCGGCTTTGAGGAGGTGGAGGTACCATGTTGACGCTGGCTTGGATGCTTCAGGTAATTGATTGAAATAGACGACGATGATCGAAAGATACAGCTGATGGAAGAGACCTTCAGTCGATCATGCGAGGTGATCAAACGGAGGCAAGTTGTAAGATTCCACTTTGGAGGCTGAGAGTCTCGGTAGGAACAGTACGCAGGGCAAGAGCAGACCTCGCTTAACTGTTTTCCCGTTCCGGTCACCTACCACAAAGCTTTTGTGAAAAGCGCCCTCCCGCGAAGAAGGAAATACACGTCATGTTGAGATTTAACCACAAGCACTTACCTATGTTCTTTTCATTCCACTGATGGAAGTCAGGCCAATTGGCTCCTTTTGACGCAACAGACAATTCGAAGGACATCGAACGCCTCTCCAATGCCTTCCCGATGCCAAGCCAGCATTAATCATGACAGTACAACACTGGTCGACCATGCCAGATCCTTTGTAGCACAGTTTCCTCTTACGTACGCCGATATTGTCAGACTAATATATGTGTGCAGAGCCGTTGCAATTGCATAGTTCACTGATCATCACACACCAACCGAGAAGTTTAAAAGCATGTGGACAAAAGGAGAAATAAAGACAGAGCATAGATTTTCTGCTAACAATGCATCGCAGGTGTTATAAAAGGATATGACCTCAGCCATCTATACTTCATGCTCAATGTCTGTAACCCGGGGAACCTTGCTCTGTGAGACGAACCCGAAGTCCGCTACCATTTTGACCTATGTGGGCGTCAGCGTGCACAAAGACTTCAGAGGAGGAAAGGAAACTCACGCATTGCTGTACCAGCTCCACATCCTCAATGCTCACGCCCACTCTCCTCGTTCCTCGCAGGTGCCAAGCCGTCTCCAACGGAAGATTTTGTATCATTATACCGGTCAACGTCACCAACTCCGTCGCGACAGGGTCTAAGATGCTATGGTCGGAAAGGTAGAGGCCATAGGTTATTTCTCTGCTGATGAAGTCGAAGTCTTTATGTGCTAGGAATCTATCCGTCGTTGTTGAAAGGTTACCTTGGTAAATCGTATTCAACCACTTCTCTCCTCTTGCTCGATTGTCCGGTCCGGCCTTCCAGTGTTCCCTTGTCGTCCCTTAGCTTTGCAGACCTCATGTCGCCTTACATGGTCTCTCACCTTGAGCAAGAAAAGTCTTGATCCTCTGGCCTTTCAAGAGCTTCGATTGCGAACACAGCTTCAAGAGGTCTGCACACTCCTTGTACTGAGACATTCTTGACAAGCGCTTCCCGCATGCGGCGGACGAGGGCTCTGCGAGAGTCGGAGGCCTGATATTCGGGTTTGTTGATGAGAAAGGTGTATAGGTCACCAGCATAAGCAGGAACAGCCCCAGTGAGTGCGGAAAGCTACTAAATGTTAGTCATGCTTGCAGAATCTATTTCCCGCCTACTCACAACAACTAGATACCATTTGTCTCTACCTAAGGTCTCGTGCGGAAATTTGGCCTCAATTTCTTCAAAGAGTTCGACTGCTGCGGCCCTCCGTGGCTTTGTTACCCCACTTACGCTTTCAAAGAGGTTCATAAGGTCTTGTTGAGAGGTTGGCTCATCTTCTTTCAACTTCCCCAGAAATTCTGTAACAGCCTTGATTGCTCGTTCCTTTTCTGTATTTGGGATTTCGGGGGAAAGCTTGGTCTCAGTGTTGGTTGTCGCCATCGTCCAGGCTTGTGGATAGGGTGGTGAAGTCTAATTTCGCTCTGGTTGTACTTTCGAAGCTGGAAGCTGGTTTAGTGGCGGGTACGTAAGATTTTAAGACTAACAGAGTTTGTACCACAGATTCGCATGTGAAACAATAACCAGGCTTGAATCTAGGTATCATCTAAGTTTTCTTCAACAGCGAAGTCCTGAATTTGTTGGTTTGCTCTTGGTGTGTTTCGAAGGCTGTCGATCAGAGATTCTGCTCGCGGCCCACGAGCAAGACAAGGACAAGGAAGGAGGTAATGACACGAGAGGTAGCCTTAGCAACGAGGATCAAAGGAAATATACAGTTACTTAGCCTAGCTCCATGTGTCGATGAGGCTGTCATAAATTTGGTTTGAGTAGTGAAGTAACGTGTAGGAAGACCGGGACAGCCCACTTGACAGTACTGCAAGGTACCCTATGTACCTCATTACGTACGGTAAATACACCCCTTGCCTTACCGAGCTTACCTAATATGGCTGAGTGGGGACGCTAAGTAGCCCTTACAGTAGCGTCATTTACAGCCTCGCAGCCTTGTGCCAACTTCCTGCCAAAACCTCCAACTACCAATATTTCGCAATCAAAACAACAACAACAACAACTCACGATCAACATGGCTACCGACTCGATCAAAGCGATCACTGAGAGTCTGCCACCTGCGAGTGATTATCTAACGTATCTCACCATCCTCGAATCCCATCTATCTGCCGACGTCCTCCCAACTTTGAACAACATCCTCCAAGATGCAGAGCTGACACAAAATATCGGCTGGGATCTGATCCATCTTCTGCTACCCATGACAGGAGGAGAACAAAGTCTTAAAACTATTGCGCGACTTGGAAACCCACGGGAAGTGGTATTGAAAGTCACAGAAGCGTTGCAGAACTTGGATCTAGATTCTGTGGAGGAGGATACGAAAGATGATGCCACGAAGGACCAGCCCACAGATATCGATAAATTCGGTATTCTGATCAATTTACTTTCAGTCCTCCATCCCCGAATAAAGACTAAGTACCCGTCTCGATTCCTCTCGACGTCTCTTATGGCAATCCTCTCCGCTTTCCGTCCGACGAATCAAGCGACACTGGCAGTCATATCGTTCGTCCACACAATTTCTGGGAAAAAAAGGCCACCGTTGCCAGGACGAAAATCCAGCCTAAAGATAGCTACAGCTTCACCAAATGATGCAAATCCAGACACGTCGGCCCCCGATCCAGAAGCGCAGGAGGAAGACCCTCGTGAGGCAGCCATTCAACAAAAGCTTCTGCAGTCATTCGTCACACATATTTTGGAGGACTACGTCAATCACAATCCCTTGGAGTGGGCTACAAGATTACAGGAGTCATTTGATCCGAAGAAGGTAGTCTCTGGAAAGAGTTTGGGTGAAGCGTTCAAGGATGATCCGGTCCGGGCTACACGAGATATAATTGCTGGGCAGCTTGTTGTGAGACCTGCAACACGTCAATATGCTTGAATATACTAATGGTTCCAGGCTCTAACCATAGATCTTGGACTCACTAATTACAAATCGCTCTTCGAAGCAATTTATAAGACTGAATCCCACCCCTCCGAATACGACCCGGAAGAGAATTACCCCTCATCACCAGGAGACATCCCACTTTCGCAAGCTGGATCGCTCTTTCTCATGACATCCTTCGTCTTTGCATCCATATTATTCGAGTCCAAATACCCACAGCCAAATATTACTCTGTTTCCAGACCACGCAAAACTTGTCAGTCATTTCATCGGCACTGGCGGACCACAACTCATTGGTAGTGAAGAGGCTGGGGTGGTCGATGCGATTCTAGCAATTGGCCTCTGGCTGGAGCACACAAATAAGTTCGTCAATGGACCTCTCGAGGACGAAGATTACCTGCAGCATCTCCAATCCTTGTCCCTACTTTCTGCAAATACTCCCTCGCCATCCCTCCGATACGCAGCCCATGTCCTGACGTCGTCAATTCTCCATGCTCATCCTGTTGATCGAGTTCGATTGACGTTCATCACCGATACACTTGAGCACTGCCCGTATGAAGCTCTCAAAGCATCGGCTGTCTCATGGCTGAAGGATGAGATCATCACAGCCTACGAGCGGAAATCCGAGAACATATTTGCATCAACTGCTGCTTTGGCTGCTGCACAACCATACTTGTTCCCATCTAATGCTGCAATCTCTGAAGCAAGTGACGAGGAGCTGGTTCAAGAGCTGACGCAGTCTTTCCCGTTCCACATGGCAGTTGTCAATTTCCTATATTTTATTGGTGCGAAACAGTATTCACACGTAACACCACCAGGAATGATGGCTGTCGTGGAGGAGATATATTTGGGGCCTTTGAGGAGTGCAGAAGAGAAAGCAGTGACTGTGTTGGGATCAGGAGAGTTGGATACGGCATTGGGGGACTTCAACGATGTGAAGGTTGAATTGCAACTTCTTGGAGAAAGGATTGCAATGGCTTCAAAACAAATTGATGAGGCATGATTGACGAATGATACCCACTTCTCTGGAGTTTTCTTCGATGTTGGTTCTTAATAGTCTAGGAGATACCAAAATGAACACTCAGAACAATGGTTCAATGATGATTCCATTAACCGTCTTTCGATTCACGATAATGCTACGACTAACCCGGGCCTGAATCACGCCCAACATCACTTACAAGAATTCCTCTCCAAAAACGCCACTCATATTTTAAAAAGCAGCAGCAGTCTTCAACTCCTACCACCATGTCTGAACCAAAACCAGTCGAAATGTCAGGCGCCCTCCAATCCAAATCGTCCTCAAAGGCACCACTTCTAAAAAAGGCCGCACCACCAGACGTCATGTCACCAACCAAGCATAACTCCCGCTCCACAAACAGAACCCCAAAGTTCGCTCCGCTACCGACGCCCCTGTCCCAAACAGCGTCCTCAAATCCCTTCCCAGCAGTCGCAAAGTCCATACCACACCCTCCCCTCGCCCCCAATAATAACACCAACCTAGCACCAGGCCGAAATCCAAACCCTACGCAGCCACCAATCCGACCGCTCTCTCTCCGTCCCGAAACCCCGCCAGGCACCCCTTCCTCCCCTTCCATGCTCAAAGAAGCCATCCTCACAACAGCCGAAGCCGACGTACTCTGTTCCCAAATATGCTCTCATATATGGAGCATGAATCTAGGCCACATGTTCGATAAAGTGGTCGCCGCTGACCAACGCGGGCAGGTAGATGATGATCTGTATTTTCAGCTGTTGGATTTCTTCTATCGCTTTGTGCCGATGGTCGTTGTGGCGCCAACGAGTAATCCGGTGGTTGTTCGGAAGAGGGATCTGAGCGTCTATCGAAGGATCATAAATACCTTTGGTCCTGGATGGGATTTAAGTCATGAGAGAGGATCGCATAGAAGTCATCGGTGGTTTTCGAGGCCGAAGAATTTCGCCGCGGCCGGCGTTGGCTTGTTAGGTTTTTTGTTTGGAAGGGGAGGTGATAGCAGGATCATGTGAGTCTTTTTGGGAGACCTCCGATGAGGTGGATGCTGATGATTTTAGGCCTAAGCTCGCGCAAGAGGAAAGAAGCTATGAGCTCCCTGCCCGACCGCTTGCGAGGCGCCGCCCGAGATCAAGGGCGCGTGAGGCAAAGGGGGTCCACTGGGAGGGAGAGAAAGGAAGGGAAGGCGAGAGACAGCGGGCAGAGGTCAGAGACAAAGGAGAGAAGAAGAACGGTCATGCTAGCCAAAGTCAGCCGAGCGAGGGTATAGGAAAGGGTAAGGAAAAGCAAAATGAACGAAATGTTGAAATCCAGGGGAAGGGCAAAGGGCTAGAACGTAAAGCCGACGCGAAGAGCGAAGCATCGAAGAAGTAACAATGGGTGTAAAGTAATTGTTGACTACACGCATAAGTACGAAGAATATTGCAAAATAAACCCGAAACTAGAAGGATCTGGGCACGCTCAACTTGCCAGCAACACTAAATAGCCACAGTACTCTCTTCCCATCTTCTCGTAATTAGAATCCTCTAATCAGGAGGGGTAAATGGTCATTTCTTGGTCAAGAAGTATGATGTGACGAGCTGCAAAGAAGCAAGGAGGATGGATGAAAAATCTAGTAGCATGTAGGCTTGTACCTACCGACTCAAATAGGAAGGCGGTCAGTCAGTCGTGAAAGGGCAGTAGTCCGTAGTGGTCAATCTGCCATTCTCTACCTAACCTCACCTCAACATACTTTCAGAGGAAGAAACTCTTCTCGTGATAAGATTCCGCCATCCCATCAAATGCCTACGACAGAACTCTAAGAGTTGATTTCGTCAATATCAAAAGCCCGGCCTCTATCGTTAACAAAATTTCAACGACAGCCTGCTGGTCAACGGCCCCTCGCTGGCCACTAAACTCGACGTAGAAATTGCACAAACTTGTTGGCTCTTCGCAATCAATGCATGTACAGGCTCACAGTCGCTGCTTATCTGTGTAAGCGGTTTTGTCTTAAACATTCGCCCTTCAAGTCGGTGCGAGACGGAAAAGGAAGCACTTGCTAACGGCAGTGTAACTCAGGAGGCAGCCTTGAGACATGTCTTCATCCATTGGGGAAATCGTAATTCATTTACTAAAGGAGGACTCAATAGACACCATGATGGATACTCAATTCAAAGAAGAAAGATGGAACGATGATCCTTTGATGCCCGAGCAACCACTGGACGTCCATCGAAATCCATGCTGCGCATAACAGCAAGCAATCAAGCTGTATGCAAGGAACCTGTACCGATACACCATCCAGCGGTTGTATCAGTAAGATTCGATTATAAGCTGAGTCAAGCTGTAACTTCAATCCACGTCCATCGCATCCTCATCTCGGTCAAGCCGAACACGCTCTTGACTACTCCACGTTTCTCTTCCCGACGCTTTTTCATCTCTATGATGTTCTACTCGATTATCACTATCATCCTCGGCACATGGATGACTAGCCTCACGATCGGCATAACTTCTTGAACTTGGCGCTGCGCCATATTTGTCGACTTCGTGCATCAGCTGGCCAAGAAACGCTTCTCTCGAAAGACCGGACCATTCTGAGAACGTGGCGTCTTGTTGTGCCTGTTTCAGTATCATATCAAATCTTTCGCCGTTATGCTGCAGCGCCGATAGAACATCTAGCAATCTCCGAGCCTCGTCTTGCTTCGTGGGAAGATGTGGCTGAGACGATATTTCTCGTCTTGGTACGTACTTTGGATTAAAGGAGGCAATGCGCTCGAGGTTCGCGTTGGAAAGGCCGTGTGATATTTTGTATTTCTCGATTTCTGAAACGGCAGATGGCTTTTGTAAAGGGAGCCGTGGATTCGAAGGTCGAGGTGGACTTTGGTACCTGGTCAGGGGAACCGATCCTTGGGCTTTTCTTTCCTCTGGGGACGGGGCTGGAGATCGAACATTGCGGGACCAGTCGCTTCTCTCATATTCCTCGTTGGCCTTGACTCTACCTCCTGTCGAGTCTTTATATCTTGATTCCACAGGGTCGCGCAGCCATCTTGCAGCATCCTCTCTTGATTTTGCGGCTTTTTCTTTGGACATGGCAACTTCTTCCATCGATCTCGCAGCGTTCTCTCTCAACATGAGGGCCGTTTCTCTCAACATATTAGCCTCGTTTCGATTTCTGAGGATTTTCCCTCTCGATTCGACAGCATTACATCTCAACTGCTCAGCCTTCTCTCTTGCTCTGAAAGCCTCGTCTCTAGCTACGATAGCTTGTTTCTCTGCTTTCGCAGCTTCCCTTTTTGCTCTGGCAACCTCCACTCTCAACAGATGTTTCTCTTGTTTCGAATATCTGACAGCTTCCTTCTTTGCTCTGGCATCCTCCTCTTGTGATGTATGAGCCTGGGGTTTTGAATTTGTAGGAGATTTAGGTTGGAAGGTTGCCTCATGTTCTTTTCGAGCTCTCCGCTCCCGATCCCTGTTCAGCTCTTCGTATTCTGCCCTTTCTCGTGCTTCTTTAGCTGCGCGCTTTTGACCTTTGCTTCGCTTCTTCTCCGATGGAGGACCCGAGCTGGTGGGCGGGGGTGCGGTGGGAATCCAGTTCATTATTTCCTCCTGATCTCTGCCTACATTCTTGATGCTTCGGGAGTTGGTAATGTAACTGTTCCTAGCACTCTCGTTTCTGAATTCATTCTTGATCTCGAAAGAGTGGTTCGGTCCTCGAAGGCTTTTCATGTCGGGGCCATTGTCTCCAGGGTACAGGTAGTCACCTTCCTGCTCCTTGTGGTATTGCTGGCCATATGTGAGCTGCGGAGCGGCTTTGGTCCAAGTGGCCTGATGTATTTGAGCACGAGGTCCACCAGAGATGATGTTGCTGGATTCAATTTCGTCCATCACGTCATCAGGATCATCGTGTCGCTCCCTCCTGATGATTCCTTGCAACACGTATCAGGTCATCGGCTTCGATCAGAACCAGGGTGCACTTACTGCGGTTTTGTTCCATCTCTGGAAGAGTAAGGTTGCAGCTGTTGTTCTTTTCAGCTTTGAAAAGACTCCTTCGAAGCATGAGACCCGGCTGTTTCGACACTCGGACAATCAGATCGGGCTGTCGTTCTGGCCGTCTGCAATTCTGATGCTGCCTTTGATACTGGGATCTTTGCCTCGATAATTTGAGATTGGCATATGTCAAATTGTGGGTTGTAACGTGGTGTTTGATCAAGGTGTTCAAGGCTTCCCGAGTTCGGTCAAAAAATAAATGTCAACAAAACACCGCGCGAAAGTGAATGCCACACGAACCGACCGCTTCGAAAAATAAGCGAATACACAATATCTTCGCGGGGAAGAAAATAGCAAAAAAGTAATTAATTACTTTCTGCTCTATTTGAGCTCTACGGGATTTTACAAGTGTCGATTTTACAATGTCGATTTTACAATGTCGGTGTATTTCGTGACCGGTTTCTGGGCTTACCTCTTACGAGGACTTCTCCCATGTTCTCTATGTGTCCTGCGGGGGGTGCAGGGCAGAGGATCATATCTCAACATCTATGATGGTAGACATGGTAGACAAACAGGCCAGGTCGCTTGCAAATGTGATCGAGTGCTCACTGGTTGCATCACTGGGATGGTTGCCGCCTTTGTTGAACCAAAAAATCTTATTTGAATATATACAGCTACCAAGCAGATATCGTGGAAGCCGAGGAAAGCCGCTTCCAGGAGACACATTCTTCCGTTTCCTGTACTGAGCTTCCGAGTTGGACGTAGGTATGTGACTTCCAAAGCCTTGTCCGAATTCACGCTATCAACAGCAACGTTCCGAATTCTGCTTCAAACATTAATATTCTACCACCCTCACCACACAACCAATGCGAAGCATAAACTTTCGGAGGAAAGAGAAGCTTTTTGAATCAAATTGCTTCACAAACACGGTTCGACTACCATGAAAAGGTGCCCCAATGTCAACTGTTTGCAACTTACAGGATAGCTGAGAGACTGTGGCAGGACTTTTGTCAAATTCGGTACCACCACTCAAGACTACAGCTACCGAATGGACAGGAGTTGCAATAAGAAACATGTTTGGACGACTTCGACTACCGTTTCATTGCTGTCTTACCTGAATGTCTACATAGCCCCCAAAGGCCTTCTTCGAATCACCCAGTACCTAGCACAGCTTCTTCTTTTCCGACGTTGGTAAATACAGAGCAATATTTGAGGATCGGGTTTGACGGGTGATTAAAGAGGTTATTGGAGGCATGTTCTTGATGACGACCCTGCTACGAAGCAATTACCTGCTGGACGATGGTGAAACGGTTTCAAAAGAAAGTTCTTTCAGACCCATGTGGCAGAGGCAAATTCCACTCAAGTTGTTACTACGAGTAGGACAAGTTCGTGACTTGTCCGCAACTCCCAGCAAACATATACTATCTACCCCACCGTTGGAGCAGGAATGCTCTTTTCATCAATATGTGCGGCTCGATGTCATCCAATCGAACGACTTCAGCGACCTCCGTGGCTTATAATTGGGGCGTGAGGCTCTGCCTTGGACTTGGGGCCTCGCACTATTTCATACTTCCCCCTTCTCAGCTCTTTTGGCTGAACGCAGAAGAGCAATAGCAATCGTTGCAAATTGATGAGTATCAATAGTCATCAAGACACTCGCAAATACGCCTTGTATGGCCTTCAATGAATGCAAAGTTCAGGACTCATATCTCAATTTCGTGCTTCCGGCTCTCCCTAAGGTATTCATTATTATCCTGATTTGACAGCCAGTGAGGTTATCCAAAGGCTCTGAGGAGGGCCTTTTTGTTCTTTAGGAGGCTTGTGGGTTTTGATGGATACAGATACGGATGGGAAGTGGTTTATGGGTGCAACACCTGAGATTGGGATCATGCAGATCAGCTAAAATGTGATTGTGTTTTGATTCTGCCGACTGGAAGCAAAGAGTTCGTGACTTGGGCAAGGCTCGAGTGTGGATAGGATACAAAGAAGATGGTCAAGAAATAGGGATCTTCTTCTTGGCCAACTTTCCAAGGTGGACTTAATGGATCGGCATTGATGGGTAGGAATATCGATCGATGTCACGGCGTCCTAAAGAAGTCGAGAGAGAGAGGTTTTGGAAGCCGTTGGCAAGACCAGCAAGACATTGTAATGATATTTGGCCGAATAAGGCGCAGTATCAGCTAAATTTAATCTACAACTTCTTCGGGCTGGTAGCGCTGCATCCTATTTTGGAGATACGGTCAGGTCTATGATTATTGCCCACACCACCCGCAAAGACTTCCTGATGATGTGGATGCAGAGGAAGTCTCCTTACTACTTTAGAATAACAATCTATCGAAAACAAATATTTGAAGTACATAAAATGAAAATCATCTGAAGATCAACCCATCTGCAATTGGAAAGCTTCAATGTCAGCTATCAGTATACTGCTGGAAGATTGATGGGATTACAGTACCTCTGAATATGGAAGAGAAAAGGAAGCAGGTGTTGTTGAAGGTTGACGCTCGGACCATGAAAGGCTGAGCGGCCGAGCTTCGACCAAAACTTTGAAAGTTGTGCCCCACCAGCCTTTTCTCTTTAGTCGACATCGTTGTCTTGTTGGACAATATTCCCACAATCTTGACCTTTTGATGGATCGTGGACCTCATGTGGTGACATACACTCTCCAACTCACAGAAGACGACTGAAACGGCACGATGCCACCCAGAGTGGCGCGCGGCGCCGGACGAGGCAGAGGCAGAGGTAGGGGACGAGGAAAGGCTGCGGATGTGCCTTCAGTATCTGCGCCAGAACCCAAAGATTCCGACCCTGAAAGCCAGTCAACCATTGAAGATACGCATATGGGTGATGCTGAGCCTGCTTCGAATATGACTCCAATTCACGAGCACGCTGAAGAGCAGGACGATCCAAACTCTTCCCCAGCTACCCAACCGACCGAAACCCCCGCTCCCACGCCTGTCCGCCTACCCCCTCCACCATATACAAATGCAGCAGCTTCAGGCTCGGGAACAAGAGGGTCTGAACCCGCAAAGTCATCGAAATTTAAGCCGAGGTTTGCACGGACAAACGCCAAGGAGCGCGAGGAAAGAGAGGCACGAGAGCGAGAGAAGGAAAATGCCAGGCTGGGTGCGATTGCATACGCTGCTCGGTCCGCTAGAGGTTGGGGACGAGGTAGAGGCAGTAGAGGCAGAGGTGACGCTATGGGACGTGGACGTATGCAACTCAGTGGGGCTGCATCGGGCCCTTTTTCTGAGGTAGCATCCTCCGGTAGTGAGTCTCTTGTCGCACGAGTTCCAAGTTCATCACTGACATGACTTTCAGCCAGAAAAAGCTTCTTCTCGGGTGGGCCGAAGTCTGAGGGCGGCTCAGCTTTTGCGAGGGATAGTGGAGGAAAACCGTCCGGAATACCAGGGGAGCCGCGTCTTGCAGGATTCAATCAGGGTGCTTTGGGAACGAGTCATAATTCAGTACCTGGATCATTCCAACCCGAACCCCAATATCCTGACGATGACGGTGACGCACCTCGAGTCGACATTGAACATATCAATTTGTCGTCTGACTCGGAAGCCGATGTTGTTATTACTGGGATTAGAAAAATCCAGAAGGGCAAAGGAAAGGTCTCAAACAAGGGCGGTCAAAAGCCAATTCGACTTGATCGCAAGGAGCATAAGGAGCGCGGGATGGTAGTGAACACGGAGCCTGTTGTGAAATCAGATCCCGATGAATTAGAAGCCGATGCGAAGGCTGTCGATGCCGATGCAATGGCTATTGATGAAGACCGTTCATCCAAGGCAATACCTAAGAAGTCACGTAAAGGCACACACGACGACGATGTAAAGATAAAGTCAGAACCAGGAATCATCCCCTTGATGACTTACTCCCGAGAACCATCAACCTCATCTCCACCTCCTGCTCAATTCAAAATTCCTGCCGAACTAGAAGCTGATGGATCCGATACCGAGGCCGAACATGCTGATCCTGGACCGGAAGCTGTCTCGCCACGGGCGGAGCGAAAAGCCAAACCTCGTGCACCGAAGAAGATTCCCAAGATGCCCGTCATACAAACCGAGGAAGATCGCGCAGAGTGGACACGCCATCTTGAAGATGTCGAAATCCTTCGAAAAGAGCTCGGTGGTATGGCAGCCAGCTTTGGACCACAAGACAGTGGTAAAGATGCTCAAGGTGATGTTGACATGGAGGGAGAAAAATCAAAGGAAGCACCAAAACAAGAAATGGAAGACGGCCGTGTATATCTGTTCCAATTTCCACCTGTGGTTCCCAAGCTCTTCAATGATCAGACGAGTTCCAACCCCAACTACGACGACTTCGAGATGCTTGTTCCAGTTGACTTGACGAAAGAAGACAAGGAAGTCAAGTCCGAAGAAGTGATTGAGGTGAAGCAAGAAGAACCTGATGAGGAAAATGAGCTCAGGAAACGCCAGGAGAAAGACAGGTTGGTGATTGAGGAAGGAGCAATTGGGAAGTTGGTTCTTCGAGAGAGTGGGGAAGTTGAGATGGTATGGGGGGGCACGAACATGAAGGTTGGTCGTGGAATTGAGACAAGCTTCTTCAGCGTGGGTGCTGTCATTGACGGATTGTTCTACTGGCAGAAGGATGAGAAGGGGGAGAGCGTCCCAGCAAATCATGGCAAACGCGGGAAATCGATGGCTATGGGTGAGATCATGGGAAAGTTTGTGGTAACTCCAGACTGGAGTCGGATTTCTTGATTATGTCGAGGTGGCTGAGGCGTTCTACACAGGCATGGAACAAAAAAAAATGGATTGGGGTTAGTCGTGCATTTCTAAGGCGAATGATGCATAGCTATGGCGTTCTTATTTGGGAAATTTTGCATGCATTCGGCTCGAGCCTCGACAATGGTTGCCAAGAGTGACGAGACTCTGTGTTAGATACATCGATTAGCTGGGTAAACGCAAAAGTTGGGAAGTTCTCTCGGATTCCTACCTGACCAATCTCAACTTTTCGTGTTGTCATTCCTGAGCTAAAGCATAACCCAATGTAGAAACTGTCAAATTGTACGACTTCAAAAGATATTCTTGCTACAGATGGTGCCACGAGTGTACTTGTTGTGGTGATGCTTAAGTCCGAGCATGGATGGTCCCATCTTGCCTGCTCTTGCTCCAAGGCTCGACTTCTTCAATTCCATTTTGAGGTTTTGTGAAGAGCTTGGTCTGTTCAAAAGAAAGTTCGTATGAGTTCATCTGTACTCAACACGGGGTGTGCTAGGAGGTTGGAAGCTGTTGGGCTTTTCAAGCCCCTCGTAGGGAGTTGATTCTCTCGATTTCGATAGTGCCGTAGTAGAAGAAGATAAAACGAGGCCTGGAGCTCTCTGCAATAGGCATAATTGCTACAGTGGTACTGAAAGCATAGTTGTGAATGACTCGAGCCTGGGAAAGTGGTTGTCGCAGCTCAAAAGATCGGACAGCTACTGCGTGAAGATACAACACGATTTGACTACCCAACTACGAGCTAATCACTGGGGCTGGCAACGATGGTGGTACTTAAGATAACACGATCTCTATACATCTATCACAGTATGCGTCTAGATTACAACCTCTACCGCCACTCCTTGTACAGACCACCACCACCCAATTAAGATGACAGAGACGGATTATCGCTTGAACGCCCTAGCCAGCCATATATGCAGCCTGCATCCTGATCCCTTCCCTATCCCCTAGGACCAAGAAAACAAAAATGGGGGAACTGCTCGCGTTTCCTACTCTGACAAAGGACCATCATTCCTCCATCCAAAAACCCAGGAGCGTATTAGATAGACTACCTCTTCTCACCGCCACCCCCGAGGATCCTAGGAAGCGATCTCCACCCTTCCTTCCCCGGCCCCTTGCTCATCCCAAACTGCTCGTCCAAATCCAAAATGATCTTCAGCGCGTTGCGGCTCCTGAGATAGCTCAATGGACCCTCTTGACCCGGCAGACTCGTAGATGCGGAAGAAACACCCATATGCGGCGCCTCTTGCTTCTCAGCTCCAGGCATGGGTAGCAAGGTCTGCAAGACTTCATACCCAGCTAACGTAAAGCCAAACTGGGGCGAACTCCTCATGATCCTCGCAGGTCCACCCTTGAAGAACGCTTTGAAGCCCTCCTCTTTCCATATCGTGCTTGCGCAATGACGAAGACTGGTATATGAGGACTCGCCCTTCCGCGCTTCGACTTGCAGACGGGTCTTGATTACGTCGCAGGGTGTGGTAAGGTATGCGGCTGGCATGCCAGCTATGGCGCCTGCGGTAAGCAATTGCAGGATACCGAGTTTCTTGGTTTGCGATTCGCCGAAGTAGTCGCGTTTGAGGTGGTTGTAGGTTGGGAAGTAGATTGCGGAGAAGGGAACGTCTCGGAGGAGACAGGCTGAAGCACCTTTGTAGAGACCCATCAAACCGAGGTGTTTGACGATCCACATTGCGGAGCGACGGGGGACGCCGTCGACATTTTTCGCAAGCTCGCCCTGGACTTGGAGGCGGATTTTAACAATTTCGAGGGGGTTCGTGAAAATCTACTTTTATCAATAGAGTGCATGTAGGTGGAACGTGAGCAACTTACGACTTGACATGCTCCCGCAGTTCCACCAGCCAAGATCTCATGCGGGATCCAGATCTTACCGTCCTTTTCTGAGAAGTGTCCTCGGACGAGATCATTGACTGTGAGCTTGATGGCCTTCTCAGGCGCAACACCCACAAGTTGTGGAAGCACACCAGAATACAAGCCCTTGAATCCCTCGTTGCGCACAACCTTCTTCGCGCAGTCCCACGAGTTCAGATATAGCTTCTCTCCAGGACGGGAGCTGCGCTGGTTCTGCATACGGGTCTTCACTAAATCAATGGGATAGACCATAAATGCCCCAAACGCACCGGCCAAACTACCGAGCGCGAAATGATGCGCCGATTCCAGGGCACTATGAAAGAAACTTTGAGAAGCAGTTTTGATTTTCGACCCGCCAAGATCGCTGTAGGCGTTGTATAGGGGATTTCGCCATGACGCATCCAGGACTTTCGCGAAATCCGTTAAGCCAAGTCGACCTGATGGCTCATCGAGGGAAGCAAAGTGAAAGAGGATATCAGCCTCCATCGGAGTAAAAAGAGAAAATCGAGTAATGCGTGCAGCTTCGTTCAGAAATTCCGTGCGGGTGATCTTTCCATCTGAGCTTTGAGAGGTAGCTTGTCGAATAATTATCTCCACCAAATCCATCTCACGTATCATGTTCTGGAAAGCGCGGACATTGGCGTACGAGATCTTACTGCCTGTCGATATGTTGCAGAGCGTGTGTAGGTTTTCCAACAGATGGTCGGAGAGCTTGTGTTTGGCGGTCTCGAGAATAATGCGCTGGAAATCTTCGGGCTCAATATATCCATCTCCATCTTTATCAAAGTAATGGAAGGCTTGTCTTATCCTCTCACCTTGTAAGCCTCGGAGCATCTGCGAGAATTGTGGGTAAGTGAGGGCGTGCCGCCGTTTCTTGCCCCCACTGTACAAAGTCGCCCATTCGCAGTTCCAGTCGAAGGGTATGCTATCCGGCCCCTTATTCATCTCATACAGCTTCTTCAAATCATCGTATTTGACCGTGCCCGTTCTCTCCACATCGAAAAGTCGAAACGCGATCTCGTACTCGGCGTCTGGTTTCGCAAGGAGATTCTCGAATGTGCCCCAGTCGAAAAGGTTAAGTTTGCCCGTGCTTCTCCTGTCTGCGATTCTGAAAAGGATGGCATACTGTTCGCGCTTTATCTTATGCTATATCCCAAAATGTATCATTAGCCAATCGCCCAATACTGTCTCGTGCGACAAGCTCGAGAGCTGACTCACATAATCCTCCCCATCCGGCGCAATGGCATTGATGAACTCCTCCTCCCCCATAACCAGCTCCCCAGACTCCTCATCCTTTCGCGCATTCTTGTCAAAGGTAGCTTTCGATAGCGCTGACAGCTGGACGTCTGCAGCTGCTTGTGTGCTACCAAGCAAGGTCTCCTTCACCTTCTCCTTCGCAACCTGGATGTCCGCCATCTTGACGGCGAAACAGATGAATCAGACACGTCTGCGAGTTCACAATACCAGCACAGGTGATTGATTGACGATGCCTGTCGTCCCGGCAGTCGGCGGTGAGGAAGAAATCGGTCGTAAGAGGTGTGGAGCCCGTCGTTCAGAAAGGAAGCAAGTTTGGCGTGCCGCAAGTTTCACGGCGGAGAACTTGAAATTGCAGCTTGGCTGATTCCAATTGGCACGGATAGAGGGAATAGAATCGGATAGGAATTTTAGGTATTACGATGCGTAAAGAAGGTATTCCAGGAAAGGACTGGCGTGGCTTGGAGTTTGAGCTAGGAGCTTTTCTCTACTCTTATGTTTGTTTGACCATCAGAAGAAATTCAGAGATCACCCGCAAAATGTCTCCGGAGTTGCGTCGGGATGGATTCCGTTACTCGCTTAGACCTCCTAACTGGGCTGCGTCGTCCATTAAGGGGTTGAAAAAGGGATGCCGAGTAGGGAAAATAATTATGATGAATTAAACAGGGTTGCGCCAAATATATTATTAGCTATGTATGAGAATTACCCTAGAGTGTACCTGAATAATACAATCGAAACCATAATGAGGAATGAGCCCTTGATGCATACATGTGGGTATAATATGCACAACAACTCGGGCTTATGCACATGACCATAAATTCTAGCATACCAAGGTATTCCTCAGCGCGATAGACCATTTACGGGGGTAAAGGCAGGTTCTGCACAATTCCCAGAGTCGTTTATCAACGTTGGTAGCGTGTTTGCAAACTCAGCATCTCGGCCTTGTGATTGACTGGAGGATATATCACGTGATTCAGCATGGTACCAATCGTCTTCGTGGATTTCCAACTTATGAGGGAGTGGCAATGTCGCAGTCTATCTTCGCTCGCAAATATATGCTTTGGTCAAGAGTGAGTATATCCCCTGAAACGTGACGCTCCCATTCAGAGAAGACGATTGTGCACATCAACTTTAAAAATGAGGAATTACTATCAAGTTAGGGGAAATAATTGCCAGGAGAAATCCTGGAAATGGTTTTCTTCATGATCTCGTACGGAACTTCCCAAGTAGAAGTTTGGAATCCAATCGCAACAATCACAATCGTTGGAGGGAAATTCTTAAAGTATCATATTATACGCTGCTCTACTTCGGAAATCCTTTGGGTGAAAGTACCTCTCGTACCCCTTGACGCCAATACAAGAAAAGAAGGAAAATCAATCAGCCATTATCCGCATCTCTCTAATTCATGGACAGGAACTTGTGTCAACGAGCTACCAAGCCCAGGTTCATATCTTCGCCCGAAGTCAAACCCGCTCATCGCAGGGAACGAGCAGCAGAAGCTCCAGGAAGTCATAAATCGTCTTATCATGAGTGTCGTTACGATTGCTCCAAAAGAAAACAGTTTTGTTACGGGGTCCGAAGTGAAGCGATCTCGTTGAGCCCAAGAGACAATGGAGAAAGCCTTCGCAATATCGTGATACTTTGTGAAATAGGGACGGCAAGACGACTTATGTTATGCAGCGCCGTCGCCATGGTGTGAGACAAGGGAATCTAATGAGGTCTGATGTCGTAATCGTAGAACCAGATACGGTTGGATGGAGATACCATATCATCGGTAGCAATTAGTTGCCGGATCTGGACCGATAATATACAGAGAATCGAATATCGTAATTATGGAGGATTTCGCGGGCCTTGATGCCTTAATCTTTGACCTGGACCATGCGCTTGTATGACTCGATGGTCTCGTAAGGCATATCGGCCTCAGGATCCTCGACAGGTGGAAGTGATGGCCGATAGGTTGGGTATTGAAGAGCCGGGAGGATGAAGCCCTTGTCCATCTCGGCTTGGACGAAGAGTGATGCGCGCTTATATCGACGATCGGAATACTTTTCGAAGACTGCACCATGATGCTTGGAAGGGTTGCGGCAACATTCCAGGATCATGGAGACCAAGGGCCGAAGTTGGGTCCATGTATACCCGGAGTAGTAAACATGAGCCGGAGTCTATAAGATGTCAGTGACGGCGCTGAGGATTTCAGGGAAACGACCTACCCATTCACCCTTCTTCAACATATGGCGAGAGAAAGCATGAGCACCAGCAGCAATGTAGCTAGGTGGGCTACCAACAAATCGCTCATCCATGATAGTAACCTCCAGGAAGTACTTGGCCAAAGTTCGAGTCTCCAAATCGTAATCATCCGCCTTGCTGACACGTCGCAAAAAACTCATGGGTCCAGGCCAGCCAAGCTCAAATTGCAGCATGCTAAGCATGAAACGTTCAGCCTTGAGAATCTCATCCACAGTATATCCGCTATCAACCATGTATACTATCTCACCAACAGAAGGGCAGTTGATTTCCTCATACTTGGCAGCAACAAAGATAGCAGTGGCACCAACCAGCTGAAGCTTGCCAAGAGAGACAATCTTGCACGACAAGAAGCGGTCAATATAATTGACGCAGAGAAAGAGGGTCTCGGGCAAGAGAGAGAAGCGGTGGTGAACCTGGATCAACCAGTCCATCAAAACAGAGCGCATTGACCACTGAATCTCAGCTTGATTGTCCATGTAGTGCGGGTTAGGCAACATCTTGATCTAGAAATTGACTGCTTAGTAAATGAGGTAAGCAAAGCAAGGATGGAGTGTAAACAAAGGTTGCATTTGGGGCCATTTTGAGGCGCGTCCACACCGACCAATGAATCGGAATTGAATTGCCATGCCAGCAACTCTTGGAAATTTGCAAACTCACCTCCAATTCACGCATATAAGCGAAGATTTCATCCCCATATTCTGCAACCATACTGGTGTCCCAAAGCTCATCTTCGATGTCCTCAGCAGTACGGGCAGTTTCCACAAGCTCTTGAGCAGCGGCAAGCTCCTTCTTGACTTTGTTTGTAACCTTGGGAAAGAGGACAGTAGTCGCACCTCCAGTAGTATTATCACCACGAGAGCGGTATGAGTGAGCTGTCGTGTAGCCTTGATCATCATAAACCTCTTCCTCTTCCTCGGGCCAGAACTCCTCGGGCTCTGAAACGAGAGGAGGATTTGGCAACTGCGGAAGCCGTCGATCGAGGCCACCAGTCTCCAACCTAGCCGCTTCGGGAGCTTCTTCGGGCTTCTCATCTGCTGGTCTCATGTGTGGTTCGTACGTAGCAATGGGTGCAGCAAGGGCCTGCACTCTCGCAGCTACCTGATAGGTAGCATTGCTTGCGATTGGGTTTTCTGCTGACTCGGTACCAATGTTTTTGCTCTGGGTTCGACGGACAATGGAAGTGTCTTGCTGCAATTGAGGTTGACTTCGAACATGACGAGGTCCGAGACTTTGGTGGACAGGGGCTGTCGGTACCTGAGCTTGGTCTTGTTGTTCGTCATCTGCTGTATCCTTATATATGGTAGTGCTTCGCTTTGACAGTGTGCGCTTGACTGCAGGCTGGATTTGAGATGGTCGAGAATCGGCGAGAGGAGCCTTCGATTGAGTAGTGGACTCGGAGAAGGTGTTGCTGCCCTTGGTTGCGACATTGAGAGGTCTCTGAGCTGGTCTCAAGAACGCGGCAGCAGGCTTTTCTTGAATCGCTAGAGGCTTGACAATGTCGACATTATATCCTTTACCCACAGCAGAGTCGTCATACGCAGACATAATCTTTGCAGTATTGCTGACATCGCCAAAGACAGTTCTCTTGGCAGCAGCCTTAAGACCTCCTACTCCTGCCATGGTGAGTTGTCCTGTAGACTTATGCTTTTGATGGAGTTGTTGGTTGGTAGGAGGTGGGACGTTCTCATCGCCTTGAACGCGGAAAGATTTGGCAGGACGTTGGGGCTATTGTAGTATTTATTATTAGAAAGTGTGCTTATCACAAATGAAGCATTCAAATGAGATTGGCTCGGTGATCAGAGGAATGTAGATGGAGAGCGCGACACCTCGAAACGCGAACAACGCCATTGTGGAAAATGGATGCTTTAACTTACTCGAGCGTCCATGATGAGGTAGCTAAGATGTTGTCAGAAAATGGCGATGCAATTATTCTTGATTGTCGACCGTTCAATGGTGGATGAGCGACTAAGGGTGCATGTGCAAAATATCGCGTCCAAAAGTTAAAGGGGTCGTGATGGTGTAGTTGTACTGGTGCAATGCGTTCAGGACTAAACGATTGATCGTGATCCTGGACCTGCGATATGGCTAGAGGACGGCGGAGCTCATCAGAGAAAAAGAAGAATTGCGATGGGGAGATGGGAGGAAGAAAAGAGGACGAATTGTTGATGCTCGGAAAGCTCTCTCGAAACTTGCAAGCGACCGTTGGTTCCTTCCTAGCAACGTAAACAAAGGAAAATACCGGTCTATACCAGATTCGGCTTTGGCTGCACGAGCCACACGTCAACCTTGTCACGTCAATATCAATGCGAATTGCTTCAAATCTTCCAGAGAATATTGGGACCTCGATTGAATTTGCCCAAAGTATTACCCAGCGACTTGGTTATATGTGTGACTGTTCTATAGGCTCTGATTTCATTCCACTTTTGTGTGTGGTTGAGATACAGGGAATTTCATTTCATGCCAAGAATTTGCTGCCATTGACACCAGAGAGTCGCGAGATCACGTGCATTGTCTTCGCCCATACGATTCCTTCAACCCTTTCTTTTACTTCCAGATTTCTTGCATCCATCAGGATGTCAATTGCAGTTCGAATGTCAGCGATTAAGATACTGATATCCCTTTCTTTTCTAGTCACTTGACTGACGACAACCTTAGCCGCTCGGAACACGGCTGGCTGGGACGGTTCTTCAGCGAACGCCGACGTTGGGACCATTTTCAGGAGGGTCGTTTTCCCATTGCTCATCCATTCCTTCCTCTGAATCTTCAAAATTCTCATCTCATGTTGCCAGGATCCGAGTGCGGAATCGAGAAAGGTCTAGAGGACATATATTTTTGGTTTCCGATTCCAATTGCAATTTTCAACCTTCCTTTGGACGTCGAGGCCCATCACGGGTGTTCGCCACTCAGATCTACCTGGACGGGTGCAGGATGCAACCCTGATTTGCCAGTGTAAGCAAGCAACTCTCTCCATCCGACCATTTGCGGTTATGGCGCAGTGCACATGCTCTGTTCACCTATCAACCCGCGATCATGTTCGACAAATGAAATAGAGATTGGCCGACCTCCTCTTTGTTTACGATGTTAAAAGCGTCCGTTCCCGGGCTTGAGTCGAAGGTCGCGGTTCCTAGGCCAAGGCCTGTTCGGGATCCTACAATGATAGAAGCCCTCATTGGGTCATCGTCATCAGCTCCCCAGCTCTTCAAACCCTCAAACTTTGCGTGGCACCAGCAGAAGATGAACCACGACTTCTTGAAGAAGGGAACACATTCTTCGGGGAGCCAATCGCTTGATGTTGTGAAGCTGATTTCAGATCTCAAGATACGTCTACTACTGCAAGACTGTCGTTCTGCAACCATCAACGGCTTGGCCGTCCGTTGTACACGCCCAAAAACCCTCGATTCCTGCCGACTAAAACATGCAGTGTGTAGATCCATCCAGCCATTGAAAGCATAAATCACCACGGAATCCACCGCCAAAAGTCCCACTAGCCATGCGCGATTCATTTGTCCCGGCGCCATCCTTCAATTGAGGTTGGTGAATCTACCGCAAGCCATCTACTAAGCTCTGAGCATGAATGACACTTGAAACCCTCGACCGCCCGCCAGCGCATCCAATGATCCTGGCGGGCAATTGATATTGGATAATTGGTGCTTCACCCACAACAACCTCATCCCATTGTACATAAATGCTTCCCATCAAGAACACACGCGGCGCTTGGCTTCTATCAGCGCACAGTCCAAACCACTCAAAACATCCACATATCGCACACTTGAACTTGTCCGTCAACCCATGATCATCCACCCACATATCCCTGCCTCAGACCATGGCGCACATCGTCATTGGCTGGCTCAGACTTATTCAAGCACTTGCACTTGGCCACTGCTGTGAGTTGTCTCGACCATTCCACACTGAGGGACTGGTTGGACTTATTTTGCAGCATGCGCTCGGGAGACTTGACGGGTTTGCCTTTTCGTGAGCCATGTGCTGCTGTTTTCTCATATATTTTGGTTGAATCACGCCAGATATCACAAAGCGTCTCCGAGGAACGGGAGGAGCGGGGAGAAATGGAAGGGATTCAGCGAGGCGTTTTCCAAGAAATCACTCTAACCGTGGCACGAATCCAATGCTAAAAAGAACTTCCCGGATTGGGGGATCGAGTTTGCTGCGGAGATGTACAACTAGTCGATTACCGTATCGTGCTTGTTATATCTATATGGACTGAGTTTGAAGGGAAGCGGGCAAGGGCATGTCCCAGACAGAGTCGAGGACCTTGAGAGCATCTTATGAGCTGTTGTAGATAGTACCCAGAAGTTCTTACTAGAAATTCGCTTCTATTGTTAGAATATCACTTCAGACACATTAGATTCGATTTCTTCTCATCTACGTAGTTTATCGAAAATAAATGTTGAATGTGTGCATAATTCTTTTATGGATCTGAGTTACCAAAGCAAGCCAGGACTCCGCTTGCCGACGACTGCTCCTCTTCTTCACACACTCACCGAAGTGCCAGAGGTGCAACGCAACAACTAACCACACATCCAGGTGAGTCAAATTCCATCTATCATCATCTCGAAAACCCATCTGCAACATCTGGGACTTGGATTCCCTCAAGAATCATCCTTTCCTAACCCTCCTCGTCACAGGTCCCCAACAAGCCAATTCGAACGGACTGCGACTCCAAATGCCTCGATAGGCTTCATAACGACATCATTTTCGATCATTTGTAAGTTGCAATCATTCCTCTATCTTATGCGATCGAGCATTTAGGGAGCTTTCTCCTGCTTTCTACGCCCGCTCTTACATTCACCTCTCTTCGTTCACCGTCAGCCCGGAAGCGCCTGTCTGGGGCTTCGCAGCCCGCAATTCCATCATCTGTCCATTTATTCATTCAATATACCTCGGCTATCATCTTCAATTCCAGAGTGATCAATGCTAATCCTTATAGTCATCTAGATCGAAAACCCTCACGACACTCGTTCTGTTGCCCGTCCTCTCCTTCACTTGCTTGCGACAACCGGCCCACACAACACCACCCAGCCCTCAAACACCCATCCAGACCAATCCCGCATAGGACAAACCATAGTCCACCGACAATAGTTCTGCCCCTTGTGGAATGGAATTGTCCAATCTTCTATCAGGCCCTTCATTTTTCAACGATCCGACCTCACCAAATCAATTTTACGACTCCGCTCCTCATCGCAACCAATACCCGACCCCGAGTACAACGTCCGAAATGGAAGCACGACTTGCAGACCATAGAATGGGAACACCACCAACAACATATGGTGGAACTCAATCAGCATCAACAACACCACATACCACAAACATGTCTCCTTTTGGGAGCCCGACGCCCAAGTCTGTCGCATTCGAACTCCTCTTCCCGGAGAGCCCCCAATATCGGGCGCGACTTCCTATGAGAGTCCAGATATTCCCCCACGATACAACTGACTCAATTGTTACAACTGTCAAGAATTTCTATGGGCTGTACGCTGGCCCTGGGGGCGCAAAAGGCGTCAGCTTCGAGGACGACCAGGGGAACACCCTCATTGCCCGCTACGAGAATCTGCGAAACAACATGGTAGTATACGTTCGAGTCATCGATGAACCTTCCCAAGCTTCTGGGACTTATGGCCCATCCTCCTATCAAACAGGATCACCAGTGATGGCCTCTGCCTACTATGGTGGTCAAGGTCACCATATGCCGCCTCCGGCCCAGGCCCTCAACTACGGTCAGCCAATATCACGACCAACTTCCAGAACTTCTCGCAAACGCAGCATCTCTCCCAATAGTGGCCGCGGCCGTCGAAGCACATCTGCAAGCACCAATCTCCCTCCTCTTAAAAAGAGTCGCTCGCGATCCGGTTTCAAGAGTCGAGGGTCTAGCGCACATGGTAGTTTCGCAGATAATCATAGCGATGCGATGAATGGATACAGCAGCGGAGATGGAGCCCCGGGCTCGGTCTCGAGTAAGACGAAGAGTGAGCATCTTGGGAATACAGAGATTAGTCTAGACAACATTGTCGAGGGAGGGCGTCGCAAGAGGGCCAAGTTTGAGAGCTCCGTAAGTTTACCATTCCTCAACTTTATTCCCCTTAATCACAATTATTTGCTAACGATTCACCGCAGGAGTTGCCACTATTTGCTCCGCCCCAAATGCCAGCCGCCACCTCAAATTCTTCCGTTTCTCCTGCTCGCCGAATGGAGCACCAGAGAGCAGCCTACCCTTTCACGAACCCTTCGCACAACCCCTTTTCGAATACACAGTCCTTACAATCCCCTCAAAGTTATGGGAACGGCTTCGGGCAGCCTGGTTTATACTCTACACCTGCTACATATGCTCGTCGCACTCGAGGAGGAGCATCCTATCCTTCCCACAGACAATCAACTAGTGCTACACCAAACAACAGCTCCGGCATACTACCTACACCAGACCCTACAGTCCGTAGTTGCATGTCGGAGGAAGACAAAGACGTCGCACTTCAGTTGATGAGACTGGGAGAGATGTCAAATATCTCGCACGGTCGCACATCCGCATCTACACTTGATGATACCTTTAGTGGTCGTGCAGATGCTGCTTCCTCTACTGGAGCTACCAGTGAGAATGAGAGTGATAGTGAAGCTGAGCTACCACCTGTTCGTCGGCAAAAGCGCGACGCCAGCCCAATTTTACCGCCAGGCGCGATCCGCAAGATTCGCCCACATCTTGATGATATTCTTCCAAGCCAGGATAGCACAGAACCCAGTGGTGACGAGGCAGACTACGAAGATGGTCACGATGGTACTTTTAGACCTGGCGTGCAAGATGAGCACGTAGATGATGACTCCAAGCTCAAGGCAATCAGGTCTAAGAGCCTGACTTCTGTTGTGGGGAAGCCTCGTCCCACCGTTTCTGGAGCGAAGATCAACAAGTCAAGCAAGCCTAAACCTTCTCGCTCTGGTCAAGTCAAGTCTAAGAAACATGTCACTGCTGCATCTGGAGCCGCCAAGCCTATCTCCCCAACTTCAATGCCACCCCAGTCACGCAAGACATCTAATGCATCCAACTTGAACTTTCAGCATCCGCTTGCCAAAGATGAAGAAGACCTTTCTTCCAAGCCTCGCTGCCAACGGTGCCGTAAGAGCAAGAAGGGTTGTGATCGTCAACGTCCATGCCAGCGATGCAAAGATGCTGGTCTCAGCGCTGATCAGTGTGTCAGTGAGGATGAAGGCAATGGTCGCAAAGGCCGCTATGGACGCCACATGGGTGTTTCTGTCAAGAAGGATGAGGTCGGCTTGGAAGCGAACTTCATATCTGCTGGCGTTATTGCTGGAGGTCAAGGTAGCCCGGACAAGAGTAAGAAAAGGAAGCGATAGATGAATCCTTGCCCCGGCCATCGCACTTCTCGGTTGCCAGTATTTTACACAATGCTCTATTCGTGTATTAACTTTTTCTTTGGATCGATATCGCCTCTCGATGCATATCCGTCTTCCAAAAGCATTGCTCAATATTCCGCATCAACATCTCCTCTGTTCCTGCTCCGCGGCAGGATCTCGTCACGTATGCGTACCGCACATCACTGTCTTCAGCGTTCAATTGGTCTCGTCTGTTCTATGCTCTGGTCTAGTCTTGCAACATGGTGGTTCATATGATGGAATTCTATTTGGTTTACAGTTCCGCGCACCGGTTAGCGCCTACAATACTAGCCCGCACTCCTTTACGATTCATGGATATATTATACGAGTTTCCTTCTGTCCGGGTATCGATCATTTGCTGGTTGTTTCTGCTTGGATCTTGGCTTGTTGCAAGTGGATGGGATAGCCCATTGATGGAGAAGGGTATATCTTTTTGTGATTGCTGAGAATTGACCATCGAGCCTGAGATTGATATTACTTGATGGTTCTCGGGAGCACTAGACGCGCTGGGTTGACGGATGGGATGGCAGGACGGCAACGGATGGAAGGAAAATGAAGGAGGGGAAGTCGGCAACGATCATGAGCTTTCCTATTATTGTCACTGAACAATTCTATCATCAGGTCCTTCCAATTTCCATTTACGCGATTCCTCTGTTCTCTCTAATCTTGTACTGATGGAGTTGGCGGCGTCAATGGAATGCGCTTCTTGTAATAGTGCACATGAATGCAATTCTTCACATCATCTCGGTCCTTTCCTTTCTCTGAACTAGACTGTGGGATTGGAGTGTTTGAGCAGGGCTCAAGTAAATTCCCAACAACTTTGTCAACGTTTCGCAGGCTTGCTTACGTATTGGCTACTCCACCATCTGACATACAGAAAACGAAACGTGGCCACCGAAAAGCGCATTCTTCTCTCGGCTCGTCCCTTTCATCCCGATCTAGGAGAGCTACAAGTGTGGTTGATTTTTGCGCAAGGCAATTATTATTTGTAGACCTCACGTGGTCCTTCATCACGTGTCGTGTATTAAGAAGACGGGAAGTCGTTTTCTCTTTGGTGATCTCAGACGATGGTTTTTCGATTTCGCTTCGGATGCGGTTGGTAAGCATCGCCGCTCTGCTCAAGCGCTACCTTCTTCATCCTACCTACCTTAGGTTGCAGGTGCCTTTTACTCAAGTCGCTTGTTCTCGTGACTACTCAATTATGATTTATTTACTATTGGGTTTTATCGTGTATAAATTCTTAAGTCTATATGAACATATTAAAGGACGTCAAATCGGCTCCTGAAGAAATCAAATCAAATTCCTTAGAAAATATATTGCCGGCGACAACATCGTAGCCGTGCTGTTATGGTTGAACCACCTCCAGGGAGCACAGCCGGTCAGACCCGGCCGAAAGTGGAATCCATGGCATGGCATTGGTTGACGAACCCTCTGCATTTCTCATTCATCGACCTCAAAATGCACTTCCGAATTAGGAATTTCCACAGTATGGCCCATCTAGGGATGCAGTTCTTGTCCAGTACCGTGCGTCTCCAGACCACGGATTCTAGGGATAGGGTGTACGGTATCCAAGGAATATGTCCCACGGGGATCGAGGAAGGTCATGCAAAAGACACGAAGGATGTCTATGCAGACGTAGCCAGGAAGTGGATTGAGGCCGACAAGTCTTCCTGCTGCTTTGTCGAGGAGTCGGTCTCCAACCACAGTGGACTGCAAGCAAGACAACGATTGCAGTAATAGAATAGAGATATTCCTGTTGTGCTGATTCAACTTCGGCTCTAATTTCCGGGTAGCTGAGCAACTGGATGACAACCATGCAGCTCAGCTGGAGGCACCTCCAACTCTCCTATATGCTCCCTGATATACGCCTCTTCGGCGGACTTTGCTGCCGTTATATATAAGGGGACTGCGGGTTGAGCTAGTCGTTTCCTTCGTTTGTATATGATAGTTCCGAGCACGAGTGCAGCAATAAGGGCGAATCCTCCAATAGAAGTACCAATTGCAGCCGATATACCAGTCGAGAGCCGGCTACGAGTAACTGCTGGACTTGTAGGAGATGTGGTCGGAAGGGAGGAAGTGGCGGAAGAGGAAAGAAGGGAGGAAGTTGTGGAAGAGGAAGGAAAGGACATCGTAGATATCTGAGTGTTACTCGCGGATGCCCAAAGTGGAGTCTGTAGGAAAGTCAGTCTCTCATACACCAATGGTTACTGATGAGATTACGCACAACTACCGAGGAGTAACTCGTATCATCGATTGTACCGAGTTGGAGAAACGAAAAACTTTGCGTGTCCTGCTGGATCGAGATGTTCGAAGTCATCACCATTAACGAGCTACTGTCAACATCTAAATGCCACGCCGTTCCATTTGCTGCGTTCGTGAAGAAAAACGTGCCATCCCCCCAAGGACCTATGTGCCAGAACATTGAGTCGTCCGCTTGCACAGCGTTGACCATGATTGGGACCAACCCCTTTTCGTTCTGTCCAATAGCTACACCCAGGTAGCCTTCTGATCCGGAAGCTCTGGTGCGCAAGACGTAGACTGAGGAATTGAAGGGAAAGATTTGCCATTGTTCTTCGGGGTCGCTGGTGTTTGTAACTTGGAAAAACACCGAGCCTTTGCCTGCATCGAAGAGTGGGCTCCCATCCATCGATTGGCCTCCGGTCCCAAAAACGATTTGATAAAAGCGGTTCGTGTCGAAATTCGCCATCGCCGAGTTGAATGCCCGTAACGTGCTCGAAGGTTTTGCTCGTAGACAATCTCGGTATAGGATTAGAATGGATTGTCCCTTGATTGCAACCAAATGCAGGTGATACGGATGAGTCGTATTCTAGAAGCCTTGCCCTCGTGATGGAAATAACCAAATTAGGTGAGGGAGAGGAAAATAAAGAGGAAAATTAGAGGCATCACGGTGTACCACAATGGTACTGTAGAGCCTCACGCGGGAGAGACGATATTTATAGCAGCCAACCATCTGCTGTGATTCAAGAATTTCAACAATATTGCGTTACACCAAGCGTCAACACAATTTGGGGGCTGATGCACGCGGAAATTTTTGCAGCACGAAAGGGAACGCAATTAGTTCCCAGCGCGGAAGACATCCTTCGACTGGGTACAACCGTACAAGTCGGTCAATCCTAGGTCGTCAATTTCCCTACTTAGAGACGCAGTATCCGAGTTCTACTGTCCCAGCCTTGCCTGGACTTTTCCATCCACTGGACCAGCGTCGTAAACCATCTGTCCCTTGTTATATGTAAAGGGTTCCGCCGCTATTCAATCCTATGTTCCCTTGCAGCATCGCCTAGCAAAGGATCTTGCTCTCCATCTGTAAATGCTTTCCCCTTCTGCCCTTTGTATAAACAGTAATGCTGTACCATAAATATGATATCAAAGAAGATGCTGACATTCCCAAGCATGAGCTTGACGGGATTGCCAGTAATTCCTGACCAGTCGCCTTGCAGGTATGAATCGATTCCCAACTGCATGATCGAGAGCACACCACCGGCAAAATCGAGGAGAATCTGCCAGATTGACCATCCATGTGTGGAACTATTCCGATAGTTCGTGAGAACCTGGGGCATGTATTTCACCAACGTAATGATGAGTTTAACGTAGGACGTGGCGTAGACCTGCGTCAAACATTAACCACCCCTCCCTGTCATCTTTTGGGGGAACACAAACCACGTCAATCCAAGCCCATCCCACTTCGGGATCCTCATCATGCTTTGCGGCTACAATAATGGCTATAATCGCAACGCCAATTAAACTCCCAGCCAGGAGGCCTAATATACTCCTGCTAACCCTCGCACCCGCACCTCTCTTTCCCCTCTTATCAAATCCCCAAATGGCAGGTGAGAACTGTGACAGAGTGATGCCGGAGATGATGATCGCATGCCCGGCGAATGCCAAATCGTTGAACTGGACCGTAGGGGTGAGACCATGGTGTCGAAGAGCATATTCTCTGCGGACTCGCGGCGAGTAGAGGAAAGCTGCGTTCGAAACGAAGTATGCGATGAACCCTAGGACGTTGATGGCGGGGAAGTCGATGGTCGTTCCGCTCGTGGATTTTCTGCGGAAGTTGAGAATGGGTTGAGGGTAGAAGCTGAGGGACCAGCAGATGGTGTAGACCCAGCCAAACAGTTCCGAGACGACGGAGAGGAGTGAAGCTGCCATATTCGGCAGCGGCGCTTTGTCAAGGCATGAGGTGGTGAGAGCGAATGTTTGCGGATTGAGGGATGTGGTCCGTAGCCTGTAGGTAAGTTATTCGCAAGGCACGTGGTGAATTGCGGAATTTAAACTTATCCGAACCCCTGTCACTTCTTATCGGAGCGCGTGCCATCTCCTCTTTGTCCAACATCGTGCAACCCTCAATTTCTACACTCACTCACTACCTCATTACCCATCGTCCGCTTCGTAGCTTTTTTATTAAGATCTGCAGCCCCGCAATGGCAAGCTGTTTATTGCTCGACCTCCCAGGAGAGATTCGCAACCAGATCTACTCACATCTGCTTATCCTCCCTTCACACTCAACTCCAACGACCCTCAAACATCACCCCATATACCCGCAAATCCTCCACACCTGCCAAAAGATTTACGAAGAAGCCCGGCAGATCCTATACGGCTACAATGTTTTCATCGCACACCCTAATCTTCTCTCTGGTATGCCTCGATTACGAAAGTCCTTCGTAGCCTTCAGCAGTCCCAACTTGATCACGATGATCAGACGATACTACATCCTTGTACGACTCGATTGTGATCCAAATTTTACAGCGAAGAAGGTACAAGAGGCATTCACTGGTGTGGACGAATTGACCTTGGAGGTCTTCCAGGCGCAATTTGGCGGCTCGGAGAATCAGGTGTTGAAGCTGTTTGAGGGAATAAGAGGGGTGAAGAAGGCAAGGATCTATGGTAGTGTCACCGCCTTTCCGGACTACGCGGGTTGGTTGGAAAGAGCTATGATGACGACTGAAGGGACTCCTTTACCTATACTTGGAGAAGAAGATAAGACTAGTGTAAGACCCTATGATATCTGGATTGTCCGTGGAAACTTGGCATCGAAAGGGAACTGTGGCTAAATGTTTCATAGCACGGCGGCCGTTGAACTTATGGTCTAAGTTCTCAGTTCTAAGTTTTATGGTCTACAGCAGATTCTTCGTTTCAATCGCTTCTGCTACCCGCCATATTCCACAGCGGACGTTCAAATCAACACGGCCGGCTTGTGAAAGTATTGTCATATGAGAATAACAGCACATGTCGGGGGACGCCAAGTCAAGCATAAAACATGCCAGCGATATTACCAGACGACTGGTGTCAAGCGCGAGAGCAGCTTGGCCGGAATGCTTCTACACCTGTCGGACTTCCGACGCATATCCAGCGCACACACGCTTTGTTTCCAGCTGCATTCATGGTATCTTCCCCCAAATACTCCTGCTGGGTGTCTACGCCTGAAACGGATTAACGGCGGATTTATTTGGGCCAGTCCGGCGGTCAATGAGTTCACTGAGGGCTCTATCCTGAAGTTTGGCTGGCCAAGGGGTGATTCCTTCTAGTCTTGACCACCAAAATACTAGGCTTAGGCCAGTCTCTGGTGAAGAGAAACCGAGGTTCAGCCACTTCTAACCCAGCACTCTTCACTCAGTGCATTGATGCCTCGACCATTTGGCATCTTGGTACCGACGTTCTTACATCTCATTGGCGAGAGAGCTTGGAACATCTTGAGCTTCTGGTGCAAAGGGGGGATCCACCCGCCCAGGTTGAAGAATGTGGACTTGAGCGGGGACAAAGCGAAGTTAGTTGATCCTTCCAGACGAGAGAAACAAAACCACTCTTCGTTCGGATATTACGAAAACTTTGCGAAAATGAGTTATCGTGCAGGCGCCCAGACGACCTCAACAACTGTTGCCTTTCTGTGAATAACTCAACTCGGTTGTTGCAGCCATTTGGCCTCACAAATGTCATTAACCATGGACTCTACACAATAGATTCAAAGCAGGGCGCATCACACGGCTGTGCTATAGCCGAGGTGGTTATGATCTTTGTCCTAAGGGGCTGGGGGGAGAGATGGTTGCTTCGTTATGTCTGAGAAAAGTGGCTTGCTTGCTGTATTGGAAAGGGTCCTGTCTATGCACCTGCCCTGGCAATATATGTTCATTATTCAGACTTTGCTTTGATGAATCAAGGGAATTAACGAGATCTTTGATTCATTGTTCCTTGGTTCTGGCAACAACCAGATTTTCCTACCTTTTCTTTTGATTTCTCTTCTGGTACGAGTACTATCAATGTCCCATTGGACAGGAATCTTCATGTATGGTATGCGTGATACCGTAGCCTTTGTAGCAACATCCTTGTAATTATCCCAGATATCAAACGGAATTTTTTTGGACACACATCTGTGAACATGCTTCTAATTACCTAAATATCAAACAGGATCTACTCTAGACACTTCTCTGTGCTCGTCTTTTCTACTGTCCGTCACCGTAACGCCATCCAGGCCCACCGAAATCGGGGTCGGATGCCAGCCCTATACTCTGGCATTGACCACGAGCTAACTTCGGGAGATCCATATTTGCTACTAGTAAGTGGAATATTGGCTCGTTTCTTATACTGACGGAAGGATTATGTGAATTCTTTACGCTGAGGGCAAGCGACTCCCTGCGCTCATTGGCGCTAGTGATGCGGAGCGAGGGCGATCACGTGGGCGGCCCACACTCAAGCATTTTCCGCCTTGCTCTCGGAAATTTTCTCTCTTGCTTTCCTAAGGTACAAAACAATCAACAACAATATCAAGCAGTTCTCACAAGGATCTTTCAACAACAGAACACCATTGCATTGTCGAGCTTGCTAGACATTTCAAAGTGCGTAAGTACTCCATCCCCCTTTTCATCCATTTCCTCTTTGGGCTCGCTAGACGCGGCCCCTCCCGTCAATCTCGCTTGAGGTGAGACCTTGGCAGCACTTCGGGCAATCTTTTACTGGACCGCTAGGACAGCTTGTGGACTCCCCTTCGCTTCCCTTTCACAACCGAGAATCTACAAACCACTCAACTGTCACATTGCTGGATTTGGATCTGGCAAAGGTGAGTGCGTCTTTGGCATTACTTTTGGAACAATCTTTTCCTGGACAGTTTGTGGACCCTTGCTCACCTTTCTTATACATCTGAGAATCTGTAAGTCATCTGAGCGTTACTTTGCTACATTTGGCACAGGTGAGTATGTCTGTAGTAATACCTCGGAAAAGCTTCTGAGTGGACAGCCTGTGGCCCCACCTTCCCCTCCTTTCATATCCGAGATTCTACAAGTCATTCTTGCTGGATCTGGTTGTGGCCCCACCTTCGCCTCCTTTCCACATCCGAGAACCTACAAGTCACTCAACTCCCCCTCGCTTCTCTTTTACATCCGAAAACTTACAATGGAAGTTACTCAACCGTCACTTTGCTGAGTTTGGCTTGGACCCATACCCACTTCCTTTTCACAACCGAGATCTTACAAGTTACTCAATTCCCCCTCGCTTCTCTTTCACTACTGAGTTCCTACAAGTTACTCAACCGTCACTGTACTAAGTTCGGCTTGTGGACTCCCCTTCACTTCCCTTTTACAACCGAGATTCTACAAGTCAGTAAATTCACTGAACCGTTACTTTGCTGAGCTCAGGTTGTGGACTTCCCTTTGCTTCCCTTTTACTTCCAAGCTCCTACAAGTCACTCAACAGTCACTTTGCTGAGCTCGGCTTGTAGACACCCCTTTGCTTCCCTTTCACTTCCCAGGTCCTACAAGTCACTCAGCCGTCACTTTACTACTAAGTTCGCCTTGGATCTATACTCGCCTTCTTCTCACATCTGAGGACCTACATGTCAATCAACCGTCACTTTGCTGAGCTTGGCTTGTGGACCCTCCTTCGCTTCCCAGGCCTCCCTTTCACAAACGAGATTCTACAAGTCACTTAACCGTCAAATTCTAAGCTCGGCTTGTGGACTCCCCTTCGCTTCCCAGGCCTCCTTTTCACAGCCGAGGATTTACAAGTCACTTCGATCACTTTGCTGAGCTCGGCTTGTGGACTCCCCTTCGCTTCCCAGGCCTCCTTTTCACAGCCGAGGATTTACAAGTCACTTCGATCACTTTGCTGAGCTCGGCTTGTGGACTCCCCTTCGCTTCCCAGGCCTCCTTTTCACAGCCGAGGATTTACAAGTCACTTCAATCACTTTGCTAAGTTCGACTTAGACCCATATTCGCCTCCATTTCACAACCGAGATTCTACAGGACTTTCGACCATCACTGAAATTGTATTGAACGCTTGCCAATTCTTGAAAGCTTACAACTTCCTCTGAACATCAAACTCATACATGTGTCGCAGGACTTTAATACTTGCACCAACTGGTTTCGATCTCGCTTTTAGACACAAACATGGCACCCCGAGGAGTAAGCTCTTTCAATCCTGCTCCTTAATCAATCCTGGCTATGCTTACATTTTGTTTAGACCCGCTCACGGGCTATTCCCATTTCGAGCCGTTGCCACTCAACCCCTATTTTGGCACCACCGAGACCCAGTCCCCGCCCTCAAATCCCAACCGTCCATCCGATCCCAATCGTCCATCCGACCCCTATTTTGGCACCACCGAGACCGAGTCGCCGCCCTCAAATCCCAACCGTCCATCCGATTCCAATCGTCCATCCGACTCCATCCGTCCATCAGAATGAATGCAACTGCATCGAAATTATGGCTTCACACATCAAGGAATTAGTCAACTCCTTGATAAGCATAACTCCAGGCGTTGTGCCTGAAGAACCAGCCATTGACCACACCTTTTGTGCCGGCAACGCACCTTGCGTTAAGCCTGTCCGAATAGCTTTCAGGGTGATTAAACAGTTCGTGGACCGAACTTCATTCGCTGCAAAATTTATTTTTCAGGACGAAGTAGACGAGACCTTCGTCAAAATGGGGATCGAGATCTTGAAGGAGAGATTCGAGTTCGGACTTCCTGCCCCAAGTTGCTATCCGCTAAGCCAGCACTATCGTACTTTGGCTGAGGACGACACGTTTGAGATGACTTCGATTTGGAGATTCGTTGCCAAGCGGAAGGATGACGAATTCTACAAAGCAATTCTCGAAGGCGATCTTGGCGTTGCACGTTCCATTTGGGTAGAGAGTCGGTCAAAGGATTGGGAGCTCCTTTCGACGATGATCGACAAGTGGGAGGAAGCGACGAAGGGTTATCTAAGACACGTTCGCGGATAATGGCTGGAAAGACGAGAATTTTATGTATCGGCCTGGGATATGCAACAGTGGAAGGAAGGCACAAAGGGGTTTCTCAGAGATGCTCGTGCGCGCGGAATGGTCGCTTGTCGGTGGGAAGTGGCTGAGAGCGGATATTATGGCTTTGGAGAATTCATTTTATGTATGATATGGCTGGCAGTGGACAGGAACATGCCAGAGAGCGTGGTCCTGACTTTTGTGATTTCAGCGGCAATGGCTCTGCGATATCATGAGCGGTGTTTTTGCGGTCTCCATTCCGAGATACCCTAGAACTCTATGGCGCTTTGGCTGTGCCTATAGCGGGCTGGAAATAATTAAATTCATTGCAGAATCTCGATGGCTAGAATAGTTGCTAATAGCTCTCGAGCATACAAGCCTACACTAATCAGCATCAGATCAGCATTCACTTGCCATCCTCCTGACAAATTGAAAGTGTAGCCTCAGACACCTTAATCATGTGTAGGGGTAACTGGTACTGCCCAGCTCTCTCCCTTCAGACTCACCCCCGTGTATCCTCTCTTGGGTCAGAGGGTCAATCTATCTCCTCTTGTCACATTTTCCACAGCCATCTCCCAATCTTTCCAAGCAGCACCCATCCCCCAATGCGGCTTGTGGGTTTTATCGGTTACTACAGCGGGCCTGCAGAAAGAAGATTAGTACACATCTATGGTATTCGGTCGTGGAAAACACAAATGTACCTGCTCTGTTTGATGATTGCTGTAAGAAGAGACACCCAGCCATAATCCAAATCCCCTAGCAGCTTTCTAGCAACTGTAGCTCCGATTTTGTCATTTTCCAACAGCAACGCTCAAGATCCCTTTGACATTCTATTGCTTCATTCCACCACGTTTTCATTATTCTGCTGAACATACTCCTCGCCGATTCATCTGTTTCGAAAGTCGTGTTGTAGTCCCAGATCCAGCTTGCACGACTTGTAGTGAGTTAAAGGATTCAAAAATCTCTGGCACTATAACAGTCGTAGCCTGAAATGAACAAACCAAAACGTTTAATGCCACATTCATAATCCCCAGAGACAAGCAGGGAAGACATGCTCACCCTAAGACAACAGACCAACAACTGAAAAATGGCTGAGCCATTGCTTGTGAGTGTATGACAAGTACCATTCCATATATAGAGTCAATCGCCGCTGATTTTGGCATGCCTGAAGTACTTCATGCCAACCCATGCAACAACGACCCAGACCCAAGCCATCACCGATGTCAAGATGATGAGAGCAGGATAATAGCCAACAATTGGAAGAGTTGGGTCGTCCTCGAGCTCTGGTGGAGCATAAGGAGTCTCTCCGACGTCCCAAGCCCAGCTCCAAACCCCGAGACATGAACCCATTCCCGTTACGAACACGATCCAGGTTACGATGAGTACGACCCATCCCCACCACTCGGTTTCCGAATAATCCCACTCGGCATCTGGTGCAGGCAAAGGACTGGCGGCGAGACCTCCGAGTGATAATGGAGACTTGGGTTTCTGCGAGGATCGGCGACGCGCAAGTGAGCTAGCGCCAGGAGGAAAATACGAGTCAGAGCCAGATGAGTTGGCAAGTCCACCTCGGCTTGAGATGGGATTGTGCGTCGGGATACTGAGAATATCATCTTCGTCCGTCGTGGAAATGTAAGTCAAAGTCGGACTTGTCGTTGCTGTGGGAGAAGTTATAACATGATCTTCCGAGCCCATGGGAAGTGTCTTAATAGGCGACAGCAAGGTGTTATTCGTCCGGCTTGCGTAACCTTCCATAGAAGGCCGTGGAGTTGTATCAGAGATACCAAGTCCAAAACCCGAAGCAGGTAATATCTCCTCAGGGGAAGTTGGAGCATAAGTTCCATCCATGCCGAATCCGAAATCATGACCCGTCTCGAGTGGGGACGATCTAATCTCCTTTTTCTCTCGTTGTGCCCCTCTACCAAGAAGGGCCGCCTTCCTCAAAGATCCTTTCCTTCTCCTCGTCTTTTGTTGCTGCACGGCGACGGCCATTGCTCTTCCAGCTTTCTTTGGAGATGTGCCATCAGCGTGAGGAGATTCTGGGCTATGAAGGCCACGATCCGAAGATATATTCGCATCATCTACACTCGTCCGTAGAAAGGAAAGCTTGGAGAGAATACTACCTGATAGTGTTCTCTTGTGACCGGAGAGTAGATCTTCAGTAGCAGATTGATCCGTGTCACGTAGCGAGTCCTCACTTAGCTGGTTGTTACCAACAAAGTTAGGGGCGGTATTGGGGTCCATGGCGAAAAGTCTTGAGTCCATGTTGGAAGTCGATCATGAAGTAAGTGACATGGCAATAGTGAGATGCGGAATGGATAAAGGGCCCAAGGAATCCGCCAACGGAATATTGCCCCCGGGTGAAGTGGCTTCGTCACAAGGCACACCACCCTTGGTGGGAGTTCCTGTGGGCCAATAAGCAACACAGGTGATGAGTATTGTGTTGTGAGTATGTCTCTATAAAGAGCTGCCTCGTTGGAGAAAACACTCGGAGTGCTGGAATCAATCGGCCTGGATAGTTGCTACCCAGATAGAGACAAGAAGTGGAATCTGAAGTCGGAAGCTGCTCTCCAAGGTCAGCTTGTGCAACCAATGTATGCAGCTAGGAGAAGGATATACACAGAAAGTCAAAAAATCATCTGTTTATATGAGAGAAAGTAAATCTCGGAACGAACGCTCCCACAGGAGGACATCGAGCCATTTGATTAAGCAGGGGGAGAGACGAGCGGTCTTGACTTGGAGCTTTTCCTTCCTTTTTTAGGGGAAGGGGGTGAGGGTTCAACGAAGGTTACGTTGGGTACAACTGTGTCTGACAAAGCTATAGGAGATGTGATGGCGCTTTTCCAAGCCAACAATGTAGGGCAATAGAAAGAGTTATCAGGGAACTGAACTTGCTTACAGAGAAGGACTCTTTCAAAGAAAGGGCTGTAATGCCGAAGGTACTGATTTTTGAGTCACTTAAGTGAGACTATTGCTGCTGTTGCCTTGAGACAAGATAGATATCTACAGAACGATGTTAGTCAGGGGAACATGTTCATGAAAAACTAGTAGTTGTGTGGGATGAAAATACTTCTGGAGCCAAGTCACTGAGATGTGGGCTACTAAACAAGGCGATGCTGACGTACTTTGAGACGCAGGTTCCGACCTCTGCCGTACAATCTTGAAAAACCCCTCCTCGAAGAGATCTTTTCGGCACGTTCCAAAGGCTTGATATAGAGCATATGTGTAGAGCTTGAAAGAAGTCTAACGAAAGAGATTGCTATGGATGATGTTCTGTTGTTCAGGAAAGTGAACGCAGACATGCGCTCAGAATAAAGTTTAGCTCTAATTTCCCGACCTGCAAGGGGCTCGCGCTAGCAGCCACCTTCTCTCCGCAATTCAGACTCCAACTCGAACCTTGACCTCGCCGCCGCCACAGCTCTTTGCACTGCTCATCGCGTGTCGAAGGAGGGAGATACTTGAGTCATCAGATCTCACCCCTCAACCTTAAGTGCCATTGTGCGCCAGCCCAGGCCTCGCCCTCGCTCTTCCAACTTCTGCTCACCCATGCGCCCATGATACCTCAACCCCTCGATCATTACGAGTAATAGCAATGGCCTCGAGCCTGCCAATACCTGCCCCACCACGAACTCCAACTCCTCCGACTCCTATCGCAGAAGAAGAGGCGCAAGATGAAGGAGGACTCGGGATTGGAGGAGTTGGTCGAACTGTATTCTCGACCGTTGCCTACGATCCTAACTCACTCTCTCCACTGACCGACACCTTCCCAGCACGCTTTGGCTCCATGCAATCGTCTCTCGATTCTTCTGCGGATGCACAATCTCCCCTATCTAGCGATGGAGCCATGGCAGCTCATTCTGTTTCAACAGCCGGTGGAAAGGGTCCTTTTAACTTCCAAACACAAACGATCAAAGACACACCCGTTGTTGCTAAATCGGTAGGTCATACGTTATATTCAAGCTCACACGTTCTTCAGCAAGTACAAAACATCTCTCGAAGCCCTGTAATTTACGCAAACTCTCCTTCCAATTCTCCTTGCCTCCCATCATATCAGCAGTTTACCAAAAGTGCAGTTTACGCAAACTCTCATTTCCTGTCTCCGTACGTTGGGCAGGCACAAGAGTTTATTAGAAGCCCGACAATCTATGAAGACTGTCCTACGTTTCATTCTGTTCCGCAGACTAGGACTCCCATCATCTGCGAATCTTCCCCTCAAAGTGCAGGTTCAGAATGGCTTATCGATCTTCCTACCACACAGAACATTGGCCAGCGTCGTGGTCATAGATACAAGCACAGCAGTGTATCGACTCAACATCAAATATTTCTCGAACCTCCTCCTCGCGCACCACTGGCGCTTCCTGCTTCCCTTCCGATCCCTACAATCCGCGAAGCATGGAAATCAATGTCAAAAGAACAGAAAATACGATCGTCATGGTGCGCGTGCCACTTCTCCGTTGCAGCCTACGTGCTCTACTCCGCCTCTGGCTCTCTAGCCTTGACCGCATTGAGCCATCTCATATTCTTCGATGCAGTCTCGGCAGTCATATGCGTGGTGGTGGATGTAGGATGCAACTTCGAAGTATGGAAACGCAGTTCCATCCGCCATCCCTTCGGTCTCGAACGCGCAGAAGTTCTCGCAGGCTTCGCCATGTCTGTCTTCCTCCTCTTCATGTCATTCGATCTCATATCTCACAACCTTAAACATGTCCTCGAATCTCTAGGTTCTCATACTCCACACCACCCGCACTCTCACCAACGTGTGTCACCTGGATCCGTCGATTCAGCTGCTCTGCTTTCCATAGTAGCAACACTCATATCGGCAATCGGTCTCAAAAACCATGCACGCATAGGGAAGGCTATGAGATTCGTCTACATTTCCTCCCTACCATCCGTCCTCTCCAACCCCTCGCACTTCCTGACTCTAAGCTGTAGCACAGTAATGCTCCTCTTACCTCTCCTTTCGATTACCTTCTTCCTCTGGCTCGATCGTCTTCTCTGCATCATCATCGCTTTGAGCATGTTCTTCCTCGGTTTTCAACTTGCTATCGCTCAAGGTCTGATGTTACTGATGTCCTATTCCGGAAAAGGTGTCAGTGAAGTCATGCGGGAAATAACTACCGAACCGCTGGTTAGTGGTGTTGAAGAGGCGAGGTTCTGGCAGGTGCATTATGGGCTCTGCATGGCGAATCTAAAACTGAGAGTGAGAGGCTCTGGTGGCGGGGCGGCGGAGGACGCGCAAATTGGACGTCTGAGAGAACGAATATGTTTGCTGGTCAAAAATAGGCTAGGTGGCGGGTATGGGAGGGGAGGAGGCTTGAAGTGGGAGGTCACGGTGCAGATGACATCTGGTGGGGGCCTTTGAGCTCTGGTTACTCGAAGGTTTCGCATCAAAAGCGGGATGTGGTGTAGGGTTACGTTTCTTGTACAAGATAAGGAGGTACTGGGTCATGCATACAGGAGCATGAAGGGCGTCAACAATTAACGATTGAGCGGATGTATAATACAGAACAGATTTCAACGCTCCCAACAACGAACCTAGCAGAATCCAGATAGAGACAGGGATAGTGATATCACCAACTCACAGAACGCCCCAAACGCCGCCATGTTGTCGTTGCATCCTTTCCTCCGTCTATTCCATGCACAATCTTACATGCACTCGTTATTGAGACGACAAGAAAGCTGAAAAAGTACTTCAAAAGAGTCCCCATCTCCCCTCCTTCTTTTCCTTCTTCCCCGGTCTCCGCTTCTCCGCAACCTCCAAATCCCTGAGGCCCTCCATCTTCTCCAACGCTAACTCAAGCAACTCCTTCCGCCTAATGACCTCAAGATGTGCCTTAACTTTCGGATCTTCCCTTGCAAAACGCTCCACTTCCTCCTGACTAAGACCTCGTCCTAACCTCACGTCTAATTCGCGCGGGAAGTTGTAGTAGAACTCTGAGAGAAGCTCGACGTTTAGAAAAAGGACTGCGGTGGATGTGAGTTTGGTGGACACTACGTCGAGGAAGATTTCGGGACAGTGGTAGCGGTTCTTGGAGTTGGCACATTGGGAGCTGCGGAGGGCGGAAAGACGCATGCGGAGGAGGGTGGCGCGGTCGTGGAGGAAAGCTGCATCTTTGCCTGGTATTGTCAGCTCTTGTTCAGAGAATCTCCAAAATATAAAATAGATGAGATTATACCTTTCTGCAACAAATCTTTCGAGAATCCTCCGGCCCCGCTCCCTCCGTCGCCTTCTATAATGATGTCTCCTTTCCTGCACTTCTCTACGAACGACACTACATCTTTTAGTCGTCGACGGCCTCCGACCTCTGTCTCTACGTGCTTGACAGCGTCTTCGACAGCTTTCAATTCTTTCTTCAATACGCCAGCTACGTTCTCTCGTCCCCGTGCCCATTCACCGTCTTCGACGTCGATCTCGAATTTGAAAGGCTTGATGCAGTTCTCGACCTGGTCACTGGTGGAATAGAAGCGCTCGTTAAGAATACCAGATGCGGCCTCGGTGATGGCTTGTCGTGCGAACGGGTGGGCGCTAAAGGTTGATTGAGAAATAAGTCGATCGACGTGTGCTTGTATGGCGTTGGAGACGACTGTAGTGGCTAGGCGGCCAATGCCAAGCTTGGTAAGTGCGGAGGTGGATGCATCTAGTTTTCTATGCCAGTATAGGGACTCTGGATCGGCTGTAGGAAGAGTGGAAAGTGCGTCCGCCTCAGGAATCGTAGCGGACAGGGTGGTGACCGGTTTGTTCCAGTATCGAGAAGCTAGCAAATCAAGCACTCGTTGATCGAGCTCCTGCTTTAGCATCTCTCGTACTTGTGGTCTTCCAAAGCTCTCAGCGAATTCTTTGAATGAATGCTTGAACGCGTCAAGGGATTCTGCGAGGTACGTCTCGGCGGACAGAGGACGGTCGTTGTATTGAACCTTGAACTCATACGTTGCTTCTTCTAGCTCTTGATGAATAGCTGCTGAAGTACTTTGTAGGCTTGCAGACATGGTTTGTTCAAGTACTTGCATGAGTTTCTTGCGCAGGGTAGTAGTTCCTACACTGACACCAGCTTCGACCCCAAATTCAAGAGGATGGGATGAAAAATAGACATGCTCGTTTTTGGCAACAGCTGACGAAATGCTTCCGCTGCCTTTTTTGAACAGAGAAGTTGATTGTGGTGGGGCTCTGGACACAACCCCAACATATCCTAGTCGTAATGGGTATTTTCGATCGTTCAGTATTGATGCTCCTCTTGTTGCATCAACTAAGTCCATCTTCGTTATAACTCCAATTGTGCGTTCGCCCCGCGGATCTACCCGCCGACTTGCTCGGAGGGCTGTGGAGTTTGCAAGATCAACATCTGCAGCTGAGATAGCTAGGATAACATTTGGAGGTTGGATATATTTGTCGCAGAGATCAGATATCTTCTGCTTCAACTCAACAGGTTGATCATGTCCTACGACTTGAATGTATCCGGGTAAATCGATCAGCGACAGGTCGGGAACATGCGGAGAGGAAATTGTGAGTTGGATTGGGTCATCTGAAACGCATTCGGAGTCTGGCACAGCCAAATTGAGCTCTGTCAAAGTTCGTTGGATGTGTGAGAAGTCCGTAATCTTCCCTAGACCTAGAGCAGGAAACTCTCCGTATTCGGCCTGAGCATCAGGGGTGTTGACAAGAGTCAACTCGATTGGCCTTCGTGTCACCATATTGGACCCTTTTGGCAAGAATTCATGTCCAACGATTGCCTCCAAAACAGAGCTTTTACCAGAAGACTGCGATCCAATAACAACGATTGAGGGCAAGTTGAGGGTATTCGATTGGCCCACGGTCTGCAATATACTCCTGATCTCAATCATCTTCTTGGTCAAAACCATCATCTGATCATCCCGAGCGGCTTCCTCTCCAGACCTTGGATCTTCTTCGGTAGATTGAGAATATCCATATGCAGCAGCGGTCCCTGCTGCTACAGCTGCTCCAGTTCTGCTTTGCTTCGGTGGTTCTGGTCCACCTCCTCCGCTACCACCCTCCCCTGATCCAATATCTTCATGAATTCGTAATATCTTCTGCATCCATTCCGGATATTCTATTTGATCGGTCGTGTTCTGCCATCCTTTCCCAACTTGATCTGCGATATCCTTCGCGCCACCAAATATACCACCAGCAACATCAGTCACTGTCGTCTTTGTTCTGGTGAGGACATCCATGGCATAATTTCCAGCTTCTGTATTTACAATCAGCAAAAATGATCGAGAAATTCACGACTCCGTACACTTACGAGCAGCCTGATATTGCACATAAGCCAAACCAGCAATCGTAGCTCCACCAAACAAAGCCGGTATCCTGGCGAACTTCAACAACAGCTTTGGCAGTATTCGAGCGAACGAAGCATTCCGTACGGCCACCGCATTCGAGAATGGGGTATAACCAGCAGGCCATATGCGACGACGAGCAGCTCGTACTGCTGTATCGGACCTGAGGAGACCACCAGCGGATGAGGTAGAATGATGGAAGTGACGCGATGCGTTGATGTTGGCTCTTTGCGCCAAAGGCAGAAGCCTGGCTTGCAAGAGCCTTCCACTCATGATAGCCAGGCGTTGGTGTGTAGCGGAGAAGATGTTGATAGAGAATTCATGGAAGTCTCATGCGGCTTTGGACGAGGTTAGTATCACCTTGTGAGGATCAAGGTAAAATCATTGTGGCTAGTGACGTGTGGCGTTGATCTTGAAAGCGGCCAGCCTCGAGGCCCGCAACCTCTCTCTTCAACCCGCTCCTTGTGTGATGCTTTTCTTTTGATTGACCCTTTTGAGCAGAATATTGGATCGTTAATCTGCATCTATAAGATAAAAATTGACTTTTGAACAATTCAACCAGGACCAAACCCGTCCCTTTTTTTCCTTTTTCCCTTTCACCCATTCGGGCGCGAAGGATTGCGCCATTCATGGATTTACCATTTACCCAAGCTTCTCAGCCTTGTGCCGCCCCTGGCTGATTTGACTCAACATTCTACAACCAACAACATACTGGTGATAGCATCTTCTCTCACAAGACTCACACGCGCCTCCCAAGTTGAATTGCCTCGCTCGACTGGGATCTGCAGATTGAGATCATAATAAGGCAAAGAGGTGCAGCGACTGCTGGCGTGGCAACAATAATGTGTCGTTTCCTTGTATGTCACCCCCTTCGTGCCGTCGTTGTCAACGTTTCTAATCCTGCCCAGGTCTATAAGGGATCGGACGAGATCTTACTCTCGAAGCTGATACTTGATCCATCTCATTCTATACTCACACAATCGTTCGATTCGCGATTGAGGCTGGACATGAGAAGGCCCCATAATGGTTCGTTTGCTCAACCTATATCCCGGCGGTTGCTCATATGCTGACTTTCTCCGACAGGTGACGGCTTTGGTATTGGATATTACACCGACCCCAAGCTTGGCCCGGAGCCCTGTATCTTCACATCCACGACCCCAGCTTGGAATTGCATCAATCTTCAACGGATTGCCTCCAAGACCGCCTCCCCTCTCATCTTCGCTCATGTCCGCGCAACGACTGAAGGCTCTCTCAGTGATGACAATTGCCACCCGTTCTGCCATGGCAGTCTGATGTGGATGCATAATGGTGGTCTAGGAGGGTGGAAGCATATTAAACGACCTCTCGGTGCTCGACTGGCAGACAAATGGTATCTGGGAGTCAAAGGCGGAACGGATAGCGAGTGGGCGTTTGCCCTGTACCTTGATACACTGGAACGAATGGGTCACAACCCTAGTGCACCACCAGCGGAAGGATTTGGACCAAGCATATTACGACAGGCCATGTTGAAGACAATTGAGCAGATCAACGCGTTCATCGCTGATATCTCGCCTGCTGTTGTTATGGAGGAGAAGCTGGACACGCGCAGCTTGCTCAATTTTGCCATAGCGGACGGCCACAGTGTCGTTTGCACGAGATACGTTAGCAGCAAGACTGACGAGGCGGCGAGTCTATACTATTCTTCTGGGACAACCTGGGAAGACAAGAGCAGCAAGGGTGAATATCAGATGGACCGCCGAGACAAAGGAGCAGACATCGTCCTCGTCGCCAGTGAACCTTTGACATTCGAGCGAGAAAGCTGGGTCACAGTGCCTACAAACTCCACTCTCACGATTCACAAGCAAACTGTCATGGTTCACCCGATCATTGATGAATACTACAGCTACAACCCATACCATTCCCGATCCTCTAAGTTCGCTCAGGACAAAGGCTTGGTAACGAATGAAAAGGCACCCCGAAATACGTCTACCACAGCTACAACTCCTGGTTTGGGTTTTAGTAGATTAATCGAACGTGAGCAACCTTTACCATCAATTCACCTGTGGGCAGTGATGCTAATCCGCACCAGTGCAAATACCTTCCGAAAGACCAACAAGGAGTGTAATCCCATCAAGTCTACACGAGAGTATAACCACCACCCTCACACCATCCATGCACACCTCCGCCTCTCCAGCCCTCTCTCCAACCCCCGAATCATCCGTATCGCATCCTCCCCTGGATATTAAGTATCTCTCCTCCTTACAGAAACTTCGAGATCCTGCCAAGCCCCAAGAACAGGGTAACACAAAGAAGAAGCGGAGATCGATACCGGGACCCGAAAATGCCTACCCACCCGCCCCGCCACAAGAATACTCACCCATACCTGATAGTCCAGAGTTCAGGCCCTCGGCTTATGGTGACCCTTTGAAAATTGCCCAATACTTTCCGGAGTTGAATTAAGATCTTGATTATCGTTGGCTTATGTATGGCGTTGCGAGGGATAGGGGATTCTTTTCTTCACGATGCGGGAGAACCACGTTGGATGAGCGATATTTTGGTATTATGGCGCTGATCCCGCCTAATTGTGTACTCTACATAGCAAGCGAAAACAAATATAAGGGTTGATCTCTGGGTCTCTCATAATCAAAATTTATGTGGTGGCCATGCAAGTGTAGTCCCTTGCATTTTCTGTTATTACTGTGGAAATATTATCATTCCTCGGCTTTACATAGCAGATTGGGAAGTGCTCGAATAGCATCTACTGCTAGGTGACTTGTTCTTCTTTGGTCCATTTCACCACCAGCCTCTATTTCATCAACCTTGCAGACATTTCTTTCGATTATCGCCGGCCTTTGGAAATACATATGATCGGGCCATCTTTATCGTTGGAAAGACGTGAGGGATGGAGCCAAAGATGATCCACGGGTATGAAAAGCGCGTCATGCACAAAGTTGTCACCATACGTAGCGAAAACAGCGGTTCGGATGAGCAAAGACCTACTATGCTGAGAATTATGGATCCCCGTTCACATATTGTTCCGTAGTTAGGATCGCCAGTGGAAAGAGCCTGAATCATGTGACTGTATCGGTCAATAATGGCATTCTGTACTTTTCGCTGAAACTCCGCGTGTCAGGATTAGAATGGTTTGATCAGATTGGATTCAATATCGAGGCCGGAGAACAAAGGAAGTAATACCTATCAGTTTACCCTGTCAAGGGGTTCATTGAGTTCACGGGCATTGGATAGCACGTCTAGCTACCTATCTTTTGGAGCGGGTCTCGGCGCTCATAACGTTTTAGCACCGATGATACTACCATAAAGGTTGAATAGTTTTGTCAAATTCACATTGCGCATTAACTTTTATTCTAAATATTTTTTCATTTTGTTCCCTAGCAAATCAAAGGACTGCCCCCTTAACTGAGCTTGCAAGCAGGAAATACAAACCAGCCGACAGTCAAGGGGCAACAACTTACCTCCTACTTGTCAAAATTACCAGTGTTCACTTACCCTGTTCTCAGACTCAGGCATGTACGTTAGGAATTGACTTACTGACCAGCAGCAAATTCTTTCACCAGCTACTTTTTGTTATCTATCCTTCATTCCACCCATCACTAGCGTTACCATCCTCGTCATGCTCCTCTTCATTATCCCTATTGTAACCGAAGAGACTGGTGCTGTTATAAAAGCGGGGACTCAGTGGCTCTTCGAATGGATTGGGTTGCGAGAACCAGCCCCTACCAGCATTAGTCATCTCTACGTCCTGATTGTCTCCCACGACACTAGGTGAGGTATGGTTGGAGTCGGAGTCGAAGAGCATGTTTGTAATTGCGGTGAGACGGTCATCACTGCCGAAGTCGCTGCCTTGTGATGAGGGTGAAGGTGCTCGCGGCTGCCAAGCAGGGGCTTGTGGGGGAGGATTCGCGCCACTCTGTCTTACTAGGATTGACCCACGCAACGAGTCTGAGACTCGTTGTTCCTGTTGGACAGTGGGTAATGTAGTCTGCTCCCTGGATGAAAAACGGGACTGTTCTTCACGCACATCCCTGATGTACCAAGTGGCAAGAGTCTCCCTCATAATGCTGAACCCCTCAAGGATGACAACTTCAGTCCTTCTCAAATATTCCAGACTCGGTAAGCTACGAAAGTGAATGGAAGCTCGCAAAATCTCCGCGAGTCCATGAAGTTCAACAAGGAGGACGTCTACACGTTGGTTCGTTTCCGGTGAGAGGAGGCCGACGCTTCTGTGAGGTACCGCCCTGATATCCGTGATATGATGAATCAACCTATTGAGGAAATATAGATTTTGGTGCATTAAATGCCCGTGAATCTCTTGATCATTTCGTAGGTAATCTGCAATCTCGTTGAAGCTCTCCCGTGCGAGATTGCAAAATTCTTGTCGGGCGCCTTCTGTCCAGCGGGTGCGTGAGCCTAGCCAGTGAGCGAGATGCCGGGGATGGTCAAGGTAGGCTTCGTAGCGGTGAAGCCAGTCTTGATACTGAAACCATAGCTCCCCGTGTGTCTGATTGGGTTCTATATTTGGATCTGCCTCACAGAGCCGCAGGAATTCATACAGGCTCATACGTGCATGTTCTTCGATGGTGGCTGGCTGGTAAACGAAGTTCTCTATTTCGTGTTGCTGGAGCTGTCTGACCGTTCGGCGGAAGACGAGCAGGTATCCTACGGGGAATCGGCTAAGATACTCGTTCTCGTATATGGACACATCATGTGCCAGCTGTAAGTGGGCTGCGATATTCAAGTTTGGAGGATTCTGTTGAGTCCAGGTCTCAAAATCGATTGGTACCTCTTCCTCTGCCCCTTGTGGGTTCTCTTCGTCGTTGCCGTTGCCGACATTTTCATCAGATTCCCTGTTCCCAAACAGCTGGTGATCTGGTAGGGTGTTGTGCTCTCTTGTGAAATCGCGGAACCACTCTGGGACCTCGTAATGATCTGTTTCGAGAAATGGCGGGATCTCATACTCTGTGTACTCTCTTGCTGCTTCCTGAATCGCATCGAGCCGGAATTGCCGATGCTCTGTTGTGAGATCCAAGTCCGAGCGATCCAGCGCTCTTTGTATTCGCACAGCATCATTCCATCGTGTGACGATTGATGAAGCTCGAAGATGGTACGATCGTGCCGCTTGGATTCGGAATGCCATTGACGTCTCGTTCATCGCTCTGCTGTCATAGACGAATGGATGGAGTCTTTCTCCGTGGAGGTACAATTCTCTGCTCTGTTCTTCTGTCAGCTCTTCGTTTATCTGAGGAAACCTTCGACGACCTTGCATGTTTTCAAGGAGCGCCTTGGCTCTTCTGTGGTCGCGAGGTGCGACGTCGTTAAGTTCACGACGTGCTCGCCTGCAGCTTGGGCATGCTGCAATGAGTCGGCGCGATCCATCGATGTAGTGATTGGGTATTGCTGTGAAAGACAATTCTTCACGCCTAGGATTCCTATCACACCTTTCGCGGTAGTGAACACGTTGTTGCCTACATTGCAGGCAAGTGACGATATTTCCGAAACACATATTGAAGAAGCTTTTCGGTGTTTGCTTATGCCGACAAGATCAGATATGAGAATCTGTTTGGAAAGATTTTCGAAAGTGTCATGCCTCTGAAAAGGCGAGTCTAATAGGCTGTCAGAATACATCCTGCGGGTTTGGCGGCCTACTAATAAGATGCGTTTTATGACTGTTCCCACTGCGAAGAAAAGAGACTCGAAAGAACAGAGGAAAGCAAACCAACAATAATATTGTCTTACGCAAGAACTTTTCTTTGTCTGAATCTCTGAGAAAGGTCACCTTACGAAGTTGATGCTGTTTATGGAGAATCTGAGCAGAACAGAAGAGTTTTTTGCTTTGAGATAGTTTGTCCGTCGTCTTTTGTGTGGATAAAGGATTCGATTTTGCGACGTTTTTCTTAAAGGCGAATATTACGGACACAGTTCGGTGAAGAAGCAATACAAATATGTCCAGCTGGACATCGCAAAAAGTTCTGCTTCAAATCACATCGAAACGTTCTTACCCATTCCACCTTCACTCGTATCTTTCAAACGCATACCTATCCACAGTTACCTGTCTGCACTATCACAGTCATCTCCAACATTCATCATACACTCAAACATCACAATGGAGGGAAGAATTCAAACTGCCGAGCATGCCTCGTCAATTCCATCCAGAACCTCATCCCCAGATTCCGCCTACCAACCCCCAGCATTCGTCTTCCTCCTGGCCAGCCAGAAAATCTCATTGCATGGAGAGCGACTCGCAACTAAAGAGAATCCAGCGATGACATGGAAGAAAGAGGTACTTAAACCTTTCGAAGGTGAGCTTGTGGGGCAAATCTAGAGCAGCACTGCTGAGCAAGTAACATCCTTACGAGCCCCACAGGAGGGTTCGTAGAAAATAATAGGTAAGTAAACTGTTAATTAGAGGAACTATATTCGAAGTAGCTCAATTAGCATTCAAGCCAATGAATCCGTCTTACGTGAGAATTACAGAAGGTAGCATTAACAGTATTGGGAGGCAGGAGCTAAAATTGATTGATTTGGGGCCGCGCGATGCTTATATTCGGTCTTACATACTAATTCCACATGTTGTTGGTAAATTTCTCCACGTAGAGTACTAATGGAAGGCGGATTCGAATCTGAGTCACAAAAATAACACATTGCGATCTCTAGGAGGCCAGTACGTATTACCAAAATATCGTCGATTCTTTTTAGCTCTGCAGAAGCGAGCCATGGTAATAAACAGTTTGAAGAAATTTGACCCAAACACAAATATACCTGACCTATCTGCAAAGGTCATTATCGTCACGGGAGGTGAGCAAAAGAAGTACAGAAGTTCGACGGCTAGCTAATCAAACCTACCTTAGGGAACAATGGTCTCGGCAAAGCTTCTTGTATCGCGCATTCGCGCTGGCGAAACACAATCAGGAGCGTCTCTATCTGCTTTGTCGCAATACCGAAAAGCAGTTACTGCGATCGAAGAAACCAAAGCAGCATCTCCAGCTGCGAAAGTCAGTCTTATGGAATATGGTGTTGCCTCGCTTTTTAGTGTCAAAAAGGCGGCGGAAGAGTTTGTGTCACAGTCACTACGCTGGACATCCTCATATGCAATGCTGGTATCAACAGGGTGCTTCCAGGTCTGACCACCGATGGCTACGACACGATGTTCGGCATAAACCAGCTGAGCCATTCTCTATTGATCAATCTACTCTTGCCCACTCTGCTCCCGACTTCCACAGAACCCGATTCCGATGTGTCCGTATCGTCATCTTGAGTTCCACGGGCCATATTCGTCCGCCAAAAGGGGGCATGGTATTCAAGTATCTGAAGCCCCTCAGGTCGAGAACGAGCTTTTTTTTCGGCGATCCGCACAGAGTAAGCTGGCGAATATCCTACATGCTCCATTACTTGCTCAGAAGTTTCCGATGATCAAAACGGTCAGCATTCACCCTGGAGTAGTGGATACTGGGATGAAGGGCTAACGCAATCCCATCACTCGTGGCTCATTGTTTTGGCGCAAGTTTTGGCGGAGTTATCGAAAGGAGTCCCAGGTTCGACAGCGTTTGAGTGGATCCGGATGGCTGACCGTGTACGATGGAGTGAAGAACCAGCTCTGGGCTGCGACAGGATCGAAAAACGAAGTAATGAGTGGGGAATACTACGTGCCCGTTGGTGTAACTGCCAAAGATAGTAAGCTTTCCGAAAACAAAGGACTGGAGAGAGAGCTATGGATTTGGACAGAGGCAATTAGAGGGGTTTTTGAGACCTGTCTAAATTGAACACGGGAGTGGGGATCTGGACCTACCTCTTCCAGCAGTATAAAGATAGATTTTAGAAATAACAAAAGCTGTTTAAACAGAGACTGTCTATAAATCATATATCAGAAGGAAAAGCTGTGCTGTTAATATTTCTCTGAGCAAAGTTATGGTCTTATAGAAGCCACAATACTTTAATAGCTGCAAAACCCAAGCAGGCTATAAGCTTGAATTTTGAGATTAGTTAGCAAATACCAATACTATACCTTCCTTAAAGTTTGATTATATTATTTAAGTTTCTAGTCTACAAGTCCTACGTAACTGTTAGAATAACTCGTAAATACGTTAGCCGCTGTTATAAACATACTGATATAACAGGGCAGTAAAGGAAAGAAAATAGCACAAAAACAAATTAAGCGTAGAGCGATTGAATTGCAGACGTCCCTTTGCGGACTGATATCAGCACCGCTCAAAAGCTCAGCCATGCATGTGTGTTTGAATCTCATCCTCTCGGCAGAAATTCGAATCAACTATTCTTGTAGCCTGATTCAAATATGCAGACAAACAAAAAATCACATGCGACAAACGGAGCTACTGTCACTAGAAGTCTAAAATCGTTATTGTAATTTGCTGCGTCCGTACTTGCTCGGTCATCTACTCCAACTGCGCCTGGCAAGACTTCGAAGCCACCGCGTAACAGGATCGGCGAATCCGCCAGCCTTCCCCTCGAAAATTCCCAGCCTCGCGCTAAAACCTCGACCTTGAAATTTTATTTTTACGCCGTACCTCAACCTCACAATCCAGCCACATCAGCACCACATCCAAGCCTCAATATGGGACGAGTCAAGCCCGAAGCCGGCGCCCGCAAGGAGAAGAAGCCCAAGACGCTCATCCAACAAAAGCGCGAGGAGCGGAAAGCGAAGAAACTACTTCCCCGACCCCCTCGACCAGCGCCGACCCCAGCAAAGCTCCGCGACCCAGACGCGCCCAAGATCGTGCGGCCGAAGCCCAAGCCGCAGAATCCTGGGTTCCAGAAGTGGATGTCGTTGTTCAAGCGGGAGATCACGGTCATCGAGACGCATCTCAAGCACTGCGAGCAGTATCGACAGCATTGGCGCGCGGAGATCGATAAGATGGAGGACCCGGAGGAGAAGGAGAAGTGGGAGAGTGGGGAGCTGGGGAATTTTAGGAGGCTGCTTGACATGATGGGGCGGACGAGGGAGATCTTGGTGCAGGCTAGGGAGGTGCACTCGTGGATTGTACGTATCCTCTGGAGTGGAGAACTTGGGGGTGGACTGATTGTGTGTAGGTGCCGAAAAAGAATCTGGGTCTCAACAAGAATCTACCGGGGATGAAAGATTTTGTTCTGGGTGCGGAGAAGAAGAAGGCAGAGGCTACGAATGGGGATGCTGGCTCGGATGAGGACGACTCCACGGATACAGATGGCAACGAAGGAGGAGATGCGCCGGCTGATTTCATACCGTTGATTGCAAAGAAGAAACGGAAGGTCGTTGAGGAGACCGCGGACAAGACTGAGGATACAGCTGCAATAGAACCAGTGGCATCGAGCTCCTACTTCGTGGTGGATACCGAACCAACACCGGTCAACCTGAACGCACTGTCGAAGAAGAAGACCAAGAAACGAGCAAAGTCTGATGCTAGTGAAGATGGCAAAGCTGCAAAGAAGACGAAGACAGAGGACCAAGCTCCCGTCGTTCCCGAGGAAGGACAAGCAGCCAGGCCAGAGTCCGATTCTTCCGCGAGACCCAAGTCCTCCAAAGTCGATTTCTCAGCCATTGAAACGCAACTGCAGGCGGAGATCGAGGCGGGGACCAAGGCGAAGGAGGAGCGAGAGAAGGCCAAGGCCGAGAAGCTAGCCAAGAAAGAGAAGAAGCGGAAGAGGCTTTCTGAAGGCGACTCGGAGAAGGAGATAAAGAAGGTGAAAAAGGGCAAGAAAGGAAAAAGGAAGGCTGAGGGTAGTGGCGATGAAGAGGTTCTGTCCGACGAGGGTGGGAAGAAGAAGCGCAAAGCTGCTGTCTAGACGCCCTTTTGCTCCTTGCTCTGCTCTCTTTGCTCGATTTCATGATACCGTGGCTCTCTTTTGTCCATACGGGTGGAGTTGCATTGCACGGTTCTCAAAATAGGCCGGTGACGGTCCTGATTTCAGTGGCTGGAGTTAGCTGCGTTGTAGACCTCTCAAGCAGAGGATGAATAGATTTGTTTATGAAAGAATTATGTTGCGTCCACTCTTTTACAACCTATTGCAAATCGATTCCCACTCTCTGAAGATATATATTTCGAGCTGAAACTACCTTACTCATACATTCCGATACCCGAACTCCAAAAATGCATCGAAGTCCTTCCCAACTCCGACCTAGTTCGTACAGATGGACCAGTTTGAACAAGGGTTTTGAGCCATAGAACATTAATATAGCTGCATCATCGTCATATTTCAGCGATGTTGGTGACTGGTCATCCAACTCATTTTTCGGTGATATTGGATCGATGTTCCTTCTTCTCCGTAACAACCTCCTCGTTCTTCTCCTTGATATCTTCAGCTTTATCCTTCCCCAGCTCCACACCTCCCAGATCTGATCCATGATCAGATCACCATACCCCTTCCCCTCCTCCAGCGCCTCCTTCTCCCTCTGATCCCTCTTCACCTTCCAATCCTCCCCCTCTCCACCCAGCCAGATTTTCCCCACTATACTCCTCTCCTTCCCCTCCCTCTCATCCTCCTCCCGTTTCCGCCTAACCTCATCCAACACCCCCCTCTCACTCCCCACCCCCCTCTCCACCTCCCCCCTCACCTCCGCCACCCTCGCCTCACCACCCAGCGCCCTCTCCCTTTTCTCCCTCTCCACCCTCAGCCTCTCCCGCATAACCTTCGCCTTCGCCGGCAGCGCCGCATCGCCCATACTCAAATTCTGCACAGCCTGCAGCCTGGCCCTGCACCGCGCCATGAAGCTCCGACCCGTGTACTCGTACGCCAGCTGGTTGCCGCCGAGGAAGGTGCCCGTCAGCAGGAGGCCGGTGTAGATGTCGAGCTTCCGCGGCGGGAGCGCGATCACGAGAGGGCAGACGACGAGCGCGGCGAGGGAGACGTTGTGCACGAGCTTGGCGCGGGATGAGTCGTCCATGCCGGTTGATGAGGGAGGGTTGGGGGGTTGGGAGGGAGGTGTTGCCATGTTGTTGAGGATTCGTGGCGCGCGGGGGTTGATGCTTGACGTAGAGCTGTACTGCAAGGTATGGTGGCTATATGCCAAATCGATCGAGCAGAGCACTTGGGTACTTCACTCCTGTTTGACCAAAAATAATGATGGTCTACACTTTTATCCGAGGTCGGCCCGTTGACGGTTATTAGCGGCAGATTTTAAAATAGCTTTCTATATTGAGATAAGCTTCTGTGACATCATATCGAAATTGCGCAAAGCAGAGGTCATCGTGCCAGAGTGGTTAATGGGTATGACTCGAACTGTCTCTTAGAGAAATACTAGATATCATATGGTTTCGGCCGCGTAGGTTCAAATCCTGCCGATGACGATTTGAGTTTTGCTATCTTCGGGATTTTTTTTTTCCAAGTATGTTTCACGCTTATGCATTTTCTTCTTTTGCAGCTCCCATAACGTCTGCAATTCAATCGCTCCACGTTTTTGATGTTATGGACGATTATTCTGGTTTGCTACACCGTGATTACCCGCTCTTTCCCAGCTTGAAAATGATGAATTCACCGGACAAAAACCAAGGAGACCAAACTGTTCGGGGTTCACATGGGACAAAGCTGCCAGATGCAATTCTAAGTTCCATTATCATGAGGTGTGAAGCCTACGTGATGCCGTATAGCCCTATTCCCTTGGGTCATCCAAGCTTGGGTAGATAATGCTTAAACGCCATTGCTATGCAAAAGTAAAGTTTGCCTTCAACAAACAGATCCAGTCGTCATCATCACACTATCCTTCGTATAGCTTTGCCATAGCATCCCAGCTATCGAGCACGCTTCTCTTGGACGTTGTATTTGTTTTCGTTACAGCAATATTGCCTTGATTGCACCAATTATTGACATTCTGCCTCGAATTTTAGCAACCTGAAGAGGGATGGGAAGCACTTTAACTACTTACAATGCAACTCAGATACTTGCACCAAGAACAAGTCTTACGGTACACGTAGAAGTTCTTCAACAGTAAAATGAAGATAATGAACACGGCAGCCAGACTCGCAGCTCTCACAAGCCACCAAGCCCACCAAGCTCCTCTACGCCCCTTGAAAAAGCCTACTGGATTCCTGACGAAGCCTGTCACTCCAGCATTAGGCTTATCTCCATTGCTTGCTTTGGTGACTGGTGTGTAAGGAGGATCATCCTGGTCAGTCCGAGCCCGCAGTGCGTTAGGAGATCGTAGAATGCAGATACCAAGCACTAAGCCCATGAGAAAGCCGCCTATGTGGGAGAAGTTGTCTAGACCGGGGAGGAGGCCAAGAACGAATGAAATGACAACGTCGAGTCCGATGAACGCGAAGTCTTTCCACGGGCTTACGCGCTCGCGCCATGTGTAAAGTAGGTCGAGGAGCGTAAGAGCAACGATACCGAAAAGGCAGCCTGATGCCCCAGTTGAAACAATACCGGATGCTGCGAAGTTGCCTCCTAGGACAAATCCGAATATGCCACTTGATACGTAAACAAGAAAGTACCGAACTGGACCAATTGCTATTTCCATCTCGCGGCCAAGTGTCAATTGCAGGAGCATATTGAACCCGATGTGGACGAATCCGGCATGAAGGAACATGGGGATGATGAACCGGAACCATTGATTTGGTTCTGGTTTCTGGTCGATATTACCATCGTAAAGTGGGTTTGGTACGCCGTTGAAACCACAAAGTTCAGAGAGAGTACATGGACCGATTCCGTTGCTTGTTGAGTTGGGACAGTTCCAGCCAATTTCAATCGTAGAATCTTGAATACCGACAACGTTATGCATGCAGGGCATATATCGGCCTCCCATATTTATCTGTACGTATGGCGATGGTCCGATCATAGGGTTAAATTGAGGATGAATTTCGATAGGGGATCCTGTCAAGACGGCTATGGAAGTTAGTTCCGTGCCTGGCAAGATGCGGAAGTTAGACACATACCATTCTTCACGATCTCTGCAATGAAGACCGCAATCTGTGCGATTGTGAAGATATAAGTCACCCATGGAATTCTGCGTTTGGGGTTTGTAATCATGTCCAGTCTACTCCTCCGCTTCGGTCTGGCTTCTTCCATTAAATGTGGCGGCGCTGCTGGATCGTTCGCATCGTAGACGTGGTCGTTTCCGTCCACATTGCTCTTCATGGTCATCCCTCCTGGGTGATCTCGTAACGGAATATCGTCTCGAAAGGAGGTTGTAGAGTCTTGTTTTCCGCCGCCTCCTTGTCCATAGTATCTTGAATCAGCTCCTAGGGTACTTTGACTATCCTTCACATGTTGTTGCCCACCTATTCCGCCAGCCGGGTATACATGATCGTCGAAGGGTGCCTCGAACGGCGAGACTGGCGAAGCCGTGGATGGATACTGCGAAGGAGTTTGCGAATGGTATGAGGGTAGCGATTGCAGTGGAGGTTGTTGAGGATTGTAACTTTGGTAATAGGGCTGAGGCGTTTGGTTCTGCCGCGAAGTAGGATTGTAGTAGTCGTTGGCAGCCATGATGGACGACGTTTTTCCGATCACACACGGTATTCTGATGGGATGTCCTGGGAAGGATGGTACGCAGAGCTGTTCGATGAATGCCGTACAGTCGTGAAACCAGGAGTAGGAAGGAGTTAGAGCCGGAGCTAGGAAGCTTGGGGGTCGTGCTGAATATGTACCGTGCGGCTCTCAGGCGCACGAAGGTGTCGAGTAAGTTGCCTCGTAATGCTTATTGGAGGGTGGAGAATTGTGAGTTGTGAAGGGATAAAGTTGTGGATTAATTGAGGGTTTCGCACAAGCACTGCCCCTGGTTGGGAGAAACTTGAGAAATGGATTTACTCCGTACTGTATGAGTAGAGCTGTTTCAGGGGTCAAGCGAATGGCCGCCGTCCCGCGTTCCTGGATGTAAGGAGATCAATGACGAGTCTTTTGCGACGTGGATGAGGTGAGGATCCCAGGAACATTTCTATTCGACGATCTGGAACTTGTGCAAACCTGGAAGACAAGACGGCAACAAGTAGCAGAAACCCTCGCAAGTTCTCAAGTGCTTCTACCAAAAATAGCATCGCCCGATGTGTTGCAGCCACATAAGTACAAGTACAAGTACAGGAGGCATAGAACCGACGAGGCTTTGTACTGTAGACTGTGTCCGGGAGTGGCTGATGCTGGTGAACTGCGGCAACTGCCCTGTGTCTCCGTCGTGGTGGAGGATGTGCTGCGCCTGCAGCTGACGAGACCTCATCCGCATCCGCATCCACTTGCCGATCGGTAGTCGAATTCCTGTACTTCGGACGTGCGTCTAGAGAATCAAAAGGTATTTTATCTGGTGTTCTAATTGTGATCGCAATGTATGGGAAACAGGAAAACGTTCTCGCAGTTTTGACAGCACGCTCTAGATTACCTACGTTTCCAAAGATCGCATATGTTAATCTACGAAAGTCTGCTTGCATAAAGCTTTCGAAGATTCGGGACAAACGGAACCTTGAACTTTGGTAGACTACATTCAAAGCAAAGACTAGAAAAGTTCAACTAAACAACCTCAGGGTAATTCGCAGTTGAGTCACTCAACTTGAGTGCTCGGTCCCCCGTGCAACCACAGCGCAATGATGAAGGTCCTTCCTGATGGTGATGTCCTTCTTGACATTTACGCTTCCCTTCGTCCGCGAATAAGACTTCGAGAAACATCGAACAGTCCGCAATCTCATCAACCCTATTTGACTATTCACTTGTCCACGCAATGCGATATGCTCCCAGACCCCAAAAGAACCGGGTCCACCGTCGCCGTATCCCCCAAAGCACCGCACCGTTATGAGATAAAATACTATAGCTCGAGCCATCTGAATAGCATTCCGCCGAGTTGAACGGTGATGATGAGAAGATATAAACCGATAAAAAAGGTGACGAGGATGAGGAGGAGCACAATGGTGTTGAGGATACACTTCTCGATTGGTTCGAGGCTGTAGACTGGTAAAGTTACTGCATATCGATAGTAGGTCAGTCGAAGTGTAGCGGTTGATTTGGAGGCCAAGGAGATGTTGGCGTGAGGATGAAGAGGAAACGTGGCGACCTTGATATCCATGGAGGCTTGATCGAAGAGATGGGAGGTGAGAAGGATGGTTTGAATCGTATAAAGGTGATATTGATGTAGCATACGTCTAATGGCTTTCTCGAGATGTGCTTCAAGTAATGTGTTCGTTCTGGTTCCGAGGAAATTGTGCTCAGGGACTTGAAAGTTGAAAAACGGCTGTGAATCAGACTCGCACTTGGCTTGAAAGTTGATATTAGACTTCAGGTGTTACCAAATAACAAGTTGCATACCTATACTTAAATTTATCGGAGCTTCTACTAAGCTCGCATAGAGCAAACAGTCTCGATGCAGCTCGGGTTAGGCATTCGGAGCAAGTAGAAGAATGGACTCAGCGAGAGTATCGACAGGAGAACGGGGTCAAAAATGTAGAGCACAAATATCTCTCTGGGGGTCAACACATAGGTCCGATTTGACTTCATAATTATAGTATGTCAACTGATCTACTTCACGAGTATGTCGATAGAAGGAACCCTTTGTCGGCGCGACTAAATTGCAGATTTTGGAGCAACATATCGACGTCAGAAGAAGAGGCTATGGATCGCAATAATAACAGCTATTTACGGTATGCATACGCTGAATACTCAAACAGCTGTCATGGGGATGCAATCCAGAGACAATGCAGACCGAAATAACGACTGAGTGCCAATCCATGAGGAACATGGGAACCGCATCAGCTACCTAATGAAATAGGATGGCAAATCACTGATTAAGACCTAGGTCGTCTGGGAAACTGAATCGAGCTGTGGACAAATCATTACACTTCGAGGGACCTTCCTCACTCGGGTGTGATGCTGGGCAAAACGTTCGTTGCCTTTGAGAATGTTTTGTACTGGGAAAAGTAGATGCTTGGCAGTCAGGACCGTGTACTGGGGCATGATTTGATAATAGCAACTACATCATTCAAGGCAAGAATGCGAAATCGAAACAAAGAGCTCGGAAAGACAGACTTTAGAAGGAGAGATGACGGAAACCTTGGTAGAGTATATCAAGAAGCTGAGTAGGGTATGCTATCATAGAGCATATGGTTTCTCAGGTCTAGTCGTGTCGCAGCAGCGGCTCAAAGCAGTGATATAGAACAAGCTGCGCGGACATCGAGCCAAGGTTGAATTACCTTACTTGTCGAACGTTTGGGCCGTTCTTGAGACGTGTCACGTGCAAGAGTCCCTCAACCCCCTGCTAGATTGATTTCCGTATCACGTCGCGTCCACGCAGGATGCATATGATAATGACGCGCCGCAAATTCAAATATCTCCAGAGCCCGACTTTTCGAAGCTTTGCAGACCGATAGTCCACCAACGTAACCAGGGGTGAAGCTGCGAACTATCCATAATGGCCACCACTAGGATACCTCAGAAACGAATCCTCGGCGAGTCGACAAACACCCGACGCAATATTCCCTCTTCTCCTGCGTCTGCGAAGAAGAGGAAGCTTGAGCCCTTTTCATCGCCAGCCGTCCGATTCAAGAGTTCGCAGAATGGACCGAAAGGAAAGCTCGGCTCTAGCCAGCCAAGCCATTTCGAATCCGAGGTCCTGGAGAAGATGACCCAGGATATGGCTGGATTGAAGAAGAATAATTCAGAGAAAGATCAAAAATGGGCACGACCGGGCCTGGGAGCTTTTAATCCACAGACTGACGACCTCTGCTTTCAGCAGATCGAAGCGGAGGAGGGTACGCTGAGTGGTGGCAAAGCTACGGTCAAGTTATTTGGAGTCACGGAGGTCAGTCAATGTTTCTTCTTCACTATAGCCACTGCCATCTAACTTTATCTCTATAGTCTGGCCACTCCGTTATGCTTCATGTTACCGACTTTCTACATTACATCTATGTCGCTGCGCCAGTCTCTTTCAGTCCCCACGATTGCGAGGGGTTTAAGATCTACCTTGATTCCCAAATAGGCCAACATCAGCCTGCAATACATATGGTACAAATGGTCATGCGAGAGAACTTGTACGGGTTTCAGGGAAACCAACAAAACCCATACTTAAAGATTACTGTGACGGACCCAAAGTTCATTAGCAAAGTCCGTTCTACAATCGAGAATGGCCATGCCAACTGGAAAGGCATGTGGAAGGCGGGCGAAGGAGGTATCTTGACATTCGACAGCATCCAATATGTCCTCAGATTCATGATTGATTGCAAGGTCGGTTTGCATTCTCAAGTACAGTGCTTTATCTGACTACAAGTAGATCTCCGGCATGTCTTGGGTCGAAGTCCCTGCGAAATCATACACCATGGTCCCCTCGTCTTCACGCCAGTCAAATTGCCAAATCGAAGCCGAGGTTACTTATAGAGATCTGATAGCCCATAAGCCAGAAGGAGAATGGGCAAAGATGGCACCACTGCGTATTCTGTCCTTCGATATCGAGTGCGCGGGTCGCAAAGGTATCTTTCCGGAAGCAAACCAAGATCCAGTCATCCAAATCGCCAATGTTGTGACTCGGTATGGAGAGAAAAAGCCGTTTGTACGAAATGTCTTCTGTCTTGATACAACTAGCTCTATTGTCAATACCCAGATATTCGAGTTCGACCGTGAAGAACAAATGTTGAAGAAATGGACAGACTTCCTTCTTGAAGTCGATCCAGATATCATTATTGGTTACAACATTTGCAATTTCGATTTTCCCTACCTTCTCGACCGAGCAAAGCATTTGAAAGTTGCAGGCTTTGAGCACTGGACTCGGTTACCCAGCGTTAAGTCACAGGCGAAGGATACGAACTTTTCCAGCAAGCAAATGGGCAATCGGGACACGAAAGCAACAAATACGAATGGCCGTCTACAGCTCGATCTACTCCAACTAGTGCAGAGAGACCATCAACTGCGAAGTTACACTCTCAATTCGGTCTGCGCACAATTCCTGGGAGAGCAAAAGGAGGATGTCCATCATACAATGATCACTGAATTATTCAACGGAACGCCAGAATCTAGGAGACGTCTTGCTGTTTATTGTCTCAAGGATGCCTATCTCCCTCAAAGGCTAATGGACAAGCTTTCATGTCTCGAAAACTATACAGAAATGGCCCGTGTCACAGGTGTACCTTTCAACTTCCTCCTCTCCCGCGGCCAACAAGTCAAATTCGTCAGTCAATTGTTCCGCAAAGCCCTCGAGCAAAAGCTTGTAATCCCGAATCTAACTCCCAGTGGGTCAGACGAACAGTACGAAGGTGCCACTGTTATTGAGCCTACAAGAGGATACTATGACGTTCCAATAGCTACACTCGATTTTGCGTCTCTTTATCCCAGTATCATTCAAGCTCACAACCTGTGCTACACCACCCTTCTCAACAAATCGGCAGTAGAAAAACTTGGCTTGGTGAAGGATGAAGACTACATCGTCACTCCAAATGGCGATATGTTTTGCACAACTAAGCAGCGGAAGGGACTTCTAGCTCAGATTCTCGAGGAATTACTAACTGCAAGGAAGCAAGCGAAGAGAGAGTTGGTAGTCGAAACTGATCCATTCAAGAAGGCGGTGCTGAATGGTCGTCAATTAGCTTTGAAAGTCAGTGCCAACTCCGTCTACGGTCTTACTGGCGCCACTGTTGGGAAGCTCCCTTGTTTGGCCATCGCCAGTAGTACTACAAGTTATGGTCGACAGATGATTGAAAAAACGAAGGAGGAAGTTGAAGCAAAGTACACGATCGCTAATGGATATGCTCATGACGCTCAGGTCATATATGGCGATACTGATTCGGTCATGGTGAAGTTCGGGGTAAAAGACTTGGCCGAATCAATGAAATTGGGAGAGGAGGCTGCACAATTCGTTTCGTCGAAGTTCATCAAGCCGATCAAGCTAGAGTTCGAGAAAGTTTACTTCCCCTACCTTCTGATCAACAAAAAGCGATATGCTGGTCTATACTGGACGAAGCCTGAGAAATACGACAAGATGGACACAAAGGGTATTGAGACGGTTCGAAGAGACAATTGTCGGCTGGTGCAGAATGTTATAGAGACTGTGCTGAGAATGATTTTGATTGATCAAGACGTTCAGGGTGCCCAGGAGTAAGTTGTCCCAGATCTCATGTGAGAATACGACTAATGAGGTATAGCTATGTCAAGGATACGATATCGGATCTTCTCCAAAACAAGATCGACATGTCCAAGCTCGTCATTACCAAGGCCCTTGCCAAAGCGGACTACACAGCCAAACAAGCACACGTTGAACTTGCCGAGCGAATGAAAAAGCGTGATGCAGGCTCTGCACCAACGCTTGGAGACCGAGTTGCCTACGTGATCGTCAAGGGATCTGCCGGAGCCAAGAATTTCGAGCGATCAGAAGACCCTCTTTTCGTTCTGGAGAACAACATCCCAATTGACACCAAATACTATCTTGACAATCAACTTGCGAAACCTCTGGGTAGAATTTTCGAGCCCATCCTCGGAGAAACAAAAGCAAATTCGCTACTTGCAGGTGACCATACACGATCTATATCTGTTGCTGCACCCTCCATTGGCGGTCTGATGAAATTTGCGAAGAAGACATTTACCTGCATGGGATGTAAGAAGCCGCTTGTTGGCAAGGAGGAGAGTGGTGGAGCTGTATGTTCGAATTGCGCACCGAGAGTCGGAGAGCTCTACACGAAAACTCTTAACAAAGTTTCGGACCTCGAAGTGAGGTTCAGTAGATTATGGACGCAATGCCAGCGATGCCAAGGAAGTATGCATTGTGAGGTAATTTGCAGCAGCAAGGACTGCCCTATCTTCTACATGCGAATGAAGGCGAAGAAGGACGTTGAAGATGCAGGGAAGGAGCTCGTGCGTTTTGATAGAGACTCTGCCGCTTGGTGACGGCATCATGATTTAATGTGCAATTCTGATTTATGGCGCTGGGTGTCCATGGCGCTGGGTATCGGTGTAGGGGAGAAAGGCATGAAATGAAAGGAATATAAGAGTTTCTAGGACTTGGCTAGTGAGCCGTTGATATCAAATAACTCTCTGTTGCTCCATGATTCAGCTCCCATTCTATCTCCTGTAATCTTCGCAACTCACTTGCTCCGGGTTCTATTTGCATATTCTTTGCTCGCTCATGAGTTCCGCATTGCTACGTGACGCTGGCTTGCATCCAGTGTTGGAAGGTATCATTCTGCTCCCTTTACTATAAACCATGGTTTCAGTCACCCATACTTGCTCAAGGAAGCATTTCCAATATATCCTGACTTTAAAGCCATGGGGCTATTGCTCATTTTTGATGCTAAATGTGACATTCTAATCATCCCTCACTCTGACAATCTTGACGAGATTTGAAAAGAGACAAAAGAAGCAACGATTCTGTACTGGTTTCTCCCGTGCCCTAAAAGCTCACAGAGCTATTCACTTACAACTATTCAACACTTGTCACGGTTCGACGGTTTAAGACAGGATCTCCATACAACATTTCATCTCACTCAAGATCGAGACTCAATTCAAAATGCCTGACACAACCACTTCAAGCTACAGCGGTTCTCAGGATGAGAGCCCCTCAATCTCACCCGCCAGTTCTGCCACACAGCACTCCGATCTTGGTATGTCAAATCCTCACCTTCCATGATACCTACTAACGAAACAGCCTTGCGACCACTGGAAACATACCGGCTCATCATCAAGCTCAACAACCACGACGACCAGATCGTCACAAAAAGCACGGAACTGAACTGGGCCATCGACCTCGAAAGCAACCACCCCAGCGGTCTTCCTCCCGTCGTCATTCCCACCTGGCAATGGCCACGCTGGTGCCAGGCTCGAGTCGTGGTCTTGGACAACATCCCGCGGAAGTCAAGAGATGAATACAAACTCGTGCTCGAACAAGCCTGCAACTGGAAGGATCAAGCAGGAGTCGACAATGCGACGTTTGTTGTCGAATGCCTGAAACGCATCCGTGCTCTTGGGGGCGTAGATGAGGAGACGGTGACTTTCTGGGAGGGCTTGAAGAGCTACAATATCTGGCATGTGGAGAGGGCTATCGATGAGCGGTGCCACTTTTTTGGGGTGGGAAGGCCGGATTCCTTCTTCAAGGGCCCGGCTCATGTTTTCTTCGTACACCCGCCCGGACAGCGTACGTTGGTTTCACTGGAGACTCGGAACAAACTCCTGAGGGATGAGCCATGTTAAGACGAGGTGCTTTATCCAGGCAATCGAGTTGAGTTGGGCAGCGGTTTCAGCATCTCGAAGGTCTTTCGACGATGCTCGACTAGATGGAGGTGGTTTGAGGCGTTGATGTTTCTTGGATCGAGGAGGCGTCCAACGACTAGATGGATGATGCATGATTCTGAGTCCCTTTCACTTGGACAATCAACAGCGCCTTTCTTCAAATTCACATTCACCCAGTCTGCTACATGAGTCCAGTGAATAGCAACGGCAGGAGGTCAGCGGCTACGTCGTGGAGCGCGCACTTGGAAACTTCTGAATTCCCCTTTCATAATCCTAGCCTCCTACCTCTCTGTAGACCGTATCTGAAGCTCCACATCCAAACTCTCAAAAGTCAAATCAACCACCAATGGCCCAGTACTCGTTTTTTGATTATGTTTTCGCATTCACCCTTCTTGCTGTCATCCTTGCTGTGACTTTCGCCTTTTCGCTGGCTACGTGGAAAGCGATTCTAACTCGAGTCTCAAAACTTACAAAGCGAGGTGTCCGTTTGTCTGCAGCCAAAGGTCCGACCCCATGAGTTTGCATTTACTGTATGGCTGACAGATACTCGAGGTCAAACGCAATCGTACGAACTATGTCTCTCGTTTACACGCAATGGCTTGACACTTCGTGTTCCTTGGATCTTCGTTCTTTACCGCACAGGAGCGAATAAAGGCACCCGCTGTACGTATTTTGGGTTCCGTTCCCCTCGATTCTGCCCATCCATGAGCATCTGCTAACCCAACTATCCTCTCTCAGTGCGAGCAAAAGATGCCTCGGAAGTCCTTGACCTGAAGACCACCCATGCCACCAATCACACCTTCCGCTACCTCGCCCGCGAAGATGCATACGTCGACAACTACAGCTGTCACGGTCGAGTCGTGCTACTCCAGAACATGACCAAGCACGAGCGTGACGAGGCTCAGGCTACTATCATGGCCACCGAACTGAGTGCCTTTGTTGACGGCAAGCGAGACTGTCAGAAATGGGCCACCGAGTGCCTCGTGACGATCGGGTTCCCGCTGGATTTTGTGAAACTCTGGGAGGGCTTGCTGGGCAAGAATATCTATGAGATCGAGCGGACGATCGGCGAGCTGGATGGTAAATGGGGTCTCGAGTTTGTGAGAAGTATCGCATATCAGGATAAGACTGTTGCGGAGGCTGAATTGCGTGGGGAGAGCCAGGCAGAGGCTTCGAGAAAGTGATCGGGAAGTTGAGATGGGGGTGCTCCTGGGTAATATCATGCGATGCGTTCTTGGGAAGTGGATTTAGGGCGGTTGATTCTTCATAGTCTGTTGTAATACAGACTTCTCCCCACTCTATGAAAGTGCTCTCCGGAAGGCACTGCATATCAAAACTTGGATTCTTCCCTACAGAGTCTGCGCACTTTCATACATTATCCTGAGCCTAGTAGTTCCTATTTCAAACAGTGCTTGCATATAGAGAGGGTGACGGTATCTCTTGACTCGGCGGGAAAATGGTGGGAACCGTAAATGTAACCTTCCAAGAAACGTCGCTAGCCAAGTGTAGATATCATCCGAGTCTGGTGATAAGGTTCTGATTACTTTGATTGTCCATAATGGCGAGTCTATCGTCATCGAAAATAGGTATTCTTCGAAGTACAACATCGTGGTACTACGTAGGTAAACCAGACTTTGGCGGTAAATGGCTGCCGTGAATGCCATGTTGAAAGATACATTTCAACCTTACAATCAGTCGCAATCTCGCTATCACTTCAATCAAATAAAACAGCCCATCTCTGCTTGAAGTCTGGAGAGATAATCCAAGCTCTTGGATCCCAACTCTCCCTTCCCACGAACATGAAGCCAAAGGAGCCTATCAAGTCGAAACAAAACTCCTCGTCATCGAACAAACCACTGAACAAAATTAAATTATGCCGTAATTTGGGTTGTGGTAAGCAATCAATATATGGTAAGTGAGCTACTTGCTTCTGTAGAGGTACAGGGTGAAGCGGCAGCGGCGTGTCGATGGTAGGTGGAGGAGATTGCTTCGGCACCGGGAAAAGACAAGACAATCCTAGTAGGCGGCCATGCGAGTACATGGCAGAGAATATGGTAAAGCTAGGGATACTGAGAAATGATTGATCGGTACCAGGATGGTGTGTGGCCGCTGGTGAAACCATAGATGAGTAATTCGCCGCAGGGTTGAGCTCTGGAGGGGAAAGGCCGACATTGATGAGTGGGCTGTTTGAAATCCTGCCATTATCATGTTAACAATAACATCGGAGAGACTTCGGATTGTCTGGACACCCAGGACAAGGGGTTTTGTTTACTAGAACTTACTCCGGCGATAGTGAGGGTACTAGAACGGACGAAACAGTTTCGTCTCTGGTTGAGAGAGGCTTGGGTACTATCGGAGCGAGCTTGAAACGCTTAATGGGAGTAGGGCCTTTAGGAGACTTGGGGGAAGCGGTCTGGTTGATTTTAGCATTCCTTGTTGACGCTGCCAGTCTCTTTCCTATATCAATGATTAATAAATAATAAACATTAGACGAATCTTCTAGCCTTGTGAGATACTGTACTTACGGCGAGCTCGTTGGGCTAGTCTATCCTGAATAGTTTTCCGAGTCCGAGCATCTGCAACACCAATCCAACTGTCCGCCTCCGCCTCCGCCTCTCTGCTCTTTCTTAAGCATGCATCAGACTGCCCCTGCATCGTCAATCAACTATTGCTGCCTTTAAAGGGGGTTTGAGGATTTGCGCTGAACTGGAGTAGGTTGGAATAAGAAGTCCGTGGATGTTTGTAAGCGATTTCACAGGCTACGGGCGATCGCTTGATTCGTCACATCACCCTCAACCGACACGCTAATTTATGACTGGAATACGAACCAATCAGATCTTCTCGCTCGCTTCTTTCTTATATTCTGACCCTTCGCTCCTCCAATTGCTTCATAATTCTTTACAAATACAGCAGCTGCAAAATCAGAACGCCATGAATTTCGGCACCTCATTCGCATGCTCCGGTACCAAGTTCCCACATAGAATGACGGCCGAGGCGGAGAAGCCTCCAGTATAAAGACTCCGTCCCCTCGGTGATCCAACGTCTTTGAAACTCATCAGATAACCTATTCCTGACAATACATTGGTCATTCAATACTGCATAACGTGTTCTCAGCTCACAGCCCAAAAAGATGCCTGGACTAAACTTTCAAGGGTCCTTCACCAAAGTCTCCCACAAGGGCCCGTACGACGCTATTGATCCAACACAACCCGCCGTCTCTGCGGCAGGGAAGACCGTCTTGATTACCGCTGGACACACTGGTATCGGATTCGTCATTGCGCAGAACTTCGCCGCCGCAGGCGCTTCTCATATCGTCCTCCTTGCCCGACGGGTCGAGGTCCTAGAGAAGTCCGCGAAAGAACTCTCAACGACATTCCCCAACACCAAAATCCACTACTTTGCAGCTTCCCTCACTGATCATGCAAAGATCAAAGATACACTTGCTCGGATCCGCTCGGAGATCTCACCCAATATCGATGTCTTGGTCACCAGTGCAGCATATGCAGCGCCACCTGCTGCCGCCATCGACCTTCCACAGGAGGAACTCAAGAGCAGCTTCGACACGAACGTCTTTGGGAACATCAATCTGGTCAGGGAGTTCCTGGCCGGGTCCGGGGAATCCTCGGGCCGTGAGAAGGTGATCCTCGACCTCTCAACCGTGGCTGCCCACATTCCGCTGCCCACCATGGCTGCGTACGGAGTGAGCAAGCTCACGTTCACGCAGTGGCTGGCTCACGTGCAGCAAGACATGGCGGGGAAAGGACTACGCGTCCACAGCTTCCACCCCGGCTCCATCTTCACGGACGCTGCGAAGGGCTTCGGGATGACGGAAGACAGCATCCCTTGGGACGATATCCAGCTGCCTGGAAGGTTTGCCGTGTGGTTGGCTAGTGGAGATGCTGCGTTCTTGAAAGGAAGGTTTGTCTGGGCGACCTGGGATGTTCGGGAATTGGTGGAGAGGAAAGGGGAGCTCGAGAGTGATACGGAGCTCTTGACGATTGGGTTGCAGGGTAATCCATCCGCTGGGCAATAAGTTTCGTAAGACGATATCGAAGCAGAGAGAGAGCTGCAAGCAATGAGTGGAGTGTCTTTAAGTACAAAGATAAACTGTGGGAATACTTCGCTTCAAACATTCATTCTATTGAATCTTTTCTTAGTTCTGCCAACCAGCCTTTCATCCTTGGCGTGTCTAAGTGGCACCCACTTGGGAGTGAGAGAGAAAAGAAGGGTCATCGGCTCTCTTATTCACAGGAATAGAATCGAAGAATGAATCGATGTACGCTTTTATTCCACGTTTGAAGTGTGCCTTCTTACCTGCCACTTAGTGGTTCTCGTCGAGATAGAAGCACTTCTACATGAATGCCCCATCGAGCATTACGTATCCATCTATTCGAAGCTTCCCACATAGAAGTGAGCATCTATGATTCTCATAACGAACTGGTACTCCCTGCTATGCTTTTGTGATTTGCCCCTGCAACAACCCACCCCTGTCCGGAACTCGCTATCTGTGCCGCGCACTTCCTAATACAAACTCAGCCTGTGATCAGTTGCTCATGATAATGTCGTTGACAGCGACAATGTCGCCTTCGAATGCATCCAAGTCCAAAACTTCAATTCGTCTCACCCATGTCTCCGGCCAGATTAGGAATACACCATGGATATCCTTCATATGCGTCTGCCACTCCTCATCAAACAGAGTCTCACGATTGTAGCACGGTAGCTTTCCGTCTGTTGCCAACACTGCTATCGACATTGATTTGCAGAGATCGAGGATACGGAAGCCTTCGGAAGCAGGAATGACCATCCATGCTGCTTTGGTCCCGATGTTGTGATTGTGAAGATATTTGTAAGGATCCTTCCAGGTACTTCTTTCGGTCCATTCGTGTACCGCCGGGGCCAGGCTTCGAGGGTCGGCTGTCTCTTGTTGAGAGAAACTGGTGTAGGGATACGGAGATGGGGACATGAGGTGGGATGTTGACAGTGGGCGAGCAATGCGTGGAGATAAATCGGAGCTAGGGATGTAGGAAGTCGGTGGTGAAGAGGTCGCCGCTCGCGGAGGTGACTGAGGATACGACGGGGACTGTTTCGTGGCTAGGAGCGCTACAGAGGGGGAGAAATCTGCACTGATGTGTGTTACATACGTCGATGATGGGGCCAAATGCTGTTCTTGAGAGATCGAAGCTGACGTCTGTGAAGACAAGCAATAAGCGTCCATTGCATCGCTGTCACCAGAAATTTGTGGCGAGGAAGATAGAGAGAATTTCGTTCTAGCCACGGGTATCTCCCTTGCCCTCTGGTTAGCAAAGTCCGTTTCATTTGTAAGAGAACACACAATTTCCCTCGACCACTTGAGCCTTCCGCAATGGAGAGATTGAGTCGCTCGTTCTTGATATGAATTGCGACATGCTGAGTTTCAATCAGCACTGTCCGAAAGGACGAATTTCCCACTGGTAGTCCCGACCTTTCTCAGGTTTGCAGCTGTCTTCGTCTCCTTCTGACAAAAGCCACAAATTGACTCGCATTTCGCGATCCTTAAAAGCCCTGTAGTATTCCACGGCGGATGTGTATGACCTTTACTGCAAGTCGTATTGCCTAATACTCTTTTCAGTGACATTTTTGATCTTGCCCCCCTCTTATATGATTCGATTTTACCTCTGCAGAAATTTAGCACAGATTCTTGGACTTTTCGCTCGGATTGCTCTACTACTACCATCGAGAGGCCGGCCTTGAAGTAACAGAAAAGAACGTCAAATTGTCCCTAAAGGCTGGCAACAATAATCGAAAAAAATGGATTAGCATGAAGTCGGCGAGGAAAACTACACTTATAGATTGGGAAGAACGTCATATAGTCGAAGGACTTCAGGAGTTTATATGGAAAGAAGGTATCCGTACACCCTTGGTACTGGTGCGGATTTCTCAGTTTGGAAATGCTCGCGAAAAGGATAACCCAGCAGGGAGTTTGAATATAAAAAGATGCGATAGGCTGGGGAAATGATGATCCGATCCGCCTTCGGGGCCTTCGGGGTATCCACGGGTTTTGGGATGAACGGGATTTGTCGGCAGGGTTGCTTGGTGCTACTAACTGCTGGTGGTGCGATTGAGGTGAAAACACGACATCTTCCATCAATTCGCATCTTAGCTCCGCCGATATCGAAAGACATTGGACTTTTACCCCCTCCACTGAGTTAGATCAACAGCTGGGGGAATGAAATATCTTAGATCCAGCCATGAGTTCCCGTGAAGCTTGACATGTTCAGAAATAAACTGGCCACAAAAGTACTTGGATCCAGAAGTGTGTTCTCGAAAGCTTGCTCGTAAAGACAAGGAAATCGCTCTGGACCAATAGAGCCGGCTTCTTCCATTGACAATTGGAGAGTAGCCACTAAAGAACTGCAAAGCTCTCTTTGGTACTCTTTGCTCCCTTGTGAAATGGACGATGATATTTTAACGTCCAATAAACTTTTCCTCTCTGGTCGCTTGACCTGACAGTCAAATGCCATGTAACGCTATATGGGGACTTCCCTTGAGAATTACATCGACACAACTTTTTTGGAGGCTGATTAGTTGAGAAAAGGGTTCAAGCCATGACCCACATGGTGGGCTGCAATCACATACCGTCCTTAATGATTCTAGCAAGCCAGACTACTGTCGAGTCGTCCTGCACGAATCAGGCAAGGGAAATAAACAAAAAGATGTGAGTGCTTCGGGCGAAGTCGCATGGTTAATATGATGTTGATGAAAACCTTCTAGCCTTCGAAACAGAAGACTCGGCTATCTGCCCGAAAAACGATGCAGCAAGGTATGCAACTCGTACAACAACTCAGCTTCTTGTGCCTGCTAGTGGCAGAGCTTGGAGTACTCAGCCAAACAGGTCCAATCATACGGGATTCATTTCAGCTAGCGGTAGAGTACGGCGAGCTGTCAGGTTTCTGATATGGACACAGAATGAAGATGAAGAGCTGCTTGAGGGATAAACTTCAATTCTAAGCTTGTATGGCGCAAAAAGAAAGCAACATGAGTGCGCAAGTCAGTCTCAGCAAAGTAACCTGGGAGACTCCTTCAGCCTTGCGATTGGATTCCTTGCGCAGGACACAATCTGGCGGTAGCCCGCTGCACCGATATCTACCGTTAGTGAAATGTGCGAATAGAATCGTGAGAAAGGCTTCTCATGCAGGTGACAGGAGTCGAAGGCCATTTGAAAACGCCACTGGGAGGACATAGGCGCAAGCCAGCAGCAGCAACAAGGGTCTTGGGGGTTCTGTATCTGCCGTCAGCCGTCAGCCCTAAATCGCTCCAGGCCTTCAGGCTCGGATTCTCAGCCCTGCGACAGGTTCTCCGTTGAAGCATCGTATCCTTCTCCTTCTCCTACTCGGTCTGGGTCTGCGTCCATGTGCTTCGTGCTTTGCCACTATCGCTATCGCGACGGCCATCAATCGTCTATCGATCGTCCCGCAATATGACGCGCTGAGAAGTCGGTACTCGAGTTACATACGGTTGGTGCTGGTGCAGGCTGTTCCAGATTCTCATACTTCGTACTCCTACATGTATGACAGACAGACAGCCGGCCGGCCGCCTTTCCTCTCTCTCCAGAGCGCAGTCGAGTGCAGCGCCTCTTTCCGTTTCTTTCGACAGGACTGATATCCTAAAGAACCCTCTCCCTCTTTCCCCCGTCAGTTGCACCTTTTGCCTGCCCTGCACACTACTTCCGCCCCTTGTATCTCTGTCCCGGTGCAGCCAGAAAGTGGAACGAGTGGCTGTCGAGAGACCGAAATCCAGATTGATGGTGCTGGACCGGTCGGTGGATGCACTCCACTCGCTCGCTCTTGATCTCCGACATGGGTTGTCCTGGTGGGGGAGCAGGCACAACGGCAGACGCGGATGGAGGTTAAACGTTGAACGGAACCAGACATTCATTCTTACTTGACCATTCGCCAAACTAGGACAAAAAGAAATTGTCCCCAAGAGGCGTTGAGCCTCACCCGGCGGAGTAAAACACCAGCAAAGGAGCACGGATGGCATAAAGGGGAGTTGGAAGAAAAAAAGGGATAACGATCGTCTGATTTGATACCCCGAACTGTAAGTATTCGAACACCCTTTTTAGGTAATCAAATGCCCAGTGCCGGTGCAGGGCCGAGAATGCGACTTTAGCACCGGATCCACATGTCTGCCAACCCTCCTGCCCAAGTCTTACAATCATCATCTCCTCTGTGTAACATTGTATCTCGTTGCTCCCATCATCGCGCATGAATGATTCGGCAGTCATATGGCACTCATACTCGTAATGGCAGGAGGCCTGTGACATGGGACCTCACACGGCCACAGCTCACAACCTCGATAGTCACCAGTCAACTCGGAAACGAAACAAAACGAAACAAAACGAAACTTCAACGGCAACGAACAGTGCGCAAGACGGAGGAAGCGCGAGCAATGCATGGGAGCGGAAGGACATCATGACCGATACAGGTGTGCAGACAGCTAGAGCGGAGAAGGCGAGGAGAGCCAGCAGACCCAAAGTCAAGACGGGCTGTAATAACTGCAAGTGAGCAGCGGCATCAACCCTACCCGTAATAGCTTTGTTGCGCAAATACTGATCAACTCGCCCCAGAATTCGGAGAGTCAAATGCGACGAGACAAGACCACAATGCAACAAATGCGTCAGATCTGGGAGGCACTGCGATGGGTTCCCAGCATACAGGAGAGATGGAGCTGTGCCAATTGCAATTGCACCGAAGCACGGCTCTGCAAGTAGCAAAGCATCCTCGTCAGGGTCGCCCTCATCCTCATCGACGTCTTCGGTGTCGCCGCCAACTTCGAAAACAATAATTTCCAAGAAACCCCCTCGAGTCTTTCACAAATCCCGACCTACGCCTCCTCCTACTCCCACATCCCAGAATCACCTGTCTCCGACGTTATACAAGCCTGGAGGTATGGCATTCGATTGGCGAGAGGGGCAATATTTTCAAGTGTTTCGCACACATACGGCCAGCGAACTTTCGGGCTTCTTTGATTCTGAGTTTTGGACTCGCAGTGTTCTCCAAGAAAGCCATTCGGAAGCCTCGATTCGGCACGCAGTCGTCGCGCTGGGAGCTTTATACAAGACGTTAGAAAAGGCATCTGAATCGCCACCTGGATCACCAGATGACAATTACACTGGTGATACCGCACCAGATCATTATAATTTCGCATTACAGCAGTACGGCAAAGCGCTTACGAGGTTACGAGAATCCTTACAAAATCGGGAGACACGATCACAGCGAACAATATTGATATCTATCGTTCTCTTCACCTGCTTCCAGTCTTTCACTGGAGACCACAAAGCAGCCATCTTTCAGATCCAATCTGGGCTCCGCTTGCTGGAAGAACGACGTCAAGAATCCAGGCAACCTCTAATCCGGCAGCATGACGATGTGGTCGAGGACGAGCTCATTCAAATGTTTACTCGCCTCGCCATTCAAGCCAAATCATACGACATGGCTTTCCACTTCCCACCACCCTATGTAATACAGCTCACCCCAAAGCATAATAACAGTAGCAATGACCCGACGTCTCCCCAATCCCCATCCTCGCCATCTGCTGCATCAACAGCATCCATGGAAGACCCGCAAATTCCAGACCACTTTGTAAACTCCCAGGAAGCGCGTTCGGTGCTAGACTCCATCTGCGAACGAATTATGCGCTTCCAGGAGGCTTTGTCTGCCTTTTACGCCGGTCCGAACAATATTCTCCCATCTTCCATCAAGTCTTCCGGTCAGGGCTTCAGAACACAACTACAACAGTGGGACGCTGCGTTTGAGCCTCTTCTCCAAAATCGTCGCACACCTGGCATATCCAACACTGAACGTGCTGGCATCGATGTGCTTAAGATGATTCAGCTCATGACCACCATTCTCTTTCTTATGGGTTTTAGTACTTCGGAAAAAGATTTCGATAATTTTCTGCCGCTCTTTAGAGGCATCGTTGAGCTTGCGAAAGAAGTTGTTGTCGACGAGGAATTGAGTCTCGCACAGTCACGTTGCGGTGATTCCTTAGAATGTAGACATAGGCACAGGCCCAACAACTCAGGTTCAGGGATGCAATTCCTTGGTATAGCGAGCCATGGACAAACCAGCTATCTTCCAGAGGACGCATACCTGCACATCAAAGCTTCTTTCGCGCTCGATCTGGGCATCGTCCCACCTTTGTTTGTCGTTGCAACGAAATGTCGGGATCGCAAGCTCCGCCGTGAAGCCATCCGTCTCTTGATGTCAGCCCCGAGGCGAGAAGGCATGTGGGATTCCATCCTCTGTGGGAAGGTCGGGACATGGATAATGGAAGTAGAGGAAGAGGGTTTGGGCGCATTCGACCCTTTTAATCCGCGGAGTTTCACGCAAATAGTTGCAGAAGATCAGAGAGTGATGGTGAAGGAGATCTTGTTTGATCTACAACGACGAGAAGCCACTCTGCGTTGTGGCACTCGAGGTGCTCGAGAAGGGGATACCGATCCTAGGGCCGGGGAGACACATGTGTCTTGGTGATTTTCATCCACTAAAGTTTGGAGCTGAAGAATAAAGAATACTGGAATGAGCTACGAGACACGGATATCAAGGTAGGAAACAAGGGTAAACAAAAAGCTGGGCAGCATAATGATGAATGGCTGGCGCCGGGAGTATGATGGGGTATACGCACTTACATTTACACTTACTCCGAGCTCTGCTTTGCAACAACAATGGCAAGAGGAGGACTGACTCGCCGAACACCCAGCCCAGCGCTGGTGCATGGGATCTGGATTATCCCTTTTCGCTGGTCGCCAAGCAACGCCTGGGCGTTAGTTAATATTTTACATACATGGCGGATGCCGATTCAAAAGGATTTTGATAATCACATGGGTTGGGTATGGAATCATTAATATCTACCATAAAATCATGTCTTGGGTCTACATCGCTGTTCTTGCCATATCTCTCCCATCAACCTCTCTGACAATGACAGCTCGCCGTGGCTATTCTTACAAATCCCAAAAGCGTACGCCCTGTACTTACAATCGGGGCTCTGTTCTAGACTGACAGTACAAGTGTACGCAGATAAACCCTTACCCGGACAGTGTTTCGAAAAGCCTCACAGCCAGAACCCCTCGCTTTCGGTACAGTACGAACCTACCATAGCCTCGCTGGGCAAGAATGAAAGGAGAAGGCGCAAGGATTGCCTGTGCATGTGCGCTGAGCCGGGATTGCTTTCGAACAATACTATCCAGCCTCTTTCTCACGAGGTCGGATCTGGGGTTGGCGGATATGCAAGTCCTGGGAGATCTTTGTTTGATATCAAGATGAAGATCAGGCGAGGCTTTGGGTAGCTTGTGTCATGTTGTCGCTACTGCTTGGCACTAGCTGTGAGATAGCTTTACGGCTGCGTGTTGGCTGGTTGATCTGATCGGTTTCTTAGGTTCTTGTTGACGGGTGACATTGCCATACCCTTTTTTGGTGGCTCTACTGCTTGAATATGCTTTGGAATACCTGTTCCTACATCTAGATCGAAATGAGCCAATCAACCACGCGTAGAGCAGAGTGATTGGCTGCTCGAGGGTTAGACTTGCCGTCGAAATGCCGCCAAGAGATTTCTATTGTTCAAATCTTGTCGTGCCCCTCCGATAATTCAATCCAGCCTCATGTGGGCCTGGGAATGGATGGATTCAAAAGTGTTGGTCCGTTCCAAAGTCAAGGCCAGTCTAGAGTCTATTCTATGGGGAATAATCCCCAGTCTTGGGAAGGGTTTCCATCCATCTTGGAAAAGAAAGCCCACTCATCATATTGTTGGAATGCTCGGTACCTGAAAGTAGGAGAGTCTCTCAATGACCGTCAAACTCGTCTTTATACGTTCCACCTAGAGGCGTTGTCCCACGATCAGGCCCCATTGCCAATTGGCCGCCTTTAGAAATCATTTATTACTTTCTTCTTGTTTTAAATCAAAGACAAACCGTTCTAGACACTCGAGATTCAATTTGTTGTGAGATGAGAGGCTCCGGATGGTTGGCAACATGAAGGGTCCTTTGAGGCAAAGAACAATATCAAGCACAACAATATAAGGGAGCTCGCTAAGTAGCCACTCAAAACCCGCCACTACCAACTTCACTTCAACCTCGATCTTCGGAGAGAGGTTCTCCAATGTATCCAAGACTTTTCTTCTCATGCACATGATATATTTCATTGTCTTAACCTTTCGCCAAGCCATCGCATCGTCGGAGAAGTCTTCGTTGAGTAAGAAAAAGCGAATCACAAGCGTTAGTTTCCATCATTTTATTAGGTGAAAGTAGATACACGAGACCAGCCACAAGAACAATCTCATGAATTAGTATTCTTCTTCTTTGAATGACATGCAGCACTAGACATTCTTCTTACACTTCGAGAGCTGTTCAGGACTTATAAATAACCTTCGAGTTTCCACCTTCAATCAACTTCTCTTCATCGCAAACAACAATTACATTCAAACACACACACTTACCACTCTTTCAACCATACTTCAAACACGTTCTCTCAGAACCACCAATAATCATCAAAATGGCAAAAGGATCTTCCAGCGGAGGCTGCTCTGTCATGCGTGGCTCCCCCAGCGGAGGATGCGCTGTCATGAAGGGATCACCAAGCGGAGGTTGTGAGATCATGAAGGGATCACCAAGCGGAGGTTGTGAGATCATGAAGGGCTCCCCCAGCGGAGGCTGCGAGATCATGAAGGGATCGCCAAGCGGAGGCTGTGCCGTCATGCGTGGCTCCCCCAGCGGTGGCTGCACCATCCAATAGATGCTTCATCTCATCTCCGTTCAGAGCTGGATCAGAGGTAGCTCCTGAGTCTTGAGCTTCTCCTACATCAACAGCCATCAAAACAACTCTCGAACGTGAGCTTCATTGGAGGAATATCATCTTCGACCTCACCGTCTTCACTTCGACACACGCCTTTTGAGTCTGACATGCGAGGTCCGCAATACACGTCAGACGTACTTTTCAATTCTGCTTCACACAATTTCCTGGACTCGATTGCCCGCCACGTGGGAACAGACTCCTCTAATCGACATCTTCTCACGCCATGGCGCGTTCAGTCCAGCGTTTCTCAGCTCCCCTCGACGTTCTTCCTCACGACCTGCACTTCTCATTCCAATTTCGACAAACTCTTGTTCATATCATCTCGGTAACGCATCTACAGGGATGGATATGGACAACATAGAGAACGGGTTGAGCTTTTCGTGGTCGAGGATGGGAGGATGGATCTGGATGCTGGGTTTTGGTACAAACTACCAACGTTACACATACATTGCCGCTTTCTTTCTTGGCTTTCCATTCTCTTCGAGGGATTTGACTGGCATCGATTGATCGTTGGTTTTGTAATTGAAACAAAATTTTCATTCACACAAAGTCCCTTTTCTTCTCTACGTGACAATTAATTACCGATTTGAATCGAAGGTTTCGAACGCTATTGCGGAAATCCCCAGAGAGCATGCCGTTTATGGATCACAGCAACCGTGATGATGTGAGATCATTGTTACATATCCAATTAAGCATAACCACAATATCTTAGCCCGGCCTTTATTTGATTTAATGTTCTTCGTAATCTTTAGGGCACAAATTACAACGTCTAGGGTTGTCATACAGTACGCTTATTTCACCTGCATGTACACCTTGAACCCCATTTAACAGGGATTATTGAATCCGGGGTTATGATCACCCACCTGACCATTAGAATTATCAATTCTTTCTCGAATTCCAAATCCCGCTCTATCGTTAGCTTCTCCGTCGCTCCAAAGGATGACAAAAATATGTAGGAAAGGATCCGAGAGCGGGGTTATTATTCTATGCTCGGAGGAAGCTTGGAATCTCGGGATCTCGATGATGATTGGCGCCACTAAACGCTGGTCAACCTCTACGGTACTAAGGGCTGAATGACTTCATCGTAATTCTTAAATAAATACAGCACTACATTCTTTCACAAAATATATTCCATATCTCAATTTTGAGTCTTCCCCTTCGATTTCCATATATATTGAACAATCTTAAACTTCAGCACCATGGCAGACAACAGCAAGATCGCAGTTCTCGACGTGAGTTGAAATTACCCCTCCATTACTTTGTACCCCGCATTCTCGATTTCATACAAACATACAATTTGCTTCAAATTCACCCAACTAACTAATCTCGCAGACCTCTCTCGTTGATCGTCTTCCCGCCTCCTCCAAGACGCTCTTCGACGCAAAAGCCGCGAAATCCCTCTCCTTCGAATCCATCGCCTCCGAACTTGGACGCTCCGAGGTAGCCGTGGCCGCCCTCTTCTACGGACAAGCGCAAGCCTCGCCCGAAGATGTCAAAAAGCTCTCCACCATCCTCGGAGTCCCGGAGTCCAAGCTGGCAGAGCAGCTCCTTGGCTTCCCCGACAGAGGACGCGCAGGGCCCATGCCGCCTGTTGAGCCCCTGATCTACCGGCTGTACGAGATCGTGCAGAACTACGGATATGCATACAAGGCGGTGCTGAACGAGAAGTTTGGCGATGGCATCATGAGCGCAATCTCGTTCAGTACGAAGGTCGAGAAGGAGACGGATGAGCAGGGTAATAACTGGGCGGTCATTACATTGAGAGGCAAATGGTGAGTCGATCTATGGCCGGAGGAGATCTGGCTAACTTATAACAGGCTTCCGTTCACACGGTTCTAATCGCATCTATGGCTATTTCGCTGATAAAACGGCCTCGAGAAAAAGGACTTACGTTCTTAATGGGTCATGATGTTTTCTACTATATTGAATAATCATAGGCTAGCTCAAATGCCTTGCACATCTTTACTCGTGTGCTTTATGGGCTGGAAGCAGCCCTAAGCTGGAATTTCCAAACAGCAGACAGAAATCCTCCAAAAGCTCAATGCTTGTGGTTGCTAATAAGTGATGAACTCAACTATTTAGCCCCAGTTGGACTTAGCTACCGCTTCCTCTCGGTGTTATCTGTGCTCTACGCAGTGGTATTTACTATGTAAATCTAAAGAAGGATGTTATTCTAAGGTTCAAGCAACTTTATTCTGACCAAAGTTTCCCCGGCCAGACTGGCGTCCATAGTTTTGGCGACAGACACTCCGCAAATGGGCCATGATGTCTTCTCCATAGAACGGCCCCTCCCAAGTGGGATCCGACCTCCCAGAATCCACACTCGCCGAATAGCGACCTCCCTTCCCCTCCTCCAACAACTTATCTGTCACCATGTGTCTTCCTCCGTGACATCTGTATCCCCCTCCTATACGGCCCCATGCGAAGCCTGCAACGCAGTTCCCAGCGTTTCGTCGAAGCTGTTCTTGTGCCCACGTCTCTTGTTTCTGACGCTCTGCAGGCGGAAGACTGTCGATGCGGGTTTGTCTTGACGCCATTTGGATGTCGTGCGTGGATCTAAGCATGCTTTGGACTGTGGTGGCAGAATACGCTGACTTTTGAGTTCGAGTAGGAATGCTGCCCATATTATGACGAACTGAACCACCGCGTGTCTTGACTAGTGACAGGAGATCTTTCTTGCCGAGCATGCTTCTCCTTTGGCTCTGTAATTGAGGTACTGGTATTTTGCCCTGTACATCGATCGGCACTGGCGGAGGTCGTGTTCGTGGTCTGTCACCTAGTGAGAGTCCAAGCCTGGTTTGTGACTCGGGTCGTCTCGCTCGAATATCTCCTATTCTGTCGATTCTGGCTAGTTGACTGGGAGGCGAGTGCCTTCGGACCTCTTGCGATTTGTGTGGTCTATCCATCGCTGCTCTCTTGTAAAGCTTTACTACTGATCGTGTTACATTGAGAGGAACTCCAAGAGACATTGCGACCTTTAGTGAAAGAGCAATAAAAACTCGCTATTTGATTCATTCTCCTGTTGTGATTCAGTACGTTCGTCGGGCAAACCTCACTCCACGGACTCCAATCACACCCTGTTGCATGAATATTCTCATCGTCAACGAGAAGACTGGTGAATCTTCAAGTTACTGTGTTATTTTACCATTGGTCTATTGCTCTCTTCGGTTACATCCCTTTTTTTCTCTTCAAAGCGGGCTCGTCTTTTCTTGGTAATTACAGGATAGTAGGGCAGTCACTGAAGGGATATTTAGTGGTGCGCTTGAGTTTCCAAAAGCTAGCGGTCATCAAATACCCAACATCTTTCGAAGCCTACTGGAGGAAATACAATGAGTTGATAGAATGCACTACGGGGCGGGCACCTGCTAAAGGGTGATTCGTGCTGGTTAAGCAGTGGCTTCGATTGGTCAAATATGTGTTGCAAATTTTGTGCCTGAATACCATAAACAGTCTGCGAGTATAGCTACCACCTAGTGGGATTGATCTCAGCTGTTCGTTGTGAGATTACAGCACCAGATGCGTTACAATGCCAGAGTCACTCAACATAGCTGGCCGTTTTGAGCCCTGTGATCCAGTTAATTTTGGTAAGTCTTACAGCAAGACTTTTTAGTGGTGTTGTTCCGCTTATCGATGAGAAAGTTTTCCCAGAAGTTAACTTATAGTATAAATTGATCGGTCTTAGAATGGTTCTCTGAATAATACATCATACTTGGCCGTGATCGCTTCATTATCTTGCCATGATTTCCGAAGTCTATCATCCCTTTCCATGGAAGCATTGATTCCCTTCACTACCCTACTGTCCCCTTGAGCGCGAGCTCCCTTGACTAAAGCAGCCGTTCGAGGCTGTCTTAGTTTTGCGAATGCCGCGAAAGCTTCAATTAACTTCTCTGAACTCAGTGCTTCATCTTTGTCAAATTCTGGTAAGAGTCTATCCAAATGGTAACAATCCTCCCTAGACAGTAGTCAGTATGGCGCTTCATGTCAATGACCAGTAAGACAGCGTCTACTCACAAAGCTTGGTTGGCGCCCTGCCCCAAATGCGGACTTGTAGGATGGGCTGCATCTCCAATCAAGACAACTCGACCCGTCGGACTATACCAATACTCTGGTTCCAGCTGTGGCCGGTCATACAGTCCATATTTAACGATTCTCTCTGCGCCTTGTATCAACTCGGGGACAGGACTACACCAGGCTTTGAATTGGTCCAATAATTGGGTCCGTTGCTGAAGCAGCTCTGATCCCGAGGATAGCTTCCAGGTTTCTGGCGCTTCCTCCAGCTCTTCTTGAGTAATCGCCCATGAGGTGGTGTTTGGCGAGACAGGATAGCAAATAAAATGTGCTCCAGGACCGTATATATTCAGCATTGTAGGATGCTCTTTCAAATATGGTGGGGTGGTCGACATCCCCGCAGTCTGGCGGTGATCAGCATAGGCTCTCATGAGGTAGAATTTGTGACTCGCCTGCGTCAGGCCTGTATATTCCGCCATCCCCTCTCTCACTCGGTGTTCCCGCCCTACCAGTGACCTCGACACAGCTCTGAGACCATCGCAACCTATCAGGAAGCTTCCTCTTACCTCCCTACCATCCTCAGACACAGCAATAACACCATTCTCATCTTCGATCACTTCTTTTAGTTTCCATCCCTCAAAAACCGGGATACCAACGGCCGCCAATCTTTCCTTCAGCTTCATATTCAAACCCGCGCGTTTGACTCCACATCCCGGGAAGCCGTATTCCTCTACAAATATATTTGGCAAGTCCGAGACGCCAAGATCGGTACCGTGGGAATCCCGATCGCAGAATTTGGTAACGCGTGTTGCAGAGTCGGTAATGAAATGAGCCATTCCGACTTTCGAGAGGACTTTGAGTCTCAGGAATTTAGCATTTTGCCAACTCCGGGTAGGTTCCAGGACCTACCCGTTTGGGAACATCATCAACGAAGCTCCTGCATCGCCCAATTCTCGTACTTTCTCGAATACCAAAGGCTCGTACCCCTTTTTCTGAAGCAGGAGTGCTACCACGGGACCTGCGATTCCGCAACCAATTACCAGGACTTTGGGACTAGACATCTTGTAGTCTTGTATGTGCCTTTCCAAGGGTAAAGCTTTCAGTGTGATTGCGAAGACTCAATACAGCATGTACTTCGAGCCCTTTTGTAAAGAAAATCATGCCTCTAATATTAAGCCTTTTTCTTGAATTGCGTAGCATTGCGTACTCGCGTACCACGCACTGTGAATCTTTTCACCGGCCCTTTGTCAGCGCACTTTGTAGGCGGTGTCACGCCGAAAATTTACAGTGTGGCAGGCCGGACTCTCCGCGGATCTTCCTTTCCACTCTGTCAGCATCTTCACAGCAGATTAAAATATTGGAAATCCAGTGTCGAAAAACAGCAGCTCAAGGGCTTCGCACAGGAATATAGAAAGTCTTTACAAAAGCTCTGCGAATCGGGAAAGTGAGGTCCTCCAGGGACGGTTGAAAATAGCTCATAGCGGGATATGGTGTTAGATATAAGGAAACGAGCCAATATGACCAGAGTCAAACTCGCTTACATCCAGGAGAATACTAAGCAAGTCCCATTTAGGTAAGTGATCAATAAGTACCTTAGTAAGGAGGTTACAGAATTGTAGCCCCCCTGATTTCGCTAGTTGTATTAGTCATCGCTGATACGCTACATCTAGTATTCCATGAGAAAGCGGCAAAGTCCTTTGATAGAATCGCAGATACTGCGAGGAGTTCTCTCTCCCGCATGAGCATTCCCCCCCATTATCGGCCTTCCGCCGAGACGCGGGGTTGGAGGACCATTCAAGACACCTCGCAAGTCAGATTCCCACAAATAGTCTCCTTTCAATGCTAAACAACATCAACACACGCCATGTTAACCCAAGGTGCGGGGAACATCAAGTGAGCCTTCTTGCGCACCAATGGCTGAGAAGATTTACGTAGCTGCTCGGGATACTGTACTTCATACCAACCCCCCACCTTCAATACGACTTTGATCTTCAAGTGCGGAAGAGCCCACCCCGAAAAGAAGGGTTTGTACTCGATTTTCACCGTCGAGAGAAAAAGCAAAAGACAAATGAAATACCAGGTGTGCTTGGTCAAATAACAACATATATGTCAATTACTCAAGTCACTTTAATCGCGCTGAATAAGTCTCTATTCGTTTTCCAATCCTACCACGCAGCCAAGGCGTACATCTTCTCAAAATGAGTTTTCCAGTCTCAATCCACGTGAATGCAAGTCGCAAGCTCACACCCCTCAATCCTATATACCGCTTCTTTGGCGCAGACGAGCCAAACTACGCCTACATGAAAGATGGCGAGAAGTTACTTGCAAAGCTAGGGAAACTGGGCAAAGAGCAGGTTTTCTTCCGCACCCACAGTCTTCTGTGCACCGGGGATGGCATCCACGATCTCAAATGGGGCAGTACAAATGCCTACACAGAAGACAAGAACGGCAACCCCATCTACTCCTGGAAGATCGTGGATCGGATTTTCGATGCCTACCTCTCGCGCAACGTGAAGCCCTACGTGCAGTTGGGCTTCATGCCTGAGGCCATGTCGACAAACCCACAGCCATATAAACACAGCTGGACACCCCATGCTGCGTATGGAGAGATCTTCACCGGATGGGCATACCCTCCAAAAGACTATGCCAAGTGGGGTGAGCTTATCTACCATTTCACAAAACATCTGGTCGATAAATACGGCGTGCCGGAATGCAACTCCTGGTACTGGGAGACCTGGAATGAACCAGATATCGGCTACTGGCAAGGCACTCCAGCAGAATTCTACCAGCTTCACGACGCTGCTATCGCCGCCGTACGACGTGCCCTCCCTACCGCACGCGTAGGTGGTCCGGAAATAGCTGATAGCAGCGGAGACTACTTCCGCAACTTTCTCGACCACGTCGTGCACGGCAAGAACAGCGTAACGGGAGAAGTTGGCTCGCCGCTCGACTTCGTCTCCTTCCACGCCAAGGGCAAGCCGAAGTACGAGAACGGCTACGTGACCATGGACGTCGCACACCAGCTCCGCCACATCGACGAGGCTTTCGCCACTATTGCCTCCTTCCCTTCCCTCAAGAGCAAACCGATCGTAATCGGCGAGTCGGACCCCGAGGGCGCTGCCGCGGCACAGGGCCCAGAGCTGGGATACAGGAACGGAACCATGTACTCGTCGTACACGGCTGCCAGTTTCGCGCGCAAGCACGACCTTGCGACCAAGCACGGCGTCAACCTCGAGGGTGCTCTGACGTGGGCCTTCGAGTTCGAAGACCAGCCCTTCTTCGCGGGCTTCCGTGTCCTGGCTAGCAATGATGTTGATCTGCCCGTCCTGAACGTCTTCCGCATGTTCGCGCGTATGAGCGGCGTCCGGATCCAGGCGGAGAGTTCAGCGCAGATGCCTCTTGAGGACTTGCTTAGAGACGGTGTGCGTGGTGAGCCCGACGTTGGCGTACTGGCGAGCTTGGATGAAGGGAAGGTGTTTGTGCTCGTCTGGCATTATCACGATGAAGACATACCGGGTCCGGTTGCGAAGGTGGCTTTGACTCTTGAGGGCGTGCAGCTGGGTGGTAAGAGCTTTACGCACTATAGGATCGATGAGAAGCATAGCAATTCGTTCACTGCGTGGAAGGAAATGGGCTCACCCCAAAAGCCGGATGCGAAACAGTATGCTACGATGACAGCTGCGGGACAATTAGCAACGCTGGATACGAAGACTAACGTAGAGGGTGCGACTGACGGTTTGGAATTCGATTTGCCTCGTCAAGGAGTATCGATGTTGGTGATAGAAGTCTGAAGCTTGAGCTTTATTCAATCTTCCGGGTATAGTAGACCTCTTCGCAAGAAAGGGAGGACCATTGGGTATGAAAAGTTGAGATATCATGGTACTCGAAAGCAACTTGGACATGAGTGAGAGTGCAAGTAATATGATTTCAGACCTTCCGGAAATTCGTGCTCACAGAAACTAACTTTTAATAAGACAAGGATTTGACAGTTTCCTCATTTTTCCTGTACACCTTGGAGAAATTCAAGTGAGATGTGTCACGACTCACGATGGTAGCGTTGGATGTATGTGGCAACTCCAATGTAGCAGAATGACGGGCGATTGCTTTCCACAAATAACGATAGAGCCGAGGACTTCGACAAGCAGCTACTGGACAGTCATTCAAACATATAAAGTTGGAAGAAGAGAGAAGTTGAGACCTTGATGGTATCGTATTCAGTAACCACAGCATATACTCGAGTCCAAGATGTCTTGTTTCAAATCGAGAAATCTAGAGCTGCAAGATGCGCTTTCTACTAGAAGTAAGTATACCAAAATCTTTGCAGCATGCAATTGCACAACTTCACCAAGTATTATGCAGCTTTTCAATTGACAGCTCGCGAATCCTTTATAGATGTGGAGCTTTTCAAATCGTGATGACCAAAGCACTCAAATCGAATAGGCATAGTGCAAAGGTCACTCCCGAAGACAACAATCCGAATACTCCAATGTGAATGGTCCAATGCTGTCTCTCAGTCCCAGAAGAAGTCAAGCGTCCAGTTTCGTCCGAACTGTGAAGTAGTAGTGCAAAGGCCGTGAGAATTCCCAACTAGAGCCTGTTATTAACATATTGACATAGTTCTAAGGATGATAACCTTTGGATGAATGGTTGGAAGATTGGAAGTGATGGTGCTTACTTGGTTCCAGCGTATTATATTATATTCCTGAGGTTCGCAACCTAATGAAGTAGAAGTTGGGAGGGGAGTAATGCCGATTTGTTGACTTGGATAAATATATATATATATATATATATATATATATATATATATATATATATGTAAACATATATAGCTTGGTTGTTGGAGAGCATCGAGCGAACAAGAGAGGTAGGAGAAGACTCGTGAGATCACCTGACACAGAGATGATGTTTGTTGGGAAGTCACTGCACTTGTGAGGTTGTTTGCTTTATCTTTTCACAAACGCCGTGCAGCCGCTGCACGGCGTCGAATGGCAAAGTCATGGGTCACCTGCAAGTGTTCATACACGAATCTTTCTAGCTTTGATTTCGGTCGACGGGTCAATCCTCGGGTTTCCCCTTGCCCTTCTTCATCATAGCTCTGTAGCCCTCAACCACACTCCTCCTGACTTCGCCCAATTCCTCCCTTCGTCTCAGACTCCCACTCGCCTTGGGCACATCCTCAACTTCTACTCTAGCGCCCCTGACCTTAAACTTCTCCTTCGGCAAGTTCTTGAACGTAGGCGGCGCCTGCACGACGTCGTTCAAACCGACCCTCTGGCCCCTCTCCCTCTTCAAGCCCGCCCAAGGATCATCGTCCCCATCATCCAACTCGCCAATCACCTTCCTCTTCTTCCCCTTCTTGGCCTTCTTCCCACTCGCGCCCTGCGCGGCGTCGGCGTCGACGTCGACCTTCCACCGAACCTGCCCGTCCTCATCCTCGGCCTCCTCCTCGGCCCGCTCCTGCGCCTCCTCCCTCCTCTCCTTGATCCTCTGATCCTGCTCCCTCCACTCGGCATACATGCGATGCATCCTCTTCTCCGTCTTCGTCCGCCCGACCTTCAAGCCTAACGGGTCTTTCCCGTTCTTGGCCGTCTTGTTGATCAGCCCGCTGACGGGGAGAGCGGCATCGACTCGCGCCGAGAACTCGGACATGCGCTCGCCAGGGCGGATGGAGGGGAGCTGGGCATCAGAGGGGAGGGGTTTGGAGGGCGTGGGATCGTCGGGGTCGTCGTCTCGTTCCGCGTCCGCGGCTGCGAGCACGCGCTTCTTCTTTGCGTTCTTGGATTCCTTCACGCCGTCGTCGAGGCCTTTGGGTAGCTTCTTCCCGGCTCTGAAGGCCATCAGGCGTGCGAAGGCCTTGGGGGTGTCGTCGTTGTCATCCTTGCGCTTCCGCTTCTTGTTCGTGCGCGGGGGGTTGGAGAGGGAGGAGGTGAAGATGCCATTGCTTGCCGCAGATTTGGAGGTGGAGAGGGGGCGGGCGATGATTGTTGGTGGGAGGTCGAGGCTGTTGGGTTGTCAGTGAGAGAATTGGGGTAGAGGGTGGTTTTCTGGCAATTGGAGTATGATTTACCACGAGTAGAAGGTTGGGGTAAACGGTAAACGTACGTGGATTTGTCCTCGCCTTTGCGAGTATGCTTGTGCGGCATAGATGGCAGTAGTAGTTGTGTGTGTTCGTGCTGGTGTATCCGTACTATTACTATTCCTTTCTGGCTTGTTTAACTATGGTTGCACCGTGGGGGGGCAGATGATGTTCCTTCGCTTGGGAAGTTTAAAGTTTCAATCGTCAAATTGTATATTTTCCCCCATCCCTGCAAATACGAGTAGCTTCACCACCGCACCGTGGGGAGTGCTAGTGGTGGCTTTCTGCTTGGCAGAATTCTCTGGTTTTAGGATGAAATGGCGACACCAAATATCCTCACTTCTAGCTTCTTTACCTTTACCTTTACCACCCAGCTAAGAACGATAATGATTCGGAATAAACAGATTCAAACTCTGAACAGACTCAGACAGAGATCTTCAATCCATGAATCCTTCGACGAGTAAATGTCTGTCCCATGATCAACTTCATTCTCGACTTGCAACATGGCTCCGTTCTGTTGAAGCCATCCCGTCCGTCAATTGCCGCACGTGGATCCGCTGTGTGGCCCGGCGTGGGCATGTTGGCTGGGTCTGGATCAACGGGAACGGCAGAGAACCGAGGATAGAGAGAGCACGCCTTGGATACACCGCAAGACACAGGACGATGGAGGATGGACGATGGATACTCTCCCATTCTGCAGAGGCGCCTTCTTTTCTTTTCTTTTCTTTTCTTTTATTTGACCTCACACCCACTTCTCCTCCTCTTCTCTCTCCTCCTTCATCAACTCACTCCTCCTCTCACAACCAACTCTCCTCTCTCACCTCAACTCTTCCAAATCCTTGTTAACCAACTCGTAAGCACCCATATCATATCAGTGACATCCAAACTGTCACCCCCCTCTCTCTCTCTGTTCAGCGCCAGCCCCAGCCCAGCCCAGGCTCAAATCGCCCACCACTAAGACCATCAGCGGTGACATCCCCACCAACCAACGAGAGGAGGGGACTGGGACTGGGACTGGGACTTCTTGTACATTCCCACCTCAAATACCTCCCACGACCCAATCAATCGCCCGTTAAATTCACCTTCAAACTCAATTCCGTCTTACAACAACAACAACAACAACAACAACAACACCATCCTCCCAATCCTCTTCTCTCTTCCACCCTTCCACCCTTCCACCAGAAGAGCAAGAGAGAAAAAGACCTCAATTTCCCCCTCGGATGGCTCCAATTGCATCCTGAACTCAGCCGAGGACCCTGCCAAGGCATCTCCACATTGGCCAATCGATGCGCAAATTCGATATCCGCGCCATGCATCCCCCACCACAACCTCCACCATATGTTGATGACGATACCAACAGTCTCGCCGACTCCGAATCATCCGTCAGCAAGTCTACAAATACCTTCGACGCCCAAGAACATCTCGAGGATCTTGAAGATGGCTTTTACAACCGCAGGAGCGAATCCAGTCGTCGACCCTCGAGAGGTGCTTTGTGGGAGACCATGGTTGTGCGCGCACGCCGGAATCTCACCGTAGATGATTTGAAGAATGGTTCAGGTCAGGCCCTGCTGCAGCATTCCTTCTCGGCGACAAGGAGGGCGAGACGGAAACGCTCGTGCTATAATTATTGTATCTTTGGGGGCATCAGCGGATTGACCATTCTGTAAGTCGACTCACCAGGCGCATAGGGGTTGTGCTAATTCTTTGCAGAGCATTTTTGCTGTCGGTCAATCTTTCGCTCGGCATTGCGACCCTCATGTGGTACTCCGACATCGATAGTGTCTTGAAGAATTGGGGCAAATCAGGGACTGGGACAGAGGGGTTGGCTTGGTACCCTACCGACTTCCTTCGGGACGTCACCCCTATACCGTGTCATTCACACAACGACTACTGGCGTCGAGTCCCGTTGTTCGATGCTTTAAGAGCAGGTTGCATCGGCGTCGAAGCAGATGTCTGGTTATTCGACGATGATTTATATGTTGGACACAATACAGCATCATTGACTCGAAATCGGACCTTCACATCGCTCTACATCGACCCTTTGGTCAACATCCTCGAACACCAGAATCCGGATACCGAATTCTACAACGGATCCTCACATGGTGTCTTTGATACCGATCCAGGTAAACCCTTGACCCTGCTCGTTGATGTCAAGACTGGGGGCGAGGAGACATGGCTCTGGGTCGTGAAACAACTCGAACCACTTAGAGAGCGCGGCTGGTTGACACACGTCGAGAACGATAAAGTCAATTTCCGACCCATAACTGTAGTAGGGACAGGAAATACACCCTTCGATGTCCTAACGGCAAATTCGACATACAGAGATACGTTCTTCGACGCACCGCTCGATCAAATGTGGGAATCACGCAACAGAAACCTCGATCTAAAAGATCGGCCTGTATCCGACTTTGACGACTCCCTCCCGGGCGACCTTTCAGACGAGGACGAAGGATCAGCCGAAGAACCACAAGCTACACCCCCGGTCAACGTGGGCCAAGGCATGTCCGGCGTCCTTCCCACGGACGAGTTCAACGAGCTGAACTCCTACTACGCCTCCGTATCCTTCGGGCAAGCGGTGGGACGGATCTGGCGGGGACGGTTGAGCCCCCGGCAGATGAAGATCATCCGCGGGCAGATCAGGGGCGCTCATAGACGAGGCCTGAAGGCTCGATACTGGGACCTTCCATCCTGGCCCTTGGGACTACGGAATCACGTCTGGGACGTGCTGGTCAAGGAGGGCGTCGACATGTTGAACGTCGATGACCTGAGGGCTGCTAGTAAGCAGGTGTGGTAGGGTAGACGGAAAAGGAAGAAGAAGAGGAAGAGGAAGTGGAAGTGAATGTTGCATTGGTGGGGCGTTTGGCATCAGTATACCCAGGATAGCATGGAATGAATAACTTGATTCTCGGCACCGATTCACAAGTACAAGACCTCTTCTTCTACAGCAAGCGCAGTAGACTGGTTAGAACTAAAGCGAGCGCTAGAAGCGCAAAACCTCGGAAAGCTCCAGGCTTGTTTCAGGGATGCCTTTGCAGCAATTACCGCAACCATTTTCATGCCCTTATCGCCTACCTCTAATCCAGGGCTGACCCAAGAGATCCATCGTTGCAAGACGGTCCCTTGGATCGATCTTCCTCAGCGACCGAAGGAAGGCAATAAAGTCCCGTCGCGTCTCCAGCGGTAGATCTCCCATATAGACAGACGTCCGACACCAGTCCCGGACCAAGTGACGGCTCCCGGATCCCTGATCGTTCAATTGGATGCGACGCAGTGTGGGTTGCACGCTTCGAGGATCTTTTCGTCTCCCTGACGCTGCATCAGTTGTCTATTGGACCGAGCGACAAACATCCAACATTTTCTAAGCTTACGCCTTGTTTATCATTTAGTCTAGAGTTCAATGTATCGCTTTGAGAATGCCTTTGACAACCCGTAATCGCTCATTTCATTGTTCTCGGGAAGTTCGCGGGAACCAGTCAATTTGATCGAGAACGGTCGTTTCTTTGTCAACTCTCCTACCCAGATGCTATGGCTCTTTGTCTTGTCAGATAGTGAGGCGCTTATAAGGTATTTTTTTCTCCAACGGCAATCATGTTCTCGTCGTGTGGTCGCGAGTCAGTAATGCCATATCCCTCCGAAGTTGGAAGAAGAAAATTCCAATATCTCAGTGGTATGGATGCCGATATCACCATGCCAGACACGGTGTTTCCAGGTTACAACTATGCCGCCGGTCCTCTGACCCCTGAGGGATTCTTGGAGGTGCAGAACCAGCGCGACGCCGCGCTCTTTCTCAGAACGAAGGCACAGGCCGATCTGGATCAGAAAAATACCGAGTTAGAGAAAGCACAGGCCGATCTGCAGCAGAAGAACCTCGAGTTGGAGAATATCTCAAAGCGCCTGCGCAGGAGCTTTATAGGAGATATTGGACCTGCTGTCACTCCGAACGAAATCGGGGTTGAGAGATTATGGAGCGCGTTGTCGAAGGAGCAAGGACTTCGCAAAAAGGCCGAGACTGATCTGCAAGGCCTTAAGGCGTTGCGAGAACGCGTGGGAAGGGCGGGACCTACGGACGCTATCACTACGCTTGAAAAGCTACATGAGAAATTGCGGAATGAGCTAGTGGCGGAGAAAGCAGCCCGAGAAAAGGCAGAGGATGACTTACACAGCAAGAGCACCGAGTTGGATGAATTGAAAAGACAACATGCAGGTCAGGATAACGCTCCTGCTCAGAAAGCAGACATTTTGAGGGATTTGGAACATCTGCTTGAGAATGACCACTCATTCCGAGAAGAGTTGGAGAGGATTCGGCGGAAAAAGGCTGTTGAGAGAGAAATTCTCTCGGGCAAGAAGAAGCAGGACCCCAGGGAGCCTCGCAATTCGAACCCAGAGGATGGGGAAATACACCAAGCCACCGACAAAATGTTACGTGAGCTCACAAGTCGCTTAAGAGACCAGATTAGGAGCTTTGCAATGAAGTATTTCCAGGGGGAAGTACACGAGGGCTCACGAGTGCGAAGAATCAGGGTCTGGAAGGATTTTATGAACGCCACGAATCAGGAAATGGATAGTTCTGTGCTTGATCCACTTTCTCAGCGAAGGCGCTCCAGCTTTATTCAGGGTCTTCTCTGGTGGTGTCTTCGGGAGTGCATTTTCGATAATCTTTGGTGGGCTGGTGATGCTCAGGAGGCGTTTGCGGATATGTATAAATTCCTAAGACCTGGTGAGTACGGGCTTTTTTTTTTGTGCAAGTTAATAGTCCTTAAGCTGACGCTTGATGTGCAAGAGGTAGATGGAAGCCTGGATGAGGTTTCTGGGCAACCTATGCGCGACCCTAAGGAGGAAGGAAGGTTTCAACTATGGGCTGCAAGAACGACGAACCTCATTTTTGATAGAATGGAAGAAAAGATAACCTGGGATGGCAGGGCAGAAATCAAGGAGCTGAAGAAGATCTTGACTCGAAAGACTTGCGAACTGGTCAAGCCATTCCTGACGGCACACAGCGACGGCCATGTCCAAGCAATTGTCGACATTTTAGAAACGGCGATAGAACTCGACGGAATAATCTGGCGAGGGACGGCACGAGTAGATTGGGTATTTCCGAAGGGCGACTTTGATTTGGCTACTATGAGATTGGAGGAAGGAGAGCAACCGTCACTAACTGTGCGGAAGATAAGGCTAGTGATAGCGCCTGGTATGACGAAAAGAGAGGCCTCGGTTGGAGAAGACTTCGGAGAAGAACGTTTGATCGTGCCATCTCAAGTATCCTGCGTGGAGGCAGGATCGCAGACGTAGAAGCCTTCCTTGTATCAGGCAGTACAAGTACCTGGGCACGGAAGGACTATGGAAATGAATACAACAACTTTCTGATATCGAGTCTATAATGTTGTTCGTACAAATCTGCTTGAGTATAAGCCGAGTCGTTATCATACAAATGTGCCACGTCAAGGCAACCAGCATGCAAATTCCCCCGCCATATGTTACAAGCTTATGAATTCGCTGTCCAACGCCCGGGCAATGCAGGCCAGTCTCCCAAACTCCATGACTCCATGAAATCAAAATCCCAATTCCTTATAGGTTCATTCATCCTGAAATGAGGTGCAGTATTTTCCTACGACTGTCCACCACCACTCCCCAACCGTCCATCCCTCCACAGATTCATCGATTCTTTCTACCAATCCCACATTCACGCCCCACTGCATAAATCTCCATATCTCCCATTCTTCCAATGCTGGCCTGAGGCTCTTTTCTAGGCTCTCTACGCTCGCGGAAGCTCTCGACGCGGCGATGCTTGATAATGCAACCAGGACTTTCTTCCATATATGGGGTATCAATTGGTCGGTGACACCATACCAAATAGGGCTTTCCCCTGCAGTTCCACCCTTTGGCGGTTCCAAGAAGTCCATGATCTTCAAAGGGGGAATATCCTCGTTGTGCATGTACAGGTCAGTGGGGCAGATATCCATCGAGAATATGAACGTCTCCTTTGGTGTCTTCCGAGTCTCGTATCCACCACCCGTTAGACCCATCTTATTCATCGGCACATTGACTCCTTGAATAGTGATGCGTCCATGCGCCTGCAAGTTTGTGACGCACATGATGGTGCCTTCATTTGCCATGTAATCGTGGCGCACAGATTGCTTCCCGCTCGCGAATTCCGCATCTAGAAACCTCTTGAATTCCATCGCTTGGAGGAAGAGCTGTTCCGAGCCATGTTTCCGCAAGGCGGAGAAGAAAGTATCAGCGGGCAGATATGATCGGCCAGGTCCAGTGCGGTTTTTGTGTGCCGGCTTCATGACCTTTTCAGCGATAAGATTTTGCCGCACTTCTTCGACAAGTTCATCGCCAACCTGGATTAATTTCGCTCGTGCAATTTCGACATCGTAGTCTGCTTCTGGCGTAAGCACGAGTGATTTAATCCACGATCTCGCCAATGTGGTCTCGTCAATCTCAATATCGTCTGCGCCCTTGGGGCATGGCACAAACTCAGCCGGCTGAGTGCGAGCAAGAGCCGAAGTTCTTTCCATGCGCTTGTAGTTCGCAGCCCTAGGATGGAAGAACATCTCTCGGGCTTGGTCTGCCCCAGAATCCAGTTCCTTCATATCCCACATCTTCTTCATTTCCTTGCGACTATTGGGTAGACAGATGGCGTTATCGTATGTTTCTTTCTTGTAAATATTCTCAACGGCCCAGTCAATGACCCTAGGCCAATCATAACCAACCAGATTGTCGTAATTGATCTCTGGCACTTGCCCAGACTCGTACGCGGATAGGAATGCGGTCTGAAAGTCGGACGTCATGGTCTCAATAAGAACTTTAGAGCTCTTCAACATTCTTCTCCAAATTTTGGAGATGTAATGTGAAGAATATTTAGGGAAGTTGTTAGTGACCAGAACCCAATCCGGCGTTTCTCTGACGCCACCAGTTAGTGTCGAGATGACAATAATTGCAGTAATCAGACGAATCTCTTCTTCTTCGGTTATTGTTCCGTCAACGGCTCGTGCGTAGGCAGCGTTCAACTTAGGCGCCACTTCCACATCAGCTTTTTCACGGACTAAGCTCATACTGTCCAGGACACCATCAAAATCACTCGGCCAAGCGACGAGACGACGAGTACGAAACTTCTTCGGTCCTGGCCGTTTTTGCTTCTTCGATGAAGGTTGCCGGGACTTTACAGATATTCCCGCTTCGGCCATTTCGAAATCATCCGAATCGTCAAGTCCTTCGTAGGGAAAATCCTCTATTCCAAATGCCGCACTAGGATCCCACTTGAGCTTGATCATCTCAGCATCGAAAGACGATTCCATTGCATCCACGGTATGATTGATCCAAAGGTAGGCAGAGGCTTCTGTTCGGCTTGCGATAATCTTCTCTCCCGGACCTCGCTCCCACTGTGCTATCTTTTCGATGCCCTGGAGGCCTGGTGTTGTATCGTGGACTGCGGGGGGTTTCGACGCACCACTCGCCCTACCAACCCAGAAGCGCGCTGGAAGCGTAACCAGACCTGGGTTTGGGTACTTCGTAAAGTCGGAGAATGCTCTGGGCTTGAAAAAGAATAGCCTTTGGATCACATCCAAATCCTGGCCACCTCTTGCGGCTTTCCTAGTTACGCGCGGAGCAGCGTTAGTGGGTTCTAACGTGGCGTGGAAATCTGGATCATCCTCCTCGTTTAGAGAAGCACGTTTGATGTTTAAGATGAGCCGGCTCCGCTTCGGTCGTGGTTGGATGTGGTTGGCTTCTGGATCCTGCTCTGGCGTTGGCTGGTTATCTTCCATCGAGGATGTGGATGACTTTCTCTTCCGGTATGCTCGTTTCGGTCGAGAAGACTCGTCATCTGCCATTGGTATGACTGAGATCTTTGTCTTCTTCAGTTCCTTCCTTTCTCCATCTCCAGCATCTTTCCTTTTTAGATTTCTTGGTACTTTAGGCTTTCCTGTCCCCAACAGAACCTTTGAAGGTACAGCCGGCAGAAACTGCCTATTATTTTGATTGGGTATGATTACAGGGCGATGACCTTCTTCAATTCTCCTGATATAATATTCCAAATTAGGATTACCGTCCGCCCTGCGCTGGGGTCGAGTAAATATCGGAGTAGATCCATGCCCATAAGCTCTGGTCGTCCAACTACCATTCTCAGATTGCAAGTATGTGATGACTTCTGGAAGACGATATTTACGGTAGGCGGTTTTGGGTCGTTCCGGCTTTGGCTCACGGTGCGAAACTTGATCCCAAGCGCCGGAATTTGCATTCTGAAGGGTAGTTGGAGCGAAGTTCAACATCTTGTTCGCTGTCACAATCTTTCTTCTCTCTTTCTCTTCGAGAGGAAGTGGGCCACCTTTCCATGCTCGTGGCTTTGCCTTGGGCCGTCCGAAGAGAGATCTACCTCGGTTCAAGTTTCCGTCGGTTGTCTGCGAGCTGGGACTGGGGTCTGGACTACCTTCAGTATCGAATATCGCAGACTTTCTAGTCCGTAGGATACCACTCTTTCCCACCAGTTTGGTAATAGCGCGGTGACCTTTAGAGCTCGGCATCTCGCCATAGTAAGAGCTGTCATTATCGCTCTCTCCAAGCTCTCTCATATCATCGGACTGGATAGAAACTTCATCCTCGGAACCGTACTCGAACTCAGAGTCGCTGGAGTTATTGTCACGATAAACTTCCTCAGCATTGGAATGGCCTCGGCGCTTCCATGTAGATAAATTCAAAAATCCATCAACGTAATTCTCAAGTCTTTCCCGAACGGCAACGGAAGGCGCAAATCTCGAGGGTAAATAGTGTCCTGGATGAGCGAGCCTAATTAAAGCTTTGAGTTTTTCGATAGGAGACCTATCAAGCTCTGCAGTTGGAGTTGTGATGATGGTACACATGGGGGGCATATTATCATTCTCATGAACACAGAAAGTTATGGAGATGAGCCTCTGCTGTAATATTAGCTCGTCGAGCGCTTTTGTACAGAGCTTCGAAGTAGGAAGATCGACCGATCGTGGATGCTTTCCAAGCCAGAGTCCTACAAAAGTGATCCAGAGACTCTGCCCTCCTGGGAATATGCCGTAATTTCTGTTGACGAGATCGAGTATGATGTCCTTGCTTCGCTGGTGGCTGACCTGTTCTGAGGTGATAGGACCCTCGGTTCCGTTGACATTGCTGATACACTGCTCTACAAGAACATAGCAGCCAACGACTTCCTCCACGAGTTCTTGCAGGACGTTCTCCACTGCAATATGCTTGGTCTCCTGTTGTGGAGTTTCGTTGATAGCTTCATTGACAAGATTTTGCAGCAGAGCTTCCTCTGAAGTTGACAGCTGATCCCTTTTCCGAGGTTTTTTGGGTGCAACCGTTCTCGATATTTTAGAAGCTGATCTTGCCGTCTCGCCTGGGTTCACGAAGGCAACCTTTTCAGCCCACTCAAACACGGAATCATCGCTGTCATGGACAAAACTAGATGAATCTTCCTCTTCGCTGGCGCCTACTGCAGCGCCTTCTTGATCTTGTGGAAGATCATCTTCCCCCGAGTCAAATATTTTTGCTTTTTTACGAGCCGGCCGGGTTACGACCGCCTTCGACTGAGCCTTACGCTTGGCTACTCGTTTCGGTTTAGGAGGCTCGGTCGATGGAACAAAATTCGGATTGCAAGTAGTGTTCGATTTCTCCAAATGATACTTAATTCCTTCCCTATTCTTGAATCTCTTCGGGCAAGTGTCGCATTTGAAGGGTTTCACGACCTCAATATTTGGGACGACCCCTTGTTTGAGCAAATCCTGGGGATTCGTATTTGTCTGCGCAGCAAGGCATTTGATTCGAGCCGTCACGATGGCAGCTCGCATCACGTTCGCAGCTTGGTATGCAAATGCTGATTGACCAACAAAAAAGCGGCCCACAACTTGGTCGTCATTGTCGTCGCGGTAGTTGACTTGCAATTCCATCGGTCTGGATCCTTTCATCGACACGATTGGATCCTGCGAGACTTCCATCACTTGCAAGACAAGAATAGGATCTTCCCAAAATTCTTGTTCCAGCGACCAGAAAGTTAGTTGTATCTTGTCTTCCGATAGTAGCAGATTGCCAATAACATTGTTGTATGAAGCGAAAAGACGATTGGCAACATCTGGTATTTCGATGGCCTCAGCCTTCTCTGATAACCGTGATAATGCAGCCTCCATGGTTTCTATCTCAGCCAGTAGCTTAGGCTTGTATGAAGCGTCAGGCTCAGGCTGGATGGGCGGTTGTGGAACCATATGCTGATTGGGCTTCGTTGTCTTAATAAGCTGCTTAGATCTCTCTTCGGCGCCGCGCTTTCTCTTGTTGTTCAGCACAGGTGCATCTTGTGACTGAACAGCTTCAGGGGGAGTGTTTTGGTCGATTGGGTATCTGGGGGGGATACCCACCGGGGGGCCGTGGAATTGGGGTTGAAATTCCATTCCTTGTTGGTGTGGGTGAAAATTTCCATTCCAATCAGGTATATTGTGATACGATGGAGCATACATATTTTCCTGGATATTCCCTGGGTGAGGGACAACGTTCGGGAAGCCAGAATTTGACTCGGCGCTGACGAGGCTTGGAGGGAAGGCATGCATGGATGACTGCCCATGGTATGGCTGCGAGATGGGAGTAGGTATCAATTGCGAATTGTTACGCCTCTGGCTGGGGTTATGGCGCGAGTGAGATGAGTTGGCTGTTATTTCCGGTTGTGGTGTTTGCGGCAAGCGTCCAGCGATAACCGCAGGCCCGACTAGTCTGTGAACCTTTTCGGGTTCATGCATCTCTTGAACTAAGAGATTCTCCGGAACGGATTTCAGAGCAGCGGAGGCAGTTATCGGCTCGAAATCAGGGCGGACTTGCTGAGGGATGGCTTGAATAGTCTCAGCCGACGAGTAAGGAGACTTGTATGTCGCAGATCGGCTTGAACTAAACATATTCATCATGCTCATCATGCCATCCGGAGGCATACCGGTTGCTTGTTCGACGCTAGATCGCTGTGGCACGGGTTGTTGCGCATCATTGGCTCCATTGCAGTTTACAGCAGTTATAGGATGCGCGGGTGCCACGGCTTCAGCAGGTTGGTGAGTTGCGGTAGTCATCTTACGAGGACGACCACGTTTCCTCGGTGGTTCAGATCCCTTGATCGTGGTGTTCTGGGCCTTACGCTTCCTCGAGGAAGGGTCCCAGGGAAGGGCGATATTTTCCACCGTAATTGTGTCTGCAAGTTGAATAGCTTCAGCAGATAACGTCTTTTGTACTGGCTCTGGGTGAAGGGTGTGCTTCTCAGTAGGATTTGTGCTCAAGGGTTTCTGAACATCAACACCTGGCTGCTTTGACGTTGGTTCCAAGTGAGCAACATTCGTCTTTGGTGGGCGAGCTTCATCTTGAGACTCTGTCATCACAAGATTAGGGTGGGAAAAATTCATCTCCGCAGACTCAAGAGTTTCCAATTCCTCTTTTCTCTGACTGTAAGCCTCCTTCCACGACCCTTTCTTCTTTACAAGCCACAAGGGATCCGTAAGGCAAAGCGACTTGAAGACCGCAATCTTTCGCTTGATCTTTGCAGGTCTGCCACGTTTGGCCTTGGGCTGAATCGTGTGTTCGGGAAGTTGTGATATCTTTGATCTGGCAGATCCAGGAGGATCAATGTATACTCTGGCCAGCCCAGCCGCATACTGTCTGTCATTTTCTTCCTTCTCAACTTCCTCCTGGGTGACATGGTGAGCCTGGTGTGTCCATCTGCGGGCAGTTTTCCGTTGAGAGCCACTTCCCTTAGATGCTGGAGTCGAGGCTTGAGATTCAGCAGGTTGTACTGAAAGGCTTTCGGATTTTCGCCCAGCTGGACTGGGTTCGAGGTCTGCTTGAGTAGGAGAGGGGACATGTTGTTCGACTGATTGTAGGACGTAAGTTGATCTTGAGTTAAGATCCTGTGAAGACGTAGAGATTGAGTTGGTGGACGTGCCAACTGGGTGGATAGTAGAGCTTCCATTCAGAGCTGCTTTTTGCGTTTTGGGACAAATACTGATTTTCGTCGCTCCAAGTAGTGTGCCAGAGACGTCTGAATAGGCCAATGTCTTCAGGGCAGCCGCTCCATTGTCAAGGATGTGAACATCGTCTCGTGCAATGAGCGACTTCCAGATACTCTCCTTCGTAGGTGCATTAATTGGTGGCGCCGAGATCGAGGACAGGTAATCATTAGCGCCATCGAATAGGGTCGAGATAGATATTCCTAATTATTCTGGTCAGTGTCGAGATCATTGAATTATGAGTGGCCAGACATCATTCATAAAAGTATATGATCAGTAACAGCAAGACGTTATCCAATGGCGGGGCCATGATCACGTGGTTGGGTGAGGGGTTGAGTCGGCTGAACCATTTGCCCTTGACGAAAGTGAAATGATGAGCAAACATCCCCCACATGTGGTCTTGCAGGTGGCCAGCCACTCGACCACCGGCCAAAATGGGTCTCGCAGCACATCTGAACCGCAGAAGACCTTTCGATCGCTTCTTGAGATTACTTGACAGCTCAAAAAGAAGTCCAATAACGATGGTCGCAAAAAAAAGCAACTCACCTTTAATTCCTGCCAATGAGAGCTTCTCTAGCACCCAAGTGGTCATCTCTTCAATCGGTGGCTGCATGTTGAAATCGGTTCCTTGATCATTCTCGAAAAGATGAGATTGGCGATACTGATTTGGAGGGTTGGTTTGACGTTGAGGTTGAGGTTGTAATTGACTGAGCAGATGTTAGTTCTGTCTGTGTCTGAGAATCGAGTCGATTTTTTTGGCGTTTCCAGACGGAAAACAAATCACTGGGACATCTTAAGCGATCTAGCGCCGACAACCGAGCTTCGTATGCCTGAAAAACAAGGCTGAGAGGACCGCTTATTTAAGCCGGAGATAATGTCGGGCGCATCGCCCGGTCTGCATGGTGAATGAAATGGAACTTCATTCAATTTGACCCCACTTCTGAATTCACTCCGTTCCATGTCCATGTCAGCCTCAACGCCTCTTCCTCTTCAAAAGCTCCATCACTCACTGTTATGGCCGCCAGTCAAACTTCCTTGGTGAAGCCTAACGAGACCACTCCTCTGATCCATCAAGAAATACCTCAACAGCGGAAATATGGCAAATCGGTGCTGTACAGAGCTCTTATCTGTGGTTTTATGATCTCCTTATCATTTGGAGTGACCCAAGTCCCGTAGGCTGCTCATATCTTCCGTCTGTGCAATAAATTGACACTTTGTAGATTGATTTATGTCTTCCGCCTCATGACATGCGAGGCATACTTCGACAGCCATCCAGATGAATCCGCTCCAGGCCTTGACCGATGTAACAATCGAGACATCGAAGCCGGAACCTCACGAGCTGTCGCTCTACTTGGCGCCTCAACTACCCTATTTGGAGTGCTGAACCTCTTTGTCACTGGCTGGGCTATCAAGAAGTTCGGCGTCAAATCAGCACTCCTGATCTCCGTGTTCTGGCCCGCCGTTCGTCTGGCAGTCCAAAACATCGGCGTTGAAGCCGGAGGGGCCAGGGGAATATTGATCGTTCAATGCTCACAAATTATTACGATTCTGGGAGGACCAGCCGGATACCTTCTTTCTCTCAACTCCTATGTCTCAGAGATTGTTGAAAACAAGGAACGTACTGGGGCTCTCGGGAAGTTACAGGGGTTTTCCTTCATCGGAGCTTCAAGTGCATTTCTCGCAGGAGGTTTGATCAGCGACCATTTCGGCATCATCGCACCATTCCGAGTCACACTAGTTCTATTCTTGACGAGCTGTGTCTACATTATGGTTTCGTTGCCTTGGATTGCTCCCAACGAAGATGCCGCCCCACCATCGACAACTGGAATCAGTAAGTTCTTTGGACCATTGAAGATGTTCAGACCCCAAAAATGGGTTCGTCGAAATGGTAAGATTAAAACCGAATACGGGACTCTTTTACTTGGTATCGGAGTGTTTCTGGGTGTTCTAGCCACAGGCTATCAAGCTGTCTTACTGCAGATGTATGCAACCGACATCTTTGGATTTGGGACATCGGAAAATGGGTACCTGATATCTTTAAACACCTTTGTCCGAGGTCTCTTCCTGACTCTGATATTCCCACGGGTCATCTCAAGGGGTCGAGACTGGCTTGGTTCCCAAGGTAGTAAAAAGGAGCGGTCGGAAGAATTCGGAATCCCAGACCTGCCTCACGAGGTAAATGACTTTGCTGCAGTCGAGCCTTTGGACAACGAGCAAGAGCCAATCGAGCCTCCAAAGCCAACCGATGAAAAAGAGACCTTCGATTTTGATCTCTTATATGTGAGGTACAGTCTGCTCGCCGATGCGATACTCACTGGAGCTGCTTCGTTCGTCGTCAGAGGCTGGCAGATGTATTTGATAGCCTTTTTGCTTCCTCTGGCAGCGGGAACGGGATCTAGCGCCAAGGGGACCATACTGCAGATGTGCCCAGCTGGAGAACGGGCCGATGCCCTGAGTGCCATCACTCTTGTTGAGATGGTGGCAAGACTGATGACAAGTAAGTGCCTTAAAGGAAGAGGACCATGTGATATCGCTTGCTAACTCTTTTTCAGCAACGGTCTTTGGCCTCGTATTCGCTGCCCTTGCACAGGTCGGCTTGACATATCTTGTTTTTACGTGCAACGCTGTGAGTTGACTCTTGTTCTGTTCTACTCAACCATTGTTGACCATACGCAGGCCGTTGCATTATTAGGATTTTGTGTTCTATTGTTCTCTCGATTCCCACCAGACGGAAGCAAAAGGTTTGATGAAGAGGTACCAACTGAGGACGATACCAACGAAGCCGTCTAAAACCACATTTAGAAATATCCTGGGGTGGGTTATGAGGAGGCAGATATATGTATTTAGAGAAATTTTAGCCTGCTGGTATTCTTACCGGGTGGGAGCTAAGGGGCATATTACTACTGGATCCTTTCACATAGCCCTTTAGTCGTCTCCGGTTTAGCTGAGCACACAACAGGATAATGGATGAAACAAGATTACGATAAGAAAAGCATCAAAAGGGATGGGAAGAGGAGTCATGGATCAGGAGCGTGTTTGGATATTTCCCACAAATTAGACCAGACTCGAGGTCCAAATTGAATGAATAGACATAGATGGTATATAGAAGGTATCCACGCACATACTTGTTCTCACCACACTCTGCTCTGCGCTACAATTTGAATGGGAATTTATACACCGCCTTAGCTATAGCTATGCTTTCAATGCTCGTCATGAACCTCTGGTTCAGCTCTCCAACTCTGCTCTGAGTTGCCCAGTGCCGCCATCTTCATAATCCCAAGCATGAGCTCCGAACCTCAAACATCTCAATGTATCTGGTCACCGGTAGAACTCATCTCACTGCTACATCAAGAGGGTAGCTCCTTCTCCTGCCAGTGTGGCACTACAGCATAACCTGCAATTTTTCGGGGGCGGAGTTGATGTGTATTTTTTCAAAACGATACATCATCCGGGCTATCTTCGGTAGCAATGTGATCTGGAGGAGGTTGGGAAAGTTGATTATACTAGCATTTTCGTAAAACACCACTGTACAAGCCTGACGCTAGGTTCGTTAACTAGCCAGGTCACAATCTCTGCCACCCATAGAGTAACCGGAAATAACACCAGATTTGGTGCAAGGAAAGATAACTCTAGACCAAGCGGTCCTGCTTTCGACATTGGGAATCTATTTACCCACTGAGGTATCCCAAGAACCTGATCCTGGCGTGTGTAGCCGACTAACGAGTAAAGCCTATCGCCCAGGGTCCATAATATCGGGCCATGAACGAGATAGAATGCATATGCTATACGGCCAGCGTACTGGTTGAAACCAAGTTCGAAGAAAGCTTCTAACCAGGAGATATGTGGGATCGAGGATACTAGAAATGTCGCAGCCCAAAACAAATAAAACCACTTGTAATCGTAAAAAGCTTGTGGCTTAAGGAAGGAGAGGTAGTACCATCCAGGAGAATCCTGTAGCACCTTAATGTTGACATCTGCTGATGGAACGCCGCCGAGATATATGCCAATGAAAAAGAGGTTATAAAATACAAGCTTTTTATATGGCTGGAGCCGTAACAAGAACGTGGGTAGATCGTTCCTAGTAGCTAGCAAGTCCAGATCGCAGAGAAGCATACCTGACACGAATGCGGCACAGTACCAAGCATCTGAAACATATAGAAAGTACCAGAGGAGGCCTAGCTGATACATCAGGCGTGCGTTCCGTGTAAATCTCGAGAAGGCTAAGAGAGAGGTGTAGACAACGATCGAGGCCTTGAATTCCAGAGGAATAGACCAAAGGTGGCGATTGTAGCTAAATCGAAGCTTGTGGTCTGTGTTGAATATGAAACTAAACCCTTTAAATTCCGCGTACCAATTCCATAATTCGTCACTGTATTTGTTTTTCCGCGGCTGGGAGGTTTCGATCCCAAATGTATGCCACTCCGGGGCAGTCCAGATCCCTAACCCGTACCATGAGGTCACGTATAAGAAGGTTGTGAAAATCACAGGAAAGTAGAGTCGTGGCCATCGCCTCAAGAGCGCTGAGCCCAAATTCTCCCCTAGCTTGGCATATTCGCCGGCATGGAGCAAGGATAATGGTTTTATAGATAACACATAACCTGAGACCACAAAAAAGATGGCTACGGCGAAGTGGCCTCCAGTAAAGAAGATTCGAATTCCATGAAAGGTGGCGAAATGATAGGTTCCCTTGTAGCCCCAGGCATGCTCTAGAACATCATCTGTAACGAATATACTGTGCACCCATACTTGGTGATGCAAGCAGTAGACCAGCATTGCCGCAAATCCTTTCAGACCATTAAGATAAGCGGTACGCCCGAGGGCTTTATGATGGCCACCCAAATCGATTGTGGGTTGTGCAGATTTCAGGCGAAATAGCGGCAGGATTTTCATCTTTGACGTTGCTTCTTCACAACAATCACTATTTTTCAAAAAATCATCTTCAGTCAGTTACTATCTGTAGTAGGAAAATCTAGACAGAAAGATAGCTTGGGAGGTCAAACTAACAACACTAAAGCTGTACACGCTCCTTTCCGGTTCTTGGTGACATCTGTAAGCTATGCCAGGAGCGCAGGTAAGAGCGTGTCTTCTGGAAATATCGAGGAGTGAGCTTGTAGTGAAAGGGATGTTATGCAACAGTCCCTTAGATTGAGACCTCCCAATCGTGCATAAAGTAGAACAAAAGAGCGTGTGTGCTCGGAATTTCGGTGTTGCAGGTTACCTTCTACAGATGAACCGATTTGCAAGCAAAGTCGTTCCTTAGTGTTACGGTGTCATAGTAGGTGGGGTATTAATTGTAAAATCGAGCTAGATCTGTAATACTAGCTTGGTTGTTTGCCTATATTTTGCTTTATACATGCAATAAACAGGTCGTTCAAAGGTTACACTTTTCTCAATTTATGATATATACGGAGGAACAGCGGTGAAGTAAAGTAACAGCACTAGCAAGAGCACCTAGTTTTAACCGGATTTGGCAGAATCGCAGTGTTGTTTTGATCTGTACTTCCCAGGTAGGAAGAGTAAATAGTAAGCAGGGCATTGCCCTCGCTAGTGGTATTACTTTACTTCCCCACTGTATCTCCGTAGGTTAGGTTACTTACTGTATTGAAGCTCGAGCTGAGCTGTTGATCCTTACTGAGTGTAAGCGGTTAAGTATTGACATAGCGCTAGCATGGGATAGCCCCTGGCTCTGTGGAAAATTTGAAATTATGGAACATTTGGAATCATGTGGAATATTTGATGCTACAGTACCTAAGTAGTTGAAGTAGACCCATAGTCTTACAGAGCACTCTCAAATCACCCGCTCGGGTAACGGTAAGTGCGAATACCCCTGCCGAGCCCTCGTCTAAGTTATGCATGTAATACGAAAGCTTCCGTCCAATAATATATGCACATTCATTATTGCCCAAAAGAAGAATATTCTCCGAGCCTAAATACCCCCCCTGTTATCCTATCCGGACATTAGGGGTTTGGACTAAGAGGCTTGGAGCTTTACTTACAGGATTGACTTCGCAACAACCTTGATGCGTCACCTATTAGTGTACTTCCTATTGTGCTATCATCACGGAGCTGGTGGAGAACAATAAGCGATACACCAATGAAGAAGCAGACCAATCACGGAGACGCAATTTTGTTTCATGCTTAAAATGAGCGCCATATTTTCCCAGCTTACATAGACATCATCAGCATCAGATCTTTTGCTTCGTAGAGGGTACAGCTTTGAATTGTTACCTTGATAAATACTAATTTGCTCAAATCTTGACATCAAACCTCGACATATCAGATTGTGAATATGTCGGCTGCCCGTGAATTTCTGATTCCATTGATCTGTGGTCAGTTTGCGCTTAGCTTCAGTGATTCAAAGGTCTAATAATGACTATTCTAGGTGTGACTTGCAATGAATGGGGTACAGAAACCTGTAAACTTCAACACTACACCATAGTCTAATGAAACAATAGGGAAAATTGGATTAGACTCGCTTGTAGCCAAGCTTGCATCTAAAATGGCACCGAACAGCTTTACGCTTCACAAGGACACGCCATACGCTGAAGTACACCTTCCAATGAATTCCTAATAACACAGATCACTGATTTTGACATGATCTTAGTTATGGATGGGAACGCATAAATGCGTGCCGGCATGCGATCTACGAACCGGTCAAGTTCTTTCGGAACTGATTTCTTATAGTCAGGACCCCAACGGGGTTCAGCCTGGAAATCTTATGGAGGGTAACCTGCCATTTATTTTGAAAGTGCTTTCCATTGGAAAAGCTTTGTGTATCCAGGCTCATCCTGATAAGAGTCTTGCTGAGGAGCTTCACGCGAAAAACTCACATATTTATCCTGGTGAGGAATTACTTCCGTAAAATATGATTTTGACTCGTTAACCCCTTATCTAGACAATAATCACAAGCCAGAGATGGTCATTGCTTTGAGTGCCTTTGAAGCGTTCTGTGGATTTCGTCCTGCGGACGAGATACTATATCTTTTCAAGACAATTCCACCACTCACACATCTTCTGAACCGGTTATCTTTCAACCTCCAGTCCGCATTCGAATTCCCGGGGTACACGGAATAGAGAAAGCAAAAGAAACGCAAGAAATGACCACGAAGCAGCTATTTAAGACAATTTTACAAGCTGACACAACTATTACTGCGCCTGTGGTGGAGGAGTTAGTACAATGGGCAAGCCAGTCAGGACAGAGGCAGCGTGCAGATTATCTGTTGTCCAAGTGTGGTCGGGAACTACCAGGAGTTATCTCTGCTCTCAATGGACAATATCCGAAAGATATTGGGCTATTGTACTTGGTATTCTTTAATCACGTCGTTCTTGAACCTGGCCAAGCTATGTTCATTGATGCAGGTACCGTCCATGCTTACCTTAGTGGTGGTGAGTTGTGCATTCATGATTTTTCAAACACCAATGCATATGTACTTGGCTCTATAACTAACATGATATGTACATAGATGTGATCGAATGCATGGCGTGCTCTGCGAATGTTGTCAGAGCAGGGTTCACATCCAAAAATCAAGACGTTACAACGTTTTCCTCGATGATCACATATGACTTTACACAATCGAAGCAATTTCTTTTAGTGCCGAAGGATTACAAGAGATCGATTTTTAATGCAGTAGCGTCAGCATCAAATTCAACATGTGTTATCTATAATCCACCTGTTGAAGAATTTGGGGTAATCAAGACTGAACTAAAAGGCAAATTTGCAACAGTTACTTTCGAAGCAATACCTGGGCCAAGTATTCTGATTTGCGTGAACGGGGGAGGGCTAATTTCTGTTGATAGTGGAAGAGAAACCCTTGCTGTGGGAAAAGTCTTTTTCGTGTCCAGCAATGTCGCATACACTTTAGAAAGTTTGCAAGATGAATCGTGTATCATATTCACAGCATTATAACAGTTGTACAGCAGGAGTAAAGAATCTTGATATCGTTATTCTATAGAACTCGCTTAAACCGGATCTAGTCTTCAATGCTTGGCCAGTCGTAGGCGTTCTCAATAAGATGCCTTCAAAACTTGTTCGACGGTCTTCATCGTATCCTCAGGACCGTTAACTTTATGGCCGATGACTCTGGCGTCGGTATATATTTCAAAATCGTTGCCATCCTCACCAGTTTTGTCACCAAAAAAGTGAATTATTTTACCATCTGAGAATTCTTCTTTCCCTTCAAGCTGTTTCAGGCAGTACGTCTTATCCCATCCCCTGGGAAATATGTCGAAAGACGTTTGTCCACCAATGGAGTAGCTGGAAATGAATGATTTAATAGCAAATCTAGGAGAACTGAGAGCAGGCTTACCTTAGGCTGAATGACTGAAACTTTTCCTTCAAATCTTTAATGAACTGCCGTCGGACTTGGTGTTGTTCATCATATCTCTCGAATCTGGCCCGGTCTTCACAACTAGCACTCCTACTTATAGGAGAGACATTGATAGTACAACTCCGACAGTCTATGAATTCTCCACGTTTAAATGGAAGCTCAAGATCAGTAATATAGCGAAGTAAAAAGTCCACTAGCTCTTTATACTTTTCTTCTCCGAGCCACAGGACGAAAGAGTCTGAAGATATAGCCGACCAAGCCGATACGCTATAGTGCCGTTCTCTGGGAAGCAATAGTCAAACAGCGAGAGAACAGATATTGAACCAGATCCAAGCTGTCTTTGTTGTTCCTTTAAAGATGATCCACCGACAAATCCAATGGCAACCATCATTCGAAGGGACGAGAGCATTGACAATACTTCTAGGGATGCAACCTGGATGGAGTTAACAGTAGCTGAGAACTCGCGGCGAGAACATATACTTACCTCCCTAGGACCAGTCAATGTACCATCGACGTCGAAGAGGTATATTGTATTTCTCTTGGGTCGTTCCGTCAATGCCGGATAGTCTTCCATGATGACAGGGAAGTATAACTTGAATACTCTGCCGAGACTCTAACTTGAATTATGCTGCAAAAGCTACACGTAGCTCACTCAAGAACGTTAGAATACTGGAGGTCAAACGCGCAAATGAAAGAGAAAGGCTTCACATTCCAAATCCACAAAACTTGCATTAACTTCTCATTTCATGTCACCTCGCATGTGGTGAATTTCATCATCCTCTTCTTTTCCCCAAAGATAGACACCTTTCAGGCTATTATTCATTCCGCCTCCACCATCCTCGGTCAAGGCCCACTCCTGAAGACCTCCATCCTGGTCAAGATCGAAGACACGGTAGTCAGCATTTGCAATCTTCTTGTTGATCACACCAACTCGGAGGAATCCAGCGTGGGTAACAACGGCGATGACCTGTTCGGGCCTGCTCCGTAAAATGTCGACGCACCTTTGTCCACGTAAAAGAACAGACGACTTAGAAAAGGCATACTTTCCCGTCTTTGCGGGATAGGAAGGATCCACAGTCGTGAAATCAAAATGAAACTCTTCGGACAAGGTTCGCAAACATGTTCCCGTATCGCATGGCTTCTCTGTTATCTCTAGATGGCAAATCAGCTGATGAATATCTAGTAAAAGAGCTAGTTAAGGAACTAACCCTGCCACTCTGCATTTGGTAGGACCGGAACACCTTGCTCTATCAACCAGCTGAGCGCTATCTCCGCTGTCTGTAACGTCCTACGCATCGGACTCACTACAATCAACTCGATCTTACGAGCACTTGGGAGGCTATTTCGAAGCGACAATTGTAGGCTTTCACACTGTGTCTTCCCAAGTTCTGTTATGCTTGGGTCATGAAAGCTGGAGTCTAAAAAGGCTGAGGCGTTAAGAAGAAGTGAGAGCAGGCGAGGGAGTAGCACACCTTTCGCCACATTGTGTAGCGCTTGTGCATGCCTGATCAAAATGATTGTACGTGCCATCCTAGAGTTAGGCTGGTTGTCTGCAAGAATACGAGTAGTGGAAATTAAAATAACTGTTCAGTAGGCAATTTTTTCAGTAATATAGATATAATCAAGACCCTAAAACCTGGGGTTGATGATTCCAAATGTCATGTGATATACCCAAAGCCATCAGCCCTAAAATCGTCGAAAATGTAACGTCGCGATTGTCTTACTGTATGCCTAAAAAACAATATGCTCGGCTGCCGCATCCCGCTCTGACCAATCCAAACTTAGAAGATGACAGGGGATTCTAGTTTTTTTACCAGGCAAATTGGAGAGTTTTGCATCTAGCCGCACGCCAGCCGCTGACTGCGATTAGAATGACAGGTAGACCCGTCACTGTTTGGGGTTGGAACCGTCACCAATGGGCTGGGCACCGGGGGATGGATATCTGTATTGGCCATCCATCCGACGGCTGAGAAGAGGTAAGAATGACCTGGCCCAGGAGGGAGAAAACAACCAGCCCTTATCCTGTGCTGCCGCCGAGGCGTCCAAAAGAGAGGAGAGGTACCCCGGATCATTTTTTGCTCCCTAAACGGTAGGGTACTAGAATCTAGATGTGGAGTGCTCCAGGAGCCGATTCAGAAATGCAACGAACTGATTCGCTGGAATAACTACATCTTTACCAACCGGCGCTACAGGTTTTCGCGCATCAGGGGTTGTAACTGATCTGCATTCCATGCTGTGATATCAAACCCCAGTGATGGGCAAATGGAGCTCGCACTTCGGCGCAGTAATAACCGCGAGGGAAGATGCAAAACGTGCTCTTCGAAGAGCCGGAGATGAATTTCGGCGAAGTGAGCGACAATATGTGGGAGAATGGACCATGTTCTTGATGAGTCGGCATCGAGTATGGTCATCCTTCATTGCCACGGTTGACAGTGTCCATGCAAATCCTTCGAATTGCATATTGGCCACGCCGAATGTCATAATACAAGCGAAATTGATCTTAAGCTGTAAAGCAGTTTGTTAAGGTAGTTTGCTTGACCAAACCCGTGAATTGACATAGATGCATAGTAACATAGAGCTTCTTTTGAAAAATTAGCAGATTATGTAAAGTTGCTACCGATGTATACAAAAGGCAAAACGTTATTCAAAGGGGCAAGAGAATAGAGCAGAACTTTTGTTCTTAGATTGTGCTAAAAGCTTTCACATAACATCGCAAAATTCTAAGTTACTGACATAAGTTGCAAAAATGAAGTTTCATTAAATGCAACCCTTCGCTTACATACCCGCTTTTGCCACTAGCTATATGCAGTGTCTCGCCCCCAGGCATTCTATTCCTAATCTATCGCTGATCACCTGGATGTCTCGTTCTATCCAAAGTGCCTGTGAATCTGTGTTTACCCGCCCATTGTTGAATGAGCTCGAAATTTCGACAAGTGTGACTGCCCTGCGAGCTTGGATATACTTCTTTTGTTTCATTGTTCCATTTCCAGCTCTTAGGACTGATGTCTGCCGAACACATAAGAGATTGGCGTATTGAGTTGATACAGTGATCTTCTTCTCATTAGCGCTCCCTCAAACGGCACGATTCTGTCTTTCATAGCTTGCCTGTGTGCAGTTCTTCCTCTATCTGTTGGATATTTGTGAGGTTGTCCAGAAGGTGATACCTGTCAGGATAAATATATTTTCGTAAATAATTCTAAATCAAAATGTGTTGTCAGTATACTAATTTTCAGAAATAAACAAGAAAACTTGCCAAACAGTGTAGCTGATGGAAAACATCTAAGCCTACAAAGAATTTCTCCTTGTCTCCGGGTATCTGTAGACTTGGTGTCGTTAATTTGGCTGCCGAATCTTTGTCGATAACTGAGACTCCATAATCTGTAAAACGTGTCAGAAGATGACACTTTGACGACATGGAACCAAATTCAATCAAACCATTGTATAATGCATCCCAAGCTTCGTCAACAGCATCATCTGGAGGGCCCGAATAAGGACTGGGATTCACGATTCGGTCAAGTCCAAGACCACTATGAAAGGACACTGTTATATACTCCACAGACTCTCGTGCTGGTGCTATTTGAAAACGAGGTAGTAAGCGCGTGTCTGGCAGATAAAAGAAATACATACAATATACAGTCTCCAGATATCCACTTCTGATTCCACAATTCGTCAACTGGCCTGCTACTGATAGCAGAGTGAAGGTAGTTAGAAGTCCAAGGACGCCTATGGCAAGATATTTGACAGTACTTTTAAACCTATGATGAGGTCCTACTGATTGATGCCAGCTCGGAATTTGTTGTTCATGACAAGAACAGCTGCAGGTTTCGCTATCTTTTAGCAGCCCATCCATGGAGAGTCTGCCAGCACCCATTGTTCTTGATGATATCTTTGTTGGTGGAAGGTGAGACTAGAATGATGATTCAAGAGTCCTAGTATCTCAATAGACGTTCTTAGTTATGAACAGAACAGACATAGAAGTGGGAGGAGGATTCTTCTACGGGCCCCCCGCATAGGTCTGGCTTGAAAACGTTCTGATGAGCGAGGTAACATCAACCGGTTACGCTAGCGTTCATTGGTATGGACGGGAATTTAATTCCTGAACCACCTTAAATCTAAGACCTAGCAAGGTGTTTGCCAAGTGAATTGCTTACTGCATGAGAGCCGCTAATATACTGCAGAACTATTCCATAAGTAGTCAATAATCAGCTTTTCAATGGGAACGTACTAGCTCTGGTATTGCTTTACCCTTGACATTATTCAGAAGCCTTATTTCATTTCGTGTCAAGCGCTTATTATCAGCTCATGCATTGCGGAACTTTTTCCCTTTCTGGAGAGTAGGAATAACCTCGGAAATACGTAGTTGCTTTTACTTAGGAGAGTAAACTATCTATATAAGGACCAATACATCCTGTTTTGCAAGCCCGGTCTTGATGAGAACTCAATCGACAACAGTACCTCAAATACGACAATATAATATCCAATAGACTCTAAAGATGCATTTCTCTATGTACACCTTCGTCCTAGGACTTCTAGTTCTGCAAGGTTATGCATCACCTCTTCGGCCGCGTTCTGATTATACCTCAGAGTAAGAGCCACTCTTAATAAACAATGGGTTACAGACTTACAACTACTCTCTAGTACGGCTTTCGCTGAGTCTTGGTAAGATGGCAGTGTCATTCCTTCCAGTTATTGAAGCTAAAGAACTGCACAGTGCAGCTGAAATTGCTGAGGCGGCGGCGATTAAATTGGCCCGCGATGCTCTAGATGCATTGATGGTCTAGCTATTTCCAAAGGTTTCTGTGAGTCTTCATATCACTACTTTTACACCAGCTATATATGGAAGCTTATAATTCCCAGGTGGCTAAACTACCATCTACGGAGACATGTCTTGATGTGGTTTTCTTGATGGGGTTTCCCACATCTTTTTGTAAATGCAGAGGACCAATAGTCAGATGTAATTTTTAGTTTTCAATACAGCTGGCCCCTAATTATCCTCAGTCAAAGTGTCAAGAGATTTCCCGGTGAAAACCGTCTAGCCAAGTGTACAGAAATAATTTAATGAACTTAGCAATGTGCAGTTTCGTCGGTCTCTCAGTTGGCAACTTACTGCCCCATCTGCATTCGATGTCTGATTTTTCGCACCGCACACATACTCCAAGCCGACCGTCACATTTCACCTGTAATATCAGCCTAGCAATGCTTTAAGATCTAGCTTTGCAATCTTACCTTTCGAGAGCGACAGGTAAAGCATTCTTCCATCGTTGTATCAACGAGGGGTCTGAGATATCAGGAACATCCAAATGCTGGAATTTTGGATAGTAATGAAAGTGACATTCGCTGATACCCCAGTTCAAACCCAAGTCACCGTATTTGCAGACAATGCTGTCTGAGTGGTTACTTTATGAAGGAGCGCACAAGCTCAGAGAGAGCTCTGTGCGTAATACCTTAACTTCTGATATTGCGCCATAACTGGCTAATTCCGGTATTCCGGCACTAAATTTTTCAAGACTACAAGTTTTAGCTACCTTGTTTGATAGGTCTCATGAGTAGTGTAGGGAAGTAGCATGCAAGTCTTCGGAGCATCAAAATGCCATATTATAATATGTAGTTGCTTTGATGCCATTATAAGTAAGAAGATGGTAAGAACCAAGGAGGTGTTTTTGCGGCGTTGCCCAAGTCACGAGCTGATAACCGCTATCAGACACTCACTGCAAGCTCTACTCAGCCCATCAGAATATAGGAGGACACAGGATGCGCTCTCACAATAGTAATGCTTGATTTCATTTGTTTCCAGTTTGAGATGTTGTTGAAGATAGACACGAGACACTTACGATGCGCTCAAATAGCTTAATCCTGCAAAAGCTACAACTTCTGCACCAAATGAGCTAAGGGCGAAAGATGGGTTAGTACAAGGGATGGCTTTGCAAACTATCAGCAGCTTGCTCATAATGTTTGGGAGGGCAAGTTTGCGAGTACTTCACAACAGCGAGAGTCCAATCGCGCCATTACTATCTGGAAGATTGCATTTGGTATCATAATTTGAACTCCTGAACACCGAAGCCCTAGCTCATGTCGAGTAAGATAACTCCAACCTAGAACTTAATGCAGAGACGGTCAGCTTTAAGAAGAGACTGTAAGCAGCATTCTCAAAACCATGAATATCAGACAGACGACAACTCCTGCAATGGCCCTATCAATCCAAAGGGTTAATCCGTCAGTAGATCTCCTAATTTCTGCCGCTCTTTCTCGTATGGCGTGGGATTGTGGGATTGTCGTCGAGTTTCGTTGCTGAATATTCCGTGGAACTTCCGATCTCGCGGCTCCCTGATCATTGCCCGATGATATGGAACCTGTTGGTAGAGGCACCCCTTGCACCGGTCTGGCAGGAGGATATGCTGGCGGATCTGGGAGGACAGGAGTGGTCTGTACGAACCCCTCCGCCAATTCCGCTTCTTCGCCTAGATCCGTCGGCGCTGGTACCTTCTCAGCCTCCTTGTACTTCATAGTCAGTTCCTTCGGCACCTCTTGCTCCACCCGTGTACTACCCTCAGCATCTTCTCGAGCCTTCGCGGCTTCAGCCCGCTCATCAAGAATCTCTCGATTGCTCTGTGCACAAACCCCGCACTTCCAATTTGCGCTGGAATCTGCACATCTTCTCCGCTCGGCCTCGCTAGTATCCAATCCTCCGAGCTGTCCCTTTGCATCAGTCTCCATGAATGCCCTCAAAGCCACCAACGCCGTCCGAATTCCCCAAGCTGGTTGCCACGTCTCTTCATGATGTCCACTAATCGATAGACAGATCTCACGGTTCGTCTCAAAACGACCGGAGGGGGTAAGAAAGCGGAATGAAGGAGGGCGCAGCGGATATGCTGAGGGCAGCACTATCCGTCCGTGGTAAATACCGTCTGCAAACGCTGAGCTCGGCGGCCCGCGTAATGTGAAGTGCCATTCGAATATATCTTCGTCGGAGGCAGGGCAGGCATGGTAATCGGGGGACGGAGTAGAGGAGAGCTCTGCTGCTTCGCGAACTATGCGGACATTAGACAAATATTAATTCTCGGTGAGGGGAGCGTACGGATTCGTTTGACAGTTGGCGATTTCGTGTTAAGTTTTGATGCGGCCATTGTGGACAATCCAATGAAGAGACAGTATATGAATAGAACAGGAGGAGTACAAGACGATGAAAGGGCAGAGGTGCTATTTATTCAGGCGAACCATTTGAAGTGATCAGCTTGACGTTGAGAATGTGAGCTGCATCATCGATAAGCCGGATGTGGCTTGACACCCTGAATAATACCCGTAACGTGGTCCGAAACACTCGTCACGTGGGAAGGTATCTTTTCCTGAATCACTCTCTTCGTGGGGAAAGCGATCATAATGCTCATTATGTGGTGATATAACACATTCTGCTGGATACAGGGTATGACATGACATGGTACAAATCCTAAAACGCCCAAGATCTCTTGAATTGCTCAATCAACTCCCTCATCTTGACCATCCCAGCCTCTTACATCGTCCTTTTGCCTTGCTACGGTATTTCCTAGCAACGTGTTGGTGACAATTCCAACTTTATGTGGCCATCCGCCCGCTGCTTTGCGATCCGCCTTCCGATCTAAAGCCCGTTGCTCGGCCTTGTCCTCGTCACTGCTAATTTCATAGTCATCTTCATCGAGACCGTCCCTGGATCGTATAGTATGCATGGATAGAGCTCCCGAGCCAGACTCCTCATCCGCGTATCGATTCGGACTCCTTCCGAGAATTCTGTCCGCCTTGGATGTCGATCGAGTTGGGTACGCAACATAATGTCTTCCAGCTCCGTCCGAGGTTGGCACTGAAATCGACGGTACTGGGTCATCGCCTCCCCAGCCAGCATTTCGCTCTCTTGAACGTTGTTCTTCTCGTTCCCTTGCAATCCTATCTCTCGACTCGAGCCACTTCGGACTAGGCTCCCAGCTCCATCCATCTCCAGTTGTATTGCAGATCGGGAATGCCCAAAAAGCCTTTCGAGGTCCAAAAAGGTGTAGCAGGTTCTTCTTCCATCCCAGGTCGAATGCGCTTGGTAGTTTCTCCGAATCTTGCTCATCCAGATACTCTTCATACCTCTGTCTGGCGCGCATTCGTTCCATCGCATCGTAGTTATGGAACTGTCGTTGTTCTCCGTGCGCCATGGTATCTTGTTGTTGATGTGCAATGCGGGGAGATCCATTCTGTTGTGTGTCTCTTGGTTCCTGAACATAATCCCTCGAGTCACGTTGTTGTGGGATATGCTGACGCTGCATTGATTTCCTCAATGGGCTCAAATATCTTGTCTTCTCCAAGCATTCAATTGTCGTCTGCCCTCTCGATGCGAGCAGAATGTGCCATCCTGTAAATCCTGCCAACACCAACCCAATGATTCCAGATACGACGGCCAGCATCACATAATTGACTGGCATCAAGCTCTCTGTATATTCGCCTTCGTTCACTATTTCCCGCCAGACCCAAGTTGCAGAAACTCCAAGACAGACGAAGCAGAACAGAGTCGTATAAATCAGGAAGAGGAGGAACGCTTTGTAGTTATGAAGTCCGACGCACGTCGCTAGCCACGGGCAATGATGATCCATCTTCAGTACGCATTTTCGACATGTCGAGCAATGATGAGCTCGATCTGGTTTTCGTGCCTGGCATTTCTTGCAGAATCGTAGCTCGCCATTCGACTTAACTGTAAAGTTCGTCGCAACGGGAGGGGCATGTGTAGGGAGGGAGTTGTAGTCGTCATTCGTGTTCGTTGTTGTTCCAGGACTCGTAAAAACTGCGGTTGTGTATGACCAGTTGAGGAGGAGAAACAGTGCTATGCCGAGAAGTGAGGTGCCATTCCCTGGAGGGTGTTAGCAGGTTCGAGAGGTTTGTGGATGGCACATACCTATCCAGACACTTTTTGTCGCAAGAAAGCCAATGGTTGCTTCGACCCAGACAGCCCAGGAAGTGATTGAGTACACAAAGAATAGTGGGAAGTATGTGACGCCTATGCAGCAATATCGCTCGCACTTCCTGGCCCATTTGCGAGGCATTCTGGTTGGTGATCGTGAAGGACTCGGAGGAGCTAGAGTGGCCATCACTGTTATAAAAGCATGGTGTATCAGAGATGAGTCTGATGATGTTGAAGACGATGCTTTGGCACAGCCGAAAGCTTGTGAGGTTGGTGATGCTAAATATTCAGCTTTGTGAGGTGGTGATTTCAGGAGGCTGAGTCGCTGACGAAACATTTCGGGGGTTCAGATCATCCGAAGCGAGACCTTTGAATATCATGACACCCAAACAAGCAAGATATTTGGTGTCTGTATTTCTCTTTCTGATGTCTTCCCCATTTCTTACAATATCCCGAAGCCTACAGATATCAATTGTTTGATTCCTGACAGTCGTGGTTTGATTGAGAATTAGCGGATCATTGGGCGAGCTTTAGATTACAAACTTCGTGGGGTATTTTGTATCTTCATTCGCATGTACAAATTATCTCTTCTTCCTCAACCTCTCCTAAACTTTGGCCAGCTTGGGATATGGTTTTGGACAGATCTTTGTCATCACGCAACTACACCACCACGCACTGTTCGAGCAACTCATTCTCGGGTGTAATGGCAATGCGCCCAATGCCACAGTGTTTTGGCGCATCTTGGAGTCGACCGAGAGGTAGTGGACCTCTTCTTTTGATCAGGTATTTCTGCTTGCGAACAACCTATTCTATTATCGGGGTTTACTCTGCCTCAGACAATATTCTACCCGGTCAACAATGAGTTTTTTGCGTTGACGAGAACATCGAATCCGCCACAAGGGGCAGCATGTGAGCATAGGCGCAGAGTAGGTTAAGACAAGAAACCAAAGCTAACCACTCTTTAGTCTTGGCTCATGGCTGATACAGCTCACTTCCTTAACCAGCTCAAAGAAGTCGCGGCTTCGAGCAAAGAGGAAGGGAGGCCGGTTGAAATACATGGTTCCTCACGTGTCATTTCAGTCAATGCGGTACTTCCTGTGCAACGGATGTTGGGATACGGGCCAAAGGCGGTCTTTCAAGAACACGTAAATCTCTCACACCAGATACTCTACCAGAGATAATAGGGCAAGACACAGTGCATTTGGCTTCATCATCAAACGAGAAGCTGTGTTGCAAGATCCAGAATAGAGTCCTCTGGTGAAAGTGAGGGCTCAGTGGGTATGCGGTACTCGGCCGAGAGTCGTTCTGTATCTGACCACGCACAACGAGCTCCTCGACTTTGTTTGCACACACCAGCTGAAATCTGAGAACGCAAACACTCAATTCAAACCTAAGATGCCGCGTCATGGTACTGTAAAGTCCTCGCCAATACAGTCTAAAGCGTCTATTGATGCAAATACCGATATTGAAAATTTCATTATCATACGATTATATTACAGATCGGGAGCATAGCTACAATCTTTCCAGCCTCACGCTTTCAACGAGGCGTAATAGAATCAAAGATATCCAGCACGTCACGAGGGAAGAAATCCAAATCCCCAATGCCAAACCACGCCATGTCAATATCATGACTCGAGATCATGACACCGTCCGAAGGGTATAGTTCAGAACCAGGATTTGTCTGCGCAGGGGTTGTGGCATCTAGGTTGGTGGCATATGTTGTATGTACGTGCGGAGATTCTTGGTACGGGCGTTCTGAGAATCTAGTATGTCTATTGGGTGAGATACCGCTTGGAGGTCTCTCATGGTAAGCTGTAGATGGCATATTGAATTGGACGTGACCGAAGTTCGCTACATCGATTGCTTCTTTATGCGGATTAGGTTCCACAACCGGGTGGTACGTGGTCCGCTGCATCGTGTCCAAGGGAGGATATGGAAACGAATCATAGACATTCTCCAAAGACCCAGAAGTTAAGGCCACCTCGTCCCTACCATTTATTAAGGATGCTCCGGATGAGGTGTTTGGATATAGGAGGTTCAAATTGAAAGTAGGGCTGTTGACCGTGCCAGCGAGTGACCAGCCTATAGCTTGGGTGGGGTCTATGAAAGCGTCATCGGCATTTGCGTATTGATCATCCCCGTTCTCCGAAGGCATCAAGTGTGTAATCCCATTCGTTGCGTCGGTGGGGTTGCGAGGTTTTCGCTTCCAAGCCACAGCCAGAGATGGCGGAGGCCGAGTACTGTCCATCTCTTCGTCCGTGTAAAGAAGAGGGTCCCAGATACCTTCCGCCTTTTGTTTTAATGCTGTCAAGATGTATTTTATTCCGGTCCAGTAAGCTTCTTGTGACTGAAGCGCTTTATAGCACCTTTGATAATTGCGTATAGCTGCTGTGGCTAATAGCGTATGCTTTGCTGGGTTTGAAGTTCTATGATCAACCAGAGAAGGCGGAGTAGCAGCCCGAGACGCGGGCTGGGAAGATTTCAATCTTTCCATCTCCAGGAGAAAGCTACTTGCCGCAATATAGATAGGCTGTGAGGTGAACGGAGTGCCCGTGAAGCTTTTTGGGTCGATGAGCTCCGCGAAAGCTATGATATCCACGATGGTTTTGGCTGATGACATCGATACCTCACGGGAGTTCGGGAAGAGCTTCTCTATGTTTGTAAAGCCGTGTAATAATGTTGGTTGATGCACCAAAACAATGAGGGCATGGAACCTGCTCAGCAATTAACTCGCACTCTGTGAAGAATGCCTCAGAGACTCCGACACGTACCAGAAGTGTAGAAGTATGAAATTAGTGCCTTCGCCTGCTTTCACGTATTGCTGAAAGTTCGTAGCATTAAAATGTAAACTTGACGACAATGATTGATAGAAGACGGTTAGTCGAGTCTCAACAGCGGCTAGATTCTTGAAGGCGTCTGCAGTGAACTCGTCACCTATGCTGTTCAACAAGTCCGTGACTTTACCATAGAGGTGTACGATCCGTATCAACGCCGGGAATGGTTTCGGCCACTGGTCCCCATCAACACATCGAACAAGGGAAGGAAAAGGAATCTGGATATCCTTGTCTTGAAGTGTAACAGGCCTACCTGTTCCACTCGAGACGTATCTATCTGTCATCAATACAGCCCAGAATGTAAGTGTTCGCTCCACCTGGTCAGACTCCTGCTCTGGTTGGTTAGAAAGAGCATTATTTGCAGGAGCGTCGCTATCTCGTCTGATCTCCTTCACTTTCTGCAGACCTAGGTCTTGAGCCATGCGGATTGAGCATCCAAGTTGCATCCATAGTCCACTGTCGTGATTTCTCCCAAATTCATCATATGCCAATAACAAGCAGGTCTGGACACAAGAAATGGTCGGACACGGATATGACTCAACGACAGCAGCCCGGGCTCGGTGAGCAAAAACTTGGCCTATTTCAGCGTTCATGGCTACCCTGTTGGTAGAAGTTTCCGGCGACGAAATCATCAACGGCTCTGAACAGAATCTTTCTGATACTGCACAAATGGCATTCACTAACATCGGCTCGATCTGCTTTTTCTTGATGTCGTCGAAGAACTTTCGGCGTTGAAGAAAGGGGAAGTTACAGCCCAGATTATCGAAAAACCTCCCCACAAGGCGCAGAATCAACGGATCGATAACGAGTGCACAGTCCCGATCGTATACCGGGACATCCAGAAGCAATTGGCGCTCGGACGCGACTCGGAGTGAGTTGCCATCGGATGTTGTTCGGATGCTTCCATTGCTAGAACTTGGAGATGTTGCAGATACAGCGTCGATGCTAGGGGCGTGTTCTTTAACTTGAACCACCATTTGTTTATAGCCTGGAGCAATAGCCGTAGGCCCAAAGTAACGGAAATAAGGGACACGATGTTGACTTGTTCGGGGCTTGGGGTACTTAGTACTGGCATCTGGTGTGTCTGTTGTCTTTCCGTCAAGGGGTGAGAAGTCTAAGAAGGCTTCGCAGAAAGGTTCTGGCATCCTGTCACTTTGGTCTGGAAACAATTGCTCGTCCTCTAGTACTGACCGCGACCTTCCTGAGCATGATTCCTGGTCTGGTCCTAATGGCTCGTATATTGTACTCAACTGCAAGGTTCCATTAGGATGCTGATCCGGTCTACCGCCTGTTTCCTTGATCGAATTCCCTCCATTCGCACGTGACTGGACACCCACTTCTCCAGCTTCCGGATATCCTTGACATCTTCTTCCTCCGTCCGTGCAAGCCATACACTCCGGCCGTCTGCCATCGCATTTTGTCTTACGTTTACGGCAAGTTTCGCATCTGTAACGATATTCGAACGTCGACCGGTCAGCTGCTTGATGCTAGTTTACCTAAATAGATAACTCGGGCTACGGACTCCACGACTTACGCGATGTTGACCCTCCGTCTCTTGCTTGGGTGGAGACGATCATCGTAAGAGGTGACGAATTTGATACCATTGTACGGCGAACTAGCTGACGACGGCACTGCGGCGTGTATTAAGGTGCTCATGATCGAAACAAGATGGCGTCAGGCGATCGATGTTCGGAGCATCTTCCACAGCCACAAAGCCCGCCGTCTAATGCTGATAGTCTTATGCTGTGGTTATTTTGAAAGGGGTCGTTGGATTGTTCCTGGAGATGAAAACTTACTTGGATGCGTGGAAGGACATGGAGATAAACTAAATGGAGTGCCGACGATAGAAGTCTTCCTTAGACGATTATCGCGAAAGCGGAGGATTTAATCACGTGACTGTGGTACCTACGCTTGGGAAAGAACCCTGTCTCACTTTGTCAGAAACCTTACTTTTAAAAATAGATTTAGCTGCTAAAAGTTGAGGATATTGCTTGTTGTTGCGTACTATATGCTCTAGGAAGAGTCTTCATAGAAGCAGCTTCATACTGGTGCATGTATTGACAGTGCCTTTTATTTCTCGACAATACCAATAGCGGATGATAAGCCATGCGTGGGGACCCCGCAGAGCTACCGTACACCATGACATTTTGCCACGAACCGAGTAGCCGAATCCGGACAACAATTTGTTTTGAATGGTTTCTTTAATTTGTTGTCGAAGCTAACACCATACAGACCGTTTAGATATAATGCATCCTGCGCTATTGACCTTGAATTGGCTAACCTATCATTCAGAGATCAATAAAGTGAGAGTTTACTGCAGTGAAAAATCGATTTCCTGAAAGGAATCATAAACCCGTCACCTTTATCAACTAGAAGGTGCGAATCACTCTCTCTCTTTGACAAGATGCTACCAGTAGCCTGTCATTTTATGATACTGCCTCTTGAGCTGCAAGATGGATAGCTGAGGGACCTGTACGCCTAGAATACAGAGTATCTAAGACATCTTTATGACCAAGTCCAATATTCGTAGCTGTGTTTCCAGATCCCGACGGCCCAGGATCATTGAATGGTTCCACTTTACGGACTCGCTTTGAGACCTCTAAGATTGTACCTCCCTCGATAGACCCGGCTTGACAGCTGTCCTTCTCAATCAAATCCAGCATCACTTCAGCAACACTCTCTGGCGAGACCCAGTCATCCTCTTCCCCGACTGTCTTCAACTTTTCTGGATGCTCAGTCCACAGCGGCGTCTTGATAATGCCCGGTGCTACGGCTGTGACTCTCACACCCACAGCCTCCTCCAACAATGCCAAGCTGCGAACGAATCCGTTGATTCCATGTTTGCTAGCAATATATAGCGGCGTAAAGAGGTTCGCTCGCTGGCCTGCTATAGAGCTAATATGAACGACGCTTCCCTGTTTCCTTTCAGTCATGAAGTGCTGGAGCGCCAGTTGCGTAAGTCGTATAGGGTGGGTCAGGTTGATATCCAGCATTTTATACCGGCCACTTGCAGGAGTGTCGGTCGAGTCTTTGGAGCCTGGAGGATACCAGAAGTTGGAGAATGACTTGCGAGCAAGAACTCGTCAGCAAAATCGTAGCCCATCGACAAACCCCAGCTTGGACTACTGTCTCAGAAAATATTTCCTTTTGGAAACCACTTACTGGTTCATAGATTCCTGCGCCGGGACAGACTACATCAACACCGCCAAACTCGGTCGTTGCCGCCGCGAATGCTCCCTCTAGATCATCCCACTGCGTCACATCACACTTGCAGAACACAGCTCGAGATGCTGAGCGCCTGCTTGAGTACTCGTCGACGAGCTGTCTCGCTTCGGGACGCAAGGCCAGATCGGCAAATAGTACATTACAACCTCGTGAGAGAAGGAGGCGCGCAAAGGCTAGAGTGATTCCTGAGCCTGCTCCTGTTGCAATTGCGGTCTTTCCCCGCACCGCGAACGACATGATATCAAGGCGTCCCAGCTAACTTTTGGCTCGGTGTAAATCACAATGGAATGGAATCGATGCTTTGAACAGTAAAAAGCAGTAAAAAGAATTGAGAATTATTGTAAACCGTTCTGCGCGCGATCGACGTTGGGGGGAGAGCTCTACCTACCAACCAAGCCATACAGGAAGCTGTGCGGATCAGTCGATCCGACCACACTTAAGCTGCAATGATGCATAGTGACTAGTGAGAATATCTAATGGAAAGACTTGTGACAAGCAATGAGAGCATGGTAAGTGCCACTGAAACTTGCGATTTACATAGACAAGACAGGCTTTTTCTCATGATCACACGTTCACGCCCTACAGAAAGATGACGATCCGAACGCGTAACAGGAAATCCCGATCGGCTTCTAGCCTTTCTGGGGCTTCCCGATAGAGACGATAGGTAACCTTAACGGTTTTATCGTTAGCGAAATTTCGGGATATCACACCCGAAGAACGCAAACGTAGAGGATTGTTATAGTCTGTCTACGGAAGTATGAGCTATCCAGCTAATCAGCTATCATTGTATGCTGTCTAATCGCGAGGGGCTGTCTAACCTATCGAGGACCTCCGATGATTACTTGTTAAGCTAAGTATCGTACATTCGAAGTGTGGAGGTGCAATGCCGATAAAGCTTGTCCAAGTACTGTTGTGACGCACTTCTTTATTTGGAGATATGGTTTATGTTTACAAGACTCTGCCGCCTAATTTCTATCCACCACTGCTGTATATTCCCATCGAACTATTGGTTGACTGTGTCACTACAAGTCATCAGAATGCCTGGAAACACTGTTCTTTCACACGAGCGCGTCGAGACAGGTTCTTATTCGGTAACAACAGCTGAATTCCCAACTAGTTCAATCAACGACATAGTCAGCGCAAATGCAGACCAAGTAGCTGCAGAGTGGGCATCGTCTTTCTCCGTTGCAGTCGCAGCTCAGGACTTCGCAGAACTTTCGAATTTATTCCTCAGCGAATCGTACTGGCGCGATCATTTGTGTCTCTCCTGGGAATTCCACACGCTCAAGGGTCCGAAACAGATCATTGCGTTCTTCCTAGCTGCGAAAAATGGTTGTCGCCTCAAGACGCTTAAAGTCGATGACACGAACATACATCGAAAGCCTACAAAGACAGCCCTTGATTACGATGGCAAGGTCCCTGCTATTCAAGCTTTCTTAACCACTGAAAACGATATTGGTAGAGGTCTAGGTGTGGTTCGACTTGTGAAAAACAGTGGTAGATGGAAGGCCTACACTTTGTATACCTCAATGAGAGAACTAAGTGGCTATGAAGAACCTCTTATGTCACGCCGACCAGAGGGTGTAGAGCATGGTGGGAAGCCAGGGCGCTTGAACTGGAAAGACCGGCGTGCTATACAGGAGGAGTTTAAGGATACCGAGCCAGCGGTTCTTGTAGTTGGTAGGAACCAAGCCGAATCCTTTCACGAAAAGCAGTGATGGCTAAATATCACTATCAACAGGAGCTGGCCAAGCAGGCCTGACATCTGCAGCTCGTCTCAAAATGCTCGGAGTTGAAACACTGGTTGTAGATCGCGAAGATCGAGTTGGAGATAATTGGCGATTGCGGTATCATCAGCTGGTGTTGCACGACCCAGGTGTGTATTTCAAACCACTACAAAGCCCAGCATGAAAATGGTCGACTGATAAAAAGATAGTTTGGTATGATCACCTTCCGTATCTTTCATTTCCGGCGCACTGGCCAATCTTCACGCCCAAAGACAAACTTGGGGACTGGTTTGAGGGGTACGCGAAAGTTCTCGAGCTCGACGTATGGACTAAAACCACTCTCGTTAGCTCCTTGTGGAGTGATGAGAATCGACGCTGGACCGTGACTCTTGAGCGGGAGAACTCCCAGGGCATAGAAACTCGAGTCGTTCACCCGCGGCATATTGTCCAAGCCACCGGGCACTCTGGTGAGAAGAATTTGCCAAATATAAAGGGCATCGAAAGCTTCAAGGGCGTCCGACTTGCACATTCATCGCAGTTCTCGGGGGCTGATAAGATTCATGGACAAGGGAGAAAGGCCGTCATCGTTGGATGCTGCAATTCCGGCCACGACATTGCTCAGGATTTCTATGAGAATGGATATGACGTGACCATTGTGCAGCGCTCATCCACGTTCGTCGTGTCCGTGGATACCAACATCAAAATTGGATTGGCAGGTGTCTATGAGGAAGGAGGACCAGAAGTTGATGATGCCGACGCCCTGCTTATGAGCACTCCCAATCCCGTTCTGAAGAGAAGCAATATTGACGTTACGACGGAGATGCTTCGCCGAGATCACAAGCTTCACGAAGGACTAGCAAAAGCAGGGTTTAAGATTGATAAAGGACCCGACGACTCTGGGCTACTAATGAAGTACTTCCAGCGTGGCGGAGGCTATTACATTGACGTTGGCGCCTCGCAACTCATCATCGACGGAAAAGTAAAGATAAAGCAAGGACAAGAGATAATGGAGGTCAAAGAGCAATCCCTCTTGTTCTCCGATGGGACAGAGCTCCCGGCGGACGAAATAGTGTTTGCTACAGGGTATCAGAACATGCGCAGTACAGCTCGCAAGATCTTTGGCGATGAGTTGGCAGACCGCGTCGCTGATGTATGGGGTCTAGATCAAGAAGGTGAATTGAGAACTGCTTGGCGGAGCAGTGGACATCCTGGGTTCTGGTTTGCGGGTGGGAATTTGGCCTTGTGTAGATATTTCTCGAGATTTCTCGCACTGCAAATTAAGGGGCTTGAGGAGGGGATCTGGACACTAAAGGAGTAAGATTCGGGCGTGTAAACGTTTGCATACTTGGTGTGGCTAGCGATAGGTGCGATTGACTGGTTATTTCTCTTGGACTTGAGTTGGTCAGATCATAAATATATATAATTAGTACCGTAGATGAATGTAATTGTACTACGCCAACTTAGCATATTCTATCGTTCATCAACGTCGTCTACCAGAAACCACGATACATCCCGTTTATTGACTTCCATGATAGCCTGCATCATTCCTCCTTCAGTGGTTTGATATTTATGGAGGGTGATGTGAGCTGTGCTTTATTTACAAGAGTGGGCTTAACTCCATCGCGGACGCCCAAAGAGGAAATCCCGACAGGCCGTGCTGATCTACCCCAGGATCTCGACTAGTCTTCTCCGCACCGCTACAAACCCCAACCAGCATCTCCACTCTCCAGATTTTTACTCCCCTCAACCCGGATGCTTCTTTTCATTGGTCCCGGCAACAATTTGGACGAATGCATAAGATCTAGAAGTGCGGACTTCTTGTCAGAAATTATCATGTCGTGTTGGATCCATATCTCACCTTTCACATACTATTGTTTGCTCTTCTCACTCTCCGTTCCGACTGCTTAATTTTTCCTACAAACGCTAACGAGACTGTGTGTCTTATTGATATACGCCATGGAGCAAATTAAGAGATGGAATGTAGCTCATGTCTACAAGGAGAAGAAGCTGTTGATTGCGTATGGCTCCTCACTTTTTGAACACGCACATCAACTCTACTGACATTGTTTAGGATCAATTGTATTGCTAGCTTGTCCATCTTTTTCTTCGGGTCCGTGAACTTCCGTTCTTGTATATCCCACGATCTGCGAAAGGGTTGGCTAATAAGAATACAGTTACGACCAAGGAGTGATGGGTGGTGTTAATAACGCTAAAGGTAATGTGCATTTCTAAATGACAAATGCTGATCTCTAATCTTGGAAGCAGACTACATCTACCTGATGGGATTTGGCTATGTTGACGGTAATAATAATCCGGTAATAACGAACACATTGCTGCAAGGCGGTATCGTATGTTCTCCTATCCTCCGCAAAACGTCCTATCTCGCCTAACAATAAAGGTATCCGTATATTATCTTGGCACCACTGTCGGCTGTTTATTTGGAGGGTGGCTGGGCGACAAGATCGGCCGGATTCGTGCTCTTGCATTCGGAGCGGCATGGGCGATCTTTGGAGCATGCCTTCAATGCTCGGCCCAAAACCATGTCTGGATGATCTTCGCACGTCTGATCAATGGAGGTGGAACAGGTGCGCTCCAGTTCTCTATCGCCGTTATAACGATAAAGCACCTAACATCCCTTAGGAGTACTCAATGCTGTAACGCCTGTCTGGGCTACTGAAACGGCATCTCATAAATCCAGAGGGCAGTTCGTCGCCATAGAATTCACGTTGAATATTGGAGGTCGGTCTGGCTCTTTCTAAGATGTAACACAGCATTGTTGCTGACCTATTGTCGCAGGGGTATTCGTTGCTTATTGGCTTGAATTGTATGTGTCTCTCCCCCTTTAGATCTACATTCGCTGATGTCTCTCAGTGGCCTAAGTTTTATCGATGGAGGAGCTTCTCCGATTCGCTGGAGGTTTGCTATAGCCTTCCAGATAATCCCTCTGCTTGTACTTTTTATCGCAGTCTGGTGGTTTCCAGAGTCTCCTCGCTGGCTAGCAAAGGTTGGAAGAGATGAAGAAGCGTATGTCTTATTCTACCCTCGCACATTTGCTGCCGCTACTACCTACTGATAACAATTCAGGAGATACATACTTGGTAGGCTACGTGGAGAAGAAGGTGATGCGGCAGAGATTGAGTACCAAGGTATGCAATCCTAAGCCGTGAGGGCTTTCCATATCTAAGCTCTAACAGACATCAAACATATCGTGGAGCTTGAAAAGAGGACTACGCATGGAAATACATACTATGTAAGTTTCCTACGAAACGCCGGTTAGATTAGATACCGTACTCATGGAACAATATAGCACATGCTATTTGGAATTGGTTCGGGGTAAGTCATAAATGAAAAGAGAATTATTAAACGTCATGGACTGACTGACTATGTAGGGACCTCCATACCGCACGAAGAGTGCAGCTAGTGGTTTGGTTGACTATAATGCAGGAGTGGGTTGGCATTGGTACGTAGATTTGGTGTCTCAATAAGACATATACTAATTCAATAGCCGGTGTAACGATCTATGCTCCTACTATCTTCCGTAAGTGTGCTGTCCAGGACCAAAGATTCGTTCCTAATAAGGTTTTAGGCATTGCTGGTTTTGATGCATCGAAAAGCCAATGGATTTCAGGGCTAAATAACACCTTCTATATGGTTTGTATTCTTTATCTTTCAAATGTCCTCAAGACCATCCAGAACTAATTATGTTTAAAGCTAAGTACTTTGATATGTGTTTTCACGTTGGATAGAATTGGTAGACGGAAGACGCTATATTGGGGTGAGTTGTTGATCAATCCTACGTACCCTTAATTAGATAGTTTTGACGATGTGGCTGTTAAGGATCGGTCGGGCAAGGCATCTCTATGTTTCTTGCTGGCGGACGTAAGTTATTGTTCCGATCTCAACGTCTGATAAGATACTCACGAATTATACAGTAGCACGTCTGGGTCAAAATCATCCCGAAGGCTCCACAGTGGCTACCAGCGCTGGTAAAAATATACTATCTTCATAGTACGATCTAGTTGTATGCTAATAAGTTTGTAGGCGCTGCTTCCGCAAGCTTCATATTTATATTCACGTCTGTGTTCGGCGCGACCTGGCTTACCGTGCCTCTGCTGTACCCCGCGGAAATCTTTCCCTTGCAAGTACGGGCGAAAGGAAACGCCTGGGGTGTTCTCGGCTGGAGTATCGGCAATGGCTGGCTCGTAAGTGCATCCTACTCTGAACTATCTACATATTCCTGACAGGTTTATTTCAGACATTGCTCTGCCCCGTGATGTTTAGCGCCCTTGGTGAGAAGACTTTGTATATATTCGGCGCCTGCAACGTTCTCACGATCCCCATTATCTGGGCGCTCTACCCGGAGACCAATCACCGAACACTAGAAGAGATGGACCTTCTATTTGCATCTAAATCGATCTGGGTCTGGGATGCCGAGAAGAATTTCGCGCTGCTTCAGGAACAAAATCCCGAGTTGGTTCAGACTACCCACCGTGGGCATCACTACGAGATGGATCGCGCAATCAAGATTGATAGTCAAAAGCCTACTGTCGGTATCACAGGGGACGTGGCTGCAGTTTAGAAGTGGTCCTTGGGGCTAGGTAGATAAAGTCAGGATTATCGGATATAAACTGGGGACGACTCCTGTCTTAGATGCCGTATCAACAGACTCTCTGTAGGCTAGCCATGTTCCGAGCATGGTGTTTTGGGCGAAGATCACTTCGCAGTCTTCCTGGTGAAACTGAGGACTTCTGAGAGGTGGGTTCACTGTGCCTATCGAACATCGCTTCCTAGGATACAATGCCCATCGTAGTGGATACGTGGATTTAAGCTTTTGTAAGGCATGGATAGAGATAATAATATTCCAAAGTTTGTTCTGGTATTGTCGCAACATGTCGAAGGACAAGGAAATGATGCATGATGTTTTTGATTGTAGCACTATCACGTGTAAAACAGCGGAGCTTTGTCTTCCGTTTCGAGGTACCAGTTGAGTTTCCATGAATTGATTTAAATACTTCCCCTGGTGTGCAGTACCTGGATAGATTAGTATTGATGCACGAGCAAGTAGCAGTATAAGCTTCAGCACTTAAATTCAAAAACGGAATCATATTGGTAGGAGTCAAATTTGTGTGTACTGCAATGATTCCTTTAATGTAGACATAATTCGTCATGATTACCAGGACGCGGCGAAGCTCATGTCAGCGGTCGTTGGTGGGAAGGATAGATGTCTTAAACGGATCAGGAAATACTGACTATGAATATGTCAGAAATGGTCGACGCATGTACTAAATGTTGCATGAAGCAAAGGCAGTTGCTGACTGGCTCGGCCGCTCAGGGTTTTGAATTTGTGGGCTCAAGAGGGGAGATGGCTGTAGAAGTCACGCATTCAACTATTAATTAACCAACAAGGGGGGTAACAAGGAAAGACTATCAGAGCTAGACTCTGTTGAGACAGTTTCTTCAATTTGATCAGGTGGTAGGAACCTTCGTGGACTATTAAGCGAGGAACCAGCCTCATCATCAGGAAGTCCGCTACAAGAACGGTCCATAATACCACATCCACACAGCTAATCTACAACGCGAGAATGACCCAACCGTGGATGCAACCTCCTCTACCTGCTTCAGCTTCGACGCTTGAGGTCGAAGCACACTTGAAGAAGCAGTATTTGGAAATGCTCCGGTTGTTCCCGTCAAAACCTCAACAGCGTGACTTGGAAACACTTCCAATATACGAAATACTGCAACAGTCTACAGAGATGACGGAGCTACTCAAACGCATCCAACAATACGCTGAGCTCGAAAATAAGCTTAAAGACGCTGCGAGAGAATGGACGATATGGGCTCCAACAAACCAGGCGTTTTCGGATCAGATCACCAATACCGAGAACACATCTGACGAGACTTGGAGAGCAATTCTCGAATACCACATATCGCCTCATGCTCTTCCTGTCAGACGTCTCTTACAAATGGGCAATATGCCAACTTTGCTACAACCTCCACAACTTAATGGCGAACAACGCCTACGGCTCCGCCCTACCCTTCATGGAATACAAGCGGACTTTGATACATTTGTCACCCACAGTGATATAATGGCAAGCAATGGTGTCATTCACATTGTTGACAATGTGTTATTACCGCCACTGTTCATGATACAGCGGGTTACATCTCTGCCTCCTGTCGACTTCAGTCTCATCCAACGCGCGATACATACCACCGGGTTTGCTGCAAATGTTAACGATACTATTGGAGGCACTTTATTTCTCCCAACGAATGCTGCTTTCGAACAGCTCGGTGCCGAGACCAACCATTTTCTGTTCGAGACCAAAGAAGGTATCCCGCATTTACGAGCCATCCTTCAGCTACACTTCGCACCAGCGCAAACTCTGTACTCGAGTGCCTTATACAGAGTTCGAGAGTCGTCTACTATGCAGCCTAACGCTGTTTCTGTTACCTCAACGGCAACCCAGAAGGAGAACCCCCTAGATCGGCTAAGGAAAGGCACGATAACGTTTCCCCTCTCCAAACTACTTGAAGGACATAGTCTGCGTGTCAGGATCTCCAGATATGGAAGCACCATGTCCATGTTCGTTAATGAATGGACGCACATAACAACACAAGATTATATTGCCCGCAACGGTGTGGTACATGTGGTTAGCGGAGTCATACTTCCAGTGGCTGAGAAGCCAAAAATAATTATTTAAAAAAATTCAGGTGATTTACTTATTTACTTATGTTAAACACGGTTAAGTTTAAAACACCTTTTGCATCAAAACTTTTACGTTTTTTAGAAAATATATACAAAAAAAAAATAGAATTAAATATAGTTAATCTTAATAAAATACATTTAAATAGTGATATTTATACTCAAGTTGTTTCTTTAAAATTAAGAAATAGAGATAATAAATTGTTTAGAGTTTTAAGATCATCTTTAAATAAAGTTAATTTACCTAATGTAAGTAGAATGACTGAAAGACAAAATAAAAGTAACAGAGATGAATATCTAATTAATAAAATAAGAAACACATATGTAAATTCTATGTTTAATAATATTGATGTAGACCCACTAAATAGTTTACTTCTAAGTTTTTTTTCTAATGTTGATAATTTAAAGATAGACATTAATAATAGATCATCTATTGTAAAACATCCTATTACACTATATAAATATATAATTAGATCATTAAAACATTTAAAATTGGCTGGTATTAGAGTAGAAGCTAAAGGTAGATTAACAAGAAGGTTTACTGCGTCTAGATCTGTATTTAAAGTGAGATGAAAAGGAGGTTTAAAAAACGTAGATTCTTCATTTAAAGGGTTATCTGCTATAATGTTAAGAGGTGATCGTAAATCTAATGTGCAATACTCTCTTGGTTATGTCGGGTAGGAAGGCGACTGCAAAACAAGGGTTAGCTAGATTTGGATGAGTTGGCCAATTGTACTCTATTTAGCACCATATCGAGCATATGCAACCTGAAGTTTACTTTTTGCAGTGATTTTCAGTTGGATCCTGTACCGACGGAATGGACGGCGTTTATACTAAACAGGAAGCTGAACTCACACACTGCATTGTTGGGACGAGAGTAGCAAATTGCATATGCACTTCAACTTTATGATGCCCTACCCTGAGTCATCGACTGTAAGAGTCTGACCAACATCATGCTATCAGCGACAAGGTGGAGCCGGAAATGTGAGGCAGTGCATCCGTATGTGTAGCTAAACTTTGCTAGTCGGGGAAGCGGTTCATTCTAAGTTTCGAAGGAGCCAAACGATCATACTAATTATCTGTGACTAATTATCTGTGACTAATTATCTGTGTCTGTTTTTACAAGTGTTCCGCCGCCAACGTGTCCTAGGGGTCCCCAACTTCGCTGACGCAAATGACTTAGTACGGCAATAGGACTGCCTTTCTAGAGCCATGTGGGCGAGGCCATCTTGGGGACACGGTATGCAATCAGACAGATAAAGTACAGTATATTGGCGGCAATTCCGCATAGGCCTTGGACTGAGCCCGATTTGCGTTTGTGTGCATTCTGCACTACCAGAATAACGCCGCGCTGCATGTCATCTAATAAGTCATTATTGGTGGCGAGGATGATCTGAACCAACATGAGGTCAGTGCTCTCTGGAGTACATACAACCAATCGGCTTGCTAATACAATACCCTAGCTCCCAACACCTACGGAGATACCAGCTAGTATCGGTAGTAACTGTAACGCCACATTTCTATGCAAAATTACCAACACAGAGGCTCCTCACAGATCAAGTTTGTCTCAGTAGCATGCTGGGGTTCTATGGTGTTATCTTACTTGAACGATGCTTTTCTGCAGCAATCCCCTTCCTTTTCACCTGCATACCGCTGCCACCTAACCGGCTTAATGTTGCTCTGCACATGAGGCAGCTTGAAGAATAGAGATATCGAGGCCGAATACCCTATCTATCAAGGACTGTAAAATATCTTGCCTTCCCAAGCCTATTCCTCTATTCAAGCCTCTACTCCAATACTGAATGTTTTTCGCCAAAGCTTGGCTTTGGCCATCTGCAATATGAGGGACAGTCTTCTGGGTATTGAAGACATCAATGATCGGAGGAAAATTCAAAACCGCCTCTCCCGACGCAAACGCCATAAGCTTATTCCCAAAGTCTCTTCTATATTAGAAGCAAGAATTCTATGCACTTGAATGAGAGTTTAGCAATACACTTCTGTCTATCTCTTGTCGCTTGGGTGTATGAGTCCTAACTCTCGATCACAGGGGAGATGCTAAGGAAACAGAAGCCAATGGCGGACAAGAACCGAGCTTTGAGATCTCCCACGCAGCTGTCCCCGTGTGTGTCACCATCCACCCAAGCTTGGGCAGAACAGGCACCATCCAGTACGATTCAAGGCAATGAACCGTCTAGAAGCACTCTAAGTACTCTAGACCATACCGCTGTCTCTTTGTGTTGTGACCCATCTCATCAATACTTGGGTCCTAGCCAGAGCGCGCAACGACAATGGTACAATCATCAGCCAGTCAGTGAAAATGGCTTTCATACTCGATCTAGCCTTCCTAGAGATTCTATGGCACCGATGTCACATAATGGGAACTTCAATACGGCCAGTCACGATGTCCCAAATCATTTCCGGTCTCCGAGCTTTGACGTGTGTTTCACGTTTCCCTTCGATGATACATCGTACATACCCCCGAACCCACCAGTGGTAATGGGATACACGTGAGACTGCAATCAATGGTATCAGTCGGGGCACGGAGAAAAGCCGGTTAGACACCATAGAGCTGGTACGATCCCCAAGAAGAGCTCCGAGGAGCGCTGGGCTGGCAGACATGTGCCAGCAAGACCAAACCAAGACTGCGAATAACAACGAGCCCAAGAGCGCTCAGGGCACCAAGAAGTCCAAGCCGGAGCCTTTGCCAGACCATCCTCATATGCGATCGTCTCTTATACAGCAGCAGGTCCTGCAACCTAGCAAAAGGGACGAGTCGCAAACTCCTTCTCAAGAAAGCCGGTCAGCTACCGCCTTGAAAACTAAAGCAACCCATATGATTGATCAGCTTACTACAATTTATGCTTTTGGAGTCAAAATGGAGATCCTTGATGGGGATATAGAAGTATCAGAGTTACTAGAAATATTGCGAGCTCGCTTTTTGGCTTTAACCGTAAAAGCAGATGAAACCTTATATACCTCTATACTTGACTCAAGTATAATAACAAAGTAAGCTTGCGCTATATTAGTAACTGGCTCAACTCTCTGAGCTACCTCATGACTTCTCAATAGTTCGGCGCCAGGCTTTTTGCTATCTGGCATTAGACTAGTAAGCAAAAAGTGTTATAAACGCGTTGGAATGTGTCGTCGAATATACAATAAGCAGCACTGGGAATACAGTCGTATAGTGAAAATATATAAAAGGAAAAATAAAATGATCTCCAAAATGATTATTAAAACTATTATATAGGGACTACCATTAGTAAAACAATTACCCGAAGACTAGGAGTAAGCAAGGAGACTAGCGGTGGTTTTTGGTAGGGTTTGGAAGCGCTGAAACTGGGCTGGGCGGGACCTACCTCGTAAGTGCTATTGGAAGGGACATAGTCGCCGATACTTTGTTCCGAGAAAAGTTTGGACGAGGATTCATCTAGAGAACATACTGGAGATCGAGATGTCCTCCAAAAATGAGTGCTCGAAACCCATGTTGCCAAAACTTAAACTTGCCCCCCCAGAAAACATCTCATACTCGGACTAGAGCACATGCTGCCTAGGCTTATAGGGTCAGAACTAACATGTGATGGCCCGAGAATGATGGCAATACCGACATTCTGATCGAGTATTGCCATTCTGAAACCGAGTTCAGATTTCCTAGGATGATTGGAATTAGGGTATGACTGTGAATGTACTACTACCAGTAGGCTCACTTACGACCATGGAATCGTAAGGGTTTGTTCTTTACATGTGGAGATACCATTTGCTGCGTTCTCGCCATCTACCTTGATCGTGTCGTCCTCCGATTCGTTCTCGGATTTGGTGTAACATGTCTCCCACCACCGAGTAGGATACGCCCGGGTCATTGAGATGAACAATTGCGAAGTGGCAACCACTGGGAGGCTGCCATTTGAGGCTCTTTCAAGTACGTTGGGTAGCAGTGCTGTCGGCGGGCAGCCACCCTAAGCCCAACATGCTGTCAAAGATCGCTCAGGCTGAAACCTGAAAAGTTAAATGGTGCCATACAGCCCAACATGACCATCGAACAGGAAGAAATCAGGCTATACAGAACGTGTTACCCCGCACGAAGTTGACGTCTCGTGATTTTGAACTACCATATGCCGTTGGAAAGCGCTTTCGAATTTATTTTCTTCTCGTGCCAGTTCCGCTTTAATTGGTCGATGGACGTGAGAAGCTGCTACTGCCCGCGAACAACACAGATTACGAGGAGTACTGCGGTTGGATAGGATCGTCGGGTAGACTCGAGAGCCTCAAAATCCCCCCACGGGAAATAGCAGGCTTTCAAGCCACAGTACTTCAGTGGTCGCCGAAGGCGAGGTTGATAACGAGATTATTAGGCACCTCACAGTCATGTTGACACGCATCATGCGGAAGACTGCAATTGGAAAAGCTACTCCAGAGGCGGACTGAACGGCTCTGGGAATTGAGAGTTGAAGAGGCTGCCGCGTTGAAAGAACTTTCTTTGGTCAAGCAGAGCCGCAACGTTCGAACCTGGGGCATTTAGGCTGGTTATAAGAAGGGTTTGATCGCCTCGACCGCCCCGGACGCTAGAAACACATTGGTAGCCAATCCTCAAGACCTTAATCTTCGAGTCCTGCGCCCTGCAGCCAATCGAAAGGATAGAAAGCATGGCCTCCAGCAGAAGCGACAGATCGCAAGAAATCTTTGTTGCCGTCCTTGGCCTCACAGGCTCTGGGAAAAGCACATTTATCAATACTTGCGCTGGCAGACGAATTGCTGAGGCCGGAAGCCGCCTCAGTTCCGTGACACAAGATCCTAAAGTCTACGAGATTCAGTATCGCGGATGGACTGTCAATCTGATCGACACACCTGGCTTCGATGACACAGAAATTAATGACGTGGACCGTTTACAGCAGCTTTCGTTTCTTCTTACGCAGCTGTACAACCAGGAGATAAAACTCACGGGTATTATCTACATACACGACATTCGCCGTGAGCGAATCAGCGGCACCGCGAAGAAGAACATTCGCATCATCGAGAAGTTGACAGGCGCGCCGAGCTACAGCGGCGTCACAGTCGCGACCAACTTCTGGGACCCATTGCCTGCACGAGGTGTAGAGCACGAAGAGGAGCTCAAAAGAGAGGATATGTTCTTTGGTCAAATGATCAAGGGCGGTGCACACTTCACGCGCCTATACATGGATCAGGATCCGTGTCTCAGATTGCTCGACAGCATCATGGCCAATTCGCCCATTGCGATCATGCAGATTCAGCGCGAGCTAATCCTCGAGCGCATGCCTTTCATAGATACTGCTGCCGGACAGGAAGTCTTCGAAGCTGTGCTTCGAGCCTCCAAACACAATCAAGAGGAGATACAGCAGCTTAAGGCTCTCCTTAATCAAACTCTAATTGACTTCGAGAAAAGCAAGAAAGGCAAAAGTCTACTTGGAAGATTTTGGGGGTGGCTCACAGGGCGTGATGGATGTTCTGTTATGTGACTCAGAATGCTTGTCAGAATGCTTCTCCTTGAAGAATACTGTTCTTAGCTTTAATACCAGATAACCTCGCGCCTCAGCGACATTTCCTTTCAATATAGCCTTAACATCAAATTCAGAATCTAATGTTTGATCTAACCTAGAGAAGGCAGATTTGAATGTGAAATGGATGACATATCCGGAACCTTGAACTACGTAACACGATGCAAAACGCTGACGTGCTAGAATTGGTAAAGATAGGAAGATTATTGAAAAATACAGAGTCTGGCTTTGATGAAGATGCCCGACATTGATCAGAGCCCGGGCCACAAGGTCAGCTTGGTCAACTCGGTAGGAGCGCCCGACTGCCTAGGTTTCACGGCACAAGGGGGCCCGCAAGCGAGTCGACCATTAGTAAAGTCTCAATGATATAATCAATTCAAACTCAGGAAATTTTGTAAAGGACAGCCAGTTTTAGTAGTACCCCAAAGACCTTCATTGATCTATGGCTTTTGCAATTCGGTAAAGTCTAAAAGACTTGGACTTCTGCTACCGTGGCTCCAATTTCTTTGTCTATGCCTTGTGTACCCCATATGACTAGCTTAACGAACCTTGCCTGCACATGATTCTCCAAGGTAACCGAGGTCCTGTTCCCTTCAATGAGTCTTACCTCATGTACCCTATCGTGCTCGTAGGGTGCGGAGATATCAATGTCTTCTAGCTCAAGAACCTTCCGGTATCGTCCTGCCTTGTCCCTTTCAGCTACCTCAATATAGAGACCGACTGCCGGCACCGCACCCCACAGTATTTGAACTGTGTGGAATTTTGCTGCTTGAACCCCAAGATCTATTACGAGTTCCGAAGTACGGCTAGCGTCATCTGGCTGCCAATATGTCGATGGAGATCCATCAACAGCACTCAGCGGAAAATTTCCCAGCGTCCATGGATCATCAGCAGATACTGGATGACATAGCGCAATGTTACCGTTTCTGTTCAAATCTGGACGACGTGTAGGAACTTCCAGGGTCTCACCGGGTGACGAGAGATAGTCTCCGGCCCCCGGTTTCCCTGGTGGGATGTGCACAGTTATAGGGGAGGCACGTCGCCACCAAGAGCTTCCGACTCGCTGAGTGATCTTGGTGGTCTCAAGCCCGATGTCTATATCAAATACAGCGCCCTGCCACTTTATTCCTGACACCTGAACGCCACCCTCGTTGAAGTGAGGAGGTAAACTTGGGTCGAGATAGAATACGTCCGCACGAGCGCGCATACCGGTCAAGCCATGGGTGAAGATCTGCAAGAAGCCACCGTAGCCCGTAACGAAAGGAAAGGCGGGCTCGTCGTTAAAGGGATTGTCGTCAAGCCGAAGTTCGCTGAACTGATAAAATGGGGCACGATGATAAGGTTGCCAGCTGTGTTCCAGGTAGGTATATGCGGCACATCCACTTGATTGAAGCTGTGATTCAATGATTGCGTGAGCGGACCAAGTCATTTGGGGACCATTGGGATTATTGCGTGGTGTATACTAGAATAGAAATAAGCAAAAGATTGCATAGACATACTTGACACGAAGATACTCACGTAGTCTAAGTTATTCCTGGCAAGTTGGTCATTCATTCCATACTCGAGCGGGTAAATAAGCAAGACCACGTCAGCCTGCTTGATGATAATATCCCCCTTCATTTCATTGAACTCTACAATTACGTCCTGGTCGTTGTTCATGGGAATTACGATCCCGTCAGCAATCTCCTTCCAGGTGCTCGGTATGGCAATGCCGAGAACCTTCGCGGCAGCTGGTGCCCATGTGCCGAGCAGCAACTTTATTTGGACATTGGTATAAGCGCCATTGTCGATCATATACTTGTCCTCGTCCTAAATCTCTTCAGTATATATTAATGTATCGATCTAGCAATAGGGATTCCTACGGGATCAGCCAGCCAAAATGTCCAGAATTTATTCTCAGTCATTTTGAGAGACCATTGAACATAGCTTTCGAAGAATTGGGCTGCGTGGAGGATAATTGGCCAGCCTTTGTACCGAAGCCACTCTTGATCTTTGTTCTGTAAATAATAATGCCAATGTGCCAAAGCGATGTCTGCATTCAAGTGATATTGGTAACCTGCACAAAGTCCTGATTTTGTGAGTCTGTCTGTTCTTGTGAGTCTTTTCATGAAAAACTTACCATTTCCAGTGCATTTCCCAGTTCGCGCGCTTGTCCATGGATACATAGCGCCTGAAAAGCTGGTCAGTCCGTTGGCTTCAGAGTTTGCCTCCGCTTGATCATGTAGTCGGTAGCGGTAGTTATTGATATTTAACGCAAGGTTTGGGTGGAGCGCTAGAAGACCCGGAGCGACCCAGGTGTCCGCATCCCAGAAGACATAGCCGCCGTAACTATCACTACTCAGTCCACTTGGGCTGACAGAGTTATCGCCAAGTCCTTGGCCCTCTCTTCCAGAACGAATATTAGCTAACAAGTGATAGAGAGAGGCCCGGGCCATTTGCTGAATTTCTGGATGACTTGGGACGTTAATGTCTACGCCTTCCCAGAGTGTTTGCCAGGCAGCGCGATGGCTTGTGACTAGACTCTCCCATGACATCCTACGAGCTTTAAGTGCTGTATCCATTGCTATACTCTTGGCTGACTCAGTAAATGCATCTGTGGATGCTATGCCGACATATTTATAAACAGTCACTGGACTTCCCGCTGTCAATGTTACATTCCAGCTCTGTGCTGCTGTTGATGCATTTTGCGACACGTCAAACGGTGAGGAAATAAGACGCTGCACGGTTCCTCCATTTCTTACCACAATTCTCACTGTAGAGTACTCGAAGGCCGCTGTATAACTCAGACCTTTCGGCTGCACACTCGTCCATATCATGTCTTGGGCGGATTCCTCGCCTTTTTCAAGAAAATCGGTCCGAGTACTACCAGCGCCATCAAGTAGGTCGGTGAGCACCACGTTAGAATGATCGCTCGCGACCAGATCTAAGCGCACAAGACCTAGGTTTATGTGTTTTTGGTGCGCCAGAACTGTGTAGTTTAGTTGAAGAGACGGTCCCTCTCGATCAGGAAGCCAAGTTACATTCGTTTGCACAACGCCGTCGCGGAGGGACATTGATTGTGCATAACTCCTCACTGTCGACTTCTCCACTCCGGGTTCAAAGCTTTGCCCGGTAGATGTGGTGACAATCAGACCGGTCCAGTCCGGAATGCCACTGATGACCGACTCGCCTGCACGCTCAAGGCTCGGCTCGTGTATAATACGGTTCGTGCGATTTTGTAGATTCCAGAAACCCGCAATGGTGCCAAAGGTGGCTCGTGGCTCATCAAGAGGCCAGTCTAAAGGGCGTTGATACGACTATACATGGATGAACGTGGGATGACTCGTACCATTGAGTCTTGCCGTGGCATTCTTGCCAGTACCATTCCTTTGAATCCAGTAGCCCATGCCCTCTGCTGGCAGAGTCTGTCCAAAATAGCCATTTGCAACATATGGATACGCCTGGTAATGATTCTGGGCAAACTCATGTGTTACCATTAACCACTCCTCAGCCATATATTGGGAATGCTTTCGTCTAGAATGGCACGTGATGTCCATCGTCTTCTCCCAGAGACGCTGAAGAGGGGTAAGAAGACTCAATGATGTCATGAGTAATAAGATGTAGCTCATGATAGCGATAGCAAGTGCGCCAATCATTATCATTCTGTCTGGTGGTTGCATGGTGGTTGCGTGGCCGTGGATGCGTGCGTTTTTCTGGCATCGTCGGGAAATATCAGTCAATTTCGTGGATACTTTAACTTCCTTGGTAGCATTACCGCGATAGAAAGGCCCGAAAGGTCATAAAAATAACCTATAGGCTATCGGTCGTTCATCGGTATGACTCTGGTCAGAGCGCCGAGAACGGAAGATCTGGGTTGCTCGAAAAGCCTTTTAATTATAGTATATATAAATTTTATAGAAACTGGGCTTAAAATGAACCGTCAAATGCACATGATTACTGAGGTACACAGCATGGATTATGGACTGACTGTAATTGGGCTAGGCTGAGTATAAGGTGCCTATTTACCAGGACTTACGTGACTGTACTGACCGGATAAACTACCATTGTGTTGATGAGCGGTAAGGCCTGGCCCGCTGAAAGTAAATTTAGATCTCGAAAATGAGGGGGGACCATGGATAGAGCTGATCTCTAGCTACACACCCACGTTTCCGAATCGGCCCTTACTCCAGACCACAAAAACCGAGTACGAAATCTGTGCCGCATTGTTGCATCTGTTAAAAGGCATCTTTGCCATTCGTAGAGCGTTTCATGGATCGATGGGAAAAGTCAATTGTTATATGCTACACGTTCGGATGCACCCACCCACCAGTCTGCAGTCGATTAAACAGTCTGTACTCATTCGCACCGTGCGGCTGATAGTGAGTATCCTCAATGATATCTTAACTTAGGACATTTCGACACCAAACAATGGCAGAATACAGCACGTATTCATTGTCCAGTCTCTCAATTGTTGCTCTCTCGTTGCTGATACTCGGATCCATATTCCGTACCACACTGAAATGGATTTCACAAGATCGTGCCATACGAGCCTTGGGGCTACATGCGCCAAAAGTGCCGTCGTGGTTGCCGCATGGTATGTTTTGCCTCTTATCTCAACAATCAACTTAGTGAGTAACTTCTTTGCAGGTGTTGATCTGATAGCCTTGGGCTTCTACTTGCATGTCAAACATCGAGACCGAGAATTATGGAGGTACTTTTATAAATATGGTGCACATAGTCCAACATCGAGATCAGACACGGTCGAAGCCCACTTAGCTGGACAACGCGTTATCTTCACCTCGGATCCGGACAATATTCGTGCAATCTTTGCTACTCAGGGTGGCGATTTCGAGAAGGGACAAGCTTTCCGAGATGACTGGTATGTGGTTCTCGGTGATTCCATATTTACTCAAGATCGAGAAAGATGGCACGCTTCTCGACAACTGCTGCGTCCACAATTCACCCACGTCCTTGTGTCTCAACTCGATATCTTCGAAAAACATATTCAGACACTTCTGCGAGCTTTTGCTGGAGACTGGGCGGCGGTGGCAAAACCCCACGAGCACGCTCGAGGGATTGGCTTAGAGATTGGAGTAACAGCGTGGATCCGCCGGTTCACTTTAGATACAGCAACAGATTTTCTATTCGGGAAAGAGGTTGGGAGTCTTTGCAATGAGAAAGATGAGTTCAACAGAGTACTAGAAACTGTGAAACATATACAGTTGGTGCGCACTCGCGCTGGGTACGTCGTCCCTCTTCTGGTTTGTATCGGTCTTTTCTTCAGTTGCTGATTACTAGAACAGACCGCTGAGATTTCTTTGGCCAAAGAAGTCTGTAGAGAGTGAAATGCAGAAAATTGATAAAGTTGTCTATCCACACGTCGACGAAGCACTTCGACGCTCGAAGAACATAGAAGATGTAAAAGCGCCGACGCGTGGCTACAATATGTTGGACGCCCTTGCTGCAACATCTAAGAATCGAGTTTACTTGCGTGATCAAGCCATGTCGCTACTGCTCGCCGGTCGTGACACGACTTCTGCTACCCTGACCTGGATCTTATACCATATTGCAAAGGACGAGAAAGTCTACTTGAAGCTACGCACAGAGGTCCTTGACGCGGTGGGCACTAATCCGCCTTCTTACACGGAATTGAAGAACATGAAGTATCTCCAAAATATCACGAAGGAGGTACTGCGTTTGTATCCCATTCCGTTCAATACCCGCACGGCGGTGAAGGACACTACCCTTCCGCGAGGAGGTGGACCCGACGGAAGCCTGCCTATTGCCATTCTGAAGGGTACAGGCATTGCCCTGTCAACATTAGAGCTTCATCGACGCCAAGAGCTAATGCCCCCTCCATCTCCAGAGTCTCCTGCCGTGGATGTATTCTACCCCGAGCGGTGGGAAACATGGCATCCCACGCCATGGCACTACATTCCTTTCAGTGGCGGTCCTCGGATTTGCTTAGGCCAGCAATTTGCTTTGGCGAACCTGACTTACACCATTGCTCGGGTCGCACAGAAGTTTGAAAGATTAGTGTATTTGGGGAAAGCGGGGGAGTTGCAGGTCGGAATTGATGTTATGATGGAACCTATCGATGAGATCAAAATAGCGTTCTTTGAGAGCCAAAGTGAAGTGGCTATACCAAACCAAAACCGTCCGTGAATCAAAAGTGAATCAATAGCTTTTCCAAATTAAAGACCGAATGCTTGAATATGTTTCTCCAGTGAACCATTTTGTGGATAACTTCAAGTTTTGACTTATCTGCCACGGTTTGAATATAACGATCATTATATGCAACTTATCTTCACTTAAGGTACAATATTGAGTTTCGGAGTGTATAAATTTTATTATTCATTAATAAGGGACTGTCTCAGCAGTAACTTTGATAAGCCGTGCTATGTCCCTCATTTCCGAGTATCCACGTGGAAAATCATGACCGTGAGAATGAAGAACCTGTTGTGCAAGATCAGGATGGCAGAGCTTATAGAGCTCCTCACCGTAAGCTTTGAAGTCATCCGGACATCGCACATGAAGCGTTGGGAAATTAATCACCGTCCCATCCCAGACTGCATCCCATTTCGTCATGGCGAAGCTACCATCTGTAACAATATAGCGCCCATTCGAGTACTGCGCCAACCTGATATTTGGGTTGTTCTTTCCGAGCTGGCTATAGAGCATAGCATCCTCGGCGGGCAGCTCGCTGCTAGACACGTCCTTCACTTCTTCTGTTAGGGGAGTTATTTTTGCTGGCGTGCCAGCATTGATGAAGATTGCAAAGCGGAACGGTCGCTCCGAGTGTGCTGCAAAGGGGTACTGTTGCGTGTGTCGTAGTATTACTTGTGCGGCGAGAGTTGCACCTTGCGAGTAACCAAGGATGCCGTCGAAAGGGCCTTCCTCTTTGACGATATCGAGGATGTCTTGCTCGGCGCTCAGGGTGTCTTCTGGGTCGAGGGGCTTATAGTAGCCCCAGAGCTTGGAGGTAGAGAATTCGGTTGTGTAGAGCGACCAGTTACCTGGAAGCCAGGTATCAGCATAGTCTAAGAGATGTTTTAGAAGATGGTACCTTCCGTGTGAGGCACACAACCCTCGATAAATTCGAAGTCATAGTCGTCTAGTAAAGAACGGAAACCGGCTATGGGGAATACTCAACGTCGTCCTCTCTTGCCAGTGGAACTCCAGTTTTTACCTGTTTGCATTCCGAATATCTAGAAGCTTTTAGCGTTGCAGTGGCTGTTTATTTCTTACGGACAGTATACCTCATTATTAGAGCCTCGGCCATGAAGGCATAGAATCTTCATGGTGAATGTGCAAACAATTGTTAATGCTGCAAATTGCAGAGTATCTGGACTGGACAAGGCAGGCTGCACACCATCCAGTGTATCTGATCTGATTATCCTTTGGGGAGTAAATGTGGTCGCTTAGGTTCGCCCTCTGAGAAGCGACTGGTCCTCGTGGTACAAGATAGACCGGCATACCAAGTCCATAATGGCACACCCCTCGGCTACACTAGTGTCCACTCGGCTACAGCCTACAGTAGTGCCTTTTGTGCTCGGGATGCAGCTGTCAACCCCACCTCCTGCGAATGCTTGTGGGGTTACAGTGGTCGAACTTCCCGTCTGCCAATAACGCCACAACGGCCGTACTCCCTCACTTCTCCCAGGAACGCCTTCTCACCAAAATAGGCGGGAACACCAAAACCTATCGTCTTCCAACCTTTATTTTGGAACTAAATAATACTTATCATTAAAACTAGTAAACAGAACTGTGATTTGGGTAGTTAATCTGTACTCTACAAAGCGACTTATATTTTAATGTGTTATGTGACGGTTTATACTAATTGAAATTCTGGCTAAATAGTCGTTCCTCGATGTAGCTGAACGGATAATGATAAGATTTTTTGCACCGATGCTAAAGCTCACTTCTATGTGTTTTAGCCAATCAAACCAATATATCTTCTCGAATTCCTCGATTATACCGTCTTTGTATTCAGCTCTCTGTATATAGGATCACACCGAGAAGGATCTATTCAAATGATTGGTCCAAAACCCGCATAGTAATCCTAGACGGACTCCCCGGTCCGACCCGCCAATTAACCTCAATTAACCTCAATTAACCTCATTTCTTGGGGTCCAGATTCCAAATCAACCCCCTGTTACTTGGACCAAGGTCAGAACCTTTTGGAGCGAACCTGCGCTGGTGTGCGTAGATATGATGATCAGGACCGCATGCACTCATTGGATGCCCAAGCGATCTGACTGCATATTCGGTTGTACTCCGAAAGATGTTCCGAGACAATAGGCTGGGGTCCTGGGGAACATTGAGCGCCACATTGAATATTATCTGCAGCGGATTTGTATTGTACGTACAATGGATTCTCTGAACTTCCCGTTACTTCTCATTTTTTCAAATATTCTTGGTGTAACGCTGGGGCTTCGGCGACATTCTCGGCCCCTTTTGTTGTGGTGTTCTTGGTCATGAGGCAACCGCTGCGGTCTTCTTTAATGCATAATATCGTGTAAAACTCTTGCTAAAATATCCAGACCGCTTTCAGTTTACCATTGAGGATAATAGCGTGACAATAATAGCGTGACAATAATAGCGCCGAACGCTTGCGAGCTGAAGCAATGGCAAAAGTCAAGAGTGAGAATTCATATCTATATTTATGATTGATACCAGCCTCTCTGCGTTTCATTTGAGTAAGGCGAAGCATTTGTGGTCCTCATCTCTTTTCAAAGTAGAGCAAAGTCCTGGGATCCAGTTCTTGCACGTGAGATCAAAGTGCTTGCGGCGCGCTACGCCTGGGCAAGATGGTGTCAAGCTTCGACAACACTATTGCCGCGAATGGGGACGATGAGCATAATGGGCACAGTAACGGCGTCAATGGCAACGCTGCCGCTGCCAGTGACATAGAGCATCCCGAGTCAGAACCTGTTGCGATCATTGGCATGGCTTGTCGGTTTCCGCAAGAAGCTGCAGACGTGAATGGTTTCTGGGAAACCTTGATTGAAAAGCGATCAGCAATGACAGAATTCCCTAAAGAAAGAATGAACATAGATTCGCATTATCACCCGGATCCGGTGCATGCTGCCTCGGTGAGTCTCATGTCCAAGACACCGCCCAATGAGCATGAGAGAATATTTGCCTAACAAAGAATCTTTTGGTGATAAGATGAGCAATCGTGGTGGCCATTTCTTGAGAGATTCTACGGCAGCTTTTGATGCCCAGTTTTTCGGGCTCACGAAAACGGAAGTCATATCTATGGACCCACAACAGCGGATATTGATGGAAAAGTATATTTCACTCTGCTTCCACATTTAGTTGTTGCTAATTGTCACCATTAGCGTCTATCTGGCTTTGGAAAATGGTAAACTCCTTTCCAAATGTTACTGTAAGCTCGATTGAAAATTAACAAACATAGCTGGAATTACTATGGAACAGGTCGCTGCCTCTGAGACTTCAATATTTGTGGGAGCCTTTACGAATGACTACCAAAAGTCAATCATAGGCAAAGATGCAGACAATATTCTCAAATATGTCCCGACCGGTACAAGGTAGGGTTCCCGATTACTATGAAGTAATTAATATTGATCAAAGGTTTAGCAATTCGATCATGTCCAATCGTGTTAGCTGGTTTTTTGACCTAAGAGGAACCAGCTTGACACTTGACACAGCTTGCTCAAGTAGTTTGGTAGCTTTTCACCTCGCATGTCAAGATCTTCACAACAAGAACGCCAAAATGGTAAGTAAGCTTTGAACCAAGTAAGCAGCAGACTAAATCTTCGTAGGCTATCGTTAGTGGTGTTAATGTGATACATGATCCAGAGTCATTCTATCGCATGGGTGCACAGGGATTCTTGTCCCCGGATAGCAGATGTTTCAGTTTTGATCACCGAGCAAATGGGTACAGTAGGGGAGAAGGAGTTGGGACTCTCATAATAAAACCACTCAGCGCAGCTCTAAAAGACGGCGATACTATTCGTGCCGTCGTAAGAGGTACTGGAGTCAATTCTGACGGCCGGACGCCAGGAATCACTTTACCCAGCAAAGCTGCCCAGGAAAGCTTGATTCGTTCGGTTTACGCGTCTGCTGGACTTGACCTTAAGGATACTGGATTTGTTGAAGCTCATGGTACCGGAACGGCTGCAGGGGACCCATTAGAAGCTGGAGCCATCGCCGCGGCCTGGAAAGAGAGAAATTCAACGACTCCATTATATGTTGGTGCTCTAAAGTCCAATGTTGGACATATGGAGGGTGCATCTGGAGTCGCAGGATTGATCAAGTCGGTCTTAATCTTGGAGCAAGGTATCATACCGCCCAATATAGGTTTCGAAAAGGTCAATCCCAAAATTCTTAAGGACCAGTGGAATATTGATGTAAGTAATCTGAATACTCCAGTGGGGCTTCATGGATTGCTTATGAATTGTTACTAGTTTCCGTTATCACCTATGCTATGGCCAGGATCAGGCAATCGGCGAATCTCCATAAATTCATTTGGGTTTGGAGGTACTAATGCCCATGTAGTACTAGATGATGCGTTCCACTACCTGAAAGATCGCGCCATACATGGGTCTCATGTAACCAATGGTCAATTACCTGACCTTGAGCCTGAACAAGTACCTACTCCGTCTCACGCATCTCCTAGGCCAAGGCTCTTTGTCTGGTCATCACCTGATGAAGCAGGAACGAGGAGAACTGCTCACAGGTATGGCGATTTCTTGGCGTCAAAACTGCTCTCTGTGTCCGAAGAGAGTTATCTCGATGATCTTTCGTACACTCTCGCCTCCAAGCGTACGGTTTTCCCTTATAAGACTTATATGGTATCTGGCACGAAGTCGGAATTGGTCCAACGGCTTACCGAAGAGAATGGTGTACCGAAAGCTCAACGGTCAAAGCCAGGAGCGAAGCTTGGCTTCATCTTTACTGGACAAGGAGCACAATGGGCGCAGATGGGAATAGGATTATTCCACTATTCTGTGTTCAAGTCAAGCATTGAGAGCGCCGATAGTTTCATCAAAACTCTGGATAGTCAATTCGGAGTGTTAGGTTTGTTGATCCGCTTCTTAGAGCATTGCATCCGACTAAATAATTGTATTAGATGAACTACAAAAGGGAGCAGAAGAATCTCTGATCCATCATCCTACTGTTTCACAAACCTTATGCACAGTTATACAAATTGCGTTTGTCGAGCTCCTTGCCAGTTGGAATATTCTCCCGGCTCGAGTAGTCGGGCACTCTTCTGGTGAGATCGCTGCGGCTTTTGCCGCGGGCGCAATCTCCCGTGAGTATGCATGGAAAGTTGCCTATTACCGTGGTGTTGTCTCTGCAAGTAAGAAGGTCAAGAAAGGTGCCATGTTAGCGGTAGGGATGAAAGAACAGGATCTTGCACCTTACATGAAGAAAGTCCACGGAGAACATGACGGAGAACTGGTTATTGCTTGTTTTAATAGCCCTAAAAGCTTAACAATCTCTGGTGACGAGTTTAAGATTGATGTACTCAAGACTCTGCTTGATACGGACAAGATCTTTGCGCGAAAGCTGAAGGTAGTCAACGCCTATCACACGTCACACATGAAACCTGTTGCGGAGGAGTATGCATCCTTCATTGGGGATGACTCAACATTCTCCAATGGGGATATAGAGACAACTGCTTCTGATGGGCAGCCAACGATATATTCTTCAGTCACTGGCAAGAAAGTTTCCTCCGAGGTCCTGCGCACTGGACTGTACTGGGTAAGCAATTTGATATCCGAAGTTCGATTTTCACAAGCACTACTGGAGATGTGTTCTCCAGATACCATTCATGGACGACGACGGATCAAAAATAATGGCGACGTTCCACTTCAGGTGCTTTTGGAGGTCGGCCCACATCCTGCATTACAGAGTGCGAGCAAAGACACCCTTGCCGCACAGCAAATGTCAATCGCGTACATGTCTACTTTGAGACGAAATACTGATGATATGCTTTCTACCATGGAAACGGCTGGGAGACTTTTCTGCCTGGGTTGCTCCGTTGACATCAACTCGGTCAATGGCATTAAAACCAAGACCAGCGTCTTGCATGGCCGACCAGCGAAGATGTTGGTCGATTTGCCCGGATACGTGTTCAACCATTCACAGGAATACTGGGCAGAGAGCCGATACAGCAAGAACTTCCGGTTCAGAAAGCATCCTCGTCACGACCTTCTTGGGGTAGCAGCGCTGGACTGGAATCCTGCAGAGCCAAAATGGCGACATCATATTAGATTGTCCGAAAATCCTTGGCTAAATGATCACAAGGTAAGCTATAATACTTAAACGCTTATGAAATATCCAGCTGACAAGTTGCATCAAAGGTCACTCAGAGCGTCGTTTATCCGGGAGTAGGGTATCTGGTTATGGCCATCGAAGCGTCAAAGCAATTAGCTCGCTCAGACGCCCAAATCACTGGCTTCAGGCTTCGTAATGTTTCCATTATTGCAGCTCTTCAAGTCCCGGACCTCGAAGACGGTATTGAAACTATGCTGTCGATGCGAGCCGCGGCCGAGTCCAGCTTGAAGGCTTCCACGACGTGGCGAGAGTTTTCGATATCTTCATTTAATCCCGAGGCTGATACTTGGACCGAACATTGCCACGGACAAATATCTACTGAGTATGAGACGGACACAGGACCAATTGACAAAGGAAGAGAAGCCAAGGGTCAGACGAAGATATACACAGATATGTTAGCCAACGTCTCGAACGGTTGCGAAATGCCCATAAATATCACAGAATTGTACGGCGATCTTGAGACCATCGGGCTCAAATTCGGTCCCTTATTCAGAAACATCTCTACTGCCAAGGTCACCGGAAAACGGCATGGAGAAACTGTTGCTACAATAACAACCCCAAACATTGCGGAGTCCATGCCGAGGAACTACTTGGAGCCTCACATTATTCATCCTGCTACGATGGATTCAATGCTGCAATTATCTCTGCTGGCATTCCAAGACCTGACCGGAGGCGCCAAGATCACGGAACCATTGCTTCCTGTGTACATTCAAGAAGTTTGGCTGTCAGCCGGTATTGGCAATCGACCCGGACAAGAGTTTACCTCCCACGGCTCACTCAAGCGACTGTCTCCGAAGAAATTGCAATGCGACATCACCGTTTGGCAAGCCGGTGCTTTAGCAGTCAAGATCAGAGGTATGCATGCGGTTCCACTGCAAAGACCAGACACAGGTAATGCTTTGGGCGACAGAAGGTTTTGCTACAACATCGACTGGCAACCAGATGTCGACTTTCTGACCGCATCAGCTGGCCATACTTATTACGAGAAAGCCCTAGACGATCTTGCACACTTGGATGATGGTAAGATGCGAATGACGCAAGAAATGCAACTGGCTACTCTAGTCTATATCAGAGACGCACTGAATGATCTCGATGCTCATCCTCCAACTTCAATCATCCTGCCCCATCATGAGAAGTGGCTCTCCTGGATGCGGTACTGGCAATCCAAATATGAAAAAGGTGAGGTTGCTCACCAGACAGCAGATTGGCCAATCATTATGGAGAATCCTGTTGCAACGAAGGAGTTATTAGCAAGAGTAGAGACAGAGAGCATAGATGGACGACTCCTTGCGAGAGTGGGCAATCAAATTGCATCCATTGTTCGCCAGGAGACAGACCGTAACATTTACCCTTTTGCCTCTGACAATTTTTTTCGCTAACAAAATCAAGCACTTCAACTTTTATTCGGAGACGATATCCTTGAGATATTCTATCGGGAGAATTTTGGGGCCGCGGGCACAGAAGTGCAATTGCAGGCTTATCTCAAATCTCTCAGCCACAAGAGAAGCAATCTGAAGGTTCTAGAAATTGGAGCAGGTACCGGAGGAACATCTGGAACCGTCCTTGCTGGCCTTAGTCCAAGAGAAGCAGGCTCTCACATGTCTTCTCTTGCCAGCTATACGTATACAGATATCTCAGCCGGCTTCTTTGAGGGTGCAAAAGCAAAGTTCAAGGCATGGAGAAATGTCCTAGACTTCAAAATACTGGATATCGAAAAAGATCTAGCCAGCCAAGGCTTTGAAGAAGGAGAATATGACGTTATCGTGGCTGCCAATGTGAGTATTTTTTATGCTTGTTACGATGACTCACACTAAAGGTTGCAACTTCAAGGTTTTACATGCGACCGCCGATATACACAAAACTATATCCAGTACGCGCTCGCTTCTGAAGACGTAAGTCTTGCCTTGTGACTATAATTGGTAGTACTTGACTTGCTAATTGTTTTAGTGGTGGAAAACTTATTCTCTTGGAAGGAACACATCCTGAAGTCAGACCATTTCACTCCTCATTAATTTTAGTGTACTAAAAATTCATAGCTGTTTGGTCTCCCGTTATGCTTTGGACCTTTGCCAGGATGGTGGTTGGGTAAGTCACAGACTGTTGTGGTTCAAGCTTATTAATAACAAGGTTGCTGATATCTCTTCAAAGGGCCCGAGCCAGAAAGGCAATTAGGAGCACTCCTAACCGAGAGCAATTGGAATACCATACTCAGCAAGCATTCATTCGCTGGCACTGAGCTTTGTCTTCGAGATTCTCGAAGGGAGGGCTGTATTCACGAGTCACTGATCATCTCAACGGCCTTGGATACGTCACCCCCAACTGATACCATCCCCGAAGTTATCATCGTTGTATCTCCCTCGATCAGCTCCGAAGAGGTTGCAACCGTGCTTCAATCGTCCCTAAAATACTTTGCTCTTTCTCCGACAACGTCCGTGATCCAATACATGGATATATACAAGCACGACTTGAAGAATGTATGCTGTATTGTTCTGGCGGAACTTGACCATTCCGTTATTGGACTGATGGACGAGGAGCTGATGAGGAGCTCCAAGCACATAATCACAACCGCTGGAGGCCTAATCTGGATTACAAAAAGTATGATAGAGCACCCCGAGGTCGCACCAATCACTGGTCTCATCCGTACAGTTCGCTGGGAGCGCGATCTGGATGAGTCTAACCTTGTCATCCTGAGCTTTGATGATCCAGCACTATCTCCCGACGCCATCGCGGTGCAGGTTTCAAAGGTTTATGAGTACCAATTTCTCCAGAAAACTGATCAGAGGCATGCCGAGTATGCTTTCAGGGAAGGTCTACTTGAAGTCAATCGGTTGATCAGCTCCAATCGAGTCAACGACTTTCTTAACTCTAAGATCACAAAGCCAGCAGCACAACTCAAACCATTTGGCGAAGACAATCGGGCACTTGCTTTGAGTATTCGAAACCCTGGTCTCTTGAACACGCTCGAATTCGTCGATGACACGGGTCACAATGGCATACTGGGTCCAGAGGAACTTGAGATACAGGTCAAAGCCTCTGGTCTAAATTTCCGAGATGTCATGGTAGCTATGGGTGAAATTGACGACGTAACAGTTGGTCTCGAAGCCTCAGGTGTCGTGGTACGGGTTGGGGAAGCCATCACGGACAGACTAAAAGTTGGAACTCGAGTGATGTTCCTGAGTACCATCTCCGGCTGCATTCAAACCTACGCAAGAACGACGCAAGACTTGGCCATTCCGATCCCAGATAACATGACGTTCGAGGTTGCAGCTGGTATACCGGTCACTTTCAGCACTGTCTTCTACTCCCTTGTTGAGATCGGTCGCCTTTCGAAAGGTGAATCAATCTTGATCCATGCCGCAGCAGGTGGTGTCGGCCAAGCAGCCATTGAACTGGCGCAGCATCTGGGTGCCGAAATCTATGTTACAGTATCATCGGAAGAGAAGAAGCGTATCATAATGGAGACTTATGGCATTCCGGCAGAGCGTATATTTTCTAGTCGTGGCTTGTCATTCTCTGAAGGTATAATGCGTGCGACAAACAATCGTGGGGTCGATGTCGTGCTTAACTCCTTGTCGGGTGAAGCGCTGCGAAAATCTTGGGAATGCATTGCACCTTTCGGACGCTTCATTGAAATTGGAAAAAAGGACATCTATTCGAATGGTAAACTGGACATGTTTGCCTTTTCCAAAAGCGCTACGTTCGCAGCTGTGGATCTCAATCTGCTCCTGCACCTTGATCCTAAGAAGTCAGGGCAGATTGGCCAGGCCAGCTTGGATTTGTGGAAACAGGGAGTCATTCATGTAACAACTCCGTACAACGTCTTCAGCTATGGGCAGATTGAGGAGGCATTCCGGTTGCTACAATCTGGAAAACATATTGGTAAGGTAGTGCTGACGGCAAATGAATCGGACGTTGTTCCTGTAAGTTTGAAAGCTATCATCCAGGAAACATTTTCTAATTCTACCAAGGCCGTTCCTCCTACTCAGACACCATACCGATTCCCACCAAATGCTACGTACGTCCTGCCAGGAGGACTAGGTGGCATAGGTAGAAGCATTGCAAGGTGGATGGTATCTCGTGGTGCAAAGAACTTGGTATTCCTCAGCCGAAGTGGATACTCGACCGCCAAAGGAGGTGGTGATGCTGAAGATGCAGTTGGAAAACTTCTGGAAGAGCTTGAAAAGCACGGATGCACGACCAAAGTATATTCATGTGATGTGAGCGACAAAAAGGCGTTGACGAAAGTACTGGATGAGTGTAAAGAAAGCCTGCCTCCCATCAAAGGATGTATCACTGGAGCAATGCAACTTAAGGTAAATGGACTATTTGAGAGCAAACTATTAGCGTTGCTCATTTTACTGATCGTTTCACTTAGGATTCAGCGTTTGAGAACATGTCACTAGACGCCTTCAATGCTGCCCTGCGACCCAAAGTCCAAGGTTCTTACAACCTACACGAACTGCTTCCGACCGACATGGACTTTTTTATCATGCTCTCGTCTGTTGCAGGCCTTGTCGGTAATCGTGGACAAGCCAACTATGCCGCCGGAAATAATTACCAGGATGCCCTAGCTCGCCACCGAGTTGCACACGGTCTTGCGGCCACGACAATTGACCTTGGAAATATTCTTGCCGTGGGCTTCATGGCTGAGCATGGGATAGGACTAATGGAAAAAATGACGGGCACAACTGAAGAAGCTGTGCGAGAAGACGAGCTTCATTCGGTCATTGAGTACCATATCGATGCCAGGCATAGCTCGTCAGCTCAAGTCAACAGCCAAGTTGCCATAGGCCTGGTGAACAGCTCATCCTTCAAAAAGAAAGGTACTCCCGAACCATCATTCATGTTCCATCCACTGTTCAGTCATCTACGGACTACCACGGATGATACAGCGGGGAACTTGGATGAGGATTCTGGAATCAGCATCCAGTCTCTATTGCAGTCTGCTCAGTCGCTCGAAGAGGCTGGAGGCTCTATAGTGGAGAGTATTGTGAAGCGACTCTCAACCACCTTAGCAATGCCAACAGAGGATATTGACCCTACGAAGCCCATTCATTTTTACGGGGTGGACTCTTTGGTGGCAATGGAGTTTAGGAACTGGTTCGGTAAGTCAATGGCAAGCGATATTCCTATCTTGGATATTATGGGGAACATGAGCATCGCCGCACTGAGCAGGAAGATTGCGTCAGTAAGTAGGCATGTAAATACTGCTTCTATCGTCGAACCCCTAGCAGTAGAGTAGCAGAGGATAGTTGAATTCCTTTGGCTCGCAGGGCGCAAAGGTATTAGAGGAAGAAATTTGAAATACTTTTTGTCTTGAAACTTAGCGTTAAGATTTCCCTTTTAACCAAGGCCCTAACCTTGTAGGCCGCAAATATCCTGTCAATAAAAGGCTACGCTTATCTTATAGACAATTAAGCTAAGCGGGACATTAGACAATTTCTTAGGTAGGCCCGATCTTAGCGAATTAGCGATTAGGCGGCTCTAGTAAACCTAATAGCGCATAACTAGGCTCGTGATCCGTGATGGGCATCTTGGCTAGTGTGAGGCAGATCTGAAGACGCCGTTAGCGTCGGAAAGGGTCCGCAGGATCGAGGTGGTTAGGCGAGACGAACGAATCTCAGCTGAGGCGTGGCCGATCAAGTGAGCCTAAGCTAGGCAGAATAGACGGAATGTACGTAACGAACGAAGCCCGGCGCGTCGTAAACAGGGGAAGAGTCGCAATTAAAAGGAAGGAAGAAGGGAGAGCAACGTCGAGTCTATGCACACGCCTTGCCTAAGGCGGGGTCCGCAGTTTCCTCATGCAGGCCTTCCCGTCTGGTCGTGTATTCTTTAAAAGATAGAGTGATTTAATGGATTAGATATAAGGCCGTGTCACCTCTGTTTTTCTTCTCTTATTAGTAATTCAACCTCCTCTCAAATTCGTCCGTTCTCTTTAACTTACAAATTCAAAATGTCAAAAGTTTGGTTCATTACAAATACTTCTCGAGGTCTCTGGCTAGTCCTTACGAAAGCCATCCTCGAAAGCAGCGCATTAGTCGTCGCAACTACAAGAGACACTTCATCTCTTGATCACCTCATCAAGAAATACAGCTCCAAAATCTTCCCCCTCGGTCTCGACGTCACGAGTAATAGCCAAGTCCTGGCCGCGGTAAATCGAGGACACAACGGACACATTGATGTCGCCGTCAACAAAGCTAGCTATGCGAGCGTTAAAACCAGATTTCCAACCAGACACAGCGACAGATACAAGTAAAGCCAAGTTAAACCGAGAAAAGTAAACATAACGCAATGCTCAGATCCCGAACGAGCCCAGAATAAGAAGTGCTACATAAGATCAAATTGCTATCAAACCCTGCAATTACACTTATACTCTATTTAGCCTCCCGTAACCGTTACAATCAACTAAGTACAAGATATAAACTATCTTGCAGCTTTTTGATCCTTATGATTAAAAATCATATCCGTCAAAGTGTTATAAGACTGGAACGCTTAAGTCTTTTATTGATCGATCTATACTCTAGCCGTCAAATACGTTCCTTAGTTATCAAAATGATTTCTGGTGTAAGCCCTCGTAATAGTCCCGCCAGGTGCTGTTCTTTTGACGTTGACGTAGTAGCCCTTCCTTGTATCCCAGTCATAGTAAATATAAAAGGAAATATTCTAAGGCGCGAGTATTCTATTCATACCGTGTTTCCTGTCTCTGTATGTAGATGATAAGGTCTATTCCAAGACAAAAGTTAGAGATTTCCGTCTTATATATATATTTGGAAAGAATACTAGAGAGGAGATTACCCAAGATGTGAATTGCTACTAATAGTTATTCCTACCAAACTTTTGCGTGGGACTTGGGTAGGTCCCAAATTAACAGGGGGGTAGGTCCCAAATACAAGAACCTCGTATAGAGGTTCAAAATGGGACTTGGTCGAAGTACCCTTTTTAGAAGCCTTAGGGCTAAACCTAAGAATACAAATTAATGCGCTAGCTAAGCGCTATAATTGAGTAAAAAAAGTAAGTCAAAAGACTTAGATTTGAATTAATAAATAAGTATTCAAGAATCTAGTCGAATTTTAGTATTCCTTAAGAAAGAGGCCCGTGCATAGGGTAGGCAGGGGGGGTTTGGAGGATACATTTGAGTTAAATATTTAAAATAATAATAAAACTAAAAAGAACTTATTATAAAAAGGCTTATTACTAGTACTAATAGAGTAAACTATATAATAAGGTATTAATAAATTAAATAAAAAATAAAAAATAATTAAAATAAAAGGTTTTAAGTATAAAGTAATATATTTTGGTTTAAATCTAACCTTAGTTAATAATTCTTTAATAATTTAAAAGCCTAGGTTATAGAGTATATTATAGGGCTATAATACTTTATAAACTTATAAAATAATAAAAAGTTATATATTATAATTTCAGAGTTAAAGTATTTTAAAGAACAAAAAACTCAAAGTATATATTATATAATAAAATTGTATTTTAATTAAAGTAAATTTATATAAGGGCCTTAGTAGTACTTAATAGCTATATATATAAATTTAATATAATATAATATAATAATAAAATAAATAGAATAAATAAAATAAATTAGTTTATATATTTAGAGTAATATACCTTAGTTAAATTCTAATAGTTTTTTATTATTATTTTATAATTTAAAACCCTTAACTACAAAGTATATTATAGGGCTATTACTCTATATAAATCCACGAAAGAATAGAAAGTTATATATTATAATGTTAAAGTTCAAGTATATATATTAAACTAAATTCTAAGTATATATTATATAATAGAAATATATTCTACTTAAACTAACTTATTATATTAGAGGCTTAGTAATAGTACTAATTAAATATATATATAATATAATATAATATAGTATAATAATAATAAAATAGAATAAAATCTAATATATATTTAATTAACTTTAGAATAATATATCTTAGTTTAAATCCAATAGTTTTTAATTATTATTTTATAATTTAAAAGCCCTAATTATAAAGTACATTATATGGCTATAATACTCCGTAACCCTATAGAAGAATAAAAAGTTATATATTATAATATTAAAGTCCAGGTTGCATTTGGCGGCCACTTAAGTAAGGCGGCTTTGCTATATAGGCTTAGTCTCCCCCTATCCGCGCGTTACGTAGTATCTTAAGTTACTAGATCTAAGATAGCTTAGGGCTAGGAAGGGGGCTATCCTAGATCTAGTAACTTAAGATACTACGTAATACTTGGATTTAGTAAAAGAGGGAGACTAAGTCTTATTTTTCTCTTTTTTTATTCTATCGTTGCCTTTCTCTAAGTTAAGTACTAGATTCCTTTAATTTAATCCCTATTATATTTTGCGTCGAGGGTAAATAGCTATAGATTACCTTGCGCTTAGCTAACAATTAGACTCTTAATTACAAGCTTAAAGTAGCCTCGAAGATAGTACGTACTAGGCCCTTTTAGCCTATCTAGCCCTCTCTCTAGCTCTCTTATAATAGTTATTATAATAGTTATTATAATAGTTATTATAATAGTTACTATTACAAAAATTAAGACGCTATAGCTCTACCTAAGCTCTTTATAAAAGAAAAGCACTAGCGAGCGACTATAAATAAAGCTCGATAGCAATAGCGAATCGCATAATAGTTTGCCTCGAGTATACTTACAAATAACTTTCGGCCTTAAGTCTTTCCCATACCTCTAAGCTAGTCTATAGAATCTTGTCCCTCTCTAGCTTGTGCCTTAGCCAAAGCCGTTCCCCCGTTATAAAGTAAGTAACTTGCCTTATAACTACTTGCAAGTAAAGAGGGAGCCGCTTTATTATTAGTAGACAAATCGCTACTACCTCGCGCCTTATTAGACCTAGACTTACTTAGTAATTACAATATTAACGACTATAATTCCCTTTCTTTAAGCCCTCGAATCGATCTCAAATAACCTCTTAGCCTATTACAACTCGTCCTCTAGTAGCCCTTAAGTTTATAACGAGTCGATAATCTCGCAAATACTAACTCGAGTATAGGTAGCTCGGATATAAGTAGTCTCTCTAATACTTTTAAACTCTTAGTATTCTAGTAAGAAATCGACCTTATAAATCTAGCTAACCTAAACTTTCTAAATAGCGACTAAGTGCTAGATATAAGAGAGTATATAAAGGAGTTTAAGAGTAACTCCTCCTTATTTGCAAGCCTTTCTCTAGTCTTAACGCTAGTATAATAGTCCGTTATAATTAATAATCTATTTATAGCTAGTATTTTAAGCCTAAAGGTATAGCTAGCTAAGAGTCGTATATCCCCTAGGGACGCTAGCCTATATTAAAGTCCCCTTGCCTCCTCTTTCCGTTTGGCTTATACTTAATAGTCGTCTTTATTTACTAGTGACTTAGAGCCTACTCGCTTACTATCTAATAGCGACTTATCGCCTTTCTTTAACTAATAAGTAATCGATTTACAAAGGATAAAGGAATATATAAGTAATTAAAAAGAGTCGGATAATAATAAGGCCTTTCTATAAGTATAACTCTAATAGTCGGAATTAGATAATAAGGAGCCCGAGATTAACCTAGCCTAAGAGCTCGCATAGTACCTAATATACTTTTAGGGCTATACCTATAAGTAATATAAAGAGGCTACGGCCTAATATAACCTAAGGAGAAAGTCCTTAGCTAGTTAATATTTAACTCTCTATAAGTATAGCGCTTTAATTTAGGCGTTTATAGTCCTTATACGCCTAAGTAAGGCTTAACTTTTGATTTATAAAGAGCGGAAGAGCCTACTAAACCCAAACTAGTAACTAGCGTTTAAAGGGCGGATAATAGCCCACCCGTAGTCTAGGCTAAGCCGAATAGGTAGCGAATAGGAGAGGACTAGTAACCGAGTCGATAGTAAAGTAAGTCTAGCTTAGGCACTAGGGCCTTTTAATTTGTACTTCTCTTACTTGTAATAATTAATTAATAGTTTATTTATTGCCTTCGATATTAATAGCTTTCTAGGACTTATATAGAGTCTAGTATTTGTGCGACAAGGCATCTAGCTTACTTTTTATTTTAAGTTCAAAGCTAATATTACTATAAATCTTAAGATCTTCCTAGAGATTATAGCCCTAATACCTTAGGGGGAAAAGCTAGTTAAGATCCTACTTTACAAGCTCCTATTGTGACGGGGCAGAGTTCCCTATAGCATGCGGCCCCGGGGAAAAGTTCTTCCGATACTGGTCGTTATATACTAGTTAGCTAATTAGCCTAGAACAATCATCTTCTTCTTCCTTTATATATTTTGACCCTATAAAGTAAACTTACGGCACTACTTATTATATACTCAGACGACACACTCCTACTCCTTTATATTAGTAACCTATATAGGGATTAGAGAAATAACGCAGTTACTATAATATCGCAACGTAGTAGTCTCTATATTAAAGAAAGATAAGTTTATTATGTGTTTTCTTATACTAGCTATATACTTTAGAACGAGAAGGAAACTAGAATTATTATCAGAACAAACGGAGATTGTTTTTCTAGTTTACTTATATCGCTAAGTCGAGTGGCTTATAAGTAGAGCTACCCGTTATTAGATTACTAGAAGATAGAGAGAATAAATATAAGAAGAAAGAGGTTGCCTAAGTAATATAAGGATAAATTAGAGATTAAGAGAAAGTAATTAGGAGTAAGAAGGGCATAGCCTATAAAAGAAAGGGGTAAGCTTTAGAGAAAAAGGAAACTAGATTCTCTATAAAAGAAAGAAATACAAGACTTAAGTATCGCTTTATTATTACTTTTAATATTATTTCTACAAGTGTTTATTAGACTTATAAGGTAACTTATAAGCTATACCTCTTTTACTATAAACCTACCCTTCGTTTCTAGGGGCCTATTCGATTTGGAAAAAGGCCTAGTTAATATTCTAGACCTGAGTTTATATTAAGAAACGGAACTATCCTTATCTAAAGGAGAACTTATACTAAACACAAAACGCAGCCCGGAACGACCTGCCGCTATAGCGTTAATAGGAATATTAGCGATAATGCTAGTACTTAATATACCTAGGGCTCCGTTCTTTAAAGGGGCAAACGTAACTAAGTTTTTAGAGAGATATAAAGACTAGTGTGATAATGCGAAGCTATAGACAAGAGAGAAATTACAAAGGATACTTAAGTACTATAGTATTTCGGTAAGATAATATATTAAGATTATAATAGAGTAGATCGATAAAGATTAGAGTGCGCTATATAATATATTATTAGAAGAATATAAAGACTAAGATACGTTTTAGTAAATAAATTCGCGTTTGTTCTTAAAGACCCTAAAGAGTAAGCCTTGTAAAGGGGAGGAGGACATACGTTAGTATATCCATTAGTTTATAGCTATCTCGGGTATACTCTTAAAGAAGGGACAAATAAAGGAGTATATTAGGGGCGTTTGGTTCCTAAACGGGTTACTAGCTAATATATAAGGAAAGGTTATTTATAAGAATAAAATCAATATCGACTACCCTTCGATACTTTTATTTAATAAGATAGCCAAGATAGCTACCGAGATTTATACTTTAAACAAAACTATATGCGAGTTTTCTAATAGTCGGGCTAAGATAGAAGGCCTAAGTAAGCTAATAAACAAGTTGGGGCGACTAGTAGTTCCCCCTAAGTACAATAACCTTTTAGCAACTCTAGTTATAGCTCTAATAAGTTAAGTAATAAAACAAATAGAGAGTATAACCGAAAAGTTTAATTTAATAACGCTTAGGGTTAATATAGCCTTTAGGGCTAATTTATAGTTACGATTTGACCCGCCTAGTAGGCCAAATCAAAGTGGGTCTTACCCGAAGGGGCCTTTAAGTAGGATTAATACTTTTATACTACTATAACCGAGGAACAACTAAGGTTAGTATTCCCGTAATAGGATAGCTACTATAAATATAATAGGAGCCTATAGTAATAGACTTAATTACTATTTCTATTATTTAGAAATTAAGTACTTCCGGAGGGAATACTCTAATTTCCTTATTAATTAAGAGAGAGGGCTCGTATATAAAGCCGATAGTAGGTTATACTATAGAAAAAAGGGTAATAGAGGAGCCCTGGCTTAGGTAAGGCGCGGAGCCGCAAGAAAAGATATTATCCGATAAGAGTAAGGAATAACTGCTTAGAGTAATCCTTAGCCTACTAGGTTAAGTACTAGAGTATAAAGTATACCCTAACCTAATACTATTCTATAGCGCGCCCTAGAACTAAAAAGAGTAGCGAGGATTAATAATATAAGTACTTATACGTTGGCTTATAATTCGGATTTAGAGGAAAATTAAAGTAACCTAGTAATAGTTATAAGGGTTTAGGGGGACTCTAGGAAGAAGGGTAATAAAAAATAATAGAATCCGAAGCGTACGCTTAGGAAAAGGGCTAAGAGAGAGGAAAAACTAGCCGCTCCTAAGCTATCTCGAGCTAAAGACTTCCGCAAGGTTACTATTATAAAAGATATAGAAGATAACGATATTAAAGAGATAATAATAGACCCGGTTTAGTCCAAAGCACTTAAAAAGGTTAGACCGAAAGTTATTAGAAGGGTAAAGAAGTTTTTAAACGTTTTATAATAAGAAGCTAACCCGATAAATCTATTAGACAAGATATTAGACAACGAGTTAAAAGGGATTACTAAAAGGGATATCTTAAGGAATTCCGACTTACTTTAGAAATTGCTTTTTAAAAATATAGCTACTATAAAAGACAAAGCGGAGCCTAAATCCTAAGTACGGAAAGAAGGTTCCCTACTTATAGCTTCTACTAACTTCGCTTATATTAGAGATATTTAAAGCCCTTACGTAGTTTGTAGTCCGAGGATTAAGGTTCGAATAGGAGATATTAAACTAATAGCTATAATCGATATTAGGGCCAAAACAAATATTATCCCGGCTCACTTTATTAAGAAGATTAGCTTACTTGTACGACTAAGTCCCTAATTGGGAATAGTTAGTCTAATAGATAAGGGGGAGCCCTTTAAGGGAGTCTATAAGGACGTTAAGATCCGAATTAGAAGTATTATAATAACGCGGAATATCTTTATACTCTAAAATAAACGGAACGATCTTCTCTTTAGTTAACCCTTTATTGTCTAGAGCTTACTATTATTTTTATATAAGAGTAAGAATTAGTACGCGTATATTATAAACGATAATCGTAATAAGAAGATTATCGTTCGAGTTACGAGGATATCTAAAACCTAGTCCGAAGTAAAGCTTTTTCTAGAAAACAATTAACTAAGATACGCGAGGTAGAGTATCTTAGCTTTAGGGCTACTAAGGAGAAGGGGATAGTTAATATAGCGGATTTTACCCCGCCCGGCAAGGCAAATAATAATATAAGAGTTTCGGGTAGTATTATAACCTTCTCTATAAGTATAAATAAAAAAGGGTCTAATATTATTTCTTCTCGCAAATCTAATTTAATTATTATTCTTTAAGCAAAGAGTTTATTCTTTATTATTAGCGTTCGGGGTACTTATAAGAAAAAGGTAGATAAAGTCGTGCTAGTAAAAGAAGGGAGATTAAACGGGTTAGTACTGGGAGGCAAATTAAATTAGAAGTAATTGCGGATTAATAAGGCAAAAATAAGGGGTCTTATTAAATTACTAAGCTATTTTAACAAATAGTTTACCCCGAAGTTTTTTATAATAAAGAGAGGCAATTGCTTAACGCAAGTAAGGTTAGATAAAATAATTGTTAGAGAAGAGCTCTAGCCAAAAGAGAGAGAGTTCTTAGTTAAACTCTTATACTAAAGGGAGTAAGCTATAGCGTTTGACTTCTTTAAATACGGGATTATAAGTAAGGACGTTTGCCCCCTGTAAGTAATCCGAACTATTTCGCACGAAGTATAGCAATTATAGGGGTTTGTTATACCGAAGTACCTTTACTAAACTATAATAGAAATACTAGAGGAGCGAATTACTACCGGAATATTAAAATACTATTACGGCCTATACCGAAATTAGTAGTTCCTAGTCAAGAAAAAGAGTAGTACTTATAGAATAGTAGATATAGTAATAAAGTATAATATAATAATAGTCCGGGATGCAAACCTACCCCTAAATATTAAAGAAATCTCCGAGGACTTTACTAGCTACTAGATTACTTCCCTAATCGACTTCTTTTTAGGCTACGATTAGGCTATTCTAAATAAAGGATCCCGAGATATTACTATATTTATAACCCCCCTAAGACTATTAAAACACACGAGACTTATTTAGGGCGTTACTAACTCTATTACACAATTTGTTTATATTAGGTCAGCTATCTTAAAGGACTATATCCCCTAAAGATATAAGATCTTTATTAATAACGTGTCTATCTTAGGTTTATACTCGCGCTATAATAAGGAAAAGTCCGTCCTAGGCATTAGGAGATTTGTTCTAGAGTACTTAATCGACTTAAATCTAGTATTTACTAATATTAAGAGGGCAAGTATAATAATTAGAGTAAAGTCTTAATTTAGCGTCGTAAGACTCAAGCTAATAGGTTTTATATATACTATAAAGGGCCGCTCTCCTAATAGCAAGAAAGTAATTAAGATCCTCGATTAAAGGGAGTATACTATTATAACGGAAATACGAGCCTTTCTAAGAGTATATATCTATTACTAAATCTAAATTATAAACTTTATAGGAAAAGCCGAGCCCCTCTATTGCCTAATAAAGAAGGGTATTAATTTCGACTAGGGAACGGAGTAAAGTAGGGTAATAAATATACTAAAGTTAGCTCTAACTACGGCTTTTATACTTGCCCGACTTATTATTAGAATAAGAGTAGGTTTAATTATTCTCGCGATTAATACTAGTCTAATAGGCTAGGGCGCCGTGCTAATACAATTAGACGATAAAAATAAGCGTTACCCTATTCGTTATAATAGCGGAATTTAGACGCTAACCGAGCAAAAATACAATACTACGAAACGGGAGTATTATAAAGTACTTAAGGCCTTAAAAAAGGTAAGGGGGCATCTTTATAGGGTGTATTTCCTACTTGAGACTAATATTACCGTGCTTATAGCTTAACTAAATTAATTTATTACTGATTTGCCCGGTACGCTCTTAATTAAATAAATTGCGTAAATTAGACTTTTCGATTTCAAAGTAAAATATATGCCGGGAACAAAGTATACTACTATAAACAGCCTATTTAAGAGGCCGGCAACTAACGGAGAGCTTAAGAGAGAGGCATTAAAAAAAGATATCGATAATTTCGTTAATACTTAGCTTAACGTTACTAGTGCCGTTTATCTAAGAGAGAGCTCTATAGAAGTTCGACTAGTATAAGTATAATTAGGGTTAGGGTTAGGGTTAGGGTTAGGGTTAGGGTTAGGGTTAGGGTTAGGGTTAGGGTTAGGGTTAGGGTTAGGGTTAGGGTTAGGTTA